>OX276344.1:24536815-25752631 GCA_946251885.1 Cosmia pyralina
TATAAACCAAATCCCCATTCATAAGCATATTACTTACGTGAAGAACTGGCTATGTAGAAAAGAAAGAAAATAATATGGGTGAATGGGTGGATTGTGATAATATTGGTAGGAAGGAGATCAACACTGAGATGACGGGTGATTAACGGCCGAACCCAATAACCAACGTATTGTCAGTAAAAGACAGATCGCTACTGATGATAGACAATATAATCCTATCTATCCATACGTTCCTTTCGTTCGTTCGTGTTCTTTTGTTTTATCTGTCTTAGATTATTGGGATGTTAAAACCATAGATAGATAGGTTTTTCTATCTCCAGTATGCCAAAACTGGTGACAAATAGGTTAAGTGGGTTCAGCCGTTAGATGTATCCACAATGTATCGAAGAAGAAGACGTACTGCGCCGAACTCCAAATGAATTTGGAAAAGTACAGGAGGGTGAAGAACTAATCATCCCAGCATAAACATAACAAATGATCCCCAGGCTGAGGAAATTCTTCGGAAGAGACGACTTTTACATACATATCCGCCTTCCCTGTATTGTTCAGAGTTACTGTCAGACAACGACCATTGGTCGTTGCTGTCAGAGTTCCAATGCGGCAGTTTTTTTGTAAGAGGTGCAGGAGGTAAATGAGCATGTCGGCCAGCGGTTGGTAAGCAATCAAAGCCGCCAATATACACCTGGAAAATCAAAGGAGTCTTTTACGTACAGATCGCGCCACGTAAGCCGACCTGAAATGGTGGTCGTCGGTGATCTGTAGTTCACTTTTAATTACTTACACATACAAATACAAATTTCTGTACAGTTCGCGGCATTTAAGTTGTACTATGACATGTTACAGGTTATACAGAAATTTGTACATATTTGTATGTGTGTACTACACATCGTCGACGACCGCCATTTTGATTCAACTTACGCACCGCGGTCTGTACCTCCGGATTAATTTCTTGAAGGCAACACAGTTACACTACCTGTGTTGCCTCAGGTCTTCTCTATCCTTATAGGTATCTAAGTAAAGTTCTATATCTGTACTTAATCCTTTTTACAAGACACCTCTAAAGCATCTGTGGAACATAATTCTTCGGAAGATGTTCTCATCTTTAGTGTTCTAGCGGTTGTTGTCTGTCTCTCTCGTAGTCAATTTAGTAAATCGGACAAGGAGAGTCAAATTGTTGTATATTATGTAAGAATAGATAAATAGAATATAGATATTGCTTCGTTTCTTCGTTAGTTTTCAATATAAATAATAAATAATTAAAAAAAATTAAAAACACGACTGCCCTGCCAAAAAACGAACTGTAAAGTAAAAAACAAGTTGTATTCCCTGACTAGACAGATAAATAAAATTGTCATTGCTGTTGGGGGTCCGTTCTGTGCAATCTAAAAGTTCCCATTTATTTGTTTAGTCAGGGAATACAACTTGTTTTTTTTTAAATTACTTTTTAGTTCGTTTTTGGCATGGCAGTCGTGTTTAAATTTTTTATATTATTTATTTTTATTTTATACATTTTAATGACAATTTAGACATTCGCAGTCTCACTAAAGTCTGATTGGATTTGGAATGTGCACATCAAGGCCTTCAATTATAGCCAGTGTCACTCGGGATAATATAAGGATTCAAACGATTCCCCATACATTCAAATCTGTGGATTATAGGAACTCACTTATATACAGTCCTACCAACTTATCTGTGAACTGAAAGAGGACGTCACCGTCGATGCGTCGGCACAATCGAAGACATTTCTACATGACGGCCGTAGTTCCAATTTTCGCCATTTCACAGATAAGTTGGTAGGAGTATACATACATAATGAACCCTGAAAACATTATAAGTAGGTAATCCTTTTTTGGGCAGTCGTGTATTTAATTGTAGGTATATCTCACCTGTCCAGCTGTATCACAGATTTCTACACAAAGCGGCCTGTCGTCCACGTCCACCACAACTGAAACAAACAAATGAATATCATTAATACTGAACAATATTAAATAAATTAGCCACAGTAATTATTATATTAACCAAGAAAACATGACGTATATTTTAAAACTAGCTCCTGCCCGCGACTTCGTTCGCGTGAAATTTATTGTTCCATCGAACCACCTCGTCGCATCGCATCGCCCGCCCGCGCTATTACTTCGTTTTCGCTTAGCGATCTTTTCAACTTTTGTTCTTTTTGTTCGGCTCCTAAGAGTCGTAGCGTGATGTTAAGTAGATTATAACCTTCCTCAAAAATTAGGCTATCAAATGCAAAAAGATTTTTTGAAGTCAGTCTGGTAGTTCCAGATATTAGCACGTTCAAACAAATAAACTCTTCAGCTTCATTATATTGGCATAGATAATTTTTAAAATTAAATAAAAATGACGGCTGTCTGAGAAATAGGCATAAGTAACCAATTAGTAATTTAAAACACAAGGTAGTGGTAAATTATGCAGATAATATGATGAAATAAATACCAAAAACTTCCACATTATTTTTGCTGGCAGCATTTTTATTTATATTTTGTTTTGATTGCGCAACATTTTATACTTGGCAACAAAATTCAACGTAAGTACTACGTTTTCGTAGTACTTTCAAGTTAGTTTGTTGTACACAGCATTGATTGTGTAAAAGTAATATTTTAAATGTCAGTGCGGTTGTAAGCCGTGTGCTTACAACCGCGACCCGCAAACGCAGCTAAGTTAGATAACCAACCTGATTCTTGTATTTTATTCTGACAATAGAATTATAAACTCCGTGCAAAGTGCGGTGCAAGTTTAAACTTAAGTATGTACTTACTAACAGATTGATTGAAAATTAAGTATAAGTTATACGGTAGACGCTGCACTTTCTAATCGTAGATAGGTGCCTATTGTGTGCTGTTAAACAATGAATTCCAGGAAATAATTACAGCGGAACTGTATACAACAATTTTGATGCAATTATTATTGCTTACATAATTCCAAGTGATTCCAACACTGCTAATCCTAACTAATATTAGGTCTTTACCTATGAAATTGCCGTTCTGCAGTACTGGCCATTTCAAATCAAAATAATTTTTGTTTGGCTAAGAATTCTAATTTCAAATTAATTTTTTTTTCCAAAAGTAGTCATTTGTTTATTGATTAGTGTTACATTTTCATCGCATTTCAATCTTTTTCGTCATCATGGATACGTTAAAAATTCGAGTAATTATGGAATGAGTACCGTCGTGGCAGCAACGCGGCACAAGCGGCACGCAACATCAACGACGTTTACGGAGCTAACACTACAAACCAACGCACCACTTGTTAATGGTTTGCTCGCTTCCGTTCTGGAAATTTCGACCTGAAAAATGAACCTCGCGGTCGTCCGAAGACTTTGGTCGACAATGACGAATTAAAGGCGATTGTGGAAGCTGATGATACAAAATCTACGGCTGAATTAGCAGCAGCTTTCGACGTTAGCGTCAAAACAATATTGGTCCATTTGCGTCAAATTGGCAAGGTAAAAAAGCTTGACAAATGGGTGCCCCACGAACTCAATGATCGCCAGCGCGAAGTACGCGTCGAGACGTGCCTTGCACTGCTCAACAGACACACAAATGAAGGAATTTTGAACCGCATTGTTACCTGCGATGAATAATGGATTCTGTTTGATAACCGCAAGCACTCAGCAAGTTGGTTGGATCCTGGTTCAGCACCTAAACAATGCCCTAAACGAAAACTTACCCCTAGAAAAGTGATGGTCACTGTTTGGTGGTCTAGCGCCGGTGTGATTCATCACAGCTTCTTACCAAACGGGGTGAGCATTACTTCAGATGTGTACTGTGAAGAACTGAACACAATGATGGAGAAGCTGGCACATCTCCAACCAGCATTGGTCAATCGCTCGTCTCCGCTGCTCCTGCACGACAACGCGCGACCTCATACTGCACAGCAGACGGTCTCCAAGTTGCAAGAACTGGGGTGGGGTTGGAAGCTCTCCGTCATCCGCCCTACTCACCAGACCTTGCGCCTACAGACTACTACTTTTTCCAGAATTTGGATAACTTCTTGGCGGGAAAAAAATTCAATACCCAAGAGGCAGTACAAAATGCCTTTGAAGAATTTGTTGCCTCCCGTCCAGCTGATTTCTTTAAGAAGAGCATCAATAAACTGCCACTGCGTTGGCAAAGATGCATTGATTGCATGGGTGATTACTTCGATTAATACAAATAAAAAATGCATGAAAAAAAATCGTTTAAATTTTTTCATACAAAACGGCAATTTCATAGGTATGACCTATTATTATAAATGCGAAAGTGAGTTTGTTTGTTTATTACGCTTTCACGTCTTAACAACTGAACAGATTTCGATGAAATTTGACACACAGATAGACCATGACCTGGGTTAGGACATAGGATACTTTTTATAACGGTAGTACGTTCCCGTGGGATAATTTCAGCTAGTATTGAATATATATTATAAGGCTTATTGTTTATTACTTTGGCTAGATTTTAATTTCTGTTGCAAAGTTAGTCTTCCTAGCTCATACATAAAATAACTCTCAGCGTAAAAAAACTACAAAGCAGAACCAGAATAATTAAAATAAAATACAATAATGTGAAACGGTGTATGATTTCTTTTTTCACAGTGACAACACTGAGTCGACACCCGATACGTCACGTCTCCCTCGGCCCGGATACGCGCGGTAAACAGCGAATGCCCGAACATCCTGGCTTTTGTTCAGAAACTTGTATTACCGCATTTTACCGCCATTCGCAATTACCGAGATTACTGGTTACTCGAGCCGCCATACTGTTTTGTTTTGTAGTAATATTTTGTTATTGTTTGATGATTTTTCACGTATTTATGTATGTGTATTATAGTTGAATGAGTTGCAGGGCATGCCCCATGCCCTGCAACTCATACACTTATATACTTGACCCATGCAGCATGGGTCAATTCATAGTGTACATACCTAGTTGATACAAAAAATCATGATGGTACTGAACCAGCCAGGGCAACTGCATTTTAACAGCCTGCGAGCTACGACGAGCCTGTCTTCGACTTCCCAAACATACAAAGCAATAAAGACTAAAGAAAAATAATATGTGTGTACAATTTAACCGTTTGCTCTTCTATTTATAGGTTAAACTCCGTTAAACAGATTCAGTCAACCGGAGCAAAAGAGGAATATTGTACAAAGTACAACTCGACGTAACTGAATAAGAAGTTTCCAATAAAAAGGAGGTCGCGAGACGGTCATAAAAAATAGAGAGAAAAAAAGGAGCTGAAATCGAGAGCGTATCAGCCAGTGAGGCAGTCAGACTGTTTGGGCAAAGTCCAGTGCCTCGAATGAGTCACTATAGTCGCGTAGCCGTGACCGTGTCTCACGATCCTTGTCATTAGTTTAGTTATATCACTATTTTATTGGGTTTAAGTTTAACCATGGAATTACTATTATATAAATATAAGGTTTAACGTAGAGATAAATGTAGCACACGAAAGAGAGTGTCAGACGAGTATGGTGACAGAATACTCGTCTGACAGTCCCTTTTGAAGCGCTCTACAAAGCCGACTTTTTCTTAAACTCTCTATGCCAGTACTTTTATTTTCACTTATAACAAAACGGTGCCGTGAAATTATTAGCGCTAATGTCACAAGTACCTAATAAAAATAATAAAGACCCAAGTAAGAGTTCAACGTTTAACGCAAGAGGTCAATCAAAGCAGTTGGACTTGATCCATCAATTAACGTTGATTTGGACTCAATATACCAGGAGGTCTCACGTCTAAATGTAATATGCCAGTACTCCCAATAATTTATGAAATATAAAGTACTTCAATAATATCAAGTCTTGAAATCTACTTCATATTGATAGGAAGTGTGGCTTCGAATTAGAACGAAGAGCCTCAACAATAATTTGTTATTTTATAATCAAGAAAATGTTGCAGACTCGGCCCGTTGAAGAAGCGGGATGGGAACGAATGACTTCGTGTCACAGAGAACAAAATAAACTAGTCTAGACAAACAAAACATTGCCTGGGGTTCACAGTCACACAGGGATACGAGATAAAAGATCTTGGAGCTCTGATCTTGGCTGTATTTTGCAAGATCATGCCATGTTAGAATTGAAATTGAGTGTTGACCTCTGTTTTAAAAGGCAAAAATAAATATTGCGAAAAATAAAATTAATATTATAAAAAGATATTTGGCCAAAAAGTAATAAAAGAAAAAAGTTTGTAAGTTGTATGAGATTCTTGGAAGTTTAGACCAGCCCGCAGCAGAGAAACAAATTCTGAATGAATAAGTTTACATAATAAACTAAGAAGCTTATCAAGCATGAATGAGAAAACCACTTAGTAAGAACTTGAAACTTACATAACATCTTTTGCTTATTTTTATGAGCATTTTACATAAAGCTATGAATAAAAGATATAAAAAAGGCTTTAGCATAAACATTTCTTTTTATTACATCTACTTTAAACATTTTGAGAGTACGCAGCGTACATAGAAATAGATAGATAATCTAATTTGCGACCTTTGCTTGCCATTTGGCACGGTTCGTCGACCCTGGTAACCCCGTTTAGATGGCGCCACTGTGACCTTCCCGAGGACCTAGATCAACTTGACCTATTATCGTATAAAGACGAGTACCTACTGATGTAAGTGTGCGATAGAGTGAATCATAAAATTGCCATTTAAGAAAATAAAGGCAATTCTGACCTTGGATTCGTGGATTTAGTTTCTGTTTAGATGCAAGATAAGATAAGTGCCCGGGTTGCGTTTTATTGAAAGTCCTAAGAGTGCATAGAAATATCTGCAATCAACAATGAAAAACAATGTCGGATTCTTGTTCCTTAAAGAATTTTAATTTCAGCGGAGATGGACCAAGGAGTAAGGAACAGATGGCTATAGGTCCAAAGAAACGATGGATGGACTGTGTCAAAGATGACATGACTAGAGAGGGAGTGACTACCGAGATGACGACTAATAGAGAAGTCTATTAGTCTCGATATGTTAAAGAAATATGGAAGAAAAAGACATGTTGCGCCGACCCCAAATAAATTGGCATCCTTATGCCAATTGCCTGCCCTTGCAGGAGAATGATGATTAAGATGGACCAAGGAATACAGCCATGTTTTTCTTTAAAAAATCAAGCAAGCCCTTCAAGTTACACCCGACTCCTTGAAGATGTTTTAATTAACACCATAATTTTAAGTAACAAGAACATTAACTTTATGAATAGTAGAATCTTACTACTATTTAAATGCGAAAGTTTGGATGAGGGATGTTTTTTACTCAATCACGCCAGAACGGCGGATCGGATTTAGCACAGAGATAGATTATAGTTTGTAATAGCACATAGGCTACTTTTTATCCCGGAAAAATTACCGATTCCCGTGGGATAATTTGCGACATCCACGCGGGTGAAGCCGCTGGCAAAAGTGATTACTAAATCTTACTACTTCGGACCTCCAAAATTAAGTTCAATGAAATAAAGTCAAAGTTAAATCATTTATTACAAGCTTTTATTTAATTTCATATGTCCCGGTGTCTGTCTGTCTGTCTGTAATCTAATCTTGCAAGTTATATTTTACGTGCATATGTAAGTCGAATGACAATGCAATATTATTATAACATGGAGCTGATCTGCTGATGGAGCCGGAAGGCGGCCCTGGGAACTTGGTAATAAAACGACGCAACCCTATCGAATTTGGGCTCGTTTGATTTGTCTTGACAAGGACTGTGTCCTAGATGATATCCAGATTATAAAAGTTTGCTTTATTTTTATTTAAATACCTAATATGTTTGTTTCAATTAGGAACAGGAAACCGATACATCATACCACAATCATTATCACGGCTAAAGACTAGAAAGTGAAAATTTGGTTCAGATCTCAGTGGTCAGGTAAATGGGCAGACCATTGCGGTTACGTTCACAACAGGATGAATGCCAATGAGAGGTCGTTTAGGAACTGCAAAACCACGGACATCTAAATGGCTTTTATCGTTAAACTACGTCGGATGTTGCCGGTATACTTGGAGTAATGTCGTCGCGTAAGTGCTATCAAATATTCCTACAGTCATACAAGGATCTTTTAGCGCCTGAACGATAATTGAGGGGGCACGTGAAATTGTGCATAAACAATGAGGCGGCATTAGTTCCCATTTCAGCCTCGTGCCAATGAGGGTTTTCTGTAATGACGTTCTCTACTACTAGGTGGCAACGCTGTGACGTCTATATTTTCTTTAGTCGTGACTGAATGATGAACGGATGAATGAAACGATTGATGAATGTCATCATATCATCATAATGTTTTATATTCTTTGTCAAAATGGAAGACCTCTTTTCAAAGCAACGCCAACAGGTGGCGAGAATTTTCGTTTTTCTTTGCACACACACAACGGTGTGTGTGAAGAGATGATTGGTCAGAAAATTACCGATTCTGCTTTTGTCGGTTCAACTTTGTTGTAATTATTGCTTCGTTGGCAAAAAAGTTCTGAAAGTTCTTTAACAATCTGAGCTAACTTTATACCCGGTCAATTTTATTGTGCCGTTAAATTAGGTCCGGATTTACGACGTCTCGTGGTTTTTATTATAGTCGTAGTCGGTCGGATTTTACGAGTGTGCACGCAATGATGGCGCGAACCGTTTAAAAATTTTGCCATTTTACAAAAGGTTTGACACTTAATATAGAAGTGTCATCGGCCTGGATTACAGTCCTACCAACTTATCTGTAAACTGAAAGAGGACGCCACCGTCGATGCGTCGACACAATCGAATGACATGCGTCGGCACAATCGAAGACATTTCAACATGACGGCCGTAGTTCCAATTTTCGCCATTTCACAAATAAGTTGGTAGGAGTGTAGCTACGACTGGCTACGGGTATCTAATTTGTGTCTGTGTGCAAATAAGTGGTGAAATAGTAGCTGAAAGATTGCTACGTGGTGCCTTTTCTGAATATTCCTGGGTTCGATTGGGGGTTATTGGGGGTTATTGGTCTTTTCATCAGGTATTTCTCGAGTCTGGGATTTGTGCTCGGACTGTCCAACTATGGCAAAAGATTAACAGATAAAGTGGAGACCTCTTTATCTGTTCTGTGCTTTGCCGGACCTAGGAATCTAATCCTGGACCCCAATAACCCATGCTCAGCAGCGACACGTGCGAATCTCGCGACCACTACTTTTCACGTCTGACCACTGTAGTGCTATTCTGTAAACATCTCACCGTGATAACTTAGGTGAAGTGAGCGAGAAGTGACTTGTCATTCTACCTATTGCTAGGGGTTGACACTATTGACAGCTCACTTTAAGATCACTTCACCTAAGTTTTCACGGGGAGATATTTACAGAATAACACTACTGAACCGATCATCCTGAAATTTTGCTTAAACGTTCATTCCCAACTAACAAATTAATGTTTTATAATAGTCAAGATAACGTTTTACATTTTCATTTACGTTTTTAAGATTGGTCGCAAAAACGTACATATAAACGTCTAAAAAACGCGAAAAGGGCCCAAATTATACGACATTAATATCGTTTAGTAGGTATATAGAAGTCAGCCAATGACCGTTGAACGTTACATAAAAGTTAAATAAAAGTACAAAGACCGACTTTTTGGTCCAATACTTGTTGTGATGAGACCCTTATGTGACCGCGTATGTCACATTGCAGTTGTAATGACGTTGCACAGTGTCAAACAATACGAATCAACGACAACCGTTTTGATTCGCGTGTTTAATATTGTGCGTGTATGAAAGAATAAGAGAAAAAGTAAATGAAGTTAATTTCCATGATTTCAAAATACTATTATTGTATCTACATTATTTAAGTTAGTGTGATATAATACTAATTGTGATAGGTATTTC
The DNA here is from genome assembly GCA_946251885.1 of Cosmia pyralina. Taxonomy (NCBI): domain Eukaryota; kingdom Metazoa; phylum Arthropoda; class Insecta; order Lepidoptera; family Noctuidae; genus Cosmia; species Cosmia pyralina. Next base: position 24,546,630 of record OX276344.1, read on the forward strand.
TTCAGGGAACTTTAGTTTTATGACAATGTATATATGTGTTGTTGTCAAGTTTTTAATGCCCTCCTCTATTTCTTTGTAATTCAAGGGTTTTAGTTAATTATTCAAGATATGTTTTCATAATAAAGCTCCAACCATCTTGTCTAAGTTATATGGCGACCTCTATAATACACTAATATAACAAAAAGGTCGCATATACTTTTCCTTGAGACCATGACGCCCCGGCCATTTTCAGCTGACTTTAGATTTCTCTCATCATTACTTACTTTTTAATTTGAATGACAAAATAAAATAGAAATGGTTTAATTAAAGTGTGGGTTTGACCTATAGATGATTTAAAAGTGTACTTAAAGTTATGTACTACCGTTGAAATTCAACATTTTAGTCTCATACAAGTCTTAATTAGTCTTCCATATGACTAAAACAGTTTTGTAATATATAAAGGTCCTGCACAAACTTTTAAGCGATGTTTTAGTTATATAAAAGTTAAACGGCTGACACCATTATATGACGTCGTATAAGTTAGTCTTGAAAACGTTTACTCAACATATGCACTGACACCGTTGTACGACGTCGTATAAGTTAGTCCTGAAAACGTTTACTGAACATATACACTGCTTCCATTATACGACGTCGTATAAGTTAGTCCTGAAAACGTTTACTCAACTTTATAATAAGACATTAAAGTCAGGTGACTGAAACATCGTAAGATGAACGTCTATTTAACGTAATAGTTAACTAAATACCGATATATAACCGTTTTATAACATGAAGTCATATAAGACTGGAATTATACGACGTTTTTGCTAGTTGGGTTCATCCCGAAAAAAAGTACTGTTCACGAGGAAAACAACAATAACGTTCTTACGAACCACGATTGAATATTGTATTAAGTATTACAAGCAGAGTAGGTACCTAAGTACAACCCGAATTGATTGTCAAATTCTAAATTAACGCGAGCGAAGCCGCGGGCAAAAGCTAGTAATTAATATTTCTTAATATACTTAAGTACTTAATTAAAATTACAGTAGGCTGCATGCGCCATTAAAATAATGATCACGTTAAATTATGGTTTCATTACAAAATGATGGTTGATTGAAATTATTGTTTATATGTATTGAATGTTTTAAATTAATTGGACGTAAATAAGTACTGACATTAATTAATTTGTGTAATCCTATGCTGCAATAGCACAACCCATGCAGCTTATAAACCTTACTCTAAGTAGCACTGTGTAAAATTAATTAAGTACTTTGCATATTACTGTGTAGAATCAAGTTCTTCTAACTGAACAGGCAGTTGTGCTGCTGGGGAGTTTATTGCGCCACTACTTCCCATCTAAAGCACTAGGAAGTGGTGAAGGGCAGGCGTTTTGTGGGCCTCTTATGCAATTTTGACATTCAAAAAGTTATGGTTCTCAGCCTATTTTGAATAAATGACTTTTTATTTCGATATTGCACAAAATTAGGTTACTAAAGTACAACTTTTACATGTGCGTGCAAGATTTATCAATCGATCAAAACACTGACTTTTCTCACCTCTCAACTTATTGTCTTCTAACAAGGCCTCAGAAACTTTTGTCATAATAACTGAATTGATAATGTTGACACGATTCGTCTATAGACAGCTTACATCCCAGTTTTTACCTACTCTATATCATAGGTAATAAATACGAGGGCTGACGAGGGCAATTATTGCATGTTTCTATAAAACATTTCCAATTACGAGAACATGAATAATATAAATAGTTATGTCTGGATGCGGCTGATTGACATTATAGGAAGTTTCTAAAATGTTTATGCGATCTCCTGGTTTTATAACCTCGTTTAAAAGACCACCGCAGTGGATGTATATGCGGATATACTTACTTACTTCCTACTTTTGAAGTCGTTTTTAGTGTCTGTTTAGCTCAAATTGTACGGTATCGATATCCACATTTACTATCTACATAATTATGTCTATTTTTTTGCCCAAACAGGAAGTTTCAAACTGATGCCGGTGACTGAAAAGTTGTGTGAAAATCGGCTGTCATGGTATGGGCATGTGATGCGGAGGAATGAGGATAACGTCGTCAGGAAAGTTTTGAGTATGAATGTGGATTGCTACCTATATGAGTAGGGGAAGACCAAAGAAACGATGGATGGACTGTGTGAAAGATGATATGGCTAGAAAGGGAGTGACTACCGAGATGACGACTAATAGAGAAGTATGGAAGAAAAAGACATGTTGCGTCGACCCCAAGTAAATTGGGATACGGGCAAGAGAATGACGATTTTTCTCCAAAAAAAAATGTTACCAGTAAAGCCAGACAAAGACTTAAAAATTATACAGGGTAGATATAGGTTTTTTTTTTTTTTTTTTTTTTGTGGATGGGAAATCATCAAATGACTTCTCCCGCTCTGGGCAGAGCGGGAGGGCGTGTCAAGACTTTTACTGACTAAAACCCACCCATGATCCTCCAGTTGCCCGTGCCAGGGCCACGGTATCTCTTTCGAACAACCCGCGACCCCGGCGGCATCGGCCCAATTGACCCCGTCGCTGCTGACATCTCTTTGAGGCGCGCGTGGAACACAACGCGCCGTCGACCCGGGCCTGGTCCTTACCGGACGGCGAGCTGCCCATTACTCGTCGTCCGCAAGCCCGTAGGTATAGGTAGTCCCTTTCTCAAATCCTTCACTTCTGAGAATATTTAACAGAATACTACTTTTGTTAGGTATTTGTTTTTATTCTTATCACAAAGTCACGATAAAAATAGAATCGAAATACAATAATACATAAAAGTTACAAAACATACCTACTATGAGAGCACAAGAAGTAAAACATTGACATATGTAATCATTCCTTATCATTAACTCACGTGATATTCACACCTGATATTTAATTTACTGACATTCCAGATAGTGTTTTAAGAATAATGTTATAATAAAGTGCAGTAGTTCTACCCTTGATAAAGAATGCAACAGTTTATGTAGGCCACTAGGCCATCGTGTGTACACAACAGTGGCCCATTTCTCAGTGCTTTCACCTTTATGAAATAAAAAATAAAACGACATTGACATTATGTTTTTTTTTTTGCGTTTTCTTGACATGTATGATGTATAAAAGGTAAACCTTCCTGTAGGTGATATACAGCGGTAACAACTATCCATCAATGATTGGGATATTGTGCCGTCTTTAAAAGACATGTTTAAAAAACTGAGTCCATATCAGTGTACAAACACGCACTGCCAATTTCCACAACTGTTGCAAAGTCAAGATCAGCACTCTAATTGCGTAACACACTTTTCTTTTTTTTTTTGTCAGCCTGCACTATACCACTCTTGGGCAAAGGCCTCCCTCCGCTCCTTCCACCGTTCACGAGCCTGCGTGTCCTCCTTCCAGTTTTTATCTATCGAAATCTGAATAATTTTAAAGCAAATTGCTTGCTTCAATGTTCGAAAAATTTGTCTGCTCGACAACGTAATTAACACAATGAATGTTGTTGAACTGTCAAACAGAAACCGATTCCGGTTGCTGGTGTGGTACGCAATTACTTAGGGTGCAGGTCACACTACAGGCGCTTCGGGTTAATCCTGAACTAGCATAAAATTAAGAAATTAGTAACATTTAATGGCTGTTCCTTTTTAACTAAGAGTGCCGCCGCGACGTGTATTTTTCAGCCTAACTTGCCAGTGGAATAAAAACCACAGATTATTAAGTTCAATTTTTAACATTACAACATCTAAAAAAAAAAAAAAACAATATACACTTCTGGACACATCTTTTGGCCCACCTTGTATTTTCAGTTTCGTTTGGTCCTAGCTAAAATTTTATATTAGGTCGAGCAAAAAGTTTTTATGCAGTTTTGAACCTGGCACATTCACAATTTCATTCAATAGTCTTTTTTTGAATTTCGAACACAGAATTTAAAGAAACAAAAGACAATTTGGAGCCTGTTTGTTGATATCAAACAATCGAATACTAAGAAAACTTGGTTTTATTGGTTTACTTGGATTTAATTCTTGAAAAAGTGATTGATATCTTTGGTTTTGCAACAAACATTACTTATTCTTAACATTAAGGTGAAGTTCTATCAATAATCTATGGATACTTCACCTGAAGTCGCCGCCCAAGCTGTGGCACTTATTCAGGCCGGACACAGCCAAAGAAACGTGAGTGCTCAACTTAATTTAAGTCGATCTGCGGCCCGAAATGTTTATCGGAGGTACCTAGAGACTGGCGGCTTTGTTCGTCGCCAAGGAAGGCCACGATCTCGGGTCACAACTGAAAGGCAGGATCGATTCATCGTGACGACCAGCTTGAGAAATCGTCACCTTACCTCCATTGAGATACAAAACCAACTTCGCGACTTCCACGGAGTATCTGTGAGCGCTCAAACTGTTCGGAGAAGGTTAAAAGAACGCGATATGGTACCACACAAGCCAGCTAATGGCCCCAAACTAACGCGAGCCCACCGAACAGCGCGCCTTCATTTCGCACGCAGTCATTTAAATTGGACACAGCAAGATTGGAGCCGTGTACTCTTTTCTGATGAGTCTAAAATTGTGTTACATGGCAATGATGGAAGGAAGAAGGTCTACCGACGTAAGGGAGAGCATTTCGCACAATGCTGCTTTGAAGAGAGGGTTGCTTATGGCGGTGGGTCATGGACTGTCTGGGGCGGTATATCCGCGAGCGGCAAAACTCAACTTGAAGTTGTTACAGGACCACGGCTGCCAACATTAAATGCTGAAAGGTACATTCGTGAGTGCTTAGAACCTCACGTGATACCATACGCGGACTATGTGGGCCCAAATTTCCTTTTATGCATGATAATGCAAGAGCCCATGCGGCCGGCATCGTCAGGGAATATCTTCGAGATGTGAACATCACAGTTATGGACTGGCCAGCCAGAAGCCCAGACATGAACCCCATTGAGCACATGTGGGACGAGCTAAAAAGACGTGTTAGGGCTCGTCAGCCAGTTGCCCAGACGATGCAGGAGTTGAAAACTGCCATAGAAGAGGAATGGGAGATGATCCCTCAAAATTTCATAGAGCGGTTGATAAACTCTATGCCTAATCGTATGAGAGCTGTGGTAGATGCCCATGGAGGCAACACGCGTTATTAAATTAAACCTTTATTTGATAAAACATGTTTTTTATTCAAAAATCAATTGCCTTTAACAAGGCGCATATCCGACTTGTTAGGCGTAGCTCCATGTCGTATGGTATTCTGAATTCAAATTTAAAACAATACGATCGAAAAAGATGGTAAAATGTATCAGGTTTAAAACTGCATCAACAGTTTTTGTTCAATCTAGCAATCATATTTCGGTAGGGGCCATTGAAACCTAAACTCTAAGGTGGGCCAATAGATGTGTCCAGAAGTGTATAAAAATATGTCATCCGTACCTACTTATATTTATTTGTTTGTATACATATTGGTATGATATTGTATTCATGTTATTGGTATCTTTAATCATTTTTAGGGTTCCGTACCTCAAAAGGAAAAAACGGAACCCTTATAGGATTACTTCGTTGTCCGTCTGTCTGTCTGTCTGTCTATCTGTCTGTCAGTCTGTCAAGACCCTTTTTCTCAGGAACGCGTGAAGGTATCAAGTTGAAATTAATATCAAATACGTAAATCTATGGTCTCTTGAAGTCCTAAAAAATTCAAGCTCTAAGTCCACGCAATAAAAACATACGGCCATTTATGAGACATATTTTGATACTCGCAATTAAATCAAAACCTATAGGGTACTTCCCGTTGTCCTAGAATCATGAAATTTGGCATTAAGCAAGCTCTCACAGCACAAATAAAGGAAAAAGTCAAAAAATTGTTAATTTGTAACTCTATCATCTAAACAAAATGTCAACTCTGTCAGTCTGTCATGACCCTTTTCTCAGGGACGCGTGAAGATATCAAGTTGAAATTAATATCGAATACGTTAGTCTATGGTCTCAGTTCTAAAAAAATCAAGCGTCTAAGTCGACGCAATAAAAAAATACGGCCATTTTGCGACACATTTTAATACTCGCAACTGTCGCAAGTAAATCAAAACCTACAGGGTACTTCCCGTTGACCTAGAATAATGAAATTTGGCAAGAAGCAAGGTCTTACAGCACAAGTAAAGGAAAAAGTCTGAAAAATGTTAATTTGTAATTCTATCATATAAAAAAAATGTTCAACTCTGTCAGTCTGTCATGACCCTTTTTCTCAGGGACGCGTAGAGATATATCAAGTTGAAATTAACATCGAATACGTAAGTCTATGGTCCCTTAGAGTTCTAAAAAAATCAAGCTTCTAAGTCAACGCAATAAAAAATACGGCCATTTTGCGACACATTCTGATACTCGCAACTGTCTCAAATAAATCAAAACCTACAGGGTACTTCCCATTGACCTAGAATAATGAAATTTGGCAAGAAGGAAAAAGTCCGAAAATTATTCATTTGTAGTTTTATCAAATAAAAAATTTTTTTTGGGATCCATTGTTAAGTTTGTTTTTGGGATAAATTCTTTTCAACTACGGAACCCTTCATTGTGCGTATCCCGACACGCACTTGGCCGGTTTTTCTTTGTATTAAAGCTTGTTATTATTCTTGCAACAATATATAATTTATATGAATCATATATTAAGAGGCGATCTAGTGACCTGGATACGGGACGGTTGCACTATGATATCGATCGCTACGGAGAATTATTGCCGTATTCTAGCACATTCATCAATATTGCAGGCTGGAACGAGAGGCTGGGCTAGCAACACAGTTATTTTTTCGCAATTTTTTCGTGTCTATCGACTTAATAATTATAGTTATTTTTAAGATCTATATCCTAGCATGTGTATGCCTACCTCTGGCCAGCAGCATACGTTGGATGAATGACAGATGAACAAATCTCTGAGAGAGATACTGATACTCTGAAATCATAATCAATCATAGACGAAGATGAAAAAGTAAAAAAAAAAACAGACAGATTACTCATAAGCATGACTCAATGACACAAAACGACATGAAAACAAAAGACTGCTAAAATCATAAACCTTCCGGCTTTGCCGTAGTCGGGTAAAAACAATAAAATTATACTGTGAGAGCAGAAAAAGTTGCGCCAAAAAATAGGAAACGGAAAATTTACCCGTTTGTTCATACAATAATAAATTAATTGTAGCTTGATAAGATAGTAGACTGATTTCAAGGAAAGCGAAAACAAACAATGTTTTATCTTACATAAATATTATATAAGTACTTTCTTTGCACATAGTATCTATACTTACTTATGTACTTATATTAAAGTGCTTCTCCGGTATAGATCTGCCTCGTTGGTCTAGTGATCGCAAGGGCTACCAAACTCAAACTCAAACTCAAACTCAAAGCATTTATTTCAATTAAACCAATTACAGGCACTTTTGAATTGTCAAGGGGTCGGTCAGTCAGAAAGATGAAGCTAGGCGCCCATTCCAAAGCATAGTAGGTACCTATGGAGAAGAACGGGCAAGAAACTCCACGGACACTCTTTTAAATCAAGATATGGTTACAAAATAATGGTTACATCATTCATGTTGAAATTTCATATGTGAGAACGATGCAGAACGTTAAAAGCGTCCTTAAAAAAAAACAATTCAAATATTTAAATTAAATTAAAATAAGCCCTGACCGCTAAGGCATGCCCAGCCTTCACTGACAGCGCTTATTCACGAACCTGACGCATGGATTGGCTAAATGATCCAACACGCGCCACCATCAGCGAGACATTAGTGTGAGCGTCACATACTCTCAGTCGCCAGGGCACATTCAAGTCAAACAAAGACGTACCCAGTAAATGGTAGCTTTAGAGTATGTACATAGTACTCACACATGTGCTATGCAATTATATAATACAAAGGAGATTGAGTCTATACAATGCAATGATAGTCTTACAATCTTCAGCATCTCCAACAGTATCTTCAAATGTTAATTAATTAGTTGTGGTTGTGGAGCAGGACCAGCATTGAGCCAAGCATTTTTATCGGTTATGTAATCCCCAAACTTATAATATGCCTGCCTGCATAGTGTGCGTTTTATACAAGTTTTGAATTTAGTCTCATTGAGCTGAAGTATGTGTGGAGGTATTTTATTGTAACATTTTAAACAGTATCCCATGAACGACGTGTCTACTTTAGCTAGTCTGAAACCTGGTTGAGCTAATAGGTCCCTTTTTCTAGTACTATAATTATGCCTTTCACCTCTTTTACTAAAAAGATGTAAATTTTTCCTTACGTACATGATATTTTCGTAGATATATTGACAAGGTACCGTCATGATGTTAATTTCCTTAAACAGTTCCCTTAGAGAATCGCGCTTGCGGAGATTATATATGGCTCTAATGGCTCTTTTCTGCAGAATAAAAATTGACTCGATGTCTGCAGCCCGTCCCCAAAGTAAAATACCGTAAGACATGATACTATGAAAGTAACTAAAATAGACTAGCCGCGCAGTATCTACATCAGTAAATTGACGGATTTTTCTGACAGCATATGCTGCTGAACTTAGCCGTCCTGCAAGTGATGTTAAATGAGGACCCCATTGTAGCCTAGAGTCGAGCGTGATCCCCAAGAAAACGGTTTTATCGACGAATTCTAGTTTCTCTTGATTCAATACTATCTCACAATCACTACTTTTTACATTTGGTAAAGAAAATCTAATGCACTTAGTTTTTTTCCCATTTAATACTAAATTATTAGCAGTGAACCAATTTTGGACCTGCAGTAGGGCGTTATTAACTTCGTCAAAATTTGTATCACGTCTACCTACCTTAAAAATCAAGGAAGTATCGTCAGCAAATAACACCATTTGTGGTTGATTTTTTAATAAATGGAGTAAATCATTAATATACACTAAAAAGAGGAAAGGACCCAATATTGAGCCTTGTGGAACACCCATTTTTACATTTAAACCAAGTGAAGTGATACCATTTATTTGAACTTGCTGTTGTCTATCATTTAAATAAGATTTTACTAAACTGAGCGCAAGTTTTCCAAGTCCGTAATGCTCAAGTTTCAAGAGTAGGGTTTCGTGATCAACGCAATCAAATGCCTTGGAGAGGTCACAAAAAATTCCTATGGCGTCTTGGGCCTCTTCCCACGCGTTAAAAATGTGTTTTAATAAGGTTACACCGGCGTCGGTCGTACAACGTCCTTTGGTGAAACCAAACTGTTGATCGTGAAGTATTTTATTCGTGTTAAAATGATTGAGCATTTGATTAAGCATTACTTTTTCAAAAACCTTGCTGAAAACTGGCAACACGGATACGGGTCTATAATTATTTGTGTCCTTACTGTCCCCGGATTTAAAAAGTGGTATTACCTTACTGTATTTCATTAAATCCGGGAAAACTCCCTGATCCACACACAAATTAAATATTAAGGCTAAGTAAGGCGCTATAGTCTCAATTATGGAGGTACAGACTTTAATAGACATTCCCCAAAGATCTTCGGTCGGTTTGATCTTAATTTGCTTAAAAGCTTTTATTACTGTTATGGGGTTAATGTGCTTAAAGTTAAATTCAATCGGGCAGGCCGAAACGTTCGCCTTTACTAAATTAAAAGAAAGCGAGGGCGAGGAGTTTAATATTTCAGTAGTTTTAAGTGGGATACTGGTAAAGAAATTTACAAATTCTTGAGCAACTTCTTTGCTATCGCAAATGAGACCACATGACGTCTCCACTGTGTAATCAAAATTATGCTTTTTGATCCTATTAGTTTCATTATTGATAATTTTCCAAACTGTCTTAATTTTATTCTCTGCTGATTTAACCTTGTTGCTAATGTATAAAGCTTTAGCTGCCTTACAAGTATTCTTAAAAATTCTAGAGTAAGTAGAAACATACTTATTAAAAGATTCCGTGTTAATATAAGGCTTAAGGCCATACAGCTCGAAAAGTCTTTCCCTACTTTTCCTGAGTCCTCTAGTTGCCCAGTCACTAAATAAAAACTTAGGGCTTATAGTTTTTGTGATCTTCTTAAAAGATTTATCGAACTCTGTTTGGACTACCGAAAAGAATTCTTCATACAAAATATTAACATTGTTCATTGTTAGTTCTTGGTCATTTAACTTACCAATTAAAGTGCTATTAAATTTTTTTAAATTAGCAGATGTTATTGGTCTGGATTGTATCTGCACTTTTTGTATTGGTATGTTGGACTCAAAAGTTACAGTTTGACCGCTGTGATCAGAAGGGAGATAATTAACGATGGATTTATCTAAATAGTCACAGCAACAAAAAACATTATCAATACATGTAGCAGTAGTCGTAGTAATTCGGGTTGGTTCTACAAACACATTTGACAAATTGAATGATTTAAACAAATTTAACAATCTACTGGTATTTGAATTGTTTTCTAAAATATTAATATTAAAGTCACCACAGATAATTACTGACTTATTACCAGCTGCAAGTTTTGCCAAAACTTCTTCCATTACTGACTCGAATATGTAGTAGTTTTGATAATTTGGAGGTCTGTAAACGCACACTATGACATGCTTATCCAGCTCAACACAGGAAAGTTCAATGCTATGTTCAACCGATAGTTCAACTATGTCTGTACGAGTTTTTGATTTAATACAATTTTTAATTAAGATTAGTGAACCACCTCGCATCATTGATGTTCGATTAAAACAACTGGCCACACTATAATTCTCATAATTAATTAACATTTCGTAATCTTTTAACCAATGCTCAGTTAAACAAATAATGTCAAACATTGTTTTTTCTAAAAACAATTCAATTTCCAATTGTTTGGATGAAAAACCTTGAATATTTTGATGAAATAATTTCAAGGATTTCTGCTTAGCCCCTTTTCTGCAGTTAACAATTTTAGTGCTAGAAAATACCTTTTTGTTATTAGGTGTAACTATACTGTTAGTGGTACCTTCTGTTGTCTTACAAACTAGTTTAAATTATTGACTACCTTAACATTAGTACTATTACTAACTGTGGTGCTAATTATAGATGACTTCGACATACTAATTATGTCTGAGTTAATATTAAAAGCTAATAGCCTAGCTATTTGACGTCTAAAACTACTGGGCAGATACCGCTGGGCATGAGAGCTCTTGGGGTCGATTCCGAAGTCGGGCAAAATGGCTATCAGGAATTTCTCAGTAGCAGGCCGGAGTCTGGCCCTGTGCCCGGTTGATGACAATAGGCGCGCCCCATATTATACGGGACTTAAACCTAACTGGCGAAATGTGGGTGTACCTACTACAGGTACACCTCTGCCTAGCCTTTCGAGGATTACAGGCGTGATGTTATGTTATTTTACTAAAGCACAAAAGAAATATCTAGAATACTACGAGGAGTAAGAAGAGGCGGCTAACTAGGTCATCTTGTATTCAACCATAAATAGAAAACGTTTTAGAACATCTCGGCTACTTTTATTTTTACAATACATTTTGTAAAAATAGACAAACTGAAAAGTAAGAGCAAGGAGAGCAAAATGATCATTAAGAGCTTCATTATCATTGTCATTCTCTTGGGGCAGGAGAATGATCCTGCCCTTATCCCAAAGACTAAATACATTATTTGTTAAAATGATTGGAAACATACTTTTAAGTTGTAGTCATGACCTGTCAATGCAAACTCGATTAACAGGTCTGCCTAGCCTGTCCACGTTCATTCAGCTTTTTAAGGCTGAATGCAAAGAACGTTTTGCCTTTATTGAAATGTAGAATAAAGTAAAAACGCTCTAACTTATTCAGGAATATATCAGATCATTCATTTTGAATCATTGCTATATGAAGGTAGATTTACAGCTGATTTTGATTGATAACCTGGCTAATTTAACGAAAAAAACGTATGCGGTCGGGGGACCCCAGTCAGGAAGAGGAACAAAGTCTCACGTACGATTTAAAACAAAAACAAAATTTTCGCTGCGGCCATCTTGGATTTTCATTTTAACGTCACTATCGGCTTTAACACCCTCGAAAATGACACCCGTGATGAAAATTTTCCTCTTGGATTTTTACTATCGCATGAAGGGGGCATAACGCTTTTCCGTTACGTGAGGATTTCTACCAGTCAACTCCTATTGCAAGCCGCGTTAAAAAACTTCCTTCCAAAAATTACTTTTGACACTTTGTAAATAGGTTTCTACCTAGATAAATGGTGCACTGTTTAGGCAATGCAGTGTAGGTGATATTTAATAATAATGATATTCAATTACCTACATATTACATACCTACACTGATTGCGATAATGAGGATCATTTTGTAAATTGCAACCTATTTGAATTAAATACTCAGTAGTTTCCGATGGTCAATAAACTTGTATGCCTATTACTATTGGATATAGTTTCATATTTACAAGGTCAAACGTGTTCCTGTTAAAGTGATAAAATGATATAAGATTTATAATTTATTGCCTGAATGATACGTGTATGACCATGACAAGTAACTAACAAGCTGCAGTTCTGCATATATAATTATGATCCGATTAGCATCCGCCCGCGGCTTCGCCTGCGTGCTATGTCGATAAAAAGTAGCCTATGTCCTTCCCCAGGGTCCTAACTATCCTCATACCAAATTTCATCAAAATCGGTGCAGCCGTTTAGACGTGAAAGCGTAACAAACAAACTCACATTCGCTATTATAACATTAGTTAGGATAGGCCGATTATTCCGATGTCCACCGCTGAGGGACAGCGAATTAACTTTTAAAAATTATTCTCGTTGTCCATCTACCCACAAAACACTTTAAAGTTGCTTCTGCACATTAACATTCAGCTCACCTCCGCAGTTTCGGCTTGTTGGTCGCACGGGCGCCTATGCTATGTTACAGCAGGCGGGGGTTGTTCTCCCTTCACGCCTCCGCCTCTAGGGGTAGTAACCAATAGACTACGTAAAGCCAACTTTACGTCGATTCGACCTATTTTAATCATGAAGAACTATTTCCCAATTTCCACCACATTGGGAAATAGATTTAAAAGTTTTTTCGCTGTCCCGCAGTGGTGGCCAAACAAATGTTGGACATCGGGAATATATCGGATAGGCCAACAACTATCACAAATTCACGATAGAGGCAACGGGAAAGATTGCATAAAACCAGGGCGGTGACTGTTGTAGTTTGTAGTGTAACTTTGGGATAATTACTGGTTAAAGAAGAACAATGCTGCATTTGCTTTCGAATGAGCATAAGAACAGACATCCTTATCATCACTGTGCCCCTGTGAAACTTATTAGGTGTTGGCTATAAGATATTATGGTGAGGTTGATTACAATATGTAATATGTATAATTCTACATAGCTATTCTTCTAGTCGTCTCATCATTCCTATCCTATCATTCAACCCCTGGCTCTTTTTTAATATCATCTTCCACACAATCCATTCATCGCAACAAGAATAATAATACATAATAATCTATATCACACACATGTTCAGATTAAAACATTTTTTATTTTTTACTTGCTTTTGCCCACGACTTCGCCCGCCTGCAGGTTGAAAATTAACCCACGGAAACGAACTACCGGGATAAAAAGTATCCATGTCCTAATCCAGATCATGATCTACCCATGTGCCAAATTTCATCCAAATCCGTTCAGCCGTTTTAGCGTGAAAGCGTAGCAAACAAACAAACTCACATTCGCATTTATAATACTTAAGTTAGGATGTGACTGCAGCCACAATGACACTAACCACTTCTTACCAGCCAGTGCAAACATGAAAATATTTTTAACGTGTCTATGACTTATTCCTTAATTGCAAAATTATGTTTTAATAAGACGGGTGTGTTATGTGATGACAAGTAAGGCATCGACGACTTTTTTCCTCAATTAACGTTAAATAAACTGGTTTTTAAAGACATAGCACTGTCCCTCGTTAATACCATTGCTATTTTTAACTGTAAGTACTTATTATGTGTTAAGTACTTTTGTTCTGCTTTTTTGTTGTAGGCATGTATAGCTGTGTCAGCTGTCCGCCATGTTTTTATGCTTTTGAGCTTTGTATGTCCAATAATGAACCCAGATTATTTAGTCACTTATTAAAATCTGTTTTCAATTCCATCAAGTCTTGTTGTGTGTATTTTCACGATGATGTTTATATTCAAAAAATTAAAAAGAATTGCAGTACCAAGCTAATAAAAGAAAGTGAAAAGTAAACTAGAGCATACTCTGCAATAAACCCTATTTTCAAACAAAGCACAGCCACGCAGGCTACAATTTGTGATATTTGTGGGGTATCAAAGTGCTCGACGTGTAGCAATAAGTCAGGTAAGTACCGCCTACAATGCGTTCCATGTATGGCATAAAATAAAACCGAGTTACTTCCACGGCGTCTCACGGAGCGTGGTGCAAGCGTCAGAACATAAGAATTTCATATAATACAATTGTAACGTCACATCGTAAGGAATATGTCGGAAAACGTCTGGAATACCAATATACAGTTTTTTGTGGAAAGCAGATGGCAATAAGCATATAAGGAGAGCTTCTGCTGCTCTCTAATCCACTAAACTAAAACATATCAAAACTATAGCGCCTTAAAAACTCGGACCTCTATTTGTCTCAAACGGAAATGTGTACGTAAAACCTCGCGCTATGCTAGATAAAGGCAAACGTTTTATTGATCAAATCACTACATCTCATAACACACGCCTGACCTAGCGTCGCCGTCTCCCCACATCCGCAGGTTAGTCATTTGTGTCCATATCTGTTCCACACATCCTAGCGAGCGAGCGAATTAAATAATCTTTTAACTGAACTAACTCGACCAAACATGGCCATCAGGTATTGTAAGACTTTATTCTCTACAATTATATAAGGGTAAATAGCTTACCTTTAAACGCGACCACATACGGCGTATTTATGTGGTATGACTCTTATAAGTTCTTGGTTTTTTGTCTTGTTTATTGATGACTAATTCGAGTTGATTCTTGCAGTGGGTATAGGCAGATAACAATTTTTCATGATTTGTGGTGTAACAGTGACCAATTAACTGAACATGGTTATTTTCTAAGGGTACAATGAACAGTGAATAGTCTTTGAAGAATTGTATACAATCTTCGAGGTAGAGCCAGCACCATTCTAATGAAAATATTATTATGTCATCGATATAGACAAAATACTTTTACTGTGAGTAATATAATAATAGATAATAATTGGAAGAATGAAAATGTCATTGTATAGAATCAAGTTCTTCTAACTGAACAGACAGCTGTGCTGCTGGGGAGTTTGTTGCGCCACTTTTTCTTCACTAGGAAGTTGTGAAGGGCGGGCGATTTGTGGGACTGTCTTATGTTATATTAGTTTAAATAAATTACTTTTGATTTTGATTTTCTAATTCGATGTGGGTGTTACAAACCTGAGAACAAACGGATGATATAGCAAAAAAGTAAATGAACACTGCGATGGCCGCTTATCAGAAATTATGTATCATGTGGAAGCAAACGATAATGTGCTACGTTGACTCCAAATAAATTCGGATATGGGGTGATGAGGCTGAGCTACATTAAAATACAGACAATACGACTAGATTCCGCCTGTCTCGAGTCATAATGTAATAGCCTAATGGTGTCCCTTAGCCTCACTACTATTATGCAATTTCAAATAACTTATTTGTTTATTCTGAATACACTTGTACACCCCCTTGTTAATAAAACATAGCTGCAATCATCATAATTCTATTGATTAAACGTTTACACGCCATTTACAGCCATAAAACGGCCTCGTTGACTCAAAAAGTATCACACTTGACAACCGGATAGATGTAATGGTAGAAATTTACATAGAGCGACAAGTCCGAGATCATAATATGGCGGAAAACATGGCGCCAACTTATAAATAGTTTTCAATAAAGTGCCGCCATTAGGTGCAGTGAGTAATCTAACTGGAAATAATTGACTCGTCCTTGCTGACAAATTAGTGTAGTGTGTTTATCTTTATCTCTGTCTTTCTTTATCTTTTGAAGGACCGAGAAATTGCAAACTTGGATTGGAAGCAATAACAAAAAGTTTGGTATTAGCAATCTATTACAATGTCTTTGTTTGAAATCTTTGAATTAATCTAGGTTTTGCCCTGTGAAAGAGTATCAACACTAACACAACTGCTAGTGCAACAGTCCCCTTTGCAGTTTGCCGACAATTTGAACATGACAATTTATACGTCCATACTGATGATTTTATAATATTGTAGTAAGCAACGCTCCAGAAAATGTTATTCTTTCCGTCTCAACTGCAACAAAAGATAAAGCAGACATTCCGCCTTTAGCAAAAGTTTTAGTTCTTAATCATCTATATGACGAATAAACACGATGAATCATCTACTGTACCTTGTTGAATACTTTACCTTTTTCGCTTCTATTATCTCGATATATTAACGTTGATGTATCATCGAAATAGATTGAAAATAACTGATAGTGGTTACATATATTTTAGTTTTCCGTGAATATACCTACGAGTATATTTAGAAACTCATACCAATGAGCGATTAAATTGAATATGTAACCAATACTAAATCGGCAAGACTTTTAACTTCGAAAAATAAATCTTTCAATTTGAAATCACTCGTTTTCGATTCGTTGAAAAGTTCCAATCTTATGTCAGTTTCCATTTAATTGAAAAACTTATTGTAGTCCTTGAAAATATCTATCTCCAAATCTCTACAGACTTCAAAACAAAATAACACAAAACAAAATATTTTATAGGGCTAAATGAAACAATATTTTATCACAATTATAAGGACAGATCATTGAGGAGTCCTATCACGTCTCTCGATATACGCAAACTAGCCCTATAAGGGACAGATTCACTGCTTTGGATGAATACTAATGTCCGTGACAAAAAGGTGAATACGGGCTCCATCTGTTATTAGACGGAATCGTTCGTTAGGAACTAAACAATGGGTTCAAACTGTTCCGAGATTCTATTCTGTTTCTTTATTGTTTTTTCAGGCCTCGTTTTGTACTTATAATCGCAATTAGTTTTAATTTTGTTCGTTTACATAATGTTTATTGCGCAATTTGTTGTTCAAAAAATGTCTTCGGTAACACTGGATCACCCTAATGAATATATTTGAACTGTCAAAATGATATCTATTGGAGGTTATAAAATTTTCTGTGTCATGCCAGTGAAGATTCTAAAATCTAAATCCAAAATGAGCAGAAGTCGGAAGCCACAATATTCTGTACTCTACAAGTAGCTCTGCTTTATTACAGAAACAGTTATTTATTAAAACTTTATTAAACAGCTATACTATGCCTCAAACAGACTGTTCAATACTATGCAAGTAGGAAAACACCTGTGTATGCATGTTTTTGTTTTTCTCGTATCTTATGACTGCCTATGGAGGAAATTGTCAAATGTTAAGAACCTCCCAAGCGATATCATTGGGATGCTAAAGTATTGGTATAAAAACCAATACAATTATGTTAGGTGGGCGGGTGTCCTGTCGGATGCATACGGGTTGGAGTGCGGTGTGAGGCAGGGGGGAATCAGCTCACCCAAGCTATTCAACCTGTATGTAGACGAGCTGGTCTGTGAGCTCAGCAATACCAATATCGGGTGCTCCATTAACGGGCACTGCTTCAATAACATCAGCTACGCGGATGATATGGTATTGCTGAGCCCATCGATCAGTGCACTTAGGAGGCTTCTTCGCATCTGTGAGGACTATGCGGTGGCTCACGGCCTCAGGTACAATGCGACCAAGAGCGAGTTACTGGTTTTCAAAGCGGGTAACAAATATTATGATACTGTCCCACCAGTCACCTTGGGGGGCACTCAGCTTTCCAGGGTCACGAAGTTCAAGTACCTGGGGCATTGGGTCACCGATAGTCTGTGCGACGATGTGGACATAGAGAGGGAACGCAGAGCATTGGCAGTTCGATGTAACATGCTGGCTCGTAGGTTTGCACGTTGTACTAGGGAGGTGAAAATTACACTCTTTAGAGCGTATTGCCAATCTATGTACACGTGTGCCCTATGGGTCAGCTATACAAAAAGCTCGTACAATGCTCTGCGAGTCCAGTACAATAACGCCTTTAGAGTTATGTTGGGGCTGCCGCGCTTTTGCAGTGCATCGGGGATGTTCGCGGAAAATGGCGTGCCAGATTTTTACGCACTGATGCGGACTCGGATAGCATCCCTGATGCGGCGAGTGCGCGACAGCTCCAACAGCTTGGTGGCTACACTAGCCGACAGGACAGACAGTCCATTGATGTGGCAATGGATGACCACTCATCGTGCGTCATTCCAATATTTTAAGTAAATTGTTTTAGTGTGTTTTTAGTGTAGTTATGTGTGTTCATGTATTTATGTATGTTTTTTTTTGTGTATAAAATTGTATTGGGTGTTGTTTATGGACTTATGGTCTGAAATAAATATATTATTATTATTATTTTTTTTTTTTTTTAAGTTTACATATCTCGGGACTCTGGGGTCCCGGACCTTTGGAAGGCGTACGAGGGGCCGAAGCCAACTCGCAGAGGCCCGTCAGGCGCTTTCAATGAAATGAGGCACCAACCGACGATTATCCCTATACGCTCTATGCAAGTGCACCCAAGGACAACCCCCGGTTGGTGTAGGACTATTGCAGGATATGGAAACAAAGATTTTGGACTATGGATTTGGGTGGCTAAAATGGATTGGTTACCTAGAACTATGAAAGGACTATGGCCCCTGCCTGATCAATGTTTATCTACACGGAAAAATTGGCAGGGGGTGACTTGCACACTCAATAGTGGGCCCCCGGAAACGGTCGCTAGCACATAGTGACGTAGCGACAAGGGGCAACATGTCCTGAGGTGCTTGAGGAGTGGAGAGGTATTCCACGGCTCTCAGAACAATCCCAGAGCCCGGAAGATGGTCAAGATCCCTACAAGCACTTACTGGAATACTTCCTTCCTCCGAGCACGTTTGCTCTTGCGAATCTCCACTCAAGCCAGCCAATAAAGGCAAGAATGAGGTGGGAGCTCTGTTCCCGTCAGTGTTCACTCCAGCCGGCCAATAAAGGCAAGCCAGAGGTGAAGAACACGACTTCTCCCGGGAAATAGGGTCCGTGGGGTCGCTACTGCCCAACAGCTCGCCACATGCTGCCCTGCGGTTTCACGTATCTCTCTTGGTCTGGCTCCTCACCCTAGTCCTGTTTCGGCAAGTTAAACTCCACCGGCACAGACCCAGAGTTCGGAGCGCGCAAGCCCCACCACGACGTCAACGTAGAGATACGGCGGTGGGGTTATTATTATTATTATTACAAAATAACTACTTGGATGTGCCTCTTGTTACGAGTAGGGCGATAAATGTTTGTTTCTTTAAATACTGGCCAGTTAACTTGTGTTAAGGGCGTGAGAGTTGCCGTTCTGCCAGTTTTAGACCCAACTCAGCTAGACTTACGATGTCATTGGCAGAAGCCTACCAGACAATATCATCTGTCTGGCTGAAGAATCACTGAGGATCCTCTCTTTTAACTCCACACAACAATGAACTTAAGAGTTTTAAAGAGGACATGGCTGAGTTTAGGCTTTGCGAAAGTCAAAAGCATGTTATGCCGAGTTGTAGGTTCGTTGCTCGATATTGGAAAATAAATAAACATCAACGCCCCAATTTGGAGACTTGCAAAATCTTTTACATTTCTTATTAAAAGTACTAACAACACAAAAGCCAGCACGATTGGCCTTAAAATTTCTCTCTCTCATTTACGTACCAATTGGTTTACAGTCTCGTAATCCACAAACCGGTCGTACCGGTGAAAAGTTCAGTTGTCCCGCATTCATGCTGCACCCGATTCGATCATTCGTCACGATGAGAATGTGAATTAAAGAAAGAAAGAAAGAAAGAAAGAAAAATATTTTATTTGGGACACGCACAGGAAATACAGTTAAAAAAGAGCATATAAAAGTAACAAAATAAACATTAAAAAGCAAAAAAACAAAAAAAAAGAAATCAGAATAAAAAAAAAGAGACCTGTGCGAGGCCAAAAAGGCTCCCATCTCAGCATAAAGCTGCGATATTTAAAAAATAAATACCGCAACGCTGGTATTCTGATAGGGACTGTGTGATGCCACGGACATACCAACGGATATCAATTAAAAATAGCAAGGGGAATAAAATCGAATAAAATAAAATACAAATACTAGAATACTTGAAAAGAAAAAAACAAAAACCGTCAATAAGGTGTAAAGATCGACTCACGCTTGACGCCCGACGGTCCAACCTCACTTGTCTATGCTATAGACTATTGTCTATATTTATGACAAGCGATGAGACCATGCATGAGACGCGGGCGCAGGCGACTGGCTGTCAATGTGCATTAATGTAAAAAAGGAAGTAAAGTCACACAAATAAAACAAATAGTGAATAATAAATACGACAAGAAAATGGTGCAAATAAATAATATAAAGTATTGTTGAGTGTATAACTGAATGTGTTGTGTTGTGTAAGTCGGAAGAAAAAAAAAAAAAAAAAAAAAAATAATTATCAATCACCGAGTGAAAAAACAAAGCGTTCAAAGTTAAACATGCTGCTAGGAACACAAGACTCCGCTAAGGTCACCAATACCAACTACGTGCAGACCCAGGGTGAGTTTAGACTATCAGAGACTGGTTTCCTTTTGTATTCGTAACAAGTGTTGCTTATATTTAATACTAAAAGTACCAACTGTTTTTATAGCACGAAACGGCGGTGGCAAATCGTTCCAGCAGCGAGAGGCAGCGAATTTAAAGCTTCCACGGAAAGCAGCAGTTCTGTGCGTTGAGGCCAACAGAAGGTAAGATGATGCTCTTGTTTTAATTTTATTTATATCTCGTGACCAAGTCAATTTTTGATACAAATATTCTGGTTTTTTTGTGAGAATGGTGCCAAAGAGTAGGGTAGCCAGATGAAGCTTTCTGCGATCTGACATTCTCATCAAATTACCCTTATTTAAAAATGGTGTTATATGAGATCGGGGAGGGACATTGAAACAAAATCTTGCACAGGCATTCTGCACTCGCTGGATCAACTTTTCGGTCCTACCAAGAATGCACGCACCATACACAGTGTCAGCGTAGTTCAGCTTGGATAAAACAAGTGACTCACATAGCATGACACGCATATCCACACTTATGTACGGTCGTACACGGTACAAAAGCTTAAGACGGTAAAAGCAGTTGCGCACAGCCTCCATGATATGTGTCTCAAAATGCAGGTGCTCATCAAATACCACACCAAGATTACGGGCTTCTTGCACCCTATCAATAGAACACCCATCAACCTTCAAATCCAGACTGTATCCCAACATTTTATTTAGGAAGTCTCTTGATCCCATTACAATGTACTTGGACTTAACTGGGTTCAGAACCAAAGAGTTTCTTCTTGACCATGCTGAAATCCTATCTAAATCCTCATTCATTCTTTTTACAGCTTCAGCAGACTCCTGAGGGCGGAATGAGATATACATCTGAAGATCATCAGCATATAGGTGGAACTTGGTGTTGACCAGACAATTAATGATGTCCGCACTGTACAGAATGAAAAGAAAAGAATTACATATAATTACACCCTTTACGGAAATATAATACATTGTTCTTGGATAAAAACATGATCAAAAGTAAAATTGTTAACATGGTTCTTTCAAAAGTGCGCAAGCATTTCTCCAAAATCTCATTATCATTTCCAAAGCAATTATACATGATTATCATTCACTGTAGCTTTATATAAAAGGACACCGTTTTAAACGGTATTGTCATCTTTATACATATTTATTTTATATTTAAGTACACATAAAGAGTATAATTAAATTTAAAATATAATATCCTAACTAAAACTATTAAAAAACTAAAATATGGCGTTGAAAAATTCCTCCGCATCGCTGTCGACTGGTAAAGTACCCAAGAGACTGGCGGCATTGCCACGTTGTATGGCAATGCTAAGCCTCTGGCCAAGGTAAAAGCCAGCCCTTGGGTCACGGGAAGTGCCAACCAACCGTTTCGAGATATCCTTAATAAGACCATGAGCACCCGGACCCCACGGCCCGAGTTCTTTACATTAACACAAAGATTAAAATGGGTTGAGATTGGGATCCCGAGATATCGATTGTCGCTGAAGTCATCAATCAACCCTGTTTTCTTTGCTAATACAATAGCAATTCATGCTACCGGGGATTGGATGTTTTATACTCCGTTTCAAAAAAGGAAAAAAAACTTGGACCATGGGATAAATTACTCTTGTGAAAAAATAAATTTTTCTTCTTTTTGGTAAGTTTACCAAAAGTTTGTTCCGTTCTTTCAGGAATTTCTAGGATGCATCCTTCATGAAACCAAATATCTGGTACAGTAGGGTAGGCACAGGTACTTTAGAATAATCTTGTTCTACTAATTAGCGCCAAGATTATTTTGTGCTGGACAATTATATAGACTTCATTAAGTCACTCGGGCCTAGTCGAGCAAAAAGAACTCAATAATGCCTATCAATAAAATAAATTAGCCTTCAACAAAATATTAATTTGAAGATATTATTTTTGTTCGTTCGCGTAACTGGAATATTCTTTCATTATCAGATCAGGCGACTGAGTCGAGAGCTGAAGTGTTTATCTGGTTAAAATAAGTCGATAAGAAAATTCGCAGCAATTGATAAGTAAGTACGTAAAATGACGAAGTAAACACTACGATACATTATGGGGTTAAGATATGCATTCATGACAAAAAATTAAAATGATAACGTAAGTATTTTATTGTTAATTTGAAATAATTAATGAACTTCTTAATGATGTTCATAATTATGTACAACCGTGGACAATGATGGTTGACTACTTTCAACCTAACCCAATGTAGAGAAATCTGTGTAGGTGAACTAGAACATAGCAAAGTAGGACCTCGGTTTTATTATGGAGTTGAGAGTGAGAACTTAGTTTTATATCTAGTTTTTGGCTTGAAAATCCTTCTCTGTGCAAACTCTCAAGCAATTGCACATTTGACTGGTCTGGTAGACAATCGTAACGTTCAGGACGATCAATAAGACCAACTCAATTATGTACGCGTTTAGGCCCTGTACGTGCGAAAAGGTGTCTTCTCTCATTGTTAGCAAATAAGTATGAATAAAAAAAAAAAGGAATTCAGAAATGAAATTGGGAACGAAGCGTTGGTAGGTAGTACTGTTAATTAAGAACTAGGTACCTACGACGCTTCCAAATACCGGTATGGGCCCAGTAATAAAACTTCCATTTTCAAAACTGTAGGAACCTTTGAAGATCCGTTTCAGGAGACTTCAGACACTTTACATCGTGTTGTGTAAATGATAAAGATCTATTAACAGACTATCAGTAGATTATACCAAACCCACAATCACGAACAAAACACGACCACGACGATTAGACGCCAATTTGGTGCAAAAAATGATGACAACCGCAAATCATACAATTTTGAAATCACCCAGCTGGAACATCGGAACACCTACAGTCATTCATTTGTTTACCAACTAACACTAATACTACAAAACCGTAACAAAAACTAACCAGCTAACGTAAAAAGTAATGCCTATTAATATAACTTCTTACGATTTTCTTTTGTTGCCGCCATTTTGGAACGGGAGTTGGCGCCAAGAAGTTTTTGTTAGGTTATTTTTATGACCAAATCAGCAACGGTTGCTTCGGGTAATGAATGAGTAATGATTCAAATAAAGAAGGTGAACTTATGCGCGGTTAATTTTGTTGAGCACTCGATTTTGAATGATATTGTTCTCGGTAAAATTTATGAAGGTATCTATGGTACTGGCTAATATTTTAAAGGACATCAACCACTTTGTATGGCGTTTGGGCTTGAACATGAACATAAAAATATTGCACTATTATTGATTTTCCTGAGTGGTTTACAGTAGAAAGAAAACGTAGATAAGAATACTTTAAAATAAATTGTTTATTTGCAATACTATTCATTTTCATACGTTAATAAAACACGTTCTAAAAACTGGGCAGGTAGATTTAACATTTTCATACCTTGCCCAGCTTAAATACCATATCACAGACATTATATGAGCGCAGCAACCTACAGTCCTTCGGCCGACTATGCAGTTGCAGCAATACTGTTTAATTGCTTGGATGCCGGGAGTGTTATTTTCGTATAATATATAAACGAAAAATACTTTACGGCTTATGTGCCTGCTTTGTATTTTTTCTCGCAATAATGTGCAATTCTCAACCGAAGGAAATCCTTGTAAAAGGTCACTGGCTCTATCAATGCACACTTCAATAGTATAGGAACCATCATTTCTTATGTCCATCATAATAAGACTTCGCCTGTTTAATCTGATATGTTCCGCATGCTAATAATACAAGTTTATTAAATGTTAATCTAGTAAAATTCACATTATGAATACTTAGTAGCATTTAAGTTGGAGAACAGTGTCCATCTTCCATTCAAATTATTTTCAATTACATAATCGGCTAATAAATTATTTGTGTGCAGTTTTTCATTTACTACTAACTAGTATCTTTTTATTTAAGTAAGGTTAAGCTGATGATGGTGCTGCTGATGATGCACCCTCCAACGGCCAGAGCAAAGCTCGGTCTTCCAGGAAAACATTTTAATGTTTCAAAGCGTTCGAATCGAAACATCAAAAATATCAATATATTTTTTTCTGTTTTTATTCTTTAGGCAACCCTAACTCAACGCACCCCGCACGCCGCGCCGCAACTGTCACCATACAAAATATAAATCAATTATAAATCTTTTTTACTCGTTTTTAATATTATTTACTTACTTTATTTACTTATTTTATTTATTTACTCCCGAATAGGGACCAATGTTCAGTAAATAATTAAATATTATTACTTAATTATTTATGAATTCTTTCATTCCTAATACGGTTGTTCACGGTTAGCCCATTTTGGTTGATGTTCTTTAGGAGCTTTAGAAGATTATCGTGAGTTCTTTGAGCAATGTCTTGCTCTGTCTAGTTTCCTTTGTTTTACAGGCAGGGTTTATATTCTATTCTGTGTGGATTTGCAGCCTTCTTTTCTTTTGATGTTAGAATATTAACATTTTGAGCAAGGGATTCTACCAGATACCTACTAGTCCAGTGCAATTAGTCATTATAAAACGAAAAATGACGGAACCCAGGTATAATTAATGGATTTGAATGTTTTTTTTTTTTTTTATTTCTTTAATTATTAATTTCATTTCATTAATTTAATTAATTTCTATACCTAGTTTTAATGAATGACAAAGTTTAAGATACCAAGTAATAGCTTGATACCATTAGTCCATTAGACAGCTCATGAATACTTGAGCTGTGTCGAATGGCTACTGTGTCGCCAGTGTCACATACCTAAGATACAGTAAAATGCAATAAGTACCATTATTCAGAAGAATCTTAGCAAGCAGGTAATGGTACAATATGTTAAAGGGATTTCCCCATGGCAAACAATAATTTTCCTGACCAGTTTCGTAGTAGTCATAAAATTTGAATGGTAATAAAGCAAAAAAAGGGGTATTACTATAGCAATGCAATAGCATCCAATGTCCGGACAATAGTAGGTAGAGGTAGAGTAGGCAAGTACACCTATTGGGAGCGGGCGCAGGAATGCATCGCGCATGCGCCGCGTCTATAATGAAAATGAGTGCGGTACCCGTCACGCGGCCCAGGCAGTAACCGTTACCTAAAAAGAAACATACTTTACCATCACATCAAGCCAAAATCAACCTTAATCTAAAAGCAATAATATAACAATACTATTACTTGATATCTTGGTAAAATAAGCTGAGTGTAAACACCTTAATACAGAGCCATACTTGGCAGAGAATTATCGATCCATCGAACAATTTTCCTTCGATGATCGATGCGGAAAATTATATTCATTTATATCGATTTATTGCCAGCCATATCTTGCATTGGAAAGTTTATGGTTTCTTGTCATTCAATGACGAATGAGCTTCTTGAGACTTAAAAAACTGTAAGAGCACAAGAACTCATCGTCAGTCATTCAGAGATCGAAATAAAATGACAATCGATCGCAATGTGTTTCATTTTGACATCCATCGCTTCATAGGTTTGAAAAATTACAATGTAAATGACATTATTTACTTTAAGTAAATTGAATTAAATGTTTCTTTTTTAAAATTTTATTATTTTTATGTAAATACTTATTTGATTTTTATTTGAATATTATTTTAATTTGTGACATTATTTATTTTAAATTAAGTGTGCATTGAAGTGCATTAGAAGCAGTGCAGTGCATTTAATTTGTGTGCGATCTTATTTATTTCGAATCATGCTGCTAGCCTGATAGGTAGGTACTCATATTTTATTAAATTGTTGTGCATATGAACTTTATAATTATTATTAAGACCTTGTAAACACGTGTATTATGTAATAAAGATTTGAATTTGAATTTAAATTTAACGCAATAAACGTAGCTAAAATATTTCTAAATGAAAGGCATTGCGATCGATTGAAATTTTATAAGTAGGTATGCAAGGAGCCCGCGGGTCTTAAAATGGCACACCATACAGATAGGGGCATAGTAGCTACCGATAGAAATATAAAAAACAGAATGAAAAACTTCTTTCTTATATCTATGTAGCTACCTATCATGCTCTTAATTCCATTACATCATGCTTATTATTATATTTTCACATTGTTCACTGTAAGTTCACAATCAACAACGGGCGACTGACACATTTTTTCTGCATTTTAATCCTTCCTTTATACTGTAATAGAGGGATGCATTATACCTGCTGGTCTTTGTCATCAAGACCTTTGTTTTCTTTATGAACAACAAAGTGCCACACACAACTTTTTTATACTATGTTAGTTTGAGAATTATGGACGTTAATTGTTATCCATTCAGCCGTAAATTGACTGTAAATTTAAATTGTCATTGAATTCAATCAAATCACAACTGTCATTAATAATATGTTAGTTTGAGAATTATGGACGTTAATTGTTATCCACTCAGCCGTAAATTGACTGTAAATTTAAATTGTCATTGAATTCAATCAAATCACAACTGTCATTCTTTTTCAGTCGTTTGAAATGGCTAAAACGGTCAACAATCAACTTCCCTGAACGTACAACGTGTATCTATTATTAATTTATTACTGCTGTAAGTATCTATTTTTACCTAATGCATTGTAAATTATCCCGTAAGCATCACCTGCAACCTGCAACGTACCTATTCTATTCAGTAAATCGCCCAGGTTCTGACAGCTGCTGCTTCTACATTGTGATTGGTAACATGACATGATCAGGTAACTTGTTCGTTTTATTTACAAACTAATTTATGATCTTATCACTCAAATTTTTATGTAAACGTAAAGAAATAAAGTTAAAAATTGCAAAGCAGAATGAGGAGCTCAAAGATTTTTTCTCTCCGTATCGTAATCGTAATTCGTGTTTTTCTGCAAAAAATGCACCTGAGTCTGAGCAGGTAATACGATTTTGTTTTGTTTCACAAGCAGCTGATCCGTTTCAAGTTATGTCGCGGTTTTTACTGGAATCATTACAACGTAGAAAAAGCTAACCAATACTAAACAGTAGGTAATTGAAAAATAATTCAAAGAAACTGCGGTTAGCAGCTATTGTAAAACATGTCATTTAACCAATATAATTTATTTATGAACACTAAAAATGACTCATACGATATAAACAGTCTTACCGCGCTTTTGACCTGTCATCGGCCATTCATATTTCTGTCCGCGAATTTTCTAAGGCGAAATAATTTAGCAATTAATCGTTTGGCTTTCTTTGACCTTAAAACACTGAATCAATGTTTATAGTTGAATATGATGTGTGATTTGAAGTCATAAAAGCTTGAAGAACTTATGAATGTTATTGAAAAGACACATCCAAGGGAAAATACAAAATGATGACAGTAAGTGCAGCCACGTGCAGTATTTAGTTTAAATATTCATCTAAATTTGAATTCCTTTCAACAGAATCGAAACTTCGGAAACGTAAGTCAATCAACCTTTGTACATTAATAAATCATCAGACACTCACAGGTTTGATTTTGCCAAAAACAACTATGCTTTTGCCAGAACAATCCTTTTTTTATTTAAACGAGCTTCCTTCATAAATCTAATTAAAATATTCAAATATAATCAAACCGATTCAAACGCTTACTCAACGCTTAATCAACTCAGTCAACAAACTCTACAAGAAGGAAGAATCCTCACATCAATAACGAAAACCTATTTTAGGCCAAAGCCCCAAATACCACAACGAATTTCTTAGAACTTTAAAAACGCTCCATAAATTATTTTCCACTTTATGCGGGCATAGCTTTGCTGTGTAAAGATGCTTATCATCTGTAGAATGTCGAAGCAAATATTCCTTCGGATAAACTTGTAGAAATATAAAGTAGCGCCTGTGACAGAAAAGCTGCTGAACCCGATTGTCGTGGTATGCCATGCGACGTGAAGGAATTAGGAGCACGGGACCAGAAAAATTTAAATGTGATGTGGGTGGCTATGAGAAAAGAGACAGACCTAAGAAATTGTGTAAAAGTTATTATGGCTGGGTAGAAAGTAAACTCTGACATGACGGCTCATCATCAGCTCAGACTTCCCAATTATGTTGGGGTCGGCGTCCAGTCTAATCGGATGCAACTGAATACAAGTATTTTACATGGAGCGACTGCCTATCTAACTACCACAACCTTGTTACTGGGTAACGCAATACCCCTCGGTAAGACTGGTTGTCAGACTTCCGGGCTTCTGACGACCCGTAACGACTGTCAAAGATCCACGAATGACAGCCGGGACCAACGGCTTAACGTGCTTTCCGATACACGGAGGGGTCTTGGTATGTAAAGATGGACACGCATTCACGGAGCAATCGCGGCACGCGTGCTTAACCTGATGGATCGAGCCGTGTTGCTGTTAATACTTAGCCACAAGCCCCTCCATGACGGCTAATAGAGTTGTAAGTATTAAAAAAGTTGAATGGACAACTAGCTTCATATTTCTGATTGACCGACTCGTCGTTGCGTTGCCAATTCAAAAGTGCCAGTTATTGAAGGCCATAGGATGATGGCAGTTATAAACTTATAATACAATACGAAGCAGTCTACAATCAAAATACCGGCGGTTCTTATCCACCTCGCCTTTACAGCGTGTTTTAGTGCATAACGAGATTTAAAAAGAGATGATAATGCTCATTGTATGCAAACTCCAATGATCCCAAATCGATGCAGTCTGATTGAATCTCAGGAGAGTTGCTCAATGTGTCGAACACCGTGACATGTAAAAAAGCTTTTGAAAATTCGAAGTACATGCAAGGATTTAAGCCTACTGAATAAAGATGAATTTTGGATAAGCATTTAGCATTAACTATAATCAAATCAAACCTTCGTTTGTTGAAGACGATTACAGACGGTAAAGAACATACTCCTTTCAGTACCCCATTGTGGGATTTAGGCGTATTTGTGGCACAGCACAACGTAACTAAATAAAATAGTAGTTTTAATCTTCCTCAATTACAACACTAGTTGTAAATGTAGCCGCGAATTCCCTTCTTATTAGATAACGTGTTGACCCGGGACCCCGGTATTAAGCAATTTAACCCATTAAGCGAAGTATGTCGTTGATTGTTGCAATCAACGGCCGGACTGATTGATTGACACCACAGAACAGATAAATTGACACAGCCTAGATGGAATTAGGATTCATTTCATTGATACAGACAGGTCATCAACTGTCTGTCAATGACAGCGACTGCTTTATCACGAAGAATTAGCATAATGATTAAGTGGTATTAAAGTTAGATTGTTGCTTTGCGGGGTAATTGCGTAACACACTTATAGCAATGGGTTTTATTTTGACAGTTCAACAACATTCATTGCGTTATACATTGTATACGTTGTTGAGCAGACAAATTTTATTAATATCCTAGCAATATCCTTCAAAGTCATTCAGATTATGATTGAAGTGTGTTAGGTACGCAATTAGGGCGCTGAACCAAGAGAACCAATGAAAAAGCAGAGTTATCATTTGCCTAGCCTTTTCCCAACTATGTTGGGGTCGGCTTCCAATCTAACCTAGATGCAGCTGAATACCAATATTTTACATGGAGCGACTGCCTATCTGACCTCCACAACCCAGTAACTGGGTAATACGATATCCGTTGGTAAGACTGGTTGTCAGACTTTCGGGCTTCTGACGACCCGTAACGACTGTAAAAGATCCACAGGGGTCTTTTTATGTAAAGATGGTCACCCATCCTTGGACCAACCTCGGCAAGCGTAGCTTAACCTGATCGATCGACCCGTGCGGCTGTTATTAGTCAGCCCCTCAAGCACAGTAAAACGTTAAAACTGCACAGAAAAGTTAAATTGAGAGAAATTTCAGCTCCTTCAGAAAAATTGTTCGTGAATGACCCAACACGGTCATATTCATGTAAGTGATCAAGATATGTTGGACAAACAACGAACGGTTCACATCCAGAGGTGCACATAAGCTGTAACGCGGCAGTCACGATTCGACGTCGAATGTGCACGTGTTACCGAACTGGTTTGTCGAGATTCGAGTAACGTTCGACATCGATGCTTCTACGAAATACTGTAGTATAATAATGTATGGAAGAAAAGGAAGATGTTTTCGGATGAGTAACTTGTGATTTTCGAATGGATTATGTCCAGGCGTAGTACCTACCAAGACTCACTAGAGGACTATAACTGGGACCCTGTAAAAAGCTGAAACTATACAATATACCTACATATTTTGTAATTGCAGCGAACACAAAAATTGGGACCATGTTTTAAAAATCTTCGACACCAATTTCATTATATGAGTTTTACATACTTACTGCTTTCAAGATATTTTCGACTTTCATACCAGCACCCTAATTCCGTAACACATTAAATCGAAATCTGAATCATTATCAAGCAAATTGCTAATCCATTGCTTCATTGTTCGAAAAATTTGTCTGCTCGACAACGTAAATAACGCAATGAATGTTGTTGAATTGTCAAAATGAAACCGATTCCTACGCGAGGTTTTGCAGGATTGTGAACGATTGTAGTGATCGAATCGACCTCCATTTTGACAGTTTAGGCAAATTGAAGGCCAGTTTTTATAAGTACCTACCTCCCTGAAAATTGATTTTCATACCCCTACATTATCTCACTGGGTGGATGAATTTAGGCTACATATTACTTTTTTGTATTACTTAGTTTTATTTAAATTAGCTTGTTTAAGTTTGTTTTAATTTGTTTATTTTAATTTAGTCTTTTATTTATATTTTTTTTTTGTCAGTTATGACACCGTTTTGTGTGCATGCAGAGTTTACCTATTAAGTGATTGTTACACTTTATTATGATTTGTTGCTTTTGTTTAATTTGCTTATACCAGTGTAAACAATTGTTGGTGAACCAAATAAATAAATAAATTCCGATTGATAGTGTGTTACGCAATCAGGGTGCCATTCCCTTGTCCTTGAAAGATGGGATGAGTTGGTGACTGTTACACTATCAATGTCGGCAGAAAGAAATGACATTATTTTATTCCACCCATCAAAAACCTGCTAAGTAATCCGTGCCCACAAACCAACCAGCTTAACTAAGTAGTAGATGCTATACAATGTGGGTGCCTGTATGAATAGTACGCATTGCATTGGAGATAACGGTACGTAGGCATGCCCCGCATTGGAATAGTTACGCAACGGATTATGCTACAATGATAGACTTGGTCGATCAACCGAGAAGGTCGTGAGAAATGTTGATTCATTATTCAGTGGTGCTGGTAGTGCAGCGCACATTGGAACTTTGTTGGTTTGAACGCCCGTGTGCAATACGTATAAAGTTTGTAAAACGACGATCGGGATGTTTTTAAATATTACCCAGTACCTACATATGGTCGGACTTTTAATTCGCTGCAGTAAAATGACACTTCTACTGTCATTTCGTTATGTCGCGGCCACATTAACGGGATACGCCGTTGATTATCGCGATGAAGGACGATGTCCGTAGGTGTAGCCATCCACAGAAAAAATATTATCTGTTCTGTGTAGCCATCACTCACTCAATAGTTACTTTACGTCGCGGCCACATTAACGGGATACGCCGTTGATTATCGCGATGAAGGACGTTGTCCGTAGGTGTAGCCATCCACAGAAAAAATATTATCTGTTCTGTGTAACCATCACTCACTTAATAATAACTTTATGTCGCGGCCACATTAACGGGATACTCCGTTGATTATCGCGATGAAGGACGTTGTCCGTAGGTGTAGCTATCCACAGAAAAAATATTATCTGTTCTGTGTAGCCATCACTCAGTTAATAATTACTTTTTGTCACGGCCACATTAACGGGATACTCCGTTGATTATCGCGATGAAGGACGATGTCCGTAGGTGTAGCCATCCACAGAAAAAATATTATCTGTTCTGTGTAGCCATCACTCAGTTAATAATTACTTTATGTCGCGGCCACATTAACGGAATACGCCGTTGATTATCGCGATGAAGGACGTTGTCCGTAGGTGTAGCCATCCACAGAAAAAATATTATCTGTTCTGTGTAGCCACCACTCACTTAATAATAACTTTATGTCGCGGCCACATTAACGGGATACTCCATTGATTATCGCGATGAAGGACGTTGTCCGTAAGTGTAGCCATCCACAGAAAAAATATTATCTGTTCTGTGTAGCCATCACTCACTTACCGCGAACTACCGCGATGTTTATGGCGATGATGGGCACTGACGTTGACGTTAGTGTGGCCTGGGCATCCAAGTGTATTAAAAACAAGATGCGGCGTTAGTTCCAATTTTGGCCACGCGCCAATAGAACCTTGTAGCGTTGTATGTAGCTATAACACGGTAAATTGACTTACGGTATCAACTTGCTTAACTTTCCCTACAGTCTTCTTTTCATTTAATTACACCAAAGATATCGCAAAGGAGAATAAGACTTTTTGCATTTCCGAACACACCAAAGTAATCGAAAATGACGTTGATTTTGAACTTTACATTGCGCAAATAAGCAATGTTGTACTTACACTGACAGTTGGTTTTGTTCATTTACCTACCCTATTGTGGTCAACCATGCCTCTCGTGGACATCCTGCAATTTAAAAGCGTTGGACACGAACTCGCTTTGTGTGACTGAATATTACATGAATAATATACAGATACGTCATAAATTCATAATAAATATGAAAGGTGCGATTTAACGATATGCCGCTGCGAATGTGATGAATTTTATTACAGAATAATATGCGCTCCTCACGTACATATTTCCATTTATTTACTCGGTATTGGAATGTGATGAACAGTCGGGGAATGAAAAGGTTAATCTCCTGTGGGGCAATTTTTATGTGCACTGTGCACGAGACTTATTATTTTTCCGATTATGTGCGGTCAGCAACATAAGTCGATTAACTTTTACGCAACATGTAAATTGATACAAAATTATTTGATTATCTCCTTTTTGTCCTAAAATATCTACGAGTCTAGTAGATCTTTAATTAATTTTACCTCTATTCCGATTTGAATTAAATATTTCGCTTAATAATTAAGATAAAAAAACTGCAAGTGTTAATCGACTTTTGTTGCTGACCGTACGTAGGTATTGCCAAAAAACAATATGATTCCAAAAGATAGTTCAAAAAGGTGACATAATAAGTGTTCCTGCTATGCGATCTCATTCTGGAACTTCGTGGCCATCGTTACTTTGATCGTTCGTATCCAAACGTGTGATCAAAAATTAAACTGTTCACAGAAGCGAGTCGCACTTTCACTCAATGGAAAAGAAATGCTTAGTAATTATAACTGAGATGTGTGAAAGTTGGTAATTTAGTTTGTGTTTATTGTCACGATAAGATTTGCGAGCCAATATGTTTGTCTACAGTACACTACCGATAATTTATAGACAATGACGAATAGTCGGCCATTCGGCTATGATTAGGCCCACCTCTACACTACAGGCATCACTTGCTTTCATTTTTGTTGTGGGCACTTGGGCAGAGGCGCAAGAGACGTTAATTACTATACTGGGAATCATTAAGTTTTCGGAATTTTCGGAATAGTGTTACCAAAACAAATAAAAGGTAGATAAAATAAAGGCAAGATATTGTGAGATCAAAGAGTCGTGCCACGCGAGCGTTGCCATTGCGTTGCGTCGTCGCATTTCAATGACGCTTACTCGGTTTTAAAAGACATGAAATCCTCATCATCCTCCCTTTCTTCAAACAGGCGCGACACGCGACACAAAGGCTCGTCTAAAGGCTAGTCGCGCGATTCGCATTGCGTGTCGCGCCTATTTGTAGGAGCCTTAATGCAATCAAATATAAAAGGTTTTTATTTTTTGCGTAATACGATAAACTTTCTCCATTTGTATGAAGTTAATATCTTCCTAAACTATCTAATACTACTATTTTACAAACAAACGTAATAATAGCTCCATCATAAAGTAGGTATTAAAAGTTACCAAAGAGTATTTTATCAGTATTATCTCTATTACAACAGAGTTCTTGCTCACTAAAACGTTTAATTACAATGTATGCTTGGAACGGAACGCAATGCGCAGTAATTTACTAACATCATTACCGCATTCCGTTCCATTATTCGGTATTTCAACATTTAGGAGCGTGATTTTTGAATAAATACTCTACATTTTCGTTGAATTATTTCAATTCCATTCTTATTGGAAAAAAAAACCATTTTGTGGGGTTTTATTTCTTCTATAGGTACTTACTTACTAATAATAAAGCTAAAGAGTTTGTTTCTTTGTTTGTTTGAACGCGCTAATCTCTGGAACTACCAGACAGATTTGAAAAAATCTTTTTGCATTTGATAGCCCAATTCTTGAGGAACTTTCTGATCATATAGGCTATTTAACATTACGCTAGGACCTTTAGGAGCCGAGCAAAAGGAAAATAGGTCAGAAAGAACGCTAAGCGAAACCGAAGTACATAATAAGCACGGGCAGGCGATGAAATAGTCATAACAATAAAAATCGATATAAATCAATCAAAATCATTAATAATAAAAAATAAATCAAATCATCATCATTCTCCTGCCCTTATCCCAATCTATTTGGGGTCGGCGCAACATGTCCTTTTTTTCCATACTTCTCTATTATTCGTCATCTCGGTAGTCACCCCCTTTCTAGCCATGTCATCTTTCACACAATCCATCCATCGTTTCTTTGGTCTTCCCCTACTCTTATAGCCATCGACATTCATACTCAAAACTTTCCTCACGACATTTTCCTCACTCCTCCGCATCACATGCCCATACCATGACAGCCGATTTCCGCACAACTTTTCAGTCACCGGTGCCACTTTTAGACTTCCTCTTATGTACTCATTTCTTATTCTATCCATTCGTGTAACACCACACATCCCTCTTAGCATTCTCATTTCAGCTGCATGCAACTGCTTTTCATTCATCCCTTTTGTGGCCCAACATTCTGATCCATACAAGACAGCAGGTCTAACCATTGTTTTATATATATAAATTATATAATTATTAAAAAATAAATCAAATCAATATAAAAAAAGAGAAGTCCTGACTAACTGACTCGTCAACGCCCAACCCAAACCCTTGGGCCTAGAAAGCTGAAACTTTGCACAGAGGTTCCCTTTATAATGTAGACAAGGAATAAGGAAGGAATTCCCGGTAGTACGTTCCCGTGGGATATTTCCGACATCTACGCGGGTGAAGCCGCGGGCAAAAGCTAGTATAATAGAAACAAACCTAGCACCCTAATTGCGTAACACACTATCAATCGGAATCAGACTCATTTTGAAGAAAATTGCTAATCCATCAAATTTTTCGAACATTTATGAAGATAAATGTTCCAAAAATTTGTCTGCTCGACAACAAGTAAATAACGCAATGAATGTTGTTGAACTGTCAAAATGAAACCGATTCCGATAGATAGTGTGTTACGCAAATGCCGGGCTGTTTCTCTTTAACCTTCCCATCGCTACAAGCATTATCAGCTGATAGGCAATATTGTAACAGCTGCGTGCACCTACCTGCTATTATTGTCATTATAGTACGGTCATCATCACTATATGATACGTTGCAAAGACGTATTAGAGAATACGTCTGCAACATATTCATTGATTATTCTGAAATCGCCTGAATTCGCCTGGAATGTTTTTAAGTACTTCAGTAATAAAAAAAAATTATCTAGGACTAGGATCATAGAAATATAAGAAAAAACCGGCCAAGTGCGCGTCGGACCACGCACAATGAAGGGTTCAGTAGTTAGTTGACTATTACTCGTAAACTTGAAAAGCCTACTTAGCTGTGATAGTTTTCCTTTTAACATCGTTAATATACTACTACCGATAATTTTTTCACCCATCCAAAACTAACCGTTTAGCTGGCGGGGGGGGGACACTTGGCTCTAACAAAAAATAGCCATTTAAAGCTTAATTTTTCAGAAACGGATCCCTAAATCGAAAAATTTTGATTTTACAAACCCGCAATATTTTTGAAAGACCCATCCAACAACACCCCACACCAGACGAGAAAAAAAAAACATCTCCATTTTACGTGTAGAAAAAAATATTTTTTCATGATTTTATATTATTACCACTTTGTCGGCGTGATGAATATGTATAACCAAGCCAAATTATAGCTTTCTAGTACTAAGAGTCTCTGAGCTAAGCTGCGAACGGACAGACGGACGGACATAGCGAAACTATAAGGTTCCTTGTTGACTACGGAACCCTAAAAACAGTTCTTTCTTATATCTATGACTAGAATCTTTCATACAAACAAGTATGTAGATTATTTATAGCTAAATATAAGTTTTTAGTTTGATTCCTAGGATGGATGGATGGATAGAATAAGAAATGAGTACTTAAGTACTAATTTCAAGAGGAAGTCTGAAAGTGACACCGGTGACTGAAAAATTTTCACACAATCCTGCATGGGCATGTGATGCGGAGGAATTAGGAAAATGTCGTCAGTAAAGTTTTGAGTATGAATGTAGATGGGTATAAGATTAGGGGAAGTCCAAAGAAACGATGGATGGATGTGTGAAAATTGATATGGCTTAAAAGGGAGTGACTACCGAGATGACGACTAATAGAGAAGTATGGAAGAAAGGACATGTCGCGCCGACCCCAAATAAATTGGGATAAGGGCAGGAGAATGATGAGTTTGATTCCTAGGTGCATAAAACATCTTCCTTTTCTCGGACGAAACCTAAGTGTATCTTTTTCCGTCGTAGTCAATAATCAAGTATTTTATGTTCGGGCCTTCGAGATCCCACATAAAAGTTTGATGAGTCTTGCAGACCCATAGTTGCCGCAGGCGGCTTGTCCAATAACGTGGGTCTACATTTAAATGATCTCAGGAAATGGACAGTAGGTAAATATTTTACTTTTTATAACGAGCATTCGAAGTAATAATTCTGCAATAAACTCGGAGGCATTACCTCCGAGACAGATGGCACAAGGACGGCTGGCTAGGACAGGATATTATAACGTGTGACATACTTCACATTTTATTTACATGGAGTAAGAGGATACCGTAGACTCGTAGAGGAAGACTTGGGTTCTAACGGCAATCTCAACTGCTATAGACTGTCAGTAAGACAGGATTCTGTCTTATTTCAAAAGTGTGGCGCGAGTAGGTATTTTCAAAAATGCTATCTGTTTTCATACCGCTTGCTCTGCCTACATCCCGGCGTGATAAAGAGAGTAGCAAGCCTTGGAGGCAATTACCTACATTTCCTTTTTGAAATCATGTTTCGGGCGATAACGTTTTCACTCTGTCCTAAACCTTTACGAAATGAGACAATTTTAGTCTCATTAGATTCAGTACACCTTAATCTAGGTATGCACGTTTTTCTTTTTTAGTATTTCAGTTCAGTTTAAATAAAAAAAAAAACAAAAACGCTCGAGGAAGTTTTTAAGTCAAAAATATAGATAATAGGTCTTTACCTATGAAATTGCCGTTCTGCAGTACTGGCCATTTCAAATCAAAATAATTTTTGTTTGGCTAAGAATTCTAATTTCAAATTAATTTTATTTTAAAAACATGGATTTTTTTTTCCAAAAGTAGTCATTTGTTTATTGATTAGTTTTCAGTTCATTTTCATCGCATTTCAATCTTTTTCGTCATCATGGATACGTTAAAAATTCGAGTAATTATGGAATATGAGTACCGTCGTGGCAGCAACGCGGCACAAGCGGCACGCAACATCAACGACGTTTACGGAGCTAACACTACAAACCAACGCACCACTTGTTATTGGTTTGCTCGCTTCCGTTCTGGAAATTTCGACCTGAAAAATGAACCTCGCGGTCGTCGTCGTCGTTGACTTTTTTAATATTTAGATGCTAATCCTACTAATATTATAAATGTGAAAGTTTGTACGTTTGGATGTTTGTTACTCAATCACGCAAAAACGGCTGAACGGATTTGGATGAAATTTGGTATACAGATAGTTTATAACCTGGATTAAGACATAGGATACTTTTCATCCCGGTAGAAGGTTCCCGTGGGATAATTTCCGACATACACGCGGGCGAAGCCGCGGGCAACAGCTAGTAACTTATAATTATGACTTTTAATGTACGCAATATTTCTTTATCTATATTAAAAACTAACGGACCTAGTTTTTCATTATTTATATCAATAACATTTCCAAAAAATATGAAAATTAGATTATGTTTACAGGGGAAAAACGTTAATCGCTTTTTGTATGAAAATTTACAGCTTCACAATCCTCACATCGTCCTTCTCATAGTTTCTACAGAGCCTGAATCGGTACAGTAATTAACATTCCAAGTCTACATTACTTTTAAAATCAGTCTTACTTTTTTCAACATCAAATGTGCCGGTCATAATGGCTTTAGACGGGACCCATTTACAAAAAATAAGGTATGAAGGTACGTCCCGAAGGCACCGGGGGCCTTTTCTAAAAGGTAATCGCTCGGAGGTTTTTTTTTTTTCTTAGAAGGCAAGCAAGGGTACAAAGAGTTAAGGCAGCTGCCAAGTACAGCTGGCTGGTTGATCTATCTTTATGTTTTTTAAATGTCACCTGGAGGCTAGCGCCAAGTGGCTGGCTTACGATCTAATGAAAATGCATTTATAGATGTTTTAATTAAGTTTCATGGTTTCATCAATTGATTATATCGCACCTTCGGTAAGACAAGGGCACAACTGCACTTACATCCCTTTCTTAACTAAAAAAAAACCATAATGAATAAATATTAAATATTTAACTCCTGTAAAGTACATGCACTGTATCACCAAGGTATAGGGCTTATTTCATGCAAAGATCAATCACTTCAAGGTGGTATAAGCAGAATAATACGGTATTGAATGTAAAAGAAAACGAGGAGCTCGTGGCTCCTAACAACAGCCAAAAGGGTCGACCCATCAGGTTAAGCTACGCTTACCGGGGTTGGTCCGTGGATGGGTGACCATCTTTACATGCCGAGACTCCTCCGTGCCTCGGAAAGCACGTTAAGCCGTTGGTGCCGGCTGTCATTCGTGAATCTTTGACAGTCGTTACGGGTCGTCAGAAGCCCGAAAGTCAGAAAACCAGTCTTATCAAGGGGTATCGTATTACCCAGTTACTGATGGGTTGTGGAGGTCAGATAGGCAGTCGCTCCATGTAAAATACTGGTAGGTATTCAGATGCATTCGGTTAGACTGGAAGCCGATCCCAACATAGTTGGGAAAAGGCTAGGCAGATTGATTGAATGTAAAAAAATCTTTCTCCTTGTCTTGGCTCTCCTGTAAAATCACAAAAAGTGTAGATGTGCCCTTGTCTTACTGAAGGTGCGATTGTAGAGTATTGCAACTACTTATACATGTGGTACCATAGATATTATTTCTACGTGTGGAACATTTATTCAGGTTGCGAACATTGTACAGTGTGTTCCTACTTTGATTATGTGCTCCAGTAGAAAATTGTCGCAACATAAATCACAATGCCAATTAAAACCTTGTACGGAAACTCGACACTCTTATGATTACACTGTCAATAACAATGTATGTTTTCTGCAAACAACGCATAATTTACTTCCGCGAAGAACAAGCTTTGAAATGCCGAATATCTGTAATTTGCATTTCTTTTATGTGCGACAGAAAAAAAAAACACGGTTTAAAAACATAATAAAAGTCCTCATTACAAGCCATAAATTCGAGTATGTATTGGAAAACCGAGAATACAATAATAACATTCTTTCCTCATACACTTGAAAGTAGAAACAATGATAAAATCAAAAGACAAGTGTAGGCGCCACCATTATCTCGATTTACTTACACTTTACTGAATGCATCTGTAAACTTTTGCTAACATTGACAACACTTTCTTGCTTCCTTGACCCACTATAGGTACTTCAAAACGCTGCATTGTCCTCTGCCACAACAAATGACAGATTAGTCGCACAACAGACGGACTCCGCTTGTGATTCATATTACGCTATACAAGCGAACGTTTGCTGTACATGCGCTCTATAAACGTACACTCGCGTGTTTGAAAGAATATGACTACATTTAACAGGTTAAAATTAGATTTGTATTTGTAGAGTTGAACGTTTGTTTTGTCTTTTTTTTTTGTATCTGTACGTGACTTTTTCCTCTTCTGTAGTGCTATTCTGTAAAGATCTCACCGTGAAAACATAAGTGAAGTGATCTTAAAGTGAGCTGTCAATAGTGTCAACCCCTAGCATCAGGTGGGCTCACTTCACACTCACTTCACCTAAGTTATCACGGTGAGATATTTACAGAATAGCACTACTGTAAGTAATCTTAAAATGTAAAATATCATAGTTTGATTGTATTTGCCAATGTAAATAATAAATTTATTGGCTGGCACACCGCATTTTTGTACGTTCGTGGTTGCACAGCGTGAAATCAGCAATACGTATGAATCGAATTGAAATATTCACACCATGTCACGGGCTGGCCACGAGTAAATTACTGAGAGCAACTGAGATAATTTCAATATCCAAGGCAAAACCGGAAATCTTGAGAAATAAACAAAAAAAAAAAAAAATACGTCGATATTATGACTAAAATGTGACTCAAAACACTGATTCATCAAAATTGAAGCCTATCTTTAACACCTAAGTTGTTTGACAATGACGATATAAGTAACATTCTACCTACTCTACGTAAACACTTAGCAATTCTTCAAATCCAAGTAGGTACTTTTGCACTCGACGTCAGCGGAAAAAGGTGCCAGTATCACATTTCCTCCTAGATAATCGTTTTATCATTATTTAAATAACATATACATAATATTAAAGTGTCTGTTTACAATAAATAAAGTAGGTAGTTATTGTTTTACAAAACGTGTCTGATTGACGTAACACGCTGGAGGAATATTCTCAAAACATCAGAATTTGTTCTTAGAATATTCTGTTTGTGTAGTAGGTATTCGAAATGGAGGATGTTTGACAGTCTTACAGTCAGTATTATTCGGAAAATGCGCCTGTTCTAACTTAATCTATCCTCAATCAATATTTTAGTCTTCTCGGTATGGGCACTAGAATCGTGTTCAGCCGACGATTTCGTAAATGATTTTATCGACCATCGTATTTGTTGTGTTCTATTGGTAAGTCTCGATTTTGGCAGATAGATGATCCTCATGAAATAAAATTCCTCGATAGTCATGTATTTCAAAAACAATTAGGTATTCAAGTTCAGTAAGTAAAGTATCCAAATGTGTCCTTATTGTTTTTGTTAAAACAATTAGGTATTCAAGTTCAGTAAGTATCCAAATGTGTCCTTATTGTTTTTGTTAAAACTCTACTACAACAAGTAGCAGACAGTGTAGCAGCTATATTTTTATCAATGTACAGTCACGGAAATTAATTGCGCGGCACGTCAGTTTGACGTGTTATAATAACAATTTCATACGAATGTCAAAGAAATATTAAGATTCACGCGTTAAAACTAAACATGTGAATAAAAGAGATTACATAAAATATTTTTAAATTAATTAATTAATATTATTAAATAGAATAAACATTGCTCTTTTTTTTTGTGGATGGGAAATCATCAAATGACTTCTCCCGCTCTGGGCGGAGCGGGAGGGCCCGGACGTGTCAGACTTTTACTGACTAAAACCCACCCGTGTTCCTTCAGTTGCCTGTGCCAAAACTCAACACGATAATTATCGTCAATTTTGTGTGTAGAGGCAACGGAAATTCTTTTTTAAAATATTATACCTAAACCAAAATTTTCGAATAAAAAATTGCTAGGTACTTACCATTTGAAGATGAAAGAGTAATCTATCTGTGGTAATCATTAGTTACATTTGGTTTATTTTCATTTTGCCGCAAAATGCACCGATAAGATAAGATAAGGTTTATTTCTCACCACAATATAAATCAACATTTCAAAATATGATTAAAAACAT
The DNA here is from genome assembly GCA_946251885.1 of Cosmia pyralina. Classification (NCBI taxonomy): domain Eukaryota; kingdom Metazoa; phylum Arthropoda; class Insecta; order Lepidoptera; family Noctuidae; genus Cosmia; species Cosmia pyralina. The sequence goes on from OX276344.1 coordinate 24,588,888, forward strand.
ACAAAACTAAAACAAAAAAAAAAACAACAAAATAAACAAACAAACAAAAACTAAAAAAAAAACAGAACAAAAAAAACAAAAAATTTAAAAAATAAAAACAAAAACTGTAAAAAACTACACTAAACACACACTACACAACAACAACACTACTACTAAACTGTAAACTGTAAAATTAAAAACTGTTTATTTTTGTCAGATTTACAAACACGTCATTAAATTGCAACAACTAATAAAGCGTCATCTCACGACCCGAATCTTTGTCATTAACAACAAAGACTTCTGCAAATGATTGAATATCTAAATAGCTAAATGCTGTCATTGTAACATTTAACTGGTTTACTAGCACAAGAGTTTTAAAACCGTTCTGTTAATTTGTGAGTTTGTGACCTTATTCCATTGCACCACTCTCCCTGTAAGTTTATCGGAAAAATATGGGCCGATTTGTTGTAATGTAACCTACGAATAAACATTGTGAAAACTTTCGATTTTTATTACTGATACCTACCGCTTTCTGTTAAACACAATGAATTCGCTTGTGAAATGTACATACTCGTGTATAAAAACATACAATGTGTCGAACTGAAGTAATTTTGTGTTGCGTAAATGTAATAGAGGCATGTAAATTTTTTAGGGATTGGCAAATTTAAGTGAATAACTTTCATCAATTAAGGAAATAGCTCCTCTAAGTATTGGAGATACTGAGCTAGCCTTTAGTAAATGAAGGGTACAAGGGTAAAATGGGATCCTGCCGTTTTGTCGAAAAGATTTTGACAAAATTTCACTACCCAAACAAATTTTAGCAACCTTTTTTATACTAATGCAATATTTGGAATGATTTTAGTATGCACATTTTCTTTTGGTCAAATTTTTACTTGACAGAATATTACCAAAGATTATGTCATTAAGGCATTTGGTCTATAATCAAATGATTTATTACAGCAAACAATCTTTAGACAATAAATGTTTGGTCTTTTGGTCAAATGATTTGTTATGACAAAAAATATATAGGTTAGGTTAGGTTAAGACCTTCTACGCATGAGCCGAGCGAGCGAAGCGAGCGGTGCCGCGGTAGCGGCCGACGAGTGCCAGAAACGCTAAATTTTACAGAAAAAAATGTGGGAAAAAGAGATTATTTTTAACAGGCTATCAAGAACCGAAATAGTTAGACGAGGTTAATTATTTTTAAAAAAATGGTTAGGTTGGTTAAAACTGTGACCTCCTACGCAGGAGCCGAGCGAGGGAAGCGAGCGGTGCAGCGGCAGCAGCCGGCGGGTGCCAGAAACGAATAGATTATATAGAAAAAAAAAATTTTTTTGGCTTATTTTGAGTAAAATGTGTTATTCCAACTGAAATATTTGACTACATAAAAATTGGTAAAAGTACTAGTTGGTAAACAAGTTATTGTTTAAACGTTCACTTGCCAAACATTAGGTTTGCGTTACAATTATTTGTGAAGAGATTGTTTGCTAAGTAATAATTTGGCAAATGAAATTATGCAGAAAATTGTTGGGGAAGTGTATTTACAATTTCTTTTCGATGAAACAAGGGTAACCCGGGTAAAATAAGGAAAATCACTAAAAGTGGATTTTGTGTAATTAACATTTTAATGGCAAAACATAACCTTTGGACATTCCCACTTTTGCAACCCAATCCTTGTTAGGCTTCGTTGCACTAGGGACATTCCCACTTTTGCAACCCAATCCTTATTACGCTTCGATGCACTAGGGACATTCCCACTTTTGCAACCTAATCCTTGTTACGCTTCGTTGCACTAGGGACATTCCCACTTTTGCAACCTAATCCTTGTTACGCTTCGTTGCACTATGGACATTCCCACTTTTGCAACCCAATCCTTGTTACGCTTTGGTGCACTAGGGACATTCGCACTTTTGCAACCTAATCCTTGTTACGCTTCGTTGCACTATGGACATTCCCACTTTTGCAACCCAATCCTTGTTACGCTTTGCTGCACTAGGGACATTCGCACTTTTGCAACCTAATCCTTGTTACGCTTCGTTGCACTAGGGACATTCCCACTTTTGCAACCCAATCCTTGTTACGTTTCGTTACACTAGCCCGGGACATTCCCACTTTTGCACCTGTACAGGGTTTTGAAATATTGAAGATATGAAGGACTAGGCTTGTTTTTCCGCGCTTTACTTAATGCTACATAAAAATACGCACGAAAACCTAAGTGTTGCCATACTTAACTTATATTTGAATTTCTTGTGACATTCCTTGTTTTGCCCCTGTACCCTTCAAAATAAAAAGAGTAAAGAAAGGAGAGTAATTTCTTCGTTGTAACAGTCATCATCTTTATCATCAAGGTCAACATCTGACTGCCTGCTTAACCTTTTCCGAACTATTTTGGGGTCGGCTTCCAGTCTTTACTGGATGCAGCTGCAGTATTTTGAGATGGAGCGACAACCTATCTGACCTCCACAACCGAGTTACTGGATAATAAGATACCTCTTGGTAAGACTGGTTGTCAGACTTTCGGGCTTCTGACGACCCATAACGATCAATGTCAAAGATCCACGAATGACAGACAGGCAGGAGTCAGGACCAACAGCTAAACGTGCTTTCCGAGGCACGGAGGAGTCTTGGTATGTAAAGTTGGTTACCCATCCACGGACCAACCGCGGTAAGCGTCGATCTACACTTGCGGCTGTTATTACTTAGCCACAAGCCAAAGTAGTACCATAAAATAAGATTTCAGGAGACAATTAGGCGCAGTTGGCCCCAAATCACTATAAAATCTACCATCGACCCAGTTGAAAATTACATTAGGCCGATTGAACTTCTAGTTTAATTCTTTTTGAGGCCTATATGCCTATGTTAGGGCAAAACGACTGTTTCGGTCTAGTTTTCCATGAAATAAAAAGTTAATAGGTAAGTTTAAATGTAGAGTAAGTAGCCACCTTATAATCTGCAGTAAGTACCTACCTGGTCGACCGAGCTCTGATCGGGTGAAAATAGAGAAAACGAATTTTCCTACATAATTATGAGGCCTAGCTAGATCATTTTTTCGCCCCCGTAAACCCCTATATTTGCAACTTTCATCGAAATCTTTAGAGCCGTTTTCGAGAACGTGATTACAAATATTACTCATGGCTTAATTGCCAATAGCCTCGACCAACACCTTTTTTTTTTTTTTTTTTTGTGGGTGGGGAATCATCAAATGACCTCCCGCTCTGGGTAGAGCGGGAGGGCGTGTCAGACTTTTACTGACTAAAACCCACCCATACTCCTTCAGCTGCCCGTGCCAGGGCCACGGTATCTCTTTCGAACTACCCACGACCCCGGCGGCTCGACCAACACCTAAGGAGGCTCTCGTTGGGCAACTGGATTAAGGGCGTGATTCAGAAAGCGGTACTTCTGGACACGGCGCGCATTATTAGGCGGTTCCTCTCTCTGGAGCTCTGACCGCCGGCCGGTAGCTTGGACCCTGTTCCCGATACCGGTGGGCTACTATTTTTTATAATTTTTAAATGTTTTTTTTTTATTTTATTTTTATAAAAATATTTAAAAATGTAAATTATATGTATGTACCTACATGAAATAAAGGATATAATGGTATAGGATAAAATAATAATTTCGCACGTTCTCTACTTCATCACGTAGTCTAACGGCATTGCTTCACATGCAAACTACACAAAACCTAACAGAAAACACAGCTGATAATTAGTTAAAACAATTTTTCCCATTCACCTACATTATTTCTAAACGTAACGATGTGTGTTGTAACTTGTAAGATTATTTTATTTTGTAATGGAATGGAGGTTATTGCGCGAGCACGTATTGACGCCAATAAAGAATATTGCAATACCCGTGAAGTCGCGACTTCGGTTTGCAAAATGCTGTAACTTATAAAATGTATGATTGTACACAACCACGGCTACATAACAAGCTATAAATTTACTAAATTTACAATATAAGCTGACCTCTCACTATACGGAAACCCTATACAATGCGAGATCAGCTTATACTGGAAATGTATATATTGATAATATAATAATGTAGCCGTGTGTACATTTGGAAATTCGTATGTGCGTTTTTTTAATTTCTATCTTGACGATATTATCGTGGACGTCCATGTCCATAACATGTCGTGACGTTATCGTGGAAGAAAAGCGTCTTCATATTATATTTCCATACATTTTACTTCCCTGTGTTATCGTGATGCCGTGGACATCCACGACAATATCGTCACGTTAGAAATAAAAGCGTACTATGGGTTGTGGCCTGTGAAGCATTTATAGAAAATAAAAAGTTTTTTACAAAAAAATACAACCGACTTCCAAAAACAACACTACAAAGTGAAAAATAACTTTAATTTCGGAAGTCGGTGTCTGATTAAATGTATTTTCGTTTTTGCCACCGACTTCCGAAATTAAAGTTATTTTTCACTTTGTAGTGTTGTTTTTGGAAGGCGGTTGTATTTTTTTGTAAAAAAGTTTTTATTTTTCACTTTTTAGTGGTTCACATGTGCTTACCCCTTCACAGCGTACTGGCGTGATGTTATGTTATGAACTGGTGTGAACAACAAACAGACATGAGATTTCAGCAATCCCAGTCATTTGCTATCATTTATTGAGGAGTTCCGTTGCCTATCTCAGAAGTTCTTCATCAGATCTTCACCAAATTGAAATGGGACCACTCCAAGAAAGTACTCTTCCAAAAACTATCCAAATCGCTTCAAGTGTGCCTATAAAATTGGAAGAGTTCTCTCTATTTCTCCAGGATCCCATCATCAGATCCTGACTTGATGATCATGGGACCACCTGGGAAGTATACCCTTTCAAACAAAAAAAAAATAATCCAAATCGGTCCAGCCATCTTCGAGTAATCGGGGAACACACATATAAAAAAAAAAAAAAAAAAAAAAAAGGTTCCGACGAATTGAGAACCTCCTCCTTTTTGAAGTCGGTTAATTAAGATTTTTCGACTGTCGACGTCGCGTCGCTCGGTTCTATACAGCGTTTCACAAAACATAAGTTGCTATTTAGACTTTTACATGGAAACGCTAATGTATTTTTTATCCATGTTGTATGGATCCACAAAAAACAATAATTGACAGCCAATGTGGTCGACCAGAGATCTTCAACTTTGTAAAAATGTCACCGTAAAAATTTAGGTGAAGTGAACTATTATCCCATCTGACGTTAGGGATTGACACTATTGACAGCTCACGTTTTCACGGTAAGATTTTTACAGAATAGCACTACAGGGCGTCAAAGTATAAACTTTGCATTTACCGCGTCATTAAGCTTAGCCACGTTTAGGCCACTTTCAATGTCCACAGTTCTTTAAACCCAAGATTATTCGCATGCTAATGTAGAAGCCGGCGAAAGTACATTGTCTTGACACTTTCACATTAACATGCAGACATAATACCTTCGTACGGGTTCCTGGAAACTATCACGATAAGTTATAACTGTGTTTAGCATAGGCCATGTTTTTATGAACGTATTGTCTGTACGCGGAAGATCTTCGCTGTTTCTTCATGCCTGGTCACGCTTAGGTAAGTTCACGCAAATGGTTTATTTCAAAACATTGACAAGAGTTTAGAACTTGTTCTGGCTGACTGTGAGACACATTGGTGAGACATCGCAGAGCCTAGACAACTGTAGATTGAAAAAAAAATATCCATGAAAATTTAAATAATCTTCCAGTGTATCGAAACTTCTCTCAAAGAAAGAAAGAAAGAAAAGAAAGAAAAATGCGTTTAATTGGCATTACAGCAAAAAAAAAATACACCTTAAAATTATAAAAACATAAAACAAAGATTGTAATGCCAAAAGGGCCTCAGCTCAGCATAGCTCTCCTTCGCGGGTCAAATGCAGTCGTGGGCAACATCTACTAAGTATAAATAATGATAATGGTTTTGTTACATTTGTGCTGTCTGCTGTCCAATTTGCAATACCAGGTCAATCCAATTATTTCATAGTCTATTACGCTTGCAAACTCAATTCGCGTTGTCATTAGCATCAGATAATCATCAGGCCAACGGCAACGTCACGCCATTACCAAACTTACGACAGTGTTACCACACTTTTTAAATAAGTTCAGCACATTGTGTAGATAAGTTTTTAATGGCCCTCGTCACACAATGCGTCATCCAAGAGTAAGAATATTTATAAGTAAGTCTTGCAAACGAATGGACAATGTGTTTGTTAAAAGTTAGGCTAAGTATCTATTGTAGTTCGTAATGTCATTGACATTTCTAGTCATAACCAAGATTAGTTTTTTTAATCTGTAATTGACGAAACTACCGTTCACAGTTATTTTACCTCTGACAGCTCTGAAAGTAACAACTCACTATCAATTTTATTACAACGAAAATAAAGATCACTATGATTTTGACAGACTTGTCAATGGTAGCACTAGCAATCTAAAAGCAACTTTATTATATCGAAAATAAAGATCACTGTGATTTTGATAATGATGCAAGATCAGAGGTATAAACGGTGAAAGGACTGTAATCACGGTTATGATAAGGCTGATTGTTGCTTACCGAGTTATAATTGGATTTTGTTATATCTAGATATACTTAATTAGTTTTTACCTTTTCAATACAATGTCAATAACATAGCAAGGAAAAGGCAAAGGCGCCGTGACAGCAACATGACATTTTACTTTCTCTGTATTGTCAATGTTGTCATTCTGTAGCTTCCGAGTTGCTTCTTAGCAAAATGCCGCTAAAGGGATTGTCTTTTAAGGGTTTCTCTACGGAGCAAGTTCTTTGTCAAAGACAGACACAATAGATGTCGACTTAATAGTTTTTTAAACGCTTTAATTTAGTTTGGAGACGATGCTAATTACAGCGCCTAGCGAACATTATAGATAGGTTTAGGACATCTTTCCAACCATTTATTTTAGTTAGCGTCCATAAAGTATTGCATTTTTTCTCTATGGTTGCCTGTCAGTAAATAAGGAACTTCATAGGCGTGCTTGGGTCAAAAGTAAAATAAATGGATAAAAAGAGTGTACTTAATTATTTTTAAAGGGAATTATTTCGAGACCCTTCTTTTACTACTTATAAAATTATTATGTATTTAGGTTAACGACGAGGATTTTCTTAAGACTTTCATTAATTTTAGTCAAATGATAAATCTCTACATATTAGCCGATTACATTAGGTACGTAACATTTCCAATTCCAAGTAAACGTCTTATCTAAATTACATTAATCATTTCGAATACATTAAAAGCGGGGAAATCAGAAGATAAATCAGAAAGCGGATCTTGCCATCAAGAATATTGTAACGAAGATCTCTACAGGAAAACTGGAACAAAATAATACTACTTATACAATTAAATGAGCAATATTTGTCTAAAAGTATCTAAGTAAGTACATAGAAAGAAAGAAGAAAGAAAGAAAATACGTTTATTTGCGGTAAACATGACGCAAAGGACAAAAAAAATAAAATAAGCAATGTAAAAAGAAGTTTTGGGGAAAATATGCGTCACATCTTCGCAAAACGGCTACCGCTCAGCATAATGCCGCGACCCCATGCGAAACGGAGCCCCAACCCCCACATACATATAATTTGTAATCACATTCTCGAAAACGGCTCTAACGAGTTCGATGAAAGTTGCAATATACAACATCAGTTTTAATACATACAGTATATGCGAAACCCGAAACACGTGTCTAGTATTTTTATGTAAAGAATCTATGTACAAAATTTCAAAAGTGTATCATGAAAAATCACAAAGTTATAAGCTTGTTATGTTACCTGGTTGTCTGTACAAAAACATGATCACCACGCGGCGCTCACTGTGCGCCCGTGCCTAGTGCTGCTATGACTTGCCGTGAATTGTGTTCGTCGCTCGGTGTCCATATTGTATCCTTTTTTAAAGATTTTTGGGGCAAAATATAACACGGTATAAAAATTATTGGAATCGATCTAGCTAGGTCTCATTTCTGAGAAAATTCGTTTTCTCTATTTTCACCCGAGTAGCACCCTAATTGCATAACACACTATCAATCGGAATCGGTTTCATTTTGACAGTTCAACAACATTCATTGCGTTATTTACGTTGTTGAGCGGACAAATTTTTCGTACATATGCAGCAATGGATTAGCAAATGATTCAGATTCCGATCGATAGTGTGTTACCTACGCAATTAGGGTGCAGAGCTCGGTCGCCCAGGTACTTACTGTAAGAACCAATTAAATATATTTAGTAGGTACCAGCACATACTCCAAATTAAGGATGTTACGATTACTAATGCTATTCGCAGTGTAATCAGCCAAGGACTTGACAAGTACTTCCTGAAAACATTTCCTCTTTAATGTCATTCTTAAAGTGTCAATGGCAACAAGGTGGCCTCAGTCGAAAATAAAGTTTGTGGACAGCAAATGAACGCGGAAAACTATTGGGAGCATTTAGAGATAGATTTAGATTTTGATGGTCGTAGGACAGATGTGTAAAAGGAAAAATGCTCATGGTATTGGTCATGTAGATGTGACCTAGACTAAAATTGTAGACTACTGGAATAATCAAGTCATTTATTTGGAAGATTTCCCGAGGAAACAAGGAAAAACAGTTCCAAAACTCATTCGGTACTTCACCAGCATATAATTTTTCTGAGAAGTTCATATTTGGCTGGTGACTCATTGAGATAAGAAGCAAAATATATAGATCAATGGGTGACTGCATTATTTTTCAGCGCCTAGGCTAGGAGATTGCTGCCAAATAGGTACCTAAACTTTTTTTGATGTGAAAACTCCTATAGGCGCGTTGAGCGATATTGGTAGGGGGAAATCTTACTGGTTCGCGTTACCGCGTCACCGTGTTGGGCAGTCCCCCATTTTTTTTTTTTTTTTTTTTTGTGGATGGGAAATCATCAAATGACTTCTCCCGCTCTAGGCAGAGCGGGAGGGCGTGTCAGACTTTTACTGACTAAAACCCACCCATGATCCTTCAGTTGCCCGTGCCAGGGCCACGGTATCTCTTTCGAACTACCCGCGACCCCGGCGGCTGGGCAGTCCCCCAGGGGGGTTTAAACACAGGTTTAAAGTTCGAGTGACTTCGATATTAACAGCGGTCAATACTTAGCATCAGTCAGTAGGTATACCTGTATAGGTACTACTTACATATACTTAAGTTGTTTCTAAGTAGAGAGGAGGTCAGTCCCTCTATCTATAAGTATAAAACAAAAGTAACCCTTAGGTACGAGTTACGATGTTAACGACTTGGGACTGGCGTGGGATGACAAGAGGATAATGTGTTTTTTATCTTTTCCTTTTTCTCCCAGATCAACGGCAAAGAAACAGGCTATGAGTTAAATAGGTGTTGAAAAAGTATTTTTATAGAAATGCGTACTTACAAGATGTCATAAAATGTTGTCAATACGTTCGTTGTCGGAAAAATAACAAGGTGCAAGTAAATTAATATAACTTGAGGTGCTTAACATTTTTATTCCATGACTGTAAGTTATTTTAATTCGAGCTCTATTCCCCTAACTATTTTGTCTTTTTACAAAATATTTAAACCAGATCCTCTTGATTAATGAAACTCTTTGTTCCACTCTGTATTCAGATCCCAAAGGCGGTGTAACATTAATTGGTCTCGGTATTATAGACTACATTATTAAAAAGGTTCAACAACCCTGTCCTACGTGCAGGTATGGTGAGAATCCTCTATTTTTTTTTTGTTTTTAACTTTTTCTATGGTCATACGAAGTTTGCACGTGATTTGAATTTCGAATACCTACTTAGATTAAATTCGGCATAATGCGAGGCTGTCTATTAATTTTATAAGATATCAAGCAACGTCACAATAGATGTTCATGGCTCTTTTATTACATTTAAATTAATCCTTAGAGCTATAGTGACCAAAATTGTTGTATAGAATTATTGCTAATTTATTCTGGGCATGTTTTTATAAAGTATAAACAATAGAAATAGGTAGTTCTAGTGCCACTGGCAACATTGGTTTACAAGATACATGATAATAATTATATTATGAATGAATGGAGATCCTGGATTCTGTAGTAAGTTTAATAAATGATTTTGCAAGTGCCACACCAGGAATATTTATTTTTCCATTTCCATAGATATTTCAATTTCTGTAAATTGACGAGATGATATCGATTTCGATTCGTATACCGCGAATAATTGATAACAATCTCAAATAAAGATAACTGGTTCTCTATGTGCATTAAACATTTCGTAAACACTTCAATCTGCCTAACACAACTATGTTGGGGTCGGCTTCCAGTCTAACCAGATGCAGCTGAATACCAGTATTTTGCACTGAGCGACTGCCTATCTGACATCCACAACCCAGTAACTGGGTAATACGATACCCCTTGGTAACACTGGTTGTCAGACTTTCGGGCTTCTGACGACCCGTAACGACTGTCAAAGATCCACGAATGTCAGCCGGGACCAACGGCTTAACCTTTTAACGTTTCGTAAACACTTGATAGTGGTAAATTGAGGGGCATTAATTGACTACCAACTTTAATTTTCCGTTTACTTAAACAAATCAAATCACAACTGTCATTATTTGATAGTTGAATGAAATGGCTATCTTTATCACAACAAATTGATGTAAACAGCACCTCCTGCATTTAATAAAAGTGTACTGCGCCAGCCCCAACAGCATCCTGAAAACTATAGCTGATAGGTCGGACCACAGAACAGATAAAGGACATCCCCATACTGGGACATTGGATACGCCTACATGCCACTGCACTGTGATGCTTCGTCACAGTGCAATGGCATGTAATAGTTTGTGTTGTTTTTCTAGTAGATGTAACTTGTACCAAGTACTAACACTAGTTTCTAAGTCGTGTATTATTATTACTAACCAAATGGACTATTTTTGGGTCCGAAATAAAATTTAAAAAAATTTCGTTTGGGGAATTGGGGGGGTCATTTGCTAGGTTTCACCCAAAGACCCCCATGTTGTAAATGTGACGGTAATTGAGATATGGTTTTTTGTTTTTTTCTTTGAATTACCCAAAATCTCGCCTTTGAAACATTACCTATATTTTTTCTATATTTATGGTTGTAATAGAACAAAATAACTTTTATTATAGTCATCAATGTATTCCTATTCTAAATAAATAAGTAAGTATTAAGTATCCTGTATAAGTATTTAGTTATCTAGACATTCGATATAAGGATGCGTTTATAACCAGTTCACAGAAGTGTTATGTCTCACTCGATACGTTATCACTTTTTAACCGACTTCAAAAAGGAGGAGGTTATCAATTCGTCGGAACCTTTATGTTCCCCGATTACTCGAAGATGGCTGGACCTATTTGGATTGTTTTTGTTTTATTCGAGAGGGTATACATCACAGTTGGTCCCATATAAAATTGATTAACTTTGCTTCGGTAGTTTTTGAGTTAGCTTCAATAATACGTATTTTTTCCCCACTTTTATATGGATGATTTTCTAGTTTGTTTTGCAGGTAGTGGTATTAGAATTTGTGTGGGGTAGGTACACAACTAAAAAGTGAAAAATAAAAACTTTTTTACAAAAAAATACAACCGACTTCCATAAACAACACTACAAAGTGAAAAATAAGTTTAATTTCGGAAGTCGGTGGCAAAAAACGAAAATACATTTAACTAGACACCGAATTCTGAAATTAAAGTTATTTTTCACTTTGTAGTTGTTTTTGGAAGTCGGTTGTATTTTTTTTGTAAAAAAGTTTTTTATGACGTCGGCTTGGCTTCACACGACTCAAGTGAAGTGAGATACAACGCCGAAACTGCGGGATAATTGCGTAACAGCGTAATTAACCCCTTTTCAGTTGGAATCGGTTTCATTTTGACAGTTCAACAACATTCATTGCGTTATTAACGTTGTTGAGCAGATAAATTTTTCAAACATAAGAAGCAATGGATTAGCAATGAACTTCAAAATGATTCAGATGTTATCAAATATAATCGCGCTTGTTTGTAGGAGGTCTTTAGTCCTTACTTCGGAACTCTTTCATGACTATCAGTGTGCAACAGTCATGTGACCTGTGTTAGAGTAGCTGAAGAGCTGAAGTTACTCTTCTTTTGGTACGATTACCTATGTGAATAGAATAGCTGACATGTCCCAAACTCCCAATAGTCCCACTATTGGGAGTACTAATAATTGGGAAATTCTAATGGTAACTAGTGCAACGGATGCTGGATAGTATGACTTCGATAAATCATGAGGACTTGACTGCGTAGGAAACAATGTGATGCTTCAGAGGCATGGAATTATCACTAGAATATCTTCATTAAAAACTTTTTTACAAAAAAATACAACCGACTTCCAAAAACATCACTACAAAGTCCCATATAAAATTGATTAACTTTGCTTCGGTAGTTATTGAGTTAGCTTCAATAATACGTATTTTTTCCCCACTTTTATATGGATGATGTTCTAGTTTGTTTTGCAGGTAGTGGTATTTGAATTTGTGCGGGGTAGGTACACAACTAAAAAGTGAAAAATAAAAACTTTTTTACAAAAAAATACAACCGACTTCCAAAAACAACACTACAAAGTGAAAAATAACTTTAATTTCGGAAGTCGGGGCCTAGTTAAATGTATTTTCGTTTTTTGCCACCGACTTCCGAAATTAAAGTTATTTTTCACTTTGTAGTGTTGTTTTTGGAAGTCGGTTGTATTTTTTTGTAAAAAAGTTTTTATTTTTCACTTTTTAGTTGTGTACCTACCCCACACAAATTCAAATACCACTACCTGCAAAACAAACTAGAACATCATCCATATAAAAGTGGGGAAAAAATACGTATTATTGAAGCTAACTCAAAAACTACCGAAGCAAAGTTAATCAATTTTATATGGGACCAACTGTGATGTATACACTCTCGAACAAAACAAAAAAAAAACCAAATCGGTCCAGCCATCTTCGAGTAATCGGGGAACATACATATAAAAAAAAGGTTCCGACGAATTGAGAATCTCCTCCTTTTTGATGTCGGTTAAAAATAGCTTGGAAGAGATAAGGGAAATTAAGTGATTATAGCTGTCTGTCTCATTCTAATATCCCGGAAACTCAGGAAAAACCAACAACTTTTAACGTAGTAATAAAAATGCTCTACCTCAAATATTTGTTCTGCGAATTACTAAAATAGAAATATGTAAGTACCTACAAAAAACCTTGCTGTTTCTTATGTCATAGATAAAAGTTAATTTAACAAGAAACGCACCAATCAACCTGCCTAGCCTTTTCCCAACTATGTTGGGGTCGGCTTCCAGTCTAACCGGATGCAGCTGAATACCATTATTTTACATGGAGCGACTGCCTATCTGACTTCCACAACCCATTAACTGGGTAATACGATACCCCTTGGTAAGACTGATTGTCAGACTTTCGGGCTTCTGACGACCCGTAACGACTGTCAAAGATCCACGAATGACAGCCGGGACCAACGGCTTAACGTGCTTTCCGAGGCACGGAGGAATCTCGGTATGTAAAGATGGTCACCCATCCACGGGGTTGGTCCGTGGATGGGTGACCATCTTTACATACCGAGATTCCTCCGTGCCTCGGAAAGCACGGAGGAATCTCAAGAAACGCACCAATCGCAGTTTATAAAATTCAAGTGTCAACGGTGAACTAAAGTAAATACAGATGTATTAGGCTGAGATTACACGTCACGAGTACCTACCTACGTAACGTGATAATAAAAATGTAATGAACATTTTAGATTATTAAGAAAGAACTATTTTTGTGTGATTGTGATCAAAAGGTTGACCACCTCTGGGAAACCCAAATTTAGGATGAAAGTATCAAAAACAGACTGACCACTAATCAGTCAGCCCCTTTTTAACCGACTTCAAAAAAGGAGGGGGTTATACTATGTTCGTCTGTGTTTTAAATGGTTTTTCATCGATATTTTCGTCAATAATAAATTGACATGTGCATCCTGCCCGTTCTAACCTATGGTGCACAAAGTTGGTCACTTACTGAACAACAAAAGTCTAAACTCAAGATTTGCCAATTGGCAATGGAGCGCAGCATAATGGGCGTCAAGCGTACAGACCGAGTTAGAAACACCATCCTGCGCTCCATAACTCAAGTAGCAGATGTCGGGGAAAAAGCAGCCAGGCTGAAGTGGGAGTGGGCCGGACACGTCGCGCGAATGCACCCGGAGAGATGGGCAAAGATCGTCACCCACTGGACGCCTGAGGGACGACATCGCCGTCGAGGCAGGCCACGGCGAAGGTGGTGTGACGATCTGATAAGGTTTGCAGGGCCAACATGGCCAGAGATCGCACAAGACAGGGAAGTGTGGAAGGAAAATGGGGAGGCCTTTGCCCAGCAGTGGGACACAATGTAGGCTAATAAAAAAAATTAAAAAAAAAAATTGTGGACCGATTTTGAAAATTCTTTTTTCATTTGGTAGAGTAGAGCTGCTTGCGCGGTGTTCTCATAACAATTTGAGTTAGCTTCGATAATACTTATTTAATCCACTTTGTCTTCGATGATGTTATTAAAATACTTCCTGTCACTGTTATTTAAATAATAATTATCAAGTATACGAATTGGAAAAAAAACTAAAATACAGATCCAAAGACACCGAACTTCCGAGATTAAAGTTATTTTTCACTTTGTAGGTACCTAGTGTTTTTTTTGGAAGTCGGTTGTATTTTTTGACATTTCATTGTTCGTCTGTGGAATACCATGTTCAGCAGTTGAAGTTTACAGGCTGATATTATAGATATTGCTACTTCAAGGTTCACTGATACAAATAAATGACTCGCTTCCAAAATGTCTGATTTTCTACGAAAATCTAAACAGCAAAATTGTGTTTACATTCGGATGATGAATTTCTGAATTCAATCCTAGAATACATTTTCGAAGAACGTTTGGTTTGGGGCTTGTTATATTTTGTTATCACAAGGTCGGTCATAGACTCGTAGTTTAGAATGATTCATTTGTTTATATTGTGTTAATGTTCTTTAATTAATTTAAATTAACGTGTAGTTAAAATGTTGCAAAAAATTTGAATTTTTTAGATTTTACGAGTTTTGGCCGTACCTTAGTAATTTTACAGTATTTTTATACTTAAATCATTTTTGTTTTGAATACCGTGCTTTTAATTTTTATCAGCTTTATTTATTTGCAAATACCTAATGGTTGAATGCTTGAGTAAAAAGCTGAAATACGGCGGAAATCTTAAATAGGAGTAGATACTTACCTACATAAGTAAGTATTTAAAAAGAGCGAGACTTATCTTTCTATACATAAAATTTGCATTTTTCGATAATTTTATTTTTTTTTTTTTTTAGGTAAGACAGAAGCAAATAAACTACAAAAACCGGCCAAGTGCGAGTCGGACTCGCGCACGAAGGGTTCCGTACCATTATCTATAAAAACGGCAAAAAAAAATCACGTTTGTTGTATGGGATATTTGTTTTATTTTAATTAATTATTTATTTTTAAAGTGAATATAACTAAATATTCTGTGAAAATTTCAAGCGTCTCCCTGTTGCCTTTATCAACATTGAGCAAAACGAGCAAAAAAATCACGTTTGTTATATGGGAGCCCCCTTAAATTTTTATTTTATTCTGTTTTTTAGTATTTGTTGTTATAGCGGCAACAGAAATACATCATCTGTGAAAATTTCAACTGTCTAACTATCACGGTTCATGATATACAGCCTGGTGACAGACAGACGGACGGACGGACAGCGGAGTCTTAGTAATAGGGTCCCGTTTTACACTTTGGGTACGGAACCCTAAAAATTGCTAGACCTCACGTCATCAATGATAATTACCTATCTAGAGACTAGACCAGGTAGAGTTTGCAGAAACGCATCTGTGCTTCATTATTAAGGTAGCTTCGATCGTCCAAAGTTGACAGAAAGATTTATATGTCTTATGTATGTACAGAGGCTAGCACATCAAGCTACCAAAATCTGTCAAATTTGTTTGATAGATTTTCAACTTTACCACGATGAAATAAGGCTCATATTCAAATGGGAAAAGACAGATTGGTGTAGCTTGATGTGCTGGCCTCTGTACCTACCTATGTATTATAACTATAGTATAGTTAAAATCTCGCTGCAGACTGAGACATGCAAGTTCTGGCTAATCATAATCTGTGCCATCATTTCTGGGATTAGTTACATTATCCAGAACACTATTACAGGCTGGAAAATGAGCCAGATGTTCTGTAGCTTACTTCACTACTAACATACATCTTGTAAATAGTAGTAAATGTAGCACATAATTCTACTACGAAGATCTCATAACTACCATACGTAGTATCCCTAAGTAGTCTGTGTAACTACCTTTCCTTTCAACCACACGGTACACTGTATCTACTGCTGTGTAGCTTGACACAAATGACAATAGCAGCTGAGTAATCTATTGAAAGAAGCCGACATATAAATCGTATTCATTGAAATAGCTCAAATCATTGAAATCACTGTGCATAGTAGGTATGTATTGTTGTTAATTAGTCATAATTATTCTTTGTTTTGTTTTAAAAATATCACTTTTTAACCGACTTCAAAAAGGAGGAGGTTCTCAATTCGTCGGAACCTTTTTTTTTTTTTTTTTCTTTTTATGTATGTTCCCCGATTACTCGAAGATGGCTGGACCGATTTGTATTTTTTTGGTTTTATTCGAGAGGGTATACATCACAGTTGGTCCCTTATAAAATTGATTAATTTTGCTTTGGTAGTTTTTGAGTTAGCTGCAATAATACGTATTTTTTCTCCACTTTTATATGGATGATGTTCTAGTTTGTTTTGCAGGTAGTGGTATTAGAATTTGTGTGGGGTAGGTACCACAACTAAAAAGTGAAAAATAAAAACTTTTTTACAATAAAATACAACCGACTTCCAACAACAACACTACAAAGTGAAAAATAACTTTAATTTCGGAAGTCGGTGGCAAAAAACGAAAATACATTTAACCAGACACCGACTTCCGAAATTAAAGTTATTTTTCACTTTGTAGCGTTGTTTTTGGAAGTCGGTTGTATTTTTTTTGTAAAAAAGTTTTTTTTATTTGAAGTTTTGTAAGTAATTTTATTTCTGACACCTGTCAGTTGTGTCATCTTGTTAAGAATGGAGTATAGTGAGTGAGTGGGTAGCGAAACGGGCCACTTACTTTCCCAAGGTCTATAAAATAACAATGATACAATTTTAAATTATGTAATATGAAAAAAATTATTCTGAATACCAGAGTTATAAATTGAAATGAGAAAGCGTAACAAGAATTTTAAATAAGAAACCGACCACGGTGTTATTGCTACGTGTGTTTAAAACAAGTTTCTTTTGTTGATAAGCCAACAGAAAATGTCTGGACGAGTCATTGACTCCTGCTGTGTATTTTTATTTCATACATTTATGTATGAATGTTATGTTGTATGTTTTTAAGCCTGTATAGTACAAAGATCAGCATTCGCTTGCATGTTTGGCAGATGTTAAACAGGGTTATTCCCAAACTACTCCATAAAAAATATAATATTTTTAATTAGGTTTCATTTTACTCCATGATAATATTAAAATGTTCTCAAAGTACTCCACCCCATTTTAATCAAAAAGCTAATTTAAATATGTACCGGATTATTAAATATGTTGCATTTTACTATAAAAGGGTAGCTGACGTACAGTCAGCTCAAAAGCTTTGCAAATATATTTTTAAGTATAAAGAATTTTTTAAATAAAAGACTACAATAAACAACCTTGCATAAACTTCACTGAATGCGAAATTCCGGGGTCGCGGGTTGAGCCACCGGGGTCGCGGGTTGTTCGAAAGAGATACCGTGGCCCTGGCACAGGCAACTGAAGGAACACGGGTGGGTTTTAGTCAGTAAAAGTCTGACACGCCCTCCCGCTCCGCCCAGAGCGAGAGAAGTCATTTGATGATGTCCCATCCACAAAATTATCTTTCCTTGCATAAACTCGGTTTTTGAGGTCCTCAGATAAACCCTCGATAGTCTGTAGGTACCTAATTCACTCGACTTTTAAGCTAAACTCTTCCCTAACGAAGTGTTCATAAACACGATATCGAAACAACAATCACTATCGAATGGATAAAGTCCATTTATCCAACTCAGAAACCGGGCATTAGTCCGTTTTCAGACTTATCAGAGGCTCACAACATTTTCAGTCTCTTTGTGTTAACTCATCAAACTGAAGTTCGCCCGGTCTCGGTCAAGGCCAAAGCCTATTTTTGTTAGCGTACTAGCACAGAATAATAAAGCTACAGTAGTATAACTGGGCAGTGACCTTCAATTTATCACCTACGGGCGCTCGGTAGATAAATACGTGTCTGTCGTCCGTGCGTATAGTTCAGCGGCTCGGAAGAGTGCGGAAGTTTGAATCGAACTATAACTGTTGCCTACTGGTATAAACTGAAATTTCGAAGCGCGTCATTTCAGCCGTTTTCTTTAAAGATAAACTACTGTATCAATATTATACTGTGGTACTAGCGACTGCAAGCGACACGGATTACCGGGCATGGAAGTTTCCTTTGTAATGTAATCGAAGTAAGCAATCGTAGGTATTTATGAAAAGCTTAACTTATTTATAAATTCCCGTGTTTACAACAGTTGTGCATACTCTTTTCCTTATGAATAACGTGACGTACCTATTACATTAATAAAATTCTTTGATGTTTCTTTATGACTAGAAAAAGAACAAGATTTTTAATTGGAACGAGTTAATCATTGGCAATCAGAGCGTGAAAGTAAAGAGCTCTTGATTCAGTTATGATAAGTAGGTACGTAATGCTCCACTGCTTCCTTAACTCGATGATTTCTGATGATCTTGGAACGATGAACAAAGCGTTCTGTTCACACGCATTGTTTTAATTATAGCTCTATGGTAGACCGGTAGTTTGAGAATGATGATTACAGCCGATCTATGACATGATAATGACAGCTGATTTGGTTACGGCTTTCGAATTAAGTTGGTGCAAACAAAACAATCTGCCTAGCCTTTTCCCAACTATGTTGGGGTCGGCTTCCAGTCTAACCGGATGCAGCTGAATACCAGTATTTTACATGGAGCGACTGCCTATCTGACCTCCACAACCCAGGGGTAATACGATTCCTCTTGGTAAGACTGGTTGTCAGACTTTCGGGCTCCTGACGACCCGTAACGACTGTCAAAGATCCACGAATGAAAGCCGGGACCAACGGCTTAACGTGCTTTCCGAGGCACGGAGGAGTCTTGGTATGTAAAGATGGTCACCCATCCACGGACAACCCCAGCAAGCGTTGCTTAACCTGATGGACCGACCCGTGCGGCTGTTATTACTTAGCCACAAGCGTCTCCAGTTGTTCGAGAAAGAGCTAAGTTGGTGCAAACAATAAACGCAATTAGGGTGCAAAGCAGTAACGTGTCGTAAGGATTTTTATTTATAATTGATTTCCAGAAATTCTTTTTCTTTTTTTTATTATGGTACCTACCTACCTACTCTTAAAATAGGCTTCCCATGCGTAACTGCCTAACATCCGGTTCCTAACTAAAATACCTATTAATCAACGCAAAAATTTGTGGCAGATTGTCAAACTGGTGTCAAGTGATTTGATTGGCTGGCTGTTGTCATTTCATTCCGCAGAAAACCTGTCAGCTAAGTTTCGTATTTTTGGCCTTTCTGAAATCGTAGTGTTCTGTGTTCTACTTAAGTAAAGCCAATTCTAAGGAGTTTTATGTTTATTTAAGCATTTTCGGATTACACTGTTATCTTGTACAAATTGTTTGTAGCGCCAGTAATAACAAAACACATTACTATCGTAAAATGCAGCTGATGATACGATCGCTCGCCAGACGATAAAATTCTCGAGGCTCGAGGTAATCACTCATTATCTCCACAAATAATCAGGGTCGTTCGCGATAAGTCACGCAACTGGCCGTCCGTGGAGCGATGATGTCTTTGTTTTTATCTCAAACATATTATTTTCAGTTTCATGGAGAATGTATTGTTTCATATTACTTACTTACTTAATCAATAAACTCACCGTTGAATGTGTCGTAAGCTGTAGGCTGGTAATCCTCCCGGAACGTGTCCTGCGCGTACGCAGCTATCAACGAGCTCTTCCCCACAGCTCCGTCACCCACCAACACACACTTTATCTTTTCCTTCTTTCCACCTTTCACCTTCCTCCTATCTTTTATCTGAAACATTCGGTTCAAAGTCCGCCTGCTCTTCTTGTCCCTCACCGCCCACTCGTTCACTTTATCACAGCAGTTCAAGTCCTCAGAGACATCGTCTCGTATCACAGTGCGACCGTTCTCTTCGGCCACCTCCGAATAGTCGTAGTCGTCATCATCCCGCCGCGAGATCGGGAACTGGCTCGGACTGTGCACTCCGAATACGAACGGCCCGTCTCTCTCGGGCACACGGGCAGCGAACCCGTTCGCCGGAGTCGGGGGCTTCGCATAATGCACTACCGGGGCACGGTACTGGCTCGAAATGTATTCGTCAGACGCCTGTGGATCGAACCTGAACACTAGTTCCGCTTCCCTCCGATCCAAACTTATTTCTGGAGGGGTAACTTTATCTTGAAAGTATCCAACTTTCTCGCGTGCCCTTGTCTCCTGCAGTCGCCTTTCGAGTTCGACGTTCGATGGTTTCCAATAATCTGGTCGGTATTCGTAGGAATAATCTGTAGGTAGGTTCCTGGGCGCGGGCAAGGGCCTGTGCGGGCCAGTGTCGCGGGGAGGCGCGCGTGGAGGGACCATTAGAGGCTTTTGCGGTTCCGCCAACAACGGCCGGCGCGCCGACAGGTTCGCGTTTCTGTTAAACATGATCCCTTCTAAACTGGGAGACATTTGCACTGTCACAACTGGTTGCCGACAAACGGATTAACGAGGTGTGCGTTCGCGCACATTACTTGCGCGATGTATTCGAAATATATCGCGGTTTGTGGAGCGCGCGGAGGCGGATAGTGACGTGCCGTCACTGCGAAGTACAGAACGTGACTGTCTCGCTCGCGAGTCGCGGCGCGCGGGCGGCCGGTGGTAGCCGCGCTCCCCTCGCCCGGAGAAATGACCTGTTGCTTCTGTTACCTGTTCAGGTAAAGCGACCGTTTCGCGAGCAAAGCGCAGCTGCTGCCCGTGAACAAAGCCGTCATATGGCGTGGCCGTCGCCATCGCCAGCCGCCTATAACCCCGCAAGGAAATTCATTCACGATATCCAACGATGAATGAACCACGACGTGTTTTGTTTACCAATGTTCAATGTGTTTATGTAGGTAGGTACCGCAGTAATAAATAAGTCAATGGTAGATACTTATTAGGTTTAGGCTTCCAACCTCGTTTTGGACTGTGTTATCGTGGAATAACTAAACCTAATTGAATGTTCATAACTTGGATTGGAATTTGAAAGGCATCATAACTTCATTCTAGTTTATCAGATATCCTGATCAGTACCTAAATGAAAATCCTTGTGGTTTACCCATAATTAACAGAATACTTATACGGTTTTACAAATTACAAACTTTTGTTTCAGGTAGGTAGGTATCTAGGTTAGATTCCAGAGTGGCATGAAATTTGAAATTAATGCAAATCATGTATGCCATTAAATTCCCCTTTTATTCATAAATACCAACAAGGACTACCTGTCCTAAGAATATTGTAATAAATTAGAACAAGTCGTCAAGTCACAATAACCGTTACAAGTACAACATCTACAAACATAACTTCAGTTTAGTTGTTGTTTGGGTAATATTTTCAAAGACGTAAGGTATCATCATTGAGTATTTCTTTGTAATACTAACCTAGATAGGTACCTACTTAGATAGTCAAGATAATATAGGGATATTATTATTACCTATTATTGATAATATAGCGCAGCAGATGTATGCTAACAGGTGCATGGATCTGGAAATCGAACAAAGGACCTCTCAGTCGCGCTTGCGACCACGAGACTAGCGAGGCAGTCGGCAGTTTTAAAGCTGTCGATGCGTAAAGAAGAATAGCTATGGCGCCATGGCAGCTTACAATATTTCTCTTCTTACCTATTTTATTATTTGCTCTGGTTGTGAGCGGGTAAGATCGTTTTTAGGGTTCGTACCCCAAAAGGAAAAAAAAACGGAACCCTTATAGGATCACTCGTGTGTCTGTCTGTCTGTCCGTCTGTCACTGCCAATTTGCTCCGAATCTAATGGACCGAATTGAAATTTGAGTTGAAATTTGGTAAGTACACATATGAACTTCTGTAACCCAAACACGGACGGGTAAAGTAAATAAATGAATTTTGAACATGGGGTCACTTTTGGGGGGCAAATAAGAAAAATAAAAATAAAAGTTTTGCAAACTAAACCCTGTGACATAACAAATTGATAGGCTTACTGTGAGGGTCTCAAATATAATATTTTTTTTATAATTTTAAAATAAATTGTTTTAAAGTTATCTAAGAAAATAGACGAAAATTGACCATTCCCCCTCCTCTTATCTACGAAACGAATAGTCTCGAGAATCGGTTTTTAAATCAACCGTTTTTTTTCCCCAACACTACACAAAGTATTTTGATAGCTGTCAAAATCAAAACGGACTTCTTTGCGTTGATTATACAGTCCTATAAACTTATCTGTGAACTGAAAGAGGACGGCACCGTCGATGCGTCGACACTGCGACGACACAATCGAATGACATTTCAATATGACGGCCGTAGTTCCAATTTTCGCCGTTTCACAGATAAGTAATAATAAGATTTCAAAGCCAAAAACAATGATTTGGCTCGCCACCTATCTATCCTATGAGACCTATCTCTTCGGAATACTGGCATGTTGTTATGTTATCAATATCAATCTGCCTGGCCTTTTCCCAACTATTTTGGGATCGGCTTCCAGTCTAACCGGATGCAGCTGGATACTGGTATATTACATGCTAGCAACTGCCTATCTGACCTCCACAATCCAGTTACTACATAGGTAACACGATACCTCTTGGCCTTGGTAAGATGTTAACAATTTAAACTGAACTAATTATAATAATAATTATGATTGAAATTTCCGTAACTTACTTTTTATTCAAATGATCACAGAAGATTACAAATTATTCATTAATTATAAATAATCACAACAACACGTCAAATAACCCGCCTCTAATTGTTTCTGGCGCAAAGGTGATTGAAATTAAATATAATAAATTATCATAATCCTTCATAAAATAAAAAATATTGATTTCCGGACAAAAGTTTTTTAGTCTATGCTATTTTGACAAAGCACGTGTTTTTACATTGTGACATTTAATTGACAGCTGCCATGCTTCATGCGTTCCATTTCACAATTAACAAATTTCATATTATAAAGCATAACTTTTTCGTTAAAAAGAGATGGATGATTAGTACCATACAATCAGTAAACTACGATAGTACCGTGGTTTTCTACGATAGAGACAAGCTACACTGTTAATGTTTAAAAACGTTTCATTTATTTTTTAACAATGTCAATGTCATTAATAAAATAACTTGGTTAGGTTCGGTGAAGTTAACTACAAATTAATTAAAATAAATCATTTTTAAATATTTAAACATAGTGTAGTGTTCATAATAAGAAAAAATATATCTCTAATAAGATGGCCAAGTTTAAATTGAGTAAGTAAAGCATTACAATCGCCGATTTGCCAGTTAACACTTTATTGTAAGTCGTAAGAGCATGCGACATTGCAATGTTGATGATGTAAATTTTAAAACAAATCCATGCTTTTACTACCAAATATCCAGCTTAGTTGATTATTTGTAGCGTATATATTTTTTCGCCAAATATATGTAATTAAGCGGTGCTAGAGATCAATATTGCACAGTAGTAGTAACGTTATGTTCTGTAGCAATATACTTAATAAATATTGATAATACTTAGTAATTATTTAGTATAATGAAATACATTAATCCATAGATCATCCATTATCATCAATACATTAATCAATAAGTTTGTAACATGTTTTTACTGAAAACTTCAAAATTCTACATATAACCTTCACTATGGGCCGTTTAGTTATTTTTTCAAAGAATAACTCATGAATGAAACTTAACTTTAACAATTTATTCCATCAGAGAAACCATCAAAGAGGCAGCCAGCTCGTCTGCGCTACAAAATAGAAAAGAAAGTAAAAGATCACAACAGAAAATTAAAGAAAGAAGCAAAGAAGAATCCCAAATCAAGGAAAGCCAAGACCATACAGATTCCTAATGGTTGCCCATTCAAAGATGACATTCTGAAGGAGGTAGAGGCTGTCAAAAAGCATAAGGAAGAAGAGAGAGAGAAAAAGCGAGAACTAGCTAAACAAGAGAAACAAAAGAAAAAGGAAGAAAAGAAGGGTAGTAAAATTAGTATGGGAACATTGGTAAGTTATTTCTGTACTAGTATGCTAAGAACCCTTTTACAGACAGAAGGCCTGCCTGACTCCCAGCAGTGGGAACATTAAGAAGAGAACACAATGAGGGCCTACTTTTAGTTGCCTACAGATTTTATTTCTACTCTTAATAACTTGAGAATGGTAGGGATACTCACTGCCTAGAGTTTCTCTAAGGGCCTACCTACCTCACCGGGTCGCTAGCTCGCGCTGCCTGGTGGGTGAGGTATGGCTCTAATGATTTTAAATGCACCCCAATACACCCAATTACAACTATATTTATTTTTAAATAATTACAGGTAGAAAATGCACAAGCTAGAGGAAAAGTCCATGATGCGTTTAAAGGTGATGAACCCACAGATGATGTAGAGTTTGGCAAAGACAGAAAAAAGGAGAACTCACTCAAGACTTACTACAGAGAGTTTAAGAAGGTCATATCCGAAGCTGAAGTTATATTAGAAGTAGTTGATGCCAGAGATCCTTTAGGTATGGAAATTATTCATTTATTTTGTTATTTTTGTTAAAAAAATCTAACTAACCTAACAACTCACTTTTTATTCAAATAAAAATAATCAATCTGTCCAGCCTTTTCCCAACTATATTGGGGTCAGCTTCCAGTCTAACCGTATGCAGCTGCATACCAGTATTTTGCATGGAGTGACTGCCTATCTGACCTCTACAACCCACTAATTAGGTAATACAATACCCCTTGGTAAGACTGGTTGTCAGGCTTTCGGGCTTCTGGCAACCCGTAACAACTGTCAAACATCCATGAATGACAGCCGGGACCAATGGTTCAACGTGGTTTACGAGGCACGAAAGAGTCTCGGTATGTAAAGATGGTCACCCATCCACGGACCAACCCCAGCAAGCGTAGCTTAACCTGATGGATCGACCCAAGCGGATGTTATTACTTAGCCACAAGCTCCTCTCCTTATTCAAATAAAAATAAATACAATGAAAATAGTTATACTTATATGTAGTATGATTATGATGAAAATAGGCCAAAAGGTACGTAAAAGTTGCATATTGGAGTTGCAGCCAATACCTAAGCTAACTTGATATAATTATTGTAAAAATGTAGGTATCACCAACCACCATCAGTATAGCCGACAGTGGTGATGTACCTTTAATCTCCAGTTATATAGAACTAGCTTCTACCCACGACTTCGTCCGCGTGGTATTTCTTACTTCCTCGACCCACACCTTCGCATCGCATCGCCTGCCCGAGCTATTACTTCGTTTTCTCTTAATGTTCTTTCTGACTTTTTTTTCTGGCTCCTAATGGTCCTAGCGGGATGTTAAAGACGTTGTTACAAATGGGTAGTTAAATCATTACTTTTGTACACAAAAGTATGTTCATTTAATAAAATGCTTTGCATTCATAAAATGTTTTTTAGCCGAATTGTTGATAGATGTGCATAGTATGATTCGGAACTATAAATATAATTTTAGATCGGTACATTTATTGAGAAACTGTACCTATCTAAAATTATATTTATAGTTCAGGATAGTACCTTGCACATCTACCAATAATTCGGCCAAAAAACATTTTAAGAATACAAAGCATTTTATTGAATAAAGATACTTTTGTGTAAAAAAGTATTGAATTGACTACCCATTTGTAACAGCGTCCTTAAATAGCCTCTATAGCCTTCCTCAAGAACTGGGCTATCAAACACAAAAAGAAAATTTAAATGCTAGTGATGTGTGCTTCTGTAAGTGACGAATTCACAATACCTATGATTTGATTACCATTAAAAAAGTTATAGTGAGCCAACCTTAAAAGATAGACATAATTATGCTATCCGGACGTTTTTTTAAACTTTTTAAGAGGTACAATTCATACATTATTGTTGCATAACTTTAACCGTTTACGCAGCGCACGCAACGGTAGCTCTCAAAAGGAATAAATTTTCCACGTTTTTGCAACATTTTTCATTGATGTTCCGCTCCTATTGGTTGCTATTGGTTGTTGGTGGTTGTATTTTTCAATTCGAACCAGTAGTTCCTGAGATTAGCGCGTTCAACCAAACAAACAAAATCTTCAGCTTTTTAGTATTAGAATAGATATTTTCGCCAATTTTAGACTTTTCTTTAACTTTTAATTTTACAAGGATTTTGGTGTGTCTTATTCATATATCTATAATCCTATCTATTAAGATTTAAACCTAAAATCTCCAGGTACACGCTGTTCTCAAGTAGAGGAAGCTGTCCGTGAGTCAGGCAAGCGTCTAGTCCTAGTTCTGAACAAAGCCGACCTGGTTCCCCGCGCCAACCTCGAAGCTTGGCTCAAATACCTGCGTCGGACAGCCCCCGCAGTACCGTTCAAGGCTTCAACGCAAGACCAGCAGCATAATCTTGGGACGAGGAAGATGAAGCATGTTGTTAAGGACAAGCAGATGAAAGGTAATAACTTATTTCATTTATTATTATGTAGTTTGAAATACAGTTACATTTTTTACGATAATTTAACTGGTTATAAAGCTTATAATTTTATTAGTTGTTAATTCAATCAATGAAAGGGTTCCTCAGTCACATATTTCGTGTAATTTTATGTAACTTGAACTGGGTTTGCATGATTGTTTTTTGAAAGTCAATTTGAGATTAGAACCATCATTTGGACTATTGTCTAAAATAGGTAATACGGACTGGTGTCCGCAACTCCACGTCAATGCGCGTATTTTGTTTGACGGGTGGGGAAAATCGATTATTGGATCCACCCAAGCTTCTCAAGGAAGGCCAGCAACACCTTAACAATCTCATGCAGGGTACCTGGGTCACCGAAGTATTTTGCCCTGTATGTGGCAACCACCGGGCAGTTATGAAGTACATGAGCTGTCGTCTCGTCGTCCTCCATGTAGGCCCTGCACAGCGGACTGTCTGTGGCTCCCATGACAAAGGGGTGTTTATTAAATGACCCGAGGCCAGTTATAGCAGATGTAAATGTACGCAGCCGTTGTTTAGTTAATCGGAGAACCAGTTTCGTGCCGTGGCGGCCATCAATTGTAGGAAGTGCTTCCTTAGCCTGCCTGCACTCACCATGGTCCGATTATAGTATGTGATAGACTGTGGTTTTTGTAATATTCGGTTTTACGAAACTCGCGAAATCCCTCAAAAACACGACGGTCTGCCTTTCACAACAAACAATATTCATAACACCTTATTCTCTATTCCCAGGCTCAGCATGCGTGGGCGCAGAGTTAATAATGAGCCTGCTAGGTAATTACTGCCGCAACAAGGGCATCAAGACGTCCATCACAGTGGGTGTGGTCGGTCTGCCCAACGTGGGCAAGAGCTCCATCATCAACAGTCTGAACAGGTCTAAAGCTTGCAATGTTGGCAGCACACCAGGTGTCACCAAGTAAGTATTGTTTGGTTCCTTAGGAGATCATTTCCTGTAATTATGGCCAGTTTTGTTTGTTGACATAATGCCTGTTATCCTGGCGGAGGTGTATTTTATGTATAGAATTTCGGTACTTAGTTTTAAGTCTCATGTATTGAACGTATTGCCACGCCATTTGGACAAATCCAGGCTCCTGGCTGCCGCTGAGAATTTCCTAATGGAAAAGTCCAATAAGTAAAATTGCTAATGCTGTATAATAATCATAATCATAAATCTTTATTCAAACTCAAACTCAAAGCATTTATTTCAAATAAACCAATTACAGGCACTTTTGAATTGTCAATGGGTCGGTCAGTCAGAAAGATGAAGCTAGTTGCCCATTCCAAAGCGTAGTAGATCCCTATGGAGAAGAACGGGCAAGAAACTCCACGGACACTCTTTTAAATCATAATATTTTTACAAAATATTGGTTACATCGTTCATGTTGAAAATATACATGTGAGAACAATGTAGAAAGACGTGCACGTTAAAAAGCGTCCGTAATAAAAAGATAAAAACTAAAACAACTTAATTAAATATGAAAATTAAAAATAAGCCATGGCAGCTAAGAGACGACCAGTCCCAACTGACGGCGCCCGTTCACGAACACGACGCATGGATCAGCACCAATTAGCTCAACCATTTTGAAGTTAATGATCCAACACACACGCCACCACCAGCGAGACATTTGAGTGAGCATGACATACTCTCAACCGCCAGGGTATTTATCTCAACATCAGTATTACAGGCACTAGATAGTATAAATGCACAATCTTAAATAGAGAAAGGTGTCTGAAGTAGGAGGGCCCTGAGTTACAGATCACCCGGCTCATTTATATAGGACATGTTAATTTACAAAATGGTTAGTCAAGATATTACATAACATAAGTCTGAAATCGCAATTAAATAATTAAGTGTATCTTGTAGCAATACCTTGAGGCAATTAGGTATACCTTTTTGTAAGTATACAGCATTAGCAATAGATCTTTGACAGTTGTTACAGGTAGTTAGAAACCCAAAAGTTTGACAACCAGTCTTACCAAGGGGTATTGTGTTACCCAGTAACTGGATTATGGAGGTCAGACAGGCAGTCGCTCCATGTAAAATACTGTAATTCAACTGTATCCGGTTAGACTGGAAAGACGACCCCAACATAGTTGGGAAACGGCTATGCAGATTGATTGACTCCATACTCCCTACTGCTCAAGCATCAGTCACTTTTGAGGATAACATCCGTCAAGCATTAGGCGAATCTCGCGGTGCGACATGTTTGTGACACCGCTCTCAGAAACTGGTCTATTGAAGTTTCTATTGGCTCTAGGTACATACAGTAAAATGGTTTGAGTTCATGACTAAGAGCGTTGGCTCCGTACGGCATTTCATACAAACTTTCAAGTCCTTTTTTATCTAAATGAATGAACCGATTTTAATGAAACTTCATACGCATAAGCAGGGATACATAGGTCTAAAAATTAGAAGAACATTTCTTGAATTGTAACAGTCAACTGTACCAATCAGGTAAAGATGTGATCGAACCGAGTCTCTTCTAATCTCATTGTCTTATCTGAGGGGCACTTCCCGTATTTTTAAGAACATTCGCATTTTAATCTGTCTCGATCTGTCAAAAAAACCTCTAATTTACCTTCATTTTTGACAAGTTGATTGATTGTCACTGAGAAGAGATTGTGACATGAATTACGAGGATTGGCCTTCTGATTATTGTTATGGATGCACCAAAGCTGCTTTCAGCTGAAAAACAACTAACTCGTCTTCCAACCATTCCAGACAAATGCAGACAGTCCAGCTAGACTCCAAAATCAAGATCCTGGACAGTCCCGGCATAGTATTCCATTCCGGACCAGAGAGCGACTCGTCGGTGGCGTTAAAGAATGCGGTGCGCGTGGGCAGCTTGAAGGACCCTGTCACACCAGCGGCAGCCATCTTGCAGAGAGCCAACAAACAAACGCTGACGGAGCTTTATTGTATACCGGACTTTAATACGCCACAGGTACACACACATAAATTATATTTATTTCTTTAAATTTATTCGAAATAACACTTACACTTCTTATAAAGTTTGTCCTAAGTAGGCTAACTTGGCTTTGAAGTTAACAAAAAGAGTGACGTTTTACATATTTGGCAAACACTGAAAACCATTTCAGTGTTAAACAAATATCAACTTCGCTAATTGTACGAAAATAAATTTTCGTTACAGCACAGTTGACAGGCAGATTTAAAAAAAATTTCGACTTGATATTTGTTTGAACACACACACTGTGATGCATGCACACTGTGAGCATGAGGCTTCAAAAGCCCCCTATACCATGGTATAGGGGGCTTTTGAAGCCTCATGCTCGGTGATTTGGGTTTTAAGTTCAGTTAAGTTGCACTGGCATCTATTGTCTTTCACACGTCTTTCTACATTGTTCTCACATGTATATTTTCAACTTGAACGATGTAACCAATATTTTGTAAAAATATTATGATTTAAAAGAGTGTCCGTGGAGTTTCTTGCCCGTTCTTCTCCATAGGGATCTACTACGCTTTGGAATGGGCAACTAGCTTCATCTTTCTGACTGACCGACCCATTGACAATTCAAAAGTGCCTGTAATTGGTTTATTTGAAATAAATGCTTTGAGTTTGAGTTTGAGTTTGAGTTTGTCATAGTTTTTTTTTTTTTGCAAATTTTGTAAATGTAACGAATTTTTGTTTCAGGAATTCTTCGCACACTTGGCATCTCGTATGGGTAGGTTTAAGAAAGGTGGTGTACCCGATCAAGAGTCCGCTGCCAGGATACTGCTAAACGACTGGAATACCGGCAAGGTATGACTATGTTCGAATTAAAGACCTTTTA
This sequence comes from Cosmia pyralina, assembly GCA_946251885.1. Taxonomy (NCBI): domain Eukaryota; kingdom Metazoa; phylum Arthropoda; class Insecta; order Lepidoptera; family Noctuidae; genus Cosmia; species Cosmia pyralina. The sequence continues at coordinate 24,619,419 of OX276344.1, forward strand.
GCTGTAATAGAAGGCCAATTCCCGTACTTCAAAATCGTTCAAATTCAAGTTGCAATCTTTTATTTATTGACTAGCTCTTGCCAGCGGCTTCGCCCGGGTGGATGTCGGAAATGATCCCACGGAAAAGTACTACTGGGATAAAATAAAGTAGCCTGCGTGCTATTCCAGACTGTAATCTATCTCTGTGCCAAATTTCATCCAGATCCGTTCAGCCGTTCTGGCGTGATGGAGTAACAAACATCCATCCATCTTAACTGTTGCATTTATATTATTAGTAGGAAGTAGGGTTCATCTCTCCCTTATAACTATCATAACAGGTTCATCACCTAATACGATAGCGCGGTCTTTTCTTGTAATTTCTACTGTCTTCTGTTTGACATGTGATTGTCTCATGTCAGTGACATCCATTTTGAAATGTTTTTCAAAAATGTAAGTAAAATAGAGTATTTTTTGACAAATTGAGACAGATTAGAATGTCACACTTTTGAAAAAATACATGAATTGCAAATCCGTTCTCCAAATGATGTCAAAATGCTTAATAATTTCCACTTCTATAATGTAACATCATGGTTTAAATCATAAGGTGGAATGGATATTAAAAAAATTACTACTACGTCGTGTTATCAGAATCTGTCTTCATGATAACATTTTTGGAACGAAGTTCTTTAACGCGGCTTGCATTAGGAGTAAACTGGTAGAAATTGTTACGTAAGGGTGAAAATACACATGCTTTTGCTGGTACAAAACTATGCAAGTAGCTGGCATAACCAGTGTGCTGTAACAACCACTGATTTATAAACCTATGGACTTGCCATACCTACAAAATTAGTGTGCATACCTACAAAAAACGGGAACTTAAGGGGGATGCGCTGTGGATACATATAATAAAATCGTAACCCTTCTGTACATTAAAGATTTTTGCAAAAAAAAAGTACTGGAAGATGCACGAATTATTTCTTGCACCTTCCAGTACATTTTTTTTAACAGAACGTAAAAAAACATTTTTTGAAATTTTTGTATGTTTGTCGGTTTGTGCACGCATCACGTAAAAGCCACTCATTGGATTTAAAATCGATTTACTGAAAGGAAGCTTTATTGTGAGTAACATTTAATTTTTTTAAAGTCATAAACCTCATAGCGCCATATTTTTGTCATATTTTTTTTTTTCTAATTTCACAAAGATTGGTTATCTTTATGAAATTAGACAGATAAGTAGCCTGGGACCTTGAGGAGGACGTAGGCTACTTTTCAACCTAAATATTTGTATATAAAAAAAGCGGACGAAGTCGCGGATAACAGCTAGTACATAATATAAAGCGAAAGGAACTTCTCCCACTCTCACTTCTCTTCTCGGGTGTCCTACGACACCTCCACACTCTTATATTTTTACTGATATCCTACTAATATTATAAATGTGAAAGTTTGTGAAGACGTTTGGATGTTTGTTACTCAATCACGCAAAAACGGCTGAACGGATTTGAATTAAATTTGGCACACAGATAGTTTATAACCTGGATTAACACATAGGATACTTTTTATCCCGGTTGTAGGTTCCCGTGGGATAATTTCCGACATACACGCGGGCAAAGCCGCGGGCAACGGCTATTAATGATTATAATTTCCGATCCAAAATTGTGTCCCAATTGCATCCTCTTAAGGCGAAAGCGCCAGGGTAGCCCGCGAAATTCAAAATTTCTTACGTTTTTTGCAATTTGCAAGTCAGTATTAGGTTTTATGTTGATCAAAATATGATTCGCGACCGTAACAAGTATGTAATTACAGAATTATAATCATTAAAGTCATCAATACAACTCTTTAAGACCAGGTAATCCTGTTGAATGACTATTTCATGAAATCTTGAATTTGAGGATTGTACTAACTTAAGGAGTTGTATTACTGATTCTAATGATTATAATTCTGTAAATACATATTTGTTACGGTAGCGAATCATACTTTAATCAACATACAACCTAAGACTGACTTACAAATTGCAAAAAACGTAAGAAAATTTGAATTTCGCGGGCTGTCCTGGCGCTTCCCCCTTAATCTGTGCCCCTCTTTTGGACAATCACTTTATATTCTTTCTATTATTAATTATTTTTGTTATCAGGTCAGATACTTCACTCTGCCACCTGAAACTCCTGACTCGGATATCCACGTAGACGCGAAGATTGTATCGACAATAGCCGCCGAATTTGACATCAACTCGTTTGAAGCGATGGAGACTGAGGCTATCAACGAACTAGCCTCGCACGATACTGGAGTTGAGGGGATTACGGTAAAGTAGACCTTATTGTTATGTAGTTAAGAGTTCCCAGACTCCTGTCGTTTTGAGATAAAGTTTTGGCTCTAAAAGCATTGACAAGCTTTGACAAGTGCAAAGCAATGCTTTTAGCAAGCTCCTTTTGAAGACTCATTAGCTATGTTCAGATTAATCTCTTAAATGATTGCCGTAAAGGTTTATCTGGACAAAAATTCTAGTTTCTAAAGTCCTTGGAAATAATGCTTACTTGTCCTTGAATTTATTTAATGTCGATGAAATGATAAATAACCTTGGGCTTGAGGTGCTTGTGGCCAAGTAATAACAGCCGCACGGGTCGATTGATCAGGTTAAGCTGCGCTTGCCGCGGTTGGTCCGTGGATGGGTGACCATCTTTACATACCGAGACTCCTCCGTGCCTCGGAAAGCACGTTAAGCCGTTGGTCCCGGCTGTCATTCGTGGATCTTTGACAGTCGTTACGGGTCGTCAGAAGCCCGAAAGTCTCACAACCAGTCTTACCAAGGAGTATCGTATTAGCCAATAACTGGGTTACGGAGGTCAGATAGGCAGTCGCTCCATGCAAAACACTGGTATTCAGCTGCATCCGGTTAGACTGCCAAAAATCAACGGTCTTAGAAAAGTAGTTAATTTTAGTCTGGATTCAAATGATGACTCACCCTGTAATAACAACAACATTTTTTAAATCCACAGATTTCAAGCACAGGCCCTGTCAAAGCAGCTTTACAAGATGACATGCAAGTCGACGAAGAAGATTCAAGTCTTCTCCCAAAATCTGTGAGCATACGAGCCAACAAACAGGACAAAGGAACCAAATCAAACGAAAGAACTAAAGCAGACCCAGAAATGCTCATTGAAGGAAACACGAAACAAAATAAGTTAAGGAAACAACAATTTAAGAAAGATAAAAAGAAAAAAGCAAAACATGAGAAGCAAGCTGTCAATTTAGCTGATGTTCTAGAAAATGTCACTATTACGAGTTATAAGAAGAAGGATGACTACGATTTTAAGGAAGACTTTTCGCTTTAAGTTCGTTGTGTTCGGTTGGCTCGCGAAATTCTAGTTTTTACAAGTTTTTATTTAGTTTCACCTGGCCCGGTGTCTGTCTGTCTGTAATCTAATCTTGCAAGTTAAATTTGACCCACTTCCCTGGTTTCCGATTGAGCTGAAATTTTACATGCATAATGTACCATCGGCAAACTTTCCGGTGAATCACTTTTCAACCTTATTGCGTTAGTAATAAGGTCGAAAAGTTGTTAACCGGAAAGTTTTCCGATGGTACATCGGATGACTGCAATATTATTATGACGTGGAGCTGATCTGATGATGGAGCCGGAAGGTGGCCATTGGAACTCGGTAATAAAACAACGCAACCCTATCGAGTTTGAGCTTTGCGTCTTTGACAAGGACTCTGGTCCTAGTTTCAAATAATAATAATACGTTTGATATCTAAACCTTCCGCCAGATAACCGTCTAAAAAATGTCGTTGACGCCCTCTACCAATGTATTCCAATATTTCAAAACTATACGAAAAAATGTTAAGGCAGTGTCGCTAACACGATCAAAACAAACGTATCGTGGTAAGAGGTGACCTTGACGCGTGCTCGTGGTATGTTTTTTTTTTGTTTGCATTTAAGTTTCGAGACCTTTTTTTTACTTTGTAATAAAAGTAATTATCCCACTTAATCTAAACTGAGTCTGTTGAATTTACGTTCGTTTTTGAGACGTAATATTTTTATTCGGGACAAGATAAGTAAAGTAGAGTCAAATAGTTACTATTTGACTCTACTTTACTTATCAATTTAACACAATCAGGTTTGTGAATAATTTGTTGAAAAAACACGAAGTTTTAAAAAACCATTTTAACGACGGGAAAGAAGGGTTATTGGCTGATAACTCATCGTATTTAAAAATCGGCCAAGTGCGAGTCGGAATCGCCAAGAAGGATTCCGTACTACTGTACAATATTGAACATTACTTACATATTTAAAAAAAAAACCTTCAGTTTAAAAAATACGTTTCTTTAATTTTTAACTTTATTTTATTTGTATTAAGTACTTGTTGTTATAGCGGCAATAGAAATACACAATCTGTGAAAATTTCAACTGTTTGTACCTGTTATGGTTCATGAGGTACAGCCCGCTGACAGACAGTTGGACGGACGGACAGTGGAGGCTTAGTAATAATGTTCCGTTTCGCTCCCTTCGGGTGCGGAACCGTAGAAATTACATAAGTAAATGCGAAAATTTGTAGCAAACACCATATTTTCCTAACTAAAAATGCTTAAATTTTGCTTATCATTTTGAGAAACTGGAATTTCGCTGGCGAATCAAGAGCTTCCATTAAGCCACGTCATATTTTTATAAAATAAGTTATTCAATAATGTTTGAAGTGCTTAAGGTACTACAGTATTTGTCGAGCTGTTTTTCAAGGACTATCAACATTAAACAAAATAAGTGCATAACTATTGTCATTGTAATAAGTCCTATATTGCCTTGAACGGTATTTACTTAAGTATTTACCACGGTTATCTGTAAACTTGTTGAGTAATTAAAGACGTTTACATGTAAATTGGAGTTTTAATTTATTTTTGGTATTTTCTGGCTAATTTGCTGACTGATAATATGCAATTAAGACAATAGGGGGAATAGAAAATTGTTTTGACGGTGCTAAAATTGCATCGCTAAAAGAAAACGTAAAATTCACTGTCGTTCTTTAAAGAAAAAAATAATCGCAAAAAAAAAACTGCTGTTGCCTACATTTTCACGAGGTAAGGGAACATAAATGTAGGGAACAGCTTTTTCGTGATTTCAAGTTTGTTCCCCTAATAAAAGATCTTCTGATGAGTACAATGAACCGTTAAGAGGTTGTATTATAAATGCAAGAGTAACTTGTCTGTCCGTTACCTATTCACGCCTTTACGGCTGAACGGATTTGGATGCAATTTGGAAAGCGGATAGACCGTGACCTGAGTTAGGACGTAGGATACTTTTTTCCCGGTAGTACGTTCCTGGATAATTTCGGACCTCCACGCGGGCAAAAAAGCTAGTCCCATTCATTTACTACTAGCTGCGCCCCGCGGTGTTACCCGCGGTTTATGAGATACACTAAAACGTGTATTATTTAATCGGTGAGAAAAGTATTCACAATAAATTGCTCATCCCACGGGAACACTACATTTTTTCAGGATGTAAAGTAGCCTATGTGTGCTATGTGTATACAGGATGTCTGCTACTTCCACACCAAATTTTATCAAAATCGGTCGAGCCGTTTGAGTTTGAAAGAGTAACAAATATATTTGAACTACTTGCTCATCCCACTGAAGCACTACATTTTTTCGGGATAAAAAGTAGCCTATGTGTTAATCCAGGGTATAAGCTGTCTACATACCAAATTTCATCCAAATGGGTCTAGCCGTTTGAGCATGAAGAAGTAACAAACATACACACACACGCACACACACACTCACAAACTTTCGCCTTTATAATATTAGTGTGATTACCTATCCGTGATCATTGTGAGGATCTGCCGGGAGGATGCGCTAAGGTAGCGCGCGAAATTCGAATATTCTTACGTTTTTTGCAATTTGCAGGTCAGTATCAGGTTGTATGTTGATTAAAATATGATTAGCGCCAGTAACTAATATGGCTTTTCAGAATTAAAATCATTAGAATCGGCAGCAATTGACCTCAAATATCATAATTTCATGAGATTTGAGTTCAATTCTAACTTATGGAGTTGTATTGCTGATTCTAATGATTATAATTCTATAAAGCCATATTAGTTATGGGTGCGAATCATATTTTAATCAACATACAACCTGACACTGATCTGCAAATTGCAATAAAAAGTAAGTTCAACAACTAAAACCCGACTACTGAAAAATCACGCTCGCCGCGGTCGGTCTGTAACCAATTGAATTAATATTATTTTCAATACACTCGAAAACTGGTTCATATCGCACTACGATTAGGTTCACAATGCAATGTATTTCACACGCGTGCGATTTTTCATTTTCCAACACGTGTGCGGAAATAAAAATTGCCACAGATAACCTATACCTATACTTAGTCAAAATTGGTTCAATGCCTACTCTATTCATACCGTCTCTATTCGGAGGAGAATGTTTTTTTTAATCTCGGCAAAGAGTTAAGCGTCTTTACGGCGTTAAAATTTTTTGAATATTTAAATAATGTTTATAAATAGAATATCATCGAAAACCATGATTATTACAATAAAAAAAACGTTTATGAACAAATTAACATTTATTTGTGTTCTAAACTCAAAAAATATTTGAATTTTCTATTTTTCATATTAGGCTGTTTATCGGCTTTTATACCCTTGCTTCTCCTTCAACCTGGCGAAAACAAAGCGCGGAAAAAAAAGAAAATTTAAGTCATAGTTTCCTAATACTTAATTCATGACAAAAATATTTTTTGTTTTATTTTATTTCTTCAAAAGTGAATTGAAAAACGTCGTTTGATACACGTGGACATTTGTTATTGGGGTTCTCGGCTCAAAAAAAACCTCGCCTACGGCTCGGATGTTAATTCTGCCTCGAATGCAATAACAAAAATTCTCCACTTGTATCAAAATGTACTATTACCTCCACTTTTACTTATTTTTAATAGTTTAAACATTTAAGTATTTACTTAAATAATATGACAGGTACATATTTGTAATTTGCTCGTCAAGACCTTTCTTTTGACACCAAACATGTCATTATTATCTCAATTTTATTTTTTTCGTGGTCAGAAATTTAAGTGTAAAGTCCACCATATTAAATTTAGGGAGAATTTATATAGCCTAATGTCACCCGGACCATTATTACGAATCTATTGATACCTCGTTCATTAAAATCGGTTCAGTAATTTAGACGCTACGGTGGAACACACGTAAATACATACTTATATACAATACATACATAGACTGCTAAAATCATAACCCTTTCTTTTGGCTTTGCCGTAGTCGGGTAAAAAACGTAAGAAAATTTGAATTTCGCGGGCTACCTTGGTGCATCCCCCCCCTTTAACTATTCTGAATGAATATCGTCCTACCTAACTAATGTCTAACGTTCTATGGCCACAAATAAAACTATTCAATTGGAACACGTCAGTGTACTGCCCACTATCTCTGGCTACCATTGAAATTATCAACGGCATGCGTGACGGTAAAACTATATGGTAATGTTGGAATTATTTACTTTATTATAAGCCAAATTAATTGCTCTGACGTGGTTCTGTTATATTAGGTACCTACTGACTAAATGATATTATTTTTTAAATTATTTTTTTCCTACATACCTACCGACACTTCACGGAACACAGGAAACCGTATCTACATACAGGCTGAAAAATATAATTACTTTGAACGCCTATAAGTAAATTAATTACCATTCCTCAATTTAATTAGTCACCTAGTCAATCACCCACCTAACTATGAATAAATTTGTTGTTCGTGTATTTTGCTGCATTGGAGGAGCTCGTGGCTAAAGTTTAATAACAGCCGCACTGGTCGATCCATCAGGTTAAGCTACGCTTGCCGGGGGTCCGTGGCTGGGTGACCATCTTTACATACCGAGACTCCTCCGTGCCTCGGAAAGCACGTTAAGCCGTTCGTCCCGGCTGTCATTCGTGGATCTTTGACAGTTGTCAGAAGCCCGGAAGTCTGTGACAACCAAGTCTTACCAACAGGTATCGTATTACCCAGTTAATACTATGATTCCCAAGTAAGAAGCGTAATTGGTTTTTCCATCAGGAAATTATTATTCTCAGTAGTACCTCGGAATCTGGATTTTTGCCCGGCTTGATGGCAATTGGATCGCTCCCAAATAAATGGGCCTTAAGTGCAGCCTAGCTAGGCCACACTGGGAACGAAGCTACAATAAGTTAATTTAGCTTTCCTACGCGTCTTTTCATACCTACTTCCGTTCATGTAGGTACGCGGTGTTTGTGAAGGTGTGAACCGAAGTAGGTATGAAAGACGCGGAAGAACACTAATCGAACATAGCTTAGCACTTGGATTCCAGACGTTCACTGATCATGGTTATGATGCTTTACGGTATATGCAATAACAAATTTAATTGTACTGAGCTCACGAATGGGTTGTGTTACGCAGTACGCACGGCTACAAATCAAGCTATACATTTCCAGTATAAGCTGATCTCATATTGTATAGGATTTCCTTACAATGAGAGGTCAGTGATGCAAACTGGAAATGTATTGCTTGATGTGTAGCCGTGTGTACCTAGAACTGTTATTCGGCGAGAGGGCGCACCTCAACTATTCTACACCATAGCACAGATAATACTCGTATAATACTATGCCATATATTAATATAATTATGTTCTACACTGCGCGATGTAGAACGAAGGCTGGGGTGCGAGCCCCTCTCCGCCGACTTTTAGGAACCTATAAACTCACAAATCACAATTCATTGATTTTGATATTTTCGCGCTGCCGCGATCTAAATTTAAAAGACTGGTTTCACAATTCTCTTGCAAGTCGCCAATAAGGCGGTTGCTTATATCATCCGCTTCCTTCGATTCGTCGCCGTCGGTCTAAGGGTATAGGCATAGAGTATAGTTGAGGCATATAGAATCAAAGGTAGCTAAGTGCCTCTATGTCAAATTTTCAGGAACTGAAAAAAACGTTTTTCTAATTTAAGAGTCAGGGGTTTTCATACTCTCTGAGTTTTCATTTTAGAGTATGTGACTTTATATTGGTTTTAGCCACCTTTATCTATGAGTACTAAATAATAAGCCGAAAAAAAATAAAAAATCAAACCACTTAGCTATCTTTGATACTAACAGCTTCACTTAGCTGTGTTTGATTTTTACTCAAGTGAACTTAGCTGTCTTTGATAGTGACTGGCGCCATATTGACATCACAATGTTAGTGATGTTCCCAACAGAGGTCGATATCAGGGACCAGTAATTAAAACACGTTTTCATATAGATATTTAAAATTTTTATAAAACTTAAAATAGTAATCAAAATCGTAACAAAATTAAAACACTTTTTCTCTTTTTAATCAGACTTTTTTTTTTAGGAACATTATTCTATTCTTATGAACTTAAAACTTTTCTTATTACTAAATCAGCTGTTTCTTCTTTTTCAACAAGCACAAAAGTTTAATTCTTAAATCCACCGTATCATCCCTACTTTCACAATAGTTTTCATTATTATCTTCGTCTTCCCCCTCTTGAATAACTGGCGATCTTAGAATATTTACATAAAACTGACATTCTGCATTGGTTTCCCATTCAGCGCTAAAAACAAAAATAAATATTTTCAACACTCAAACTGCTCTATCTTAGCCCAATTTTAGTTACAGTTAGGTAGTATTAGCGTTATGGTACATAGCAATACATGCCAAAATAAATATTGCGAAAAATTAATTTAATTCGATAGCAATTATTTATCTTTATCTATACATTGTGTGGAGTGTAGACGCGAGGCACATCACTAACCTTTCTCTCTTAGCAATGATTGCTTTCCAGTTTTCTTGGTTTCGTGTGCGTTTTCGACCTCTGCCAGTACTTGCCGGTTCTACAGGGACCTCCATAATAATCGTTTCACAACAAATTTAGCACGAGAACTCACTAAAAACACTAAAAATACAATAAAAAAATTTAGGTGTGGGTAACGCGGTTGTATAGAAATCGCCATTTTGTTTTCGAGAATTCAAGCGTTGTGATTGGTTGTTTCATCATCTAGCTGTCTTTGATTGTGACCTAAGGTGACTTAGCTGTATTTGATCCCAAAATCTATTTTTGAACGAAATTTAAAGGACTTTAGCTGTATTTGTTTCTTACAATAATAAAATAAAGTGTTGCAACCAAAAATTCACTAGATGGCTCCATACTTAGTTAATTTTTTGAAAGTGTGGCGCTTAGCTGCCTTTGATTCTATATGCCTCAGTTATAGATGGTATGGGTCATAGAAATATCTTTCTTATATCTATGGTACCTATAGGTAATGTCATAGATAAAAGAAAGAAGTTTGTCTGTTTTTTATATTTCTATGGGTAATATAATGTTTTTCTTCTAAATATGTACTTTTTATTATGTTCTTCTCATTTAGCATATTGTGTTCGTTATCATACTCCGATGTTATTTCGCTGTTTAATAACTACTTTATTAATGCTGTAATGTACCTATAACTGTTTTACTGAGATCACATGATCTCAGTACCTAGTAATAAGTGTTTTTGTTTATATTTTTATTTTTAATGTGTTTTTTTGCATGCTGAAAAAAGGAAGCAAAATATGTTGAACTATTTTATATTTAAAACCTTTTATATACCATATTTTATGTAAATAAAGATATTCTATATTCTGTTTTTGTCCCAAATAAATAAAATAAAATAAATAAATAAAATAGCTTCGTTTCGCTTCGTTCCCAGTGTGGCCAACATAACTGGCGACCTGGCGAAACATGGCTGCACTTGCACAATAGGTACAACCTCTCCACCCCACTAGGGAACTACTAAGTTTACGTCATCAAGAATTCAAGATCAATCGTCGCCAGTGACCGATTGTCCAGTTGTCCGTATGAATACCGGAATCACAGCAATAACGAACCTTGTATACATGTCACTCATTGTTTTATCAGATAAACAAAGCTCGAGAAGATTCGTGGGTACAGGCAGGTAATAAAACAACCACAGCTATTCAGGAATGGGAAAACAACTGAATATGCATGTCACGTAGCGCTTGGCGCGTGGTGAAAATCGGAACTATCGCCGCCATATTGTTTTTCAATACAAAAATATTAGGTCTTTACCTATGAAATTGCCGTTCTGCAGTACTGGCCATTTCAAATCAAAATAATTTTTGTTTGGCTAAGAATTCTAATTTCAAATTAATTTTATTTTAAAAACATGGATTTTTTTCCAAAAGTAGTCATTTGTTTATTGATTAGTGTTACATTTTCATCGCATTTCAATCTTTTTCGTCATCATGGATACGTTAAAAATTCGAGTAATTATGGAATATGAGTACCGTCGTGGCAGCAACGCGGCACAAGCGGCACGCAACAACGACGTTTACGGAGCTAACACTACAAACCAACGCACCACTTGTTATTGGTTTGCTCGCTTCCGTTCTGGAAATTTCGACCTGAAAAATGAACCTCGCGGTCGTCCGAAGACTGGTCGACAATGACGAATTAAAGGCGATTGTGGAAGCTGATGATACACAATCTACGGCTGAATTAGCAGCAGCTTTCGACGTTAGCGTCCATTTGCGTCAAATTGGCAAGGTAAAAAAGCTTGACAAATGGGTGCCCCATGAACTCAATGATCGCCAGCGCGAAGTACGCGTCGAGACGTGCCTTGCACTGCTCAACAGACACACAAATGAAGGAATTTTGAACCGCATTGTTACCTGCGATTAAAAATGGATTTTGTTTGATAACCGCAAGCGCTCAGCAAGTTGGTTGGATCCTGGTTCAGCACCTAAACAATGCCCTAAACGAAAACTTACCCCTAGAAAAGTGATGGTCACTGTTTGGTGGTCTAGCGCCGGTGTGATTCATCACAGCTTCTTACCAAACGGGGTGAGCATTACTTCAGATGTGTACTGTGAACACAATGATGGAGAAGCTGGCACATCTCCAACCAGCATTGGTCAATCGCTCGTCTCCGCTGCTCCTGCACGACAACGCGCGACCTCATACTGCACAGCAGACGGTCTCCAAGTTGCAAGAACTGGGGTAGGAAGCTCTCCGTCATCCGCCCTACTCACCGGACCTTGCGCCTACAGACTACTACTTTTTCCAGAATTTGGATAACTTCTTGGCGGGAAAAAAAATCAATACCCGAGAGGCAGTACAAAATGCCTTTGAAGAATTTGTTGCCTCCCGTCCAGCTGATTTCTTTAAGAAGGGCATCAATAAACTGCCCCTGCGTTGGCAAAGATGCATTGATTGCATGGGATGGGACTTTGATTAATACAAATAAAAAATGCATGAAAAAAATTCGTTTAAATTTTTTCATACAAAACGGCAATTTCATAGGTAAAGACCTATTATTAAGTTTAGGAGACTTAGATTGACCTAATTATTTAATTGGATATTATGTACCCATAGAAATATAATATATCTATGTATGTACCTATACGTAAATGTGCTTACCATCGCGGACATTTGTGGTGAACCACTTTTGAACCTTCTTGCCTAAGTGATAAGGTCGAAAAGTGGTTCACCGCATATGTCCGTGATGGTACAGACGGTCAAGCCACCCGAAACTGTCAAATTTTCCCAATCAACCTTGTAATTTGACAGATTGTAGTGGCTTGATGTGCTGGCGTCTGTGCCTACCTACAGATAATTTATTTATTGCAGTTGCAGCTATTCCAAATGCGCGTAGCGCGAATGATCAACCCGTGGATCAATCGGAATGCGATATGGCAGATCGGTGGGCGATAAACCTTATCAATTTAAAAAAAAAAACACGTACTTATTTACGGATAGGACCTATGATACAGGTAGTAGGTACCTACTACTTAATACCTTCATAACTGACCCGTCGCCCAATGACGTATGGTAAATTGGTAATACATCATTGCCCGTCGCCTGTCCAATTCGATCTGGCGTGACCTTTGTATCTAGTCACTATACGATATTCTGACTAATTGGGAAGGATACAAAGGTTTCGGTCTAATCCACAGACTAGGTCTAATCGCACAAACCTACTTAGTATGTAGATAGATACCTATCGGATTATACATCTCTAGGTAGGTAGGTATAGTAATAGACCCGCTGGTTTACTGTATTATGTAGTTACACAAAAGGTTTTTAGGTACCTATTCTCCTGCATATTAATCATTTTTATAATACCTAAGTATAAATAATAATGAAGGCCACATTACGTATAACAACAAATGTAAAGAGCCCACGACAAATCCACGTCGTACTAGACAGACACCTCTCTTTCTAACTAACGATGTAGTGTATTTGTATCCCTCTCTTATGCTCTGTGCGGTAGTGATTGGCGGCTAGGTTTACATTATCATCAATACTATGAATGAACTTTCTCGATTATCGAATAACAATAGTATTTAATCATAATAAACTATGGTCATAGTTCAGATAATTAGATTTAAACTTTAGATATTGAAGGATTTAAAAAATATAGTTTGTAACATGAATGAAAAGTCAGAAATGTAGAATACTGAAATTTAACAACCGGTGTTCATAATTTCCCGCCGTCTGAATCATTAATTTCATGTAGTGTGTTCAATTCTTATTTGCTAACGCCCAGCCAATAGCAGCTTTCCATCTGTCTGTCGTAATTTAACGTAAAACGTCATTTTGCTCCTACTCTCTCACTCCCTTGCGAACTCGCCGAATTCAAAAGTATCTCTGCCTCCCTTTCGCATTACCCAATACATTGACGTTTTATACCCATCTCATTCGGACTTCAAATGTTAGTGTTCAACAGAGCGAGATAAAACATTGCTGAGGCTTACAAACCGGTCGAAGTATTATTAGAGAATTCGTCAATTTTTGAAGTTATTCGTGGCCAGTCCTTTGAACGTCGAGGTGCTTGTGTGAATCAAAAATGAAGTCTTTAGTGCTAGCTGTTGTCAGTTTACTGGCGATTTCATCAATAAACTGTGAAGTGTTCTTCGAGGAGAAATTCCTCGATGGTAAGTTCAAGCATTTTATTCAAAAATCGTAATTTCGAGCTGTGCCGGCTTTGCCGCGTGTGCTATCGATCGTCTCCAAGATTATCGGCAGCCGGTTTATTTCGGGGAATAGTGTGTTAAAACAGTACTTTTTTTATTTCAGACTCATGGGAATCCAACTGGGTTTACAGTGAACACCCTGGCAAAGAGTTCGGCAAGTTCAAGCTGACTGCTGGAAAGTTCTACAACGAACCGGAGGAAGATAAAGGTAGGTGGAGACCGGGCCCCTTCTAATGCTCCTTGTAACATTCACATTTTGAGTGATGAATATAATTTTGTTGTGTGCAGGTCTATGCACCTAAGTAAGCATGTATGTATGTAGTAAATTACCCAATACTATGAGCGTGCAAAGGGCACTGAACTCAATTACACATAGCAAATTAACAATAGGCCGGGCGTCAGCAGCGTCATAACACGCCACTCTCACTGCATCTCCTATACATTCCTGTTCTCCTGGTACTTGTCAGGTCTGCAGACGTCTGAAGACGCGAGGTTCTACGCGTTGTCGCGCAAGTTCGAGCCATTCAGCAACGAAGGCAAGCCCCTGGTAGTGCAGTTCTCAGTGAAGCATGAGCAGGACATTGACTGCGGAGGTGGCTACCTCAAGGTCTTCGACTGCAAGTTGCAGCAGACTGACATGCATGGGGAGACCCCCTATGAGATTATGTTCGGCCCTGACATCTGCGGTCCTGGTACCAAGAAGGTAAGAATAAACTTATAAATTACTTATTTGAGAATTTTGATAGCAAATGACAAACTAACAAGCAACTCTAAATGTCTTGATTAAAATTATAAAGTTACATAAATAATTCCAATACATTTATCACTTTTCATTTACGAATTGGCTTCATTATAAATAAAAATGTTAAGTAATATACCAAATTAATGGCCCATTAAACTAGAATAACCAGTTTCAATGACATGATCTTTAAAGTTGACTAATATTATGTATAAGCCATAATATTAAAATGTTTTATACATAAATACTTGTTTAGTATTAATAAAAAAATCTATCTTTCCATTAGGAAATATACCTATTGTACAAAATTGTTGTGAAATCATTGTCAGTCACAGGAAATAATAATTAAATCTGTACAATGTGTACATAATGTTTAACAGTTGTTCACTTTCTATTATCAGATAGTTACTTACAACTGATGGATTTTATAGATTCCTATCTGATTAGGACATTCGCTTTCATTTAGCTATGTTTAGTTTTCATGGTTATTAGCTTTTTTAATTTACCTTTGGTACATAGAACAAGTTACTAGTTGGCTACAATAGGATTCAATAGGAATGATTTGCTTTCTAATAGACTAGTAATGAGAGGCTAATGGAAAGTACAGCTAGGTAATTAATTTATTAGGGCTCATAAGACCCTTTTAGGGTAAAGAGCTTTCTGCACTATGTATTTCGAGACAATATAAATACATAACATTGCAACCTACAACAAATATCAACTTTAAACTCTAGTAATCTTAAGTTGATTTTTGAATGAGAAAACTTGCTTATGGCATAAAATAATTTTAGTTGTAATGGAAACTGAACCATACGCAATTAAGTTAAAGTTTTTAATCACAAATCATGTAAATCTCTTGTTGGCTTTAGTATTTAAAATGTATGCTTAGAAAAGCTGAAAAGAAGTTCAAGTTCACACACATCTTTTCTTATTAAATTTAATCTCATTTATCTGCACTAACACCTGAATCATAGGCATTTTTAATACATTATAAAATTCTATGTTCCAATTAATCATTAATATGATGAAAACATGGTAGTTTAGATTCGATTAGTCTTTTGATAAAAATCTCGCATTATTGATGAACCATAATGATGTAAAATTACTTTACTTTCATTCCGATATATATCACAAGTTATTTAAGACTCAGATATATGCCAACGGCCTTGATTCATAGCTTGCGTGTTCTGTGCTGAGCGCGTCGTACGTCCACCCAGAATAGGACTCGCCCATCAAGGAGCGCTGTCCCAAATTAGACGCATTATTAATTTATTATACATAAAATAAAAGGTATTATATTAAAACACGTATACTAAAAGATAAATGATTAAATTATTTTTAAAATGGTGAAGGATTCATAAAAATACGCTTGATAGTTTTTGCGTGATTCTCAGTTTTTTTCCGCGTTACACTATGTAATTTATATATAATCTAAAATATTCACATATTAAGTTATTAAGAAAATGCTCTAATTTAACATAATATTTTTTTCCTACGTTTAGACGTGATCTTCAGTTTAAAATCATTAAGTCGTTTATCGTCGCCTTAACTTGTTTACCGAAACTATTCAGGCATCAATCAATTATCACGCTATCACAGTTTTTAGGATAATAACGAATAAACTGAAAATTACCTTCGGAATATTAATTAAGGTAATTAACTCGGAATACAGAACAATATTCTGAGGTAAATAATACAAAAAAATGCGCCAGTTTCATATTATCGCTTTATGTATCGTGACAGCTGGACAAATAGCATGGAGATAATATAATCAATATTTTATAGATATTAAAAAGTTCCGAGGTCAGCAAACATTCATATTTATATACTCTTACTTTCTTGTACACATTCATATTTTTAAAGACATATGATCTACTTCCGGTCGCATTAAATTTATTGCTAGGCCAACTCGTATGTACACTGCGTCTTTCATCGTTTTCAACAGTTATCGTAGTTGATCTCGTCGACAGATTTTGATGCGGTTTCGCCACTATTTTAGAGTTTTCGCGAAAGTTTTTAATTATGTCATACTCGTGCAAGTAGCTCATAAAAAAAAACATTTCAACATAATTGATCAATCTTCTTAAAAAATGGGGACACGCGTCGAGTTGTCGAGTGCATGCAGCCTCTATTTAGCGTTATCGATTATCTCAGGCTCGTCACTGTTTTAAGTATCGATATATTTACACCGCCCCAGCGTTACGTTATAAAACAAATGTTCAATGAAGCATTGAATAGCTGCTCTAGGATGTTGCATAACATTGGTTTCCAACCGGCGCGGCGATTTCACGCAGCCGATATTGTCTGCCCGAAAACGATTAGGTGGCAACACTAATTTGTTGCTCGTTTCAAATGTAATGTGGTATCATTTGTTAATTTTTTATTTTCATAAATGAGATCATAATGTAATGTCTAAATTAGATAATAGGTGTTATTATAACAAAAAACTAGACAATTTTAAGGCCATTGACTAATTTTGAAACCAAACTTGCTCTAGCTCCTGTTTAAAAAATATGCAAATAAGTAAATAAATTATCGCCTATAGCAAAAGTTCGATGGAACCTCATAGTTCGTCAACCTCTAACACATTTAAAGAACTTCCATGTTCTCTCTCTTTCGATTGTTAGTGCTAACGACATCTTGCTTCTCCCTCAGGTTCACGTAATCTTCAGCTACAAAGGCAAGAACCATTTGATCAAGAAGGACATCCGTTGCAAGGATGACGTGTACACCCACTTGTATACTCTGATTGTGAAGCCTGACAACACCTATGAGGTGCTCATTGACAATGAGAAGGTCGAGTCTGGAGAGCTTGAGGCTGACTGGGACTTCCTGCCGCCCAAGAAGATCAAGGTAAGAAGCCATTTTGAAGAGTTGATTGTCATGCTAGGCAGGTCAAAATATGACGACTTTATGCCCGGTCTCTGAAGAATTCTTAAACGGAGTTTAAACTCAACAGCTATTGATTCGACAAAATTATCAATTTAAACAAATTCCTTCCTTATGCTCCGTTTTTGAAGTCCTCAGATAAACACTCTGTTGTAATTCACTCGACTTTTAAGCTAAATTCTTCCCTAACGAAGTGTTCAGAAACACGATATCGAACCAATAATCGCTATATCCATTCAGGATGAACTCTGTTTAAAAACCTCGGAAACTGGAAATTAGTGATTCACGGCAAAACTGACATAAAACTTGAGATTTTTTGTGTCTATTTGGAGGTTTCTGTTTACAGAATTAGGTATCATATAAACCAGTCATAACAAAATAATTAAACCATACCTTGATTGAATAATGGGATAATAATAATAATAATGCATGTATGACCAGATGTATGAACATAAACGAGGCAAAAGGAGTATGTAAGGATCGTAGCAGGTGGCGTTCTGTAGCCTCTGCCTACCGCCATGGGAAGAGGCGTGAGTTTATGTATATTTGTGATGGAATAAGCATTTACAAAAAATTGTCATTACATTTGCCAAAAACTTTTGTTTCAATAGGACCCTTCGAATTTTCTAACTTTCTTTCCCTCTTAAGGACCCTGAAGCCAAGAAACCCGAGGACTGGGATGAGAGGGCCACCATTGCTGACCCCGATGACAAGAAACCCGAAGACTGGGACAAACCTGAGCACATTCCTGACCCTGATGCCACCAAGCCTGAGGACTGGGATGATGAGATGGACGGCGAATGGGAACCCCCCATGATCGACAACCCCGACTACAAAGGAGTTTGGGCACCTAAGCAGGTAATTTGTTATTTTTATACCAGGTTTTAGATGTTTAGCTTTCCTGGGTGTTGCTGGAACCGGTTAGTGCGTCATTGACTATGTGTCACGTCTGTACAGAGTGCTACGTAAATCATGAGCAGTAGTGTCTCTGTTTTAATGTTTTATCATGTCAACATGTAGCATAATTGAACGAAACTGCCAATGGAGTGCAACATAAGATGTCTAAAACGACGATGTGTGTTACGATTTAGTATTTCTGTGTCCTAATTTGCAATTTTCGGCAATTAAGGTCATAAAGAAGGCTCTGTTAGTAGAGCTAAAAATAATTTAGACGAAAACTGAAAGTCCGGAGTAATGACACGGAAATAACGAAGTATCAAGTCATCTTTTCGACGTATGAGATAAAATAAGAAGTCGACGCGCTCCAGTTTCAACAAGAGTATTTTAATCAATTAGAAACGGTTCCCTTTCTACACAATTTGTTTTATCTAAAAGCTGCATTAGAGATTTACATCCGAAACGTTTAATTTCGCAGTGGCACCATGAAGAATCTATTTAAAACTAAAGAAAGCATTATTGAGTCATTTGATGACGTCAGCTTCCTTAGAAGTCGCGCGTGGCTGTTTGCATAACGTTCATAACGTGTGTTGACCCGCGTTACCGTTATAATGTGAAAATTGAATGTCTCATTGACTGGCCGGTGTAAGCCGATGTTACTATTCAGCGGTAATAGTTCGATAGATTTGAATTATTTACTTAGTAATTCGAACGGTTAATGCGTCGGGATTACCCATTTTTCATGGAGAAAAAACGTAATAAGGAAAAGACGGAATCCGTCCGTCTGTCTGTCTGTCTGTCAGTCAGTCAAGATTCTTTTTCTCAGGAACGCGTGGAGGTATCAATTCCAAATACGTAGGGCTACGGTCCCTTGGAGCTCTAAAAAAAATCAAGCTTCTAGCTAAATCAACGCAATAAAAAAATACGGCCATTTCTGCAACATGTTTTGATACTGGCAAATAAATCAAAACCTATAGGGTACTTCCCGTTGACCAGAAACATGAAATTTGGCAAGAACTAAAGGAAAAAGTCCGAAAATCGTTCAATTTTTTTTTTGTCACAGAAAGTTGGAGAACGTAACGTATGTCGATGTACGGAAGAACAAGTTTTTCAACTACAATGTTAAGTTTGTTTTTGGGATTAAATTCATCCCAACTACGGAACCCTTCGTTGTGTATGGTCCGACACGCACTTTGCCGGTATTTATAATAATGCGTCATTTTTGCTAGAAGCAACCTTTTGTAGGTCCACCACTACTTGACCTTGCAAAAAATGTCACCTAATTAATTCCATTACATAACTCATTACAAAATCCCCTATTCACAGATCGACAACCCCGCCTACAAGGGACCATGGGTGCACCCAGAGATCGACAACCCTGAATACGTCTCAGACCCCAACCTTTACAAACGCGATGAACTTTGCGCCGTCGGTCTCGACTTATGGCAGGTTAAGTCAGGCACCATCTTCGACAACGTCTTCTTTGGAGATGACATTGCGGAGGCCGCAGAACGTGGCGAAGCCCTCAAGAAGAGGCTAGAAGGTGAAAAGAAGATGAAGAGTGAACAGGATGAGGTTGAGAGGGAGAAGGCTCAGGCTGAGAAGCCAGATGACGAGGATCTCGATGATGAAGATCTGGATGATGAGGCTGGTGAAGCTGCGCCTGTGGTAAGTTGACTTACTTTTAATTTTCAACTAAACTGTTAACTGCTTTATCAAACTAGGAAGATGCAATACAAGTGAATTTTTGTGCATACCAATCCACTCATATTGTAGCCTAGCTAAATGATTGCTGCAGTTGGTTCTTGTAGTCATAGTCAAGTGATTCAAAGAATCAAAAATAAAAATTATGAACATGAGCTTACCTTGAAAAGGAAGAAGAACCTGCAACATTGATAGCCTTAGTTGCTTTACTGACGAATTTAGATATACATTATTTGTTTGTACTCGTATTCTTGGCATTAAAATCGCCTTTTGTTGGGTTTAAAATTAGCAATTCTTTACAGAGTTTGAAGACATAGTATGTAACTACGTTTTAATTTATTGTTGACCTCCATTCTAATTAGGAATTGTCTTTGTTACAGGACGACCACGATGAGCTGTAAACTGTGTCAATGTGTGTGTAAAGACAATAAGTATCATCGGATACATACGTGAGCGCGTGTGTTTGCGCGGGGCATGCCTGTGCGCATGCTGTAGTTCCAAAAACTTGAAGAACCCTTAGTTCATCATAGTGCGTTATAGTGTGTCTGTTCCAATCTTCTCCAATACAATTGATAAATACCTAGCTGTAAAATTTAATTCATTATCATGCGTGTGCTAGCTCGAAATATTCCAAGTTGGGGTTAATATTTATTTTTGCGGACCCAACTAACTTTTTATTTGTATAAAGGTTGCATTCACGCTCAGTTTTTATTGTATTAATGTTAATACGGCACTGTGTGTCGTCGAGTGCAGGGATTTATTGTACAGTGTTAGTTGCTCTAGCCTAAATTTTTTGTAAGAATTTGACTAATGTTGTAGAATAAATCTGTGAGTGAAAGTTTCTCATTTATGTTGTGAAACGAGTCTGATTAAAATTAATATATTAAATTTATTTTTGGTTTTATTTATTTTTTTGTACGAATTGGATAGTTTGAGTATCGGTTGAGTCTCGTTACTCAAGTTTTTCAAGTCAACGAAAGCTGGTGTGTGCAATGCTCAGAAATCTGTAGTTCATTCCATAGCCACACCAAGGAGTAGTAGGTACTTTTTACCAAAATTATTAGGACCCGACAGACGTTTGTCCTATCCAAATTTTAATAATTTACTAAATTCCCACAGAAAATGCGAATATTTGAAAAAAAAAAAACAAAATTTGCCGATTTGGTCCAGCAGTTCTCGAGTTTTGAGTTCATAGCAACGCATTTAGCTAGATGAAAGTTTGTTTGATGAATGATGAGCGCGCGTGTTATATAAATAAATGACCCTCCTAATACAATACATATTTATTAAGTTCTTATCTTATAATTATAACCTTTATTTGAAACAATTTTGTACTTTTTAATCATGCCCAGGTTTTACTGTAATAAACTTACCATTTTAAATAATCTTGTCTTTAGTTTAACAAAAATAACACAGCCGATTATGAGATTACCCCACGAAGAATAGTAAAATACATAGTTACATTTTATAAACCAACATGAGCAAAATAATTTGATACAACTTCAAACAAGTACATTTTAAAGCATGTTGAGTACATTTGCTAGGAACTTCATATAGCCAGAAATCATTCTTTCCAGTGCATTCCTAGAGCGTGGCGTCTGACCCTCGCTGCTCGGGCCCCACAGTACTGTTTGGAAGAGATGATACACAATCAATATAAAAAGAAAAATTATTTACGATTGTTCAGATTTTCTTTAGTTTTCATTCCAACTTCAGTATCAGTCACCTCGAAGTGGCCCAGCTCTTTTTGCTTTTTTGTCATCTTAGTTCACCAATTTTTTACTAGATGTCGCTAAAGTAAAGATTGGATATCGGTGTTTAGCGCCATCTGTTGTTAGCTGCCCTATATTAAGTCTACGCTGGAAAGTGAATTTCCATTCCTAGTTTTAATTTTTTAGACTTACTCTAATCGGCCAAAACTGAAACATAAAAAAAAAATTAGAATATAAATACAAAGTTATTAGTTACAGAGAGTTCAACAGTGTCGTACATATCTGGGTAAGTACTACTCGGGATCACGTTTTAGGAGCAAATTCAGCAAATATTCAGGCCGGGATGTTTTGACTTCGGGTTGTGTTCCATTCAATCTTTTGATTGATTGAGGCCGTAGGTAGGTACTCGAGCCTCTGTCCCCTTAAAATACTGCGTGCCCAATTGTAAAGAGTACTTTCCTAACTGTCTACCCACAACTCAATTGAGAATAAACAATAGGAACAATTGACTACAGAAAGTCCCCGAGAAGGGGAGGCTTTACAAAAGACTCGGTCTCCAACAATAGTTTATAATTACAAGAAACATTATTCAAGTCAACATGAATTTTAATATTACAGGAAAAGTCCTCTAAGAAACAACTACCTGAACTCCAAAACAAACAAACATTTAAGATCTTCAAGTCAAAAGTTTGCACGGAATATTCAATTTCTGGCTTTTGAAAACGGGCTACTTTATCTTTTTATTATGTAGTAAGAAACAAAAAAAAAAAACCGGCTAAGTGCGGTCCGACCACGCACAATCAAGGGTTCCGTAGTTGAGATGAATTTATCTGAAGAACAAACTTAATATTGTAGTTGAAAAACATGTTCTCCCATACATTCCAACTGTAAGTTTGTACTTAGTTTAAAAAACTTATTTTTTTATTTTTTTTTACTTGTGCCCCCAAAAGTGACTCCCATATTCAAAATTCATTTATTTACTTTACCCGTCCGTGCTTGGGTCACAGAAGTTCATATGTGTACCAAATTTCAACTTAATCGGTCTATTAGATTCGGAGCTAATTGGCTGTGACTGACGGACAGACAGACAGACACACGAGTGATCCTATAAGGATTCCGTTTTTTTCCTTTTGAGATACGGAACCCTAAAATGAGATCATCGTCATCATAACGTATAATAGGTATGCCAAGAGATTTTGCGTTATATGTAAAGCTTATTCTACATACATACATACATATACCCACGCCTTCTTCCCAAGGAGGTAGGCAGAAACTACAGAAGGCCACCTGCTACGATCCTTACATACTCCTTTTTCTTTTCTTTTTCTTTCAAGCTTATTCTAGTTTAACCTTTCCTGTTACCGATTTCCGAAATTAAAGTTTTGTTTTTTTTTTTGTGAAAAAGTTTTATAATTTTCACTTTTTAGTTGTGCTACCTACCCCACACCAATTCGTATACCTACCTACTTGCTATGTAGGAATACAAAAGTGACAATAAGATTTACCATCAACAACATACACCAAGTGAATTAATCCGTAGTTATTAATATTACATGGGTATTGTTGAAGCTAGCTCCAAAACTAACCAAGCAATGATAATGAAATTTATATTGGACCACCGCGCGAGCTTCCATCTACCTCACAGAATTTTCAAAATCGATCCACAATCGATGAAAAGATCGATGAACTGTATTTGAACTCATTCATGCGTAGGTACATATTAAATAAACTAACAGATTTAAAATAATTATATGTACATGGTATGTAAAAAAGGAGGGGAAAGGATCATAGGGCATCAAAAAATTCGTGCGCATCGCTGTCAACAGGAAAAGTGCCCAAAAGGCTGGCAGCATTGCCACGTTGTATGGCAATGCTGATTCTTTGGCCAAAAAATAGGCCAGCCCTCTGGTCACGTGAGGAGTCGACCAACCGCTTAGCGATCTCTTGAAAAACCAACTGTTTACTCGGACCCCATGGCCCTAGTGTTTCAACCCCAAACGGCTCGAAAATATAACTCCCAAAAATATTTGAATATTTTCGCCGTTTGAGGTTTTCCGCACCTGCAGCAGCCGCACCAGCACAGCCCAATGTACTAGGAAGGTGGGATGGCGCAAGGGTATCGACACATGTTATATCCCATACCAAAGGCCGACCTAACTTCCAAGGCATTATGGTCATTCCGTCAGGTCTCTTTCCATGGTCGCGTGCCAAGCCGTTGGGTTCTAAAACAGCTGGCACCCCGGCGGTGACAAGAGCACGACGGATGATGTCATTAATGCTAGCGTGCCGTGCTATCCGGCCTGCACTCTTACTGCAAGATAGGCCATGATGTCCGAGGCAGTCGACAGTTTCACCGCACTGGCAGCGATGCGGAGCCCCGCAAGGAGCGCCCAGACGCAGACAAGTAGCGAGCCGGAAAGTGGTGTCACCCATCATAGTACCTATATTGGGTGACGGTAGTGCTTGAAGCCAGGGGCCCGACTCCCACTCACCCACAGCCAGTAAGCGGGCACGCTCAACAGTATTGGTGGACGTATTGATAAGATTATTCCGTACCAACCTGCAGAGCGGCTCATCCCACTGTCTCTGGGAAGATGGGTTTACGGGCCGATCTGTATCCGGGCAAGCCGCTTTCCAGGAGTTCACCGCATCGGTCAAGTACGGCACTTTAGAGTCAACCAGGCAGGGGGCTAAAATTTTCCCGGTCAACTTTTCAGTGCTGTGGACAGAGGACAATAACGCCGGTAAGGTAATACTGTTAATTTTGCGGACGCCGAGGCCACCAAAACGGATGGGTAGTGTGGCTTGAAGCCACGCTCGATCGTCCAAGACCACATTTAAAATGGATGTTAGTGTGCTGCGTATAATTTGGCCAATTTTATCCAATAGATGTGGTTGCTTCCATAAAGGGGAAGAACGTAGAAAATAAATAAAATTTGGGCCAAAACAACAGTATCTAATCAGTTTGAACGCCGAATGTAAATTAATTTTGGACAGTCTATCCGAAATTTCGTTGAAGTTTTTGATTTTTTCTTCGATTAAAGGAGAAAATCTGTCTTCTGAAATGGGGGAATCTAGGAGGTGAAGTGAACTTTTTTCTAAAATTTTGATTTGTGGAGCTATTGCATTAAATTTTTCTAGGGTCAATTGTCTGTCGGTAATGTCAGAAAGGTAAATTTCACATTTTGAGTGGTTAAGGTCCAGGCCAATAGATTTAAATTCTTGTTTGAGGAGTTGTAAGTCTTTCAAAACGGTGTCTACATCACCTCCTAGCGTTCCATCATCTAAATACCACACGTTAAATTTTGAATTTAGTTTCTGAATTATTGCTGTCAGAAAAATCCGTCAATTTACTGATGTAGATACCGCGCGGCTGGTCTATTTTAGTTACTTTCATAGTATCATGTCTTACGGTATTTTACTTTGGGGACGGGCTGCAGACATCGAGTCAATTTTTATTCTGCAGAAAAGAGCCATTAGAGCCATATATAATCTCCGCAAGCGCGATTCTCTAAGGGAACTGTTTAAGGAAATTAACATCATGACGGTACCTTGTCAATATATCTACGAAAATATCATGTACGTAAGGAAAAATTTACATCTTTTTAGTAAAAGAGGTGAAAGGCATAATTATAGTACTAGAAAAAGGGACCTATTAGCTCAACCAGGTTTCAGACTAGCTAAAGTAGACTCGTCGTTCATGGGGTACTGTTTAAAATGTTACAATAAAATACCTCCACACATACTTCAACTCAATGAGACTAAATTCAAAACTTGTATAAAACGCACACTATGCAGGCAGGCATATTATAAGTTTGGGGATTACATAACTGATAAAAATGCTTGGCTCAATGCTGGTCCTGCTCCACAACCACAACTAATTAATTAACATTTGAAGATACTGTTGGAGCTGCTGAAGATTGTAAGACTATCATTGTATTGTATAGACTCAATCTCCATTGTATTTTAAAATTGCATAGCACATGTGTGAGTACTATGTACATACTCTAAAGCTACCATTTACTGGGTACGTCTTTGTTTGACTTGAATATGCCTTGGCGGCTGAGAGTATGTGACGCTCACTCTAATGTCTCGCTGATGGTGGCGCGTGTTGGATCATTTAGCTAATCCATGCGTCAGGTTCGTGAACAAGCGCTGTCAGTGAAGGCTGGTCATACCTTAGCGGCCACGGCTTATTTTAATTTAATTTAAATATTTGAATTGTTTTTTTTTTTTAAGGACGCTTTTAACGTTCTGCATCGTTCTCACATGTAAAATTTCAACATGAATGATGTAACCATTATTTTGTAACCATATCTTGATTTAAAAGAGTGTCCGTGGAGTTTCTTGCCCGTTCTTCTCCATGGGTACCTACTATGCTTTGGAATGGGCGCCTAGCTTCATCTTTTTGACTGACTGACCCCTTGACAATTCAAAAGTGCCTGTAATTGGTTTAATTGAAATAAATGCTTTGAGTTTGAGTTTGATTGGATGAATAGCTAAGCTGAAAATGACTGGCCCGAGAGGGTCACCTTGTTGGCATCCAACTGCAGATTCCAAAACATTGTCTTTGTATAATAATTTGGAAGGGTACCTATAACATTGCCACATAAAACCATAAATTTCGGGTAATTCCTTTTTGACTTCGGCCAACAAAGTGTCTCTGTTTACAGAATTAAAGGCGTTCTTAACGTCAACCTTGAGAATGACCTCACCTTTTTTGAAGTTTAAAAAGGTAGATAGGGCATGTACGGCAGCCTCACAGCCCCCTTTCGAGCCAAAACCACGCTGTAGGGGCTGAAACTTAGCTGTAAGCGATTCGCTATACAACTTACAACATATTTTGGCTGCCGTACATCTGTAGGTGCACCCAACGGCGATGGAACGAATGCCGCCGTCTTTCTTGCGCAGGGCACATAGGTTGGCCCCGTACAAGACATCGATGACGGCCTCGTTCACACCGCCGGTGAGCATTAGGTTAATCAGGGCCGCAAGCTCTTTCAAAAGCGACTCACCAGCGTCCCCGGCGCCTGAACTCAATAAATCAATCGATGAACATATATATACATATATATATAGGTATATTAAAAAAATATGTAGCTACCTTACACAGACGAATTGAGATTTAAACTCCTCCTTATTTTAAGTCGATTAAAAATACGACTTACGTTTCTCCAGCTGGATTGTTTTCTTTTTCATCAATTTGGCAAGGTCCTCCACATAAGGCTTGGCTGTGGTCGAGGTGGTGGGCTCTGGGTGGCGATGGTCGTAATCCAGCGTCCATAGACAAGGGTGGGGGGCTGGTGCAGGTGCAGCTGTTACTGCGAACATGAAAAAATAATTAAAGTAAAAAGTAGTAAAGTAAAGTAGCAGTGGTGGGGTGGTGGTGGTGGTGGTGGTGGTGGTGGTGGCAGTGGCAGTTGTGGTGGTGGTGGTGGTGGTAGTGGTGGTGGTGGTGGTGGTGGTGGTGGTAGTAGTGGTAAAGTAGTAGTAGTAGTAGTAGTAGTAGTTAAAAGTATTTATTAATTTCTAGATGTTTTACAAATGTTTACGTTAGTACTTACGAAGTAGGTATTATTTATTCTGTGCTTCTAAATCAATCAATGAATCTGCCTAGCCTTTTACCAACTATGTTGGGGTCAGCTTACAGTCTAACCGGATGCAGGTGAATATCAGTATTTTACATGGAGCGACTGCCTATCTGCCTCCACAACCACAAACCAGTAACTGGGTAATGTGATACCCCTTGGTAAGACTGGTTGTCAGACTTTCGGGCTTCTGACGACTCGTAACGAGTGTCAAAGATCTACGAATGACAGCCGGGACCAACGGCTTAACGTGCTTTTCGAGACACGGAGGAGTCTCGGTATGTAAAGATGGTCACCCATCCACGGACCAACCCCGGCAAGCGTAGCTTTACGTGATGGCTCGACCCGTGCGGCTGTTATTACTCAGCCACGAGGTCCTCTCTCCTCTCTATTCTTACTTTACTTTACTTTACTTTTATTCTGTTTTACAATGACTTTTGTATGTGGATTTATATAATATAATAATAATAAATCTTTAATTCTGCGCTTCTAAACAGGTAAAATTACTAGAGCAGATCAGATTCTGAGTTTTGCCCACACTGGTCCCGGGAGATGAGTCCTTAGGCCTGTGTCCCAGCAGTGGGAATATTTATAGACTGATTATGCTATTATACGTTCGATTCTTCTTCAAAAAGAAAAACTTTTTGGAGAAAATATCATATATTATCCCTTGACCCTCCTTTCGACGTACTCCCTGAATATTCATCTTATCTATGGAAGAATGACTTGATAAGTAGGTACCTATAACTATCGAGACATATCTACCTATACCTTACCTATACATATAGATCACAGATACACACACACACACATCACACAGATGATATATATGTACTTTATTGTGTAAGTGTAGTGTATTTTATTTCGATCGACAGAGTCACGTCACGGATGTCGATAATCTGTTATGCTGTTTGTTGATGCACTCCAACTTACTACCTACGAACCCCCGTCTTTCAGTGCAGTTAACGTAAAAAATCGGGAAAATAATCTGTCAAGAATTCATTGCCCGCAGAGTACAAATAAGGCTGGCATCTATAACTTAATAAACCCATATTGTTTTTGACTTTCGTTTTTAACTTGATGTCTCACCTTCTTTGTCCGTAGGGAAGATTAAAACCTGAAAAGTTATGTTAAATTAAGTAAAGTAGATAATAGTAAAAAAATTAAGTTAGGTATGTTGCAAGTTGAAATTAAGTATGGCATTGGGTGCTTTAGCATAGTTGGGTACTTTTGGTCGCTTTGTACATGAAGGATTGATTATAAATTGTCCATATTTTAAAAACAGACCTACAAGCTTACGTAGCCACAAAATGGAACACATTTCGCTATCTCGTAAAATAAAACTTTACGCCGCTTTTGATCTCGATCTTGCTTGATCGAAAGTTTAAAAAAGAAAAATTAAGTAATGATAAAAAAAAAACTATAATAATAGGTAATATCTCCAACTATTTTCACATTAATTTGAGAATAAGTTATGAGGAAAAATAAAAGCATTACAATCCACGAGCGCGAAAACTAAAATTTGGACATTTCTTACCACCACCGCGCCAACGGACACGAAAAACTTAAAATTGTACATGTTTGTCTACTTAACGAAGCACTTATAAATGGCTGAAACTGTCGTCTTGTTTATATTTATATATCTGGAGACAATGCCTTTGATACGGGCTATTATACGCCTATTAACATACACTGTGCCAAAGAATACTTATTTCCTTGTTATATTGTCATGGCATTTTCGTTTAAGAATTTGGTAAATATTATAGTTTAAATTGTTTCAAGGTGTGAAAAGTTTATCCACTAATTTATCATGGTATAGTAGGCATACATATGGCTTGTGGCTAAGTAATAACAGCCGCACGCGTCGATCGATCAGGTTAAGCAACGCTTGCTACGGTTAGTCCGTGGTTGGGTGACTATCTTTACATACCATTGATTGCGAGTTTTTTCGTGAATATGAATATAAATATTTTACATCAAAATATTGCTGGTCTCCTAACAAAGTCAGATACACTTACAGCTTGTTTAGAAGAATTACTAAAAGACAATTTAAATATTGATGTCATCTGCGTATCAGAATATTTTATGATGTCAGGTTATGAACAATATGTATCAATTCCGAACTACACGTTAGCCACTAGCTTTTGCAGAAATTACTCAAAACGGGGTGGGACATGTACTCGTATTCTTATTAAGAATAATCATGAATGGAAAGAAGTTCCTGACATACTTAATTTATCTATAAGTCACGTAATAGAATGTACGTAATAGAGCGATTGAACTAGTTGAGTATAAAACAATTATTGTATGTATGTACAGAGTGCCAACATGTAAACACTACGATATATTTTCTGATCGTCTAAAAAAAAATTAAAAAACAATAAACTTATAACATGTGGCGACTTTAATATAGACTTGCTAAAGAAAACTACTCAATCTTCTAAGTTTAAAGAAATTTGTTTTAGCAATAATTTGACGATTGCAATTCAACAACCCACCAGACTTGCTGGCAAGTCATGTATAGACAACATTCTACATTATGTTCAAGGGTGCAAAGCAGGTGTAGTGGAACTAGCGTTGTCTGACCACACAGCCCAAATCATGCAATATCCTGTAGAGAGAGTATACGGTACTGATCATTGGTTTGAATATAGACGCGATTACTCAGAGGATAATATAAGAAAGTTTATTGAAAATGTAAGCCAATTAAGTTTTAAGGAAGTCTTTGATTCTAACGACGTTAACGAAGCTTATAATGAATTTCATGAAATTTTTACACTATTCTATAATTTACACTTTCCGCGTATAAAAATAAGGATATCTAAATTTAAGAGGCCGAAATGAGTCTCAAAGGGCATAAAAACATGTTGTAAACGTAAATGGTTTCTACTGTGGAATTATAGGAAGAAACGGACACACGAAAACAAATCAATATTTCAAAAATACGCTAAAAAAGTAAAATTGATTATAAAACTAACACAAAAAGTTCAAAATACATACGCAATAAAATCTTCTAATAATAAATCGAAAACAACTTGGAAAATAATCAATAAAAACAAGCATAACCAGCCTCGCGAATATATAAATAGGATAAAAAATAATGATGTACTTATCTATGACCCAAAAAAAATAGTGACTCATTTTTTCACTGAACAAATAATACCGGAAGACATTCCCCGCATTCAAATGCCCCCCATCTCACAGCAAATCAATATTTATGCCACCCACTGATCCGGTTGAAATTCATAAAAACATATTTTTATTAAAAAATACTTCTAGTGTGGGGTATGACGGAGTTAAGACTAATATTGTAAAAAGAGTCGCTCATATAATCTCACCTGTACTATCACATATAATAAACTTATCTATAGAAACAGGTACATTTCCCAATAAACTTAAAAATTCAATAATAAAGCCCATCTATAAGAAAGGGGGCAAAGATAACATGAACAACTATCGCCCAATTGCATTACTTTCTATTTTGTCTAAGATCTTTGAAAAAGTTACAGCCTTTGCAATTACCTTGAAAGTAACAATCTACTTGCCAAAGAACAAATGGGATTTAGGAAAAATAAGTCAATCAACTTAGCGTTATATAATTTTTGCAAGCGAGCTTTGACTAATATGGATAAGCGACGTCCAACGGTTGACCTATTTATGGACATGACAAAAGCATTTGACCGCGTTAAAATTGACATACTATTGGATAAAATCTATGCAATCAGCATTAGGGGAAATGTACATAAATTAATGGATTCTATTAATTTATGTACATTTCTATTAATTTATTTGACTGACAGACTACAACAAACTGAAATATTAGGTCTTTACCTATGAAATTGGCGTTCTGCAGTACTGGCCATTTCAAATCAAAATAATTTTTGTTTGGCTAAGAATTCTAATTTCAAATTAATTTTATTTTAAAAACATGGATTTTTTTTTTCCAAAAATAGTCATTTGTTTATTGATTAGTGTTACATTTTCATCGCATTTCAATCTTTTTCGTCATCATGGATACGTTAAAAATTCGAGTAATTATGGAATATGAGTACCGTCGTGGCAGCAACGCGGCACAAGCGGCACGCAACCTCAACGACGTTTACGGAGCTAACACTACACGCACCACTTGTTATTGGTTTGCTCGCTTCCATTCTGGAAATTTCGACCTGGAAAATGAACCTCGCGGTCGTCCGAAGACTTTGGTCGACAATGACGAATTAAAGGCGATTGTGGAAGCTGATGATACACAATCTACGGCTGAATTAGCAGCAGCTTTACAGACGTTAGCGTCAAAACAATATTGGTCCATTTGCGTCAAATTGGCAAGGTAAAAAAGCTTGACAAATGGGTGCCCCACGAACTCAATGATCGCCAGCGCGAAGTACGCGTCGAGACGTGCCTTGCACTGCTCAACAGACACACAAATGTAGGAATTTTGAACCGCATTGTTACCTGCGATGAAAAATGGATCCTGTTTGATAACCGCAAGCGCTCAGCAAGTTGGTTGGATCCTGGGTCAGCACCTAAACAATGCCCTAAACGAAAACTTACCCCTAGAAAAGTGATGGTCACTGTTTGGTGGTCTAGCGCCGGTGTGATTCATCACAGCTTCTTACCAAACGGGGTGAGCATTACTTTAGATGTGTACTGTGAAGAACTGAACACAATGATGGAGAAGCTGGCACATCTCCAACCAGCATTGGTCAATCGCTCGTCTCCGCTGCTCCTGCACGACAACGCGCGACCTCATACTGCACAGCAGACGGTCTCCAAGTTGCAAGAACTGGGGTTGGAAGCTCTCCGTCATCCGCCCTACTCACCAGACCTTGCGCCTACAGACTACTACTTTTTCCAGAATTTGGATAACTTCTTGGCGGGAAAAAAATTCAATACCCGAGAGGCAGTACAAAATGCCTTTGAAGAATTTGTTGCCTCCCGTCCAGCTGATTTCTTTAAGAAGGGCATCAATAAACTGCCACTGCGTTGGCAAAGATGCATTGATTGCATGGGTGATTACTTCGATTAATACAAATAAAAAATGCATGAAAAAAATTCGTTTAAATTTTTTCATACAAAACGGCAATTTCATAGGTAAAGACCTATTATCATACATTTGCCCAAAATCAAAAACTATGACAGTATATAAATCTAACCTGAGGAAAGTCAAATATGGCGTACCACAAGGTAGTGTGCTAGGGCCATTGCTTTTCCTAGTATATATTAATGACATACCAACTGTAACTGATAATCCTATGACTCTTTTTGCTGATGACAGTACCATTCTTTTTGACTCGCATGACAAAAATGACATTCTTAAAAATATAAATTTGACTCTAAAAATACAATGAATTGGTTAATAAGTAATAATTTTAAAATTAATGTCAGTACAACAAAAGCTATTAATTTTAGACAAAGATCAGTAATTGAGGATTTAAACATTAATTGTGATGACCACATAATAGAAGTAGTAGAGTCAACAAAGTTCTTAGGATTATACATAGATAACAAAATGACATGGAAGAAACAAATAGAACACATAAGTAATAAATTAAACAGATATTCTTTTGCTTTACGTATTCTCAGCAAAATCGTTGATATTACAACCTCAATAACTGCTTACCATGGTTATGTATCGTCTACTCTTCGATACGGTGTTATTTTTTGGGGCAACTCCACTGATTTGGAAAGTGCGTTCAGGGCGCAAAAAAGATGCGTAAGAGCTATATGTAACTTAACCCAAACGGATTCATGTGAGCCTCATTTCAAACGATTAAAAATATTGACACTACCCAGCATCTACATCTATGAGACAGCACTATTTATCCATTGCAATCTAGAACTGTTTGAGTATCGTACAAGAGAACGTCACGCAGATAAATTATGCGTTCCACCAGGAAAAACCGCACTTCTCTCTAAAAGCTTTGTTTGCATGGGCCCTAAAATATATAATAAACTACCCTCAATTATACGTAGTTCAAGTAATGTAAATCTATTTAAAAAGAGACTTCAAGCTTTACTTATAGATAAGGCTTATTATTCAATTAAAGAGTACTTCGAAGACAAAATGTAATGAAATCATTGATAATAATTCATTAATATTAATCCAAACTTTAATTACCGTTGAAACAATTGTAATCTACCCAGTATAATTCTTAATTTAATCTAAATAATTTTACTCTTATTAAATTAGTACCTTTTATTTTAATATCATGATGACTATTTGTAATGGATTGACTATCAATGTAGAATTCAGATTTTTAAAGATATGATCTAATTGTTTGTATTATATTATATTATTATTATAATATTTATTATTTATTATTATTATTATTTATTATATTATGACACTATATTATAATTTGCATGCTAACAAAAGCGGAATATGGTGAAACCGGTACCTATGTAACATCTTTGTAAACCCATATTATTATAACGCATTCTGCGGCGTGGGAGTCGGTGCTGTCGCGGAGCGGAATGCGGGAATATTGTTATTTTCTGTATATTTTATCTATACCTATAGAATTAACTTTATATTTTATTTATTTTTTAATTGCATATTATTTATCACATGCTGCACCGGTCGACGTCATCGCGTCAACGCCGGCTATCGCTGAAAACCAGCGCTGGGGCACCGTTTCGCATGGGGTCGCGGCATTATGCTGAGCGGTAGCCGTTTTGCGTAGATGTGACGCATATTTTCCCCAAAACTTCTTTTTACATTGTTTATTTTATTTTGTTGTCCTATGCGTCATGTTTACCGCAAATAAACGTATTTTCTTTCTTTCTTTCTATATTATGCGAATAAACTGATTGATTGATTGATTGATGATCCCTCCGTGCCTCGGAAACCACGATAAGCCGTTGGTCCCGGTAGTCATTCGTGGATCTTTGACAGTCGTTACGGGTCGTCAGAAGCCCGAAAGTCTGACAACCAGTCTTACCAAGGGGTATAATATCGTATTACCCAGTAACTGGATTGTGTTGGTCAGATAGGCAGTCGCTCCATGTAAAATACTGGTATTCAGCTGCATCCGGTTAGACTGGAAGCCGGTCTCAACATAGTTGGGAAAAGGTTAGGCAGATTGATTGGTAGGCATACATAAGTATCACGTTTATGCGTGGAGCTCGGTCAATCCAGTATTAGTTTTCCGAAAACGGCATTCAATAGCAGGTTAAGCATTTGCTTGCGGTTAGATGCATAAGAAAAGTAGGTATTTCAAAGCTTCAATTGCATTTGCATATCCATATCTACAATCTTGCAATCTAGGTCTAGTTTAATCAGTCTGACTAAATCTAGATGACAGACCGTTCAGGGGTCTGTTTGGCCTGAAGCAAGACTCAAAACAATTTTCCTCGTGTCCCCTCTATGTTTTTTTCAGGACCTTTATGTAAACTTCTGCTAAACAAAATAGGACGATCAATGATGTAACACATCATCACTCATACTTTAATCTCTTCCGTAGTGTGAAGCACACTTTGACTTTGACACCATTCTATTCCTGACACCCTGCGACGTTTTATCAAGAAACAATATTTTCGTTGCCCACAAGTTTATTTTGAGTTTTATAAGACTCGCCCTACAATACAGCTTTGTTTTTACAGACACCCCTTAACATAACTATAACATAAATTTTGTGTAACTTTGACATAATGTGATCCCTTAAGACGAGGGAATAAGGTTGAAAATTGCTTGTTTGTTTTCATAAGGGTGTAAAAGTAAGTTTGGTCCCTCAAGGTAGGGTGATAACGTAAAGTGTCAACATTTGCCCTGCATCGGTGGATATCCGGTGTCGACTGACATGGCCGACATTTGTAGGTCGAAAATAATGCGGGAGAAATAAATGATAGTCATGAAACTTGGGAGCAGATGAATTGCTTGTTAGATAAAGCTGAAATGAAATCTTACTAATATTATAAATGCGAAAGTTTGGATGGATGTTTGTTACTCAATCACGCTACAACAGCTGAACAGATCTAGATGAAATTTGGCACAGAGATAGATTATATTCTGGAATAGCACATAGGCTACTTTTTATCCCGGAAAAATGTACGGGTCCCGTGGGATAATTTGCGACATCCACGCGGGCGAAGCCGCTGCCAAAAGTACCTAATTGATAAAATGACAAGAATTTATTTATTTGCATCTAAACAAGTATCATTTGATATAGTATGGTTTTCTAATGTAAGATTGATATCTAACATCAGAAAACCATACCTGTGCCTGATGGCACCAACAGTTGTACGTGGTGCCTAATTGACATAGGTAACATATTTGTGCTTGCTTCCAATAGAGCTACATTTGATGCTGAATGATTTAAGTATTAAAAGATCATTTAAAATTAAATTAATTTATTGTCTTCTCGCCATTTCAATGACTACGTCATGCGCAGGAAATTGTGCTCAATTCATTTGGGTTTGATAAGCAATACAGTGGGATAGTAAAAACTTGAAATTCAGTCAGAAATTTCTTGTTCTGAGCTTTTAGGTATCAAACACAACTGTAGGTATCATAAATAACTTAGTTTTGTTGTTGACGGGACTGTTTACTGGTGAAAACAACTTTTGATTGAAGAATCTGGCTGGAAGATACCCCGCGGGCTACGGGGTTAGCCCTGCTACCGTCTTACTGGTTGCTACCATGAGAATGATATTCTTGTACATCTTCGCGCGACACAAGAGAACAGACAAAAGCTATTTGACTGAATATTCACAATGAGCAGTTGAGAACTTTGAAATCTAATGGCTGGTTTACACAGTGCGAGCTGCTGACTAGACAGTAGATGAGTAGACAGCTCGCAATGTGTGTAGCATGTTAGTAGCTCGGCTTGCCTTGGCTGTTTTCATTATGAGAGTAACTGCATAGTCTCTTGCAAGTTTTGTGGTTAGTAATATTATAATTGGTTGGAAAGATTCTTGAGACTGAAAGCGATCTGAACGATGCGATGTACGAGCTGTCTCCATCTCATGGCGAGCGAGGCGAGCAGGCGAGTGGAAATAAAACTGTTGAAGTTATTCGGCTGAGCTGCTATGTTCAACTCGCAAGTGCGAGTAACTCGTATGATACGTCCACACGTAAACTAGCCATAAGCATTAATATAAGTAATTTTCATTGACACTGCATTCATTTTCATAAGCATAGGTAGGTACATAAACACAGTGAGCTGCCTAGAGCCTAGACTTAAAAATTCTCCACTGAATCTTTCCAGCAGCAGGCCTAACAAGAATTTACTCTCGCAACCAACTCGACAGCTTTACTATCTTCGTAAATAACACTCGAGTTATACGCGAGGCGATTGCAGGCAACGGCATGACATTTTTATGCCAGGGTAGGGACGCTAAACCCATGAATCGATGGTAACACGATTAGGGGAATAGGACATCATTAGAACCCCTGGAATACTCGCAATACAATAGGGGAACATTTGAAACGGGAAAAATATAGAAATAGATGACCATGATTTTTCATTTGAGGAAATATGAAGAGCGGATATTTATAAGGCTATCTTGTTACGGTAGGTCTTTATTTCTTGGCGGTTGGGGAGTAATGGGGAGTATTATAAATATGTGCATAGGGAATAGGGAAGTAGGTATCAGATGACAAGGGTCATCGTGTTTCAAACAGAGCAGCTACTTACGAGAAAGGAAACTGAAATATTCTCTCATTGTTATATATTATTTCAAGTGGGGTTCGATCCCCAATTCCCCGGGTCGGGCAATGTTATTGATTGGAAATTTTGCAGTAGCAGCCAGGAGTCGGAATTTGTGGCTGTATCTGGCTCGCCCAACAATACATTACATAGGACTTAAGCATAGCTATTATAGAGAAATGTGGGCTTATTAAAGGTACATCTCTGACCACTAATGCTCGGTGGCTATAAACAAAAACGAATCGTTTTGCTTACCAATGTTAAATTTTTTTATTGCCAAACTGGGCATATAAATAGATTCGTAAGCTAATTATACCTGTGATAGCTACTTCCTATGGGAGGGTCTACTATGCAAAGTTATGAGGTCTATGCTTCATTATTGGTACAAGTGTCTTAATTTTAACCAATACGGTAACGATCCGTAAATTATAGGAATCGGCCATTAATAGAATAGCTTGATGTTATAGCTATTATCCTATTTTCCTGTTGCTTTTGGCCGCGGCTTCTCTCGCGTGGATGTTGGAAAAAAATCATTTCTAATTCTTTCATGCAAAAATACATAGGTGAGTGTAAGTGCCAAGTTCCATGGTGATCGGTCAAACGGTGTTGGAGTTCATAAATCTCATATTATAGGTAATAACCAACATAATTTTTTATAATATATACTAGCTGATCCGAGAGACGTTGTCCTGTCCAAAATTCATACAAAATTACCATAGAAAATGTACTTTCAATTTTCCCGAATTTTACAATTTTTCCGGCAGCTTTTCCAATTTTTCTCTTCATAAGAAACTTCCTTAGAGGTCAACGAATATATGAAAAAAAAATTGCCGAATTGGTTCAGCCGTTTTTGAGTTTTGCGCTTAGCAACACATTTAGCCAATAATTTTTATTTAAGTATCCTAATTATTTAAATATTATTTATAGCCAGAATTAAAATTCAATGTGACCGACAGTGCAGTCTTCGATTTATTGTCAAATAAAAGTGGGAGGGGCTAGTAGGATCAGGGGTGCGATCAGCGTTGGTAATACGATTACAATTGATTATATTGGGCTCATTGTACTGGATTACAGGACGGGGAATAAAGATATATCGTTACTACCTACCTACTTTTATTTTATGTAAAAGGCGAACTGGGTGGGAATAAGAAAGTGACAGAGTCAATACTTCCACATGCGAAAAAAGAGAGCGCAACAATGCGCTGGATCCTAAATAAAAGCGCCAAACAAAATAAAAATTGTTTGAAAATAAATTAAGCTATCTATCAAAAATATTTTCAGCCAGAGTATACGCACATTTTGAATGCAATTTTGCAATGAAATTACTTAGGACTTTAGAATTACAGAAAAATATATAAAAAGTAGAGGTTTTTCGGTATTAAATTTTACCGACGTTTAACCCAATTGCGTTTTCCTTCAGTTCCAAAAATTAAATCCATACATGCTGTAATAGTGAAATAAATGGATAAGAAAAAGCTCCCAATTTATTTTGGTATCGCCAAATTATTTTGTGATGCAAAATTTCCTTCTTGCGTTAAGGCACCTGTAATACACCCACACCTTTCAAGTTGGAATACTGCTAGGCTAGATTCCCCGGACGTATTACAGTAGCTCTGCTGTACGGTCAGCAGGGTGTATTACAGGTGCCTTACGACATTTTTAACCGACAAAAAATAGGAGGAGGTTCTCAAGATGACACGTACCCATATTTTTTTTTTATGTATAACCACGCATAACTAACTTTTACAGAGTTGTCCGGTTTAAAAGATTCTTATTTTATTCGGGACGGTATACCTCGAAGTTGGTCCCATGTAAATTTGTTAACTTTGCATGGGTAGTTTTTGAGTTAGCTTCAATAATACGTATTTTTCTACTTTTTATGTCGATGATATTGATGGTATTGGAATTTGTGTGAAGTTACACAACTAAAAAGTCAAAAGTAAAAAGGTTTTTACAAAAAAAAAAAATGTGTTTTTTTTGGAAGTCGGTTGTTTTTTTATGTAAAAAAGTTTTTTTTCGTTTGTTTTTCGTTGTGTCTCCTTGAATTCTTGATGATGCTGATGACGTATGGACTTGTCGGTCATTGATAAAATCCCAGCTTGCTGAACTTGGAACTGTTTGAACCTGTTGTTCGATCAAGTGATGACCAGAATGAATTATAAAAGGTCACATAGGGGACATCTGTCTAACCCGCCCCGTCATCGCTTACACAGTCGGTCTCGACAATAATCGAGGTTGTCCTCAACAAAAGTCAAGGAAAATCTTCAGTTTTTTTTATTTAAATAATAAAATTACTAGCTTAGATTTGTGACTAAACTGACTCATCTCATATAGCTTCCGAGAACTAGTTGCATATTAAATATTGCATTGATACTTGTAGATTGTTCGCTGTGCGTCCTAGTCGCTAAACCTGACTGTGATGTGTTAGCGAATAAATGGAAGACCATCATAATATAAGTGTCTCATTTTTTGTCTAATTTAACTAATAATATAAATGATTGATTTCTGTTTTATGTTAAGTGAAATAAATAAATAGCAATTATGTACCTAGTACAACTAGCGCCATCTCTCGTGATCTATGGGTACTTTTAAGCATAATTTGCGATTAGCGTCCGCGTTGTCGGCTCAGACTCCGTACTCCGTAGCGAAAGCATTTGCTTCACTTTAACATGCCTATTAGGTATGGGTATGATATTGTCAAGGTCACGACGAAATATGGTGATCAAATTGGTGCTGATCTGAAGTGATCTGTTTGACATTTTTTTTTTTTTTTTGGGTTGCCAGTACGTATATATGTATTAACATATACACGTACTGGGAAATCACTCATCTGATTAACCACCTACGGACAGAACTTTTAGTAGGTCCAATCTTAGACAAGATCTTTTAGGCCTTAGCTGGACGTATACAGATAACAGAACAATATATTCATTATCGCCATCGGGGCTTTACATCAATGAGTCATCCAGTAATATTATCTAAATAATTCAGTATAGAATGCAGTCAAATTCCTCTTTAGTTGCCAGAAGATAAGACGTTCAAGTTTGGTGGTTTTCGTTTACAAAGTTCTAGTTTATCTGCGTTCCAAATGTCTCTCCTTATGTCACCAATCTGTTTCTGTGGTCATTCAATCTTGTATTGTATCTACCGTAATGACATCACCACCTCTGGCTTTCTATAAAACTGGCGAAAAATAAAAGTACAGAGACAAAAAAAAAATCAAATTGTCTCCAAACAAAAACAATATTTCCACTTGCAGCTAATCTCAATAATTGCGATGGTGCTGCGCCGCGATGCGTTCTCTGCCACCCTCTGGTGGTCGGAATAATGTGCACTTTAACACTGCTTCACATTCTTCAAGCAGCGTCACCGTTCTGCTCTACCTGAAACCAAAAAGTGCATAAAGATAAGAGATAAAACTCATTCACCTTCATCGTCTTCATTCGTATAAAACTTGTTTGTATACTTTATTCTGTAGTCTAATATGTAGTCAAACAAAAAAACCCATCCATTACAGGATAAGGCGTAATTAGTGGACAGCTTAACGTTCTCAGCTATCACGTACCACAATTTGAACCAATTTTTTTTCTTCATAGGACTCGGAATACAATTTCTTTTTTTAGTAATTACCTTTACAAAATTTTTGCATGTGATATTTTTGCACATGTATTTCGCAGTTATAAACAAAAAATAAAATAAAAAAATAATGTAATTTATAGAAAATACAGCCAAATTGCAATTGAATCAAGGTGTCAATTTTTCAAATAATAATATAAAAATATTTTATTCTGAGACTGGAAAAAATGCTACAAATTGTGGTATGTGGTAGCTAAATATACGTGGTGCTGAGTTGCAGACCCCTTCACGTTAGACCACTCAAAATCAAAATAAACCAATTGGTATATTTGAAATAAATGCTTTGAGTCGGTCAGTCAGAAAGATGAAGCTAGTTGCCCATTCCAAAGCGTAGTAGGTCCCTATGGAGAAGAATGGGCAAGAAACTCCACGGACACTCTTTTAATTGTCCGTGGCGTTTCTTGCTCCGTTCTTTTAAATCAATTTTTTTTTACAAAATAATGGTTTCATCGTTCATGTTGAAAATATACATGTGAGAACAATGTAGTGCATGTTAAAAAGCGTCCGTAATAAAAAGATAAAAACTAAAAACAACTA
The DNA here is from genome assembly GCA_946251885.1 of Cosmia pyralina. NCBI lineage: Eukaryota > Metazoa > Arthropoda > Insecta > Lepidoptera > Noctuidae > Cosmia > Cosmia pyralina. Next base: position 24,660,737 of record OX276344.1, read on the forward strand.
AATTAAAAATAAACCGATGCAGCTAAGAGACGACCAGTCCCAACTGACGGGGCGCCCGTTCACGAAAATGACGCATGGATCAGCACCAATTAGCTCAACCATTTTGAAGGGAACTTAATGATCCAACACACACGCCACCACCAGCGAGACATTTAAGTGAGCATGACATACTCTCAATTGCCAAGGCACATTCAAGTCAGTGAAAGACGTACCCAGTAAAAGGTAGCTTGATAGTAGCTACATAGTAGTGCTCACACATGTGCTATGCAATTATATAATTATTTATGCCACACCCTGTATATCACCTGTCTCTCGTGTGTGGCTAGAAAGGGGGTGACTGTCGAGATGACGACTAATAGAGAAATATGGAAAAAAAGGACATGTTGCGCCGACCCCAAATAGATTGGGATAAGGGCAGGAGAATGATGACTATACAGTGCATACTAGGCATAGGCTCTTTATTCCTTCCTTATCCTAAGGGCACGTCTTCCCTACCATTATCGCGCCCCCCGGTGTTCTCCTTGATATGCAATGGTCTCTGTTGCACCATATAAAATGAGGCAACAGGGGCTAGTGTGAATCTTTGGGTTCATTCGAGTAATCGAGTCCGGTCAAACCACGCTGGAATGAATTAAATCTGGCATTTCATTCATTCATAATATGGAATGTGCGTGTATTCAAGATACACTTTTGCAAAACAGGCGTGCGATATGTTATGTTTCTAATATGGAATTGATCAGTCTTAGCAGTGCCTTGCGAAGTTGCAAGCTCTTCAATGGCATGTCACTATGTTCTATCTTCGGCAACTCTCATCCACCTATTAGCCAGCTCCCGCCTTTTTAAAATCGTCGCTAGTCCTACTCTAAGTTGGTCCTACCCTACGTTCCATTAATTTTTGCGGTCAATACATACTCAAGAACATGACTGCCACAACAGCCTTTGGTTAGTAGGCTTATATTATCCGCCCATTGCCATTTCAGCTAGTTCAACGACTTTGTTTCTCTGTTGGGTCACTTCTTAAATTTTCTTCTCCTCTACTTTTTTTTGTACCTGCCTATAATATATTTCTTGTTTTCTACGTAGATAGATTAGGTACCGCCCTTGGCACCACGTCAAAATATTATAAGTTGTCAGAAAAAAGTTTGACAAATATGGCAAATTTTCCCTAATCTATCTTCCGCGTATCTCAAAACCTCGAATAGCAAGGCAGAATCGAATGTTTCGTAACATTGCTCAATCATTATCGTATTAGATACAATTGCTGAGTTTAAACTGTATAAAGCTGCTGATAAGATTGTTTTTTGTTTTTTGGAAATTAATTTCATCCTACTAGTTGTATGTTTGTTACTCAATCACGCAAAAACGGCCTAACGGATTTGGATGAAATTTGGTACACAGATAGTTTATAACCTAGATTAATACTTAGAATACTTTTCGTCCCGGTAGTAGGTTCCCGTGGGATAATATCCGCCATACTTATACACGGCCACAAGTTAGTTTTATATAAAACTGTCAGATTTGTGTCTTTATAAGTAGAATAGGAGCCATAAGGATAACTCGGAAGACCTATACTCCATCAAGCCATACTTCCCGGTCTATTTTTATTTCGAATACTATAGGTTTATTATGAGTACCTGCATCAAACACACATAATATTCTCACATTATTATGTATTAAGTCGAAGTAAAAATATGAATTACAAATTGAAACAAAACATACCTACATACAAAGTCGAGATAATACTCCTTAGAATTCATTTCATAACACAGTTAACTAATTAGTTATAAATGCGAAAGTAACTAACTCGGCCTTTCATGCCTTACCGGCTGAACGGATTTGGATGAAAGGGATAGACCATGACCTGGGTTGGGACCAGGGACCGAAAACCTTTATGAATTACGGTACAGGTATCGAAGAATTTTGGTTACCTCTACGGTTAAGGTAACCGCTATCTGGGTAACCCAAGAAGAAGAAACATGCTACCGTTTTAATACCGGTTACCTAAAAATGACCTTGATTACGAGAAAGAAACAGAATATCGCAATGCCGGCAATTTGTTGGCATTAGAAAATACATTAGCAGGGAGACCGTCATGCGTGCTGTACCTACCAGTACTGTTTACGTGTTTTTAGTGGGCCTTTTTGCGGAGTAGGTATTTGAGTTGAAGCTTGAAGTAAAAAAAAGGAAATGAACAATGTTAAGTAAGATAATATTAAGTACCTATATTGTAAATTGGTAAAATACCATTTGTATATCTTTTTCCCTCATCATAGAAATTAACTCGGTATGCCGACGGCACGTGTACCTAAGATAGATGTAATTTTTATTTCGGTAACCGGTATTAATACAGGTTGTACCTATTCAGTATTTAAGAATTAAGGTAACCTTTGAAAATACCTGTAAAAAAAAATAAAGGTTGTAACCGAAAAATACCGGTAATGATCGTACCGGTTTCGGTCCCTGGTTAGGACATAGGATACTTTTTATTCCGGTAGTACATTCCCGTGAGACCATTTCCGACATACACGCGGGCGGGTTTACCAACCTCAAAGGCATTTCTGCACCCCATGTGTGCATAAGGAAAATCCCTTTACATAATAGGTATATAAGCTTATTTATTATATATACAGGGTGTTTGGTGCATCGTTTGCCAAATTGAATTGGCCGAAAGAAGAGGTCATTTGCTATCGCTTCAGGCTCAAGTACTCATTTTTGGCCACACCGGTTTTTTTATTACAACTTTCTAATTTTTATTTTGAAAAAATCCAAAACTCAGCATTAAAGCTTAAATTAAAAAAAAGTTTTAAGTGTAGTCGTCAAATTTCATTTTTATTTACATATGTACTGTTGTATGGCTCTATCAAATTTAAAATTACTTGCCAGTTACATCTAGTTTTTTTTTAATAAATCACAAAGTTTTTGGAAAAATAAAAAATGAACTTAAAACTCAACTTTAAATAGCTATAAAAAAAAAACTAAAAGCGATCGGGATCTTCGAATTATTTTAAAAAGTTCTCTAGTCTATCCCCTTTCCAACGGTATGCAATGTGTTAAAAAACTCTTTTAATATCTTTAATAATTAGCTAAATGTGTAGTCGAGACACATCAGGCTGATATTGGATATTACGTTTAAAACACTAGTTTTCGCATAAATTACATGCTATTAGTAGATAGATACTGTTATCTCACGTCTTACGTAGTCTCTTATCTCGTTCTTACATAGGGAACTTTCCTCGAAATTGAAAAAAAAATACATTATTACAAAAATAATCATTTATTAATAAGTAATTTAATTACATACTAATCTTACAAGTCTTGTTCAAACTGTCTACCACTATTGCGTATGCACGCGCGACATCTTCGTCTTATCTCAACTGTAGTGGTGCGTAAACGCATTTCTGCTTTGATCGTCATGAAAGCCGCCTCAATGCGTTGGACTAAATCATCTCTTGTCTCAACTTCCGTGGCGTAGACGAGTTCTTTGGCCCGTCCCCAGACGTAAAAATCCAACGGAGTTAAGTCTGGAGAACGTGGAGGCCAAGGAATAGGGCCATCCCTCCCAATCCATGAGTCCGGGAATGCATCATTCAAGTACTCCCTGACGGTTATTCTCCAATGAGCGGGACAACCGTCATGTTGGAAAACAAAAGACCTGTCTTCACTGAAAATTGGCAAATCAGCTAATAATAAGGGCACTCTGTTTGCAGAAATTCTAATTCTTGTAAGATTAGTATGTAATTAAATTACTTATTAATAAATGATTATTTTTGTAATAATGTATTTTTTTTTCAATTTCGAGGAAAGTTCCCTATGTAAGAACGAGATAAGAGACTACGTAAGACGTGAGATAACAGTATCTATCTACTAATAGCATGTAATTTATGCGAAAACTAGTGTTTTAAACGTAATATCCAATATCAGCCTGATGTGTCTCGACTACACATTTAGCTAATTATTAAAGATATTAAAAGAGTTTTTTAACACATTACATACCGTTGGAAAGGGGATAGACTAGAGAACTTTTTAAAATAATTCGAAGATCCCGATCGCTTTTAGTTTTTTTTTTATAGCTATTTAAAGTTGAGTTTTAAGTTCATTTTTTATTTTTCCAAAAACTTTGTGATTTATTAAAAAAAAACTAGATGTAACTGGCAAGTAATTTTAAATTTGATAGAGCCATACAACAGTACATATGTAAATAAAAATGAAATTTGACGACTACACTTAAAACTTTTTTTTAATTTAAGCTTTAATGCTGAGTTTTGGATTTTTTCAAAATAAAAATTAGAAAGTTGTAATAAAAAAACCGGTGTGGCCAAAAATGAGTACTTGAGCCTGAAGCGATAGCAAATGACCTCTTCTTTCGGCCAATTCAATTTGGCAAACGATGCACCAAACACCCTGTATATATAAACGTAAAAAAACACCATCCGATGGAAAAAAAAATCATCCTACGTAGTTGTGAACCTATGGGGTTCGCAACTAACCCCCCTCCCCCCTCCCCCTGGAGGTTTATAAATTAGTATATAACTGCACTTGAAGAGTTAAATATAGTTTTATGGCCAAATAGATTGCTAATCACTTTGATTTACACGAACCATTTATTGCGCTTCAGCAGACGGTTTAGAGATCGCTGCATGAGAGATTATGTATGCTGAGCCACTTAGGTACTTTCTTAATTGTATTTACATAATATTTTTGTTTGTTTTCATATATAATAGATAAAACACGCTGTATTGTACTCCAAAATTTTACAAAGCTGATTTACGTAACCATGCATAAATCGATTTTACGTTAGACTGGTAAATAAAAATGTAAAATACTTCTTTCTATATAAAGATCTATTTAAACTTTACTACTAAAACTTCGCCATAAAATTTATAGTTTTCAAATGTTTAAGTTTCCGGGATTCAAACGACTTTCTCTAAGCTTAATTTAACCGGATTTGGGTCAGTTTTAAACTTACTGCTTTTACAATGTTGTTCTATGTACCATAAATAACAGTGAATTAAAAAGTAAGCTCTACCTACCGACTTTAAGTGTGAACCAAAAAGTAACTAAAAATAAGTTTAGAGCTAAACTATAAGAGTAGACATAAGTAGGTACGAAAGAAAAGATGGATGGTGGGAAATAGCTGAGAAGTTCTAAGGCCTCTGCCTCGAATTTTGCGGGAAGCGGGGCGGCAGCAGAGGCGCGGCGGCGGCGCGGGAGCGGCAGGATTTTATGCGTAAAAACAAATGGACCGGACCTCGAAAACAGCGGCGCGGAAGCGGGGCGGGACAATGCGACACGCGCCGCCGCCGCCGTCGCCCCGCTGCCCACGAAATTCGAGGCAGAGGCCTTACCTTATTAAACACTGATATGTCGGCTGTTAGAAATGTATGATAGTTGCCGAGCTTGAGATTGGAGATTGGGATTGGAGCGATGAAATTCGGATAGGAGAGAGAGGACAATGATAGGATACTCAAAACTCAATCGTTTATTCGACTGCCCCAAAAAAGGAGTGCTGTGTTTTCAGGGTTAATAAAAAAAAAAAATAAAAAAAAAAAAATGTTTTAATATCAGACACAAAGGCCAATAGCATGTTAGTAACAAAAATGACTTAAAACCTATGTTAGTAGATACAAATTAAATTTTTATTTAGAAAATGGTAGGTAAGTCTATCGAGCTGAATGCAGCTTGACAAATCTATCCAGCGCAGGCCCATCCAGTCTATCCGCAAATAATATAATGTTGACGACACGGTTGGCGCAGTGGTTGAGCGATTGACTGCTGCGCAGCATGTCGCGGGTTCGATTCCCGCACGGAACAAATATTTGTACGACCTACAAGTATTTGTTCCGAGTCTGGGTGTTTTTCTATCTATAATATGTATGTATTTACAAAAAAAAAAAAATGTATATAAGTAGTTTATCAGCCATCTCGTTACCATAACACAAGCATTAGGTTGCTTAGCTTGGGGCTAGATGGCGTTGTGTGATATGTCCAAACATATTTATATATTTATATTTATATTTATACCTTAAGGATACTGTTGGTGCTTCCCCTGACTCTGCGTAGTAGCGACGCAACTTTCTTACGCATTATCGCGAAGTAATCATCTGTGCGCGCATCCGCGAACATGCCTGACGCACTACAATAAGGTGGAAGCTTCAACATCACCCTGAAGGCATTGTTGTATTGGATGCGCAGGGTATTGTCCGCCTTTTGGGTATGATTAGCCCAGAGGCTGCTGGTGTAGAATGTCTGGCAGTAAGCCTTGAATAGTGTGATTTTAACGGTAATGTATGTATGTATGTGAGTTTCTTTGTTCCACTATAACTTTTGAATGCCTGAACAGATTTGGATATATATCTATATCTTTAGAATACATACATCATCCCGAGTGACCCAGGCTATATGTATGTATATAGTATATTTTTTTTTTATGGCGGCAGTATGGCTCCATTTTCAAGTGAAAAAAATCGTTTAGTATTAGTTTTTTGGATAAAATAATGTTGAGTAGGTATAATTTGACAATTCTCAGGCAAAATATTTCGGGTGTAAAAATGAATATCCTATTTCGTACAAAATTTCAGAAAGTAATATCAGAGGGTAATCGATTGTCGACCACTCCAGGGACGCGGACGGTAATGTTTACTCATTGAACGCCCAAAATTGCTCGGAAACCGAACGACACATAAACTTAATTTATACACAAACTACACTCAAGGGACTTACGGAAAACAAGAAAAACAATTTTTCCTATGGTAATTTTTCCACTTCTTACGTAGGGTAGGATTATATATTATAATAATATATTAATAATTATTAAATAATTATATATTATAATTATATAGAAACCTTCCTAGTGTTTAATGTTGACATTGGTTGAGGAATAGGTAATTCTTCAATCTTATTAAACGATGATTTAAGATAAGCACAGCAAAGTCCATGTTTATTGACTTGGTATAGAAATTGGTTAAAGTTACATAAACTATAATGTATAAACATTGAACATTAAAATTTCAACTGTCCATCGAATAATTCTTTTATATGAATATTTTAATACAGTTTAAATTAGAATGTCATTGCAGTGGTACGAAGCGTTGACTCAACATGGTGTAGTGTCAGCTACGTGAATTCTGAGCAGACATTGCGTAGACGATGCGCAAGCGATGCTGGAGCGCTGCGCAGCGCACATTAGGGCGGGCCGCGGCCGCACCACTTTGCAGATGTCCTTAAACTCAAAGCATTTATTTCAATTCAACCATCAGACATTTTTCAAGTCATTGTCAAGGAGTGGGTCAGTCAGAAACATGAAACTGTTTGCCCATTCCAAAGTGTAGTAGGTTCTTATGGAGAAGAACTAAGTACAGTATATTCTCTTTATGTAAATATTGGTACAAAATATTGGTTGCACAACTTGCACACATCATGCATGTTGAAATGATGGATCACTTTCGTATATTTTGTATCGCACACTGCAGGCGGGCCGCACCGCACTTCTATGTATTGAACTGAGTTGCGCTGCGGCCCGATGCAGCTAGGCGCTGCGTGGACGTTTTACGAACGTCTACGGCACCGCACTTGTATGTACTGAAGCGAGTTGCGCTGCGGCTCGATTCGGCTAGACGCTGCGTGGACGTTTGAAGAACGTCTACGGCACCGCACTTGTATGTATTGAACTGAGTTGCGCTGCGGCCTGATGCCAGTCAATACTCAATATATTTATTGCTTCCACATGTGAAAATAGGTGGTTTTACAAAAAATATGATCATTGTGGACCCTGGCGGGCACAACAAAAAGTAGGAGAGAGGAAGAGGGTTTATTCTACGTGAGGGTGTTGAGTTGCGCTGCGGCCCGATACGGCTAGACGCTGCGTGGACGTTTGAGGAACGTCTACGGCACCGCATTTGTATGTATTGAACTGAGTTACACTGCGGCCCGATACGGCTAGACGCTGCGTGGACGTTTGACGAGCGTCTACGTTTGACCATCACCTAATGACCTAATACGAAGGCGCCTTACGAAGTTGGACTGTTGATAGTCACACATCACAATAGTGGTCAATTTACTGTGCGGGGTTAACTAATGGAAAATTCTGTAAGTTATTAACATAAAGCTGTAAGCTGTAACACAGTAGCCGGTTAATGCCGATACTACGGCGAGCTTACTCTAAAATATGATAATCCTGGAATGATTGGACGCACATGTTACATAATACCGCATGGACAAACTATAGGATGGGTGATATATTTATACATCAATGGTGTGGGTAGGTTCGGTTAAACCTAATGCTATGGGGTTCCATTCCTGATAATAACAGTGTTATTATAATTACTTAAGGTGATTGCGCAGTAGTAGCCGCGAAATTGAAATTTTCGTACGTTTTTTGCAATTTGCAGGTCAGTTTCAGGTTGTATGTTGATACAAATATGATACGCGGCTATAACAAATATGTATTTACATAATTTTAACCACATCTTTCGAAGTTAGATTTCCTGCGTATTCGTCTAATTTCCGAAATCAGACCAATCCGCAGAAAATCTAACTTAGAAAATGTAGGTATTGATGATTTTTGTGGTTAAAATTATGTAAATACATATTTGTTATAGCCGCGTATCATATTTTTATCAACATACAACCTGAAACTGACCTGCAAATTGCAAAAAACGTAAGAAAATTTGAATTTCGCGGGCTATTACTGCGGATCCCCCTTAAACTTAAGTCAATATAATGTTGTTGGTTCTCTTTCCCCAAAACGAACATAAACATTTTTATTTCTCAATTTTTCCTTCCTTTAATCGGATGTTAACCTAAATTCGTTGACAGCTGTAAACTGCGGGTTATACCGACCTTTACGGATTACGAGTAGGTATGAGTTTTATTTAACTTTTTAATTTCCCTGCGGTGTTGTGGTTGGGTTGGTGCTCAATTTACCCATTTATTTATTTTCCGACATTTAATGAAAAATGGGAATGATGAAAATTATTTAATTTTTTCATCGCAAATGTGTTGAAAAACGTCGTATGAAATGCGTGAGCTGTCGTTACACCCTCGGCTCCATTACTGCAATCCCGCCCCGAGTTCAATGATAAAAGAGACTGGAAAAACTCTCTCTCTCTCTTGAGAGAGAGACGAATGGAAAATCGGGGACAAAAATGTTGGCTCGTCATGCAATAATGAGATGAGGATTAAAATTCATGAAACTACGTTCTTAATCCAGCAAATAGTGTAAGTAAGAGATAGGTAAGTTGGGGTCAATGATATTGCCAATATTTTGTGGAATCATTTCCAACCACACTCTTTGGCATAGAAAAGAGGTGTTCTATAATGAGGAGGATAAGTAAGAGTGTAGTAATCCAAAGATAATGAAGATGGCGCCGAGCTATTTTCAGAATATAATATAAGGGTCATAGCCACTTGGTAATTGTCAATAGTTGAGCTGCGATGGTTACGCGTTGTGCAATAATTACGGCCTACATTGTAACAGTTAATGATGATTGGAAGCGATGGACTAACCCTGTCATTATCTGGTGATCTTTACGCCTATCATTTTCAGATTGCCAGTTGCACGCTTATTGCAAGACCGTATTTGAACGTTTTTCAGAAAATAGAAAAATGATGAACGGTTTTATTACACCTGGGTCTAGGCCTCGTCTAAATTGGCTTCCGAGAAGTTAGTCAAAAAATAAGAAGGTATTTCCTTGTCCTGTCCTGTGTTATCAAGTTGATGCATATCTCCTCCCAGATATCTACTGCAACGCTGCCAAAAAATAGTATCTTTCATATTTTTAGGTAGATTTAATTTAAAAAATTGTGCCTTTCAAAAGTCCCGTCGCAGTATCTGGAAGTTGTCTCTTTAGACAACTTCCATATACTGTTGTCGTTGTGCCTTTTCACAACAACCAATATATGTAGATTATGTATTTGAATTAATATATATGTATAGTTGATGATCAAAAATTAATATTGAATGACCAGAGGGCTGGATCGTTCTTTGGCCAAAGAATTAGCATTGCCATTCAACGTAACAATGCTGCCAGTCTTCTGGGCACGTTTCCGAATGACATCGATGCGGACGAGTACTTCGACGCCTAAGTGTCCTTTTGTTTTGTATTTATTTGTATAGTTAGTTAGTTAGTAATTTACTTTAGTACCTAGTGTATACATGTTAACTTGTGTAATGTTTAAATAAATAGAACTTTCTATAAAAAATATCCAAAAAATATTGAATGACAATTTAACTGACCGCGGTGTCGACCAATTCACTGGATGAATATTTTATCACCCTCATCCCAATCTTAATTTATTTGAGGTTGGCGCTGCTGGTTTCTTTGTTCATCCTATCTCTTTATAAATGTCAACTCAGAGACAACTTCCTTTCTGACTACCTTTCACACAAAGTATATTATTACTCATTATGGGCAAAATTATCATCACTAACAGTGCTACTATTATGACGACTTATAAGTTTTTCATTTTTATCACTGTCATCCCTTGGGATGATGAATTGATGAGATAGGACTTGTCCTATCTCATAACCAATCATTACTCCTACACCCATACAAATATTATGTAAATTACAGTAACAGGCAAAGCAGAGTCTGTATGACCGCGGAAGCAAACTTTGAAAACCTTTGGCATTTTAAATGTTATAGGTTGATTACATTGCACTTTGCAGTAGCCTGTAATAATGTTAACATTATATTATACTCACTTTGGTCTTATAATTGGTTAACAACATACTAACGTATCTTTTTCCTCGATCAATTTTCCTGACTGTTCAAGATTTCGGACGACAATTAAGAAGATAAAAACTTTTTTACAAAAAAAATACAACCGACTTCCAAAAACAACTACAAAGTGAAAAATAACTTTAATTTTGGAAGTCGGTGTCTAGTTAAATGTATTTTCGTTTTTTGCCACCGACTTCCGAAATTAAAGTTATTTTTCACTTTGTAGTTGTTTTTGGAAGTCGGTTGTATTTTTTTTGTAAAAAAGTTTTTATTTTTCACTTTTTAGTTGTGGAACCTACCCCACACAAATTCTAATACCACTACCTGCAAAACAAAGTACTCGTAGAACATCATCCATATAAAATGGGGAAAAAATACGTATCATTGAAGCTAACTCAAAAACTACCAAAGCAAAGTTAATAAATTTTATATGGGACCAACTGTGATGTATACCCTCTCGAATAAAACAAAAACAATCCAAATCGGTCTAGCCATCTTCGAGTAATCGGGGAACATACATAAAAAAAAAAAATAAAAAAAAAAAAAAAAAAAAAGGTTCCTACGAATTGATAACCTCCTCCTTTTTGAAGTCGGTTAAAAAATGTTTGATGAATTTCCGTTGTAAAAAGCGTAAAAAAAAGCAAAGAAAAAAGAATTGGTTCGTAATTCCGTATCAAAGTCAGGTTTGATCTCAAAGTATTAGCCGTGGATCAGAGTAGGATGGCTGCATGGCTGCAATCACCTAGATGCAACCGTTGCGGAACTCGGCCGGTGAGGCGGTCCGAACCACGAGTCGGCGACCTTACTTCTACACTGCCGGTATTAGGGACAACCGCGGTAACGCTGAGCACGTTATGGCTGGAATAGCTTGCGGACTTAACGATGTTTGTGTGGAGATAATGAGGTTATTTGTTTGGAGTATTATGGGAGATAAGCATGTTTTCAATGGTAATATTGTTTGTTTCAAATGATTTGGAAATGTCGCAGATGTTTGTCTAATTAGTTGACTAGACAAGCAATGTATGCAAAAACTAAGTAAGCGTCGTTAGAGGATCGTGCGTGATACAGAGGCGCTCAGCCCCGCTTCCCTCACTCAGTGAGGGCGTCCCTCAGTCCTCTCACAAACCTCGTGCGGAGCGTACGCCCTTTCGCGTCGCAACTGAGTGCCGGAAAAACAGTTGAATTTTTTTTATTTAGAAAAAACCGTGCTGTGTTTCAGGAATTTCTAAGAGAACATTGGATTTTTATTGCTGTAAGTATCGTTTGGAATTATTTTAGTTGGCTGCAGTGAAAGCTCTGAGCTTTGAAGGCTTAGCTTAGGCCATTCGAAAGGTGAATGAATCAGGGCGACTTGCTTAGTTACGTTCTATATTGTTGTCAATATTTGGGACGTGTTTCAGTGAGGACTTCTTTGTAAATTATTTAAAGTTTTTTTTAAAATTATCTTGACTGTGTAGTACAGAGCTTTGCTCTTTATTAGGTATCTACTTTTTTTTTAAATTCAGCGGTTTTTTCATAGAGATTGGTGAAAGTGAGGATTGAGAATGCGTTGTACAAAGACGTTATGCAGTTTTGGGATAGAACAAGATTTAATTAAGTATTGCATGTATGTGGAATTTTTTTTTAAATTTTGTTTTCGGTTTTCACATTAAATATATCGATAAGTTACTAAACTATAGATAAAAACTTATTACCAAATTGGAAATGACATCATGACTGAAAAACTAATTAATTACCTACTTATTTCTTTGGAGCCATTAAACTAGTTTTTCTGCCTTATTTCAAACAAACAAGCGCATTTAAGTGTTTTCATTTTAATTTGCATATTTCGTTAAATTAATTATTTCGCGTTCGAGTTTTTCTTTTAGTTTTGTAATGGTGAATATTCAACGCGTTTTGGCGAGTTTTATAATTAATATGATGTCTGTAATGATGAGCTGATGCTGTAATGGTGATAATAAACCATTCACCTAGATGGAGCGATGTTTATATTTATTTGAGTACGTATCTGCCAAGTATGCATAACATGTTTTGTTTTGATGAATATTCGTTAGTAATTTATTTAAGCAGTTTAGTTTTTAAGAAGCAATAACCTGTAAAATATTCCACTTAAAATTTATGTAAAGCCATTGAAGTCTCTATAATAAAGATATCTACAATATTAACCCAAAACTTCAAGACGTCTCATGTTGATTGAATAATTTGGTCTTAATAAGTTTATCCGTGTCCAAATCAAACTTCTCACAGTGCCAGTATTTCCTGCAGTTTTTCATTCACGGATCATATCTTAGCGCTGATATTACTGTCAAATAAATGTTTAGTTTCAAAGGTACCTATAGGTATAATATTTTGAAGTGATTATACAGGCACACAATTCTTAACTTTAGTACGGGATTTTTATCATAAATCTTCTTGAAGTTAGTTCAAGGAAAAAGCTTTTTTACAAAAAAATACAACCGACTTCCAAAAACAACACTACAAAGTGAAATGTAACTTGAATTTCGGAAGTTGGTGTCTGGTTAAACGTATTTTCGTGTTTTGCCACCGACTTCCGAAATTAAAGTTATTTTTCACTTTGTAGTGTTGTTTTTGGAAGTCGGTTGTATTTTTTTGTAGAAAAGTTTTTATTTTTCCCTTTTTAGTTGTGGTACCTACCCCATCCAAATTCTAATACTTATCACTACCTGCAAAAGAAACTAGACCATCATCCACATAAAAAGTGGGGAGGAAAAATACGTATTATTGAAGCTAACTCAAAAACTACCCAAGCAAAGTTAATAAATTTTATATGGGACCAACTTTGAGGTAATACCATCTCGAACAAAACAAACATTTTTAAAATCGGACGACTCTGTAAAAAGTTATGCGTAGGCATACATAAAAAAATATATGTGTCGAATTGACACATACAACAAAATTAACAGCACGATTATACAATAAAATTAATAAAGACATATACATATACACTGAACAACTTCATAAAGGTAAGAAAATGCTAGTAGAATGGTTAAAATCACGCACGTATTCAGACATCGAATTACTGTTACAATAAGTGGAAATTAGTTATACTTGCACCGTCACACCTACACTTACATGCTCCCTCATACACACATCCACACCACTCACACACCTCTCACACTCCACACACCTCACACACAACACGCACCACACACACTTGACACACCTCACACACCCCACACACATCACACACTTCGCACACCTAACACAACCATATCAATATATTCATTCACGAGCGAGCGAGCATGCTTGAAGTTATAAATATAATACTGTACGTAAATGATAATAAAGCATGAAACACGCGCTCGAAAAAAGATGTAATCTAGGAAAAAAAAAAAATTAAATTAAATTATTTTTGTAATTTGTAAGTTGTACAAACAGCCAAAGCTATGGAAGAGCGGAGTCTCCTAACACAGGCGTTATTATGCTTAAAAGGAGGCTCCAATCATAAACTAATATGTAAACTATGTAGTTGGTACAGTAATAAATATTTTTTTTTTTTTTTTTTTTTATTGAGAACCTCCTCCTTTTTTATCGTCGGTTAAAAAGAGAGAGCATAGATAGACGTTCGTACTTTGTAGAAAAAACCCAAGGAATAACACAATATTGTATTTATAATGGCTACAATGATTATTACTAACTTATAATTATTTTTGTTTTTAAAGACAAGTCAACGGAAGAGACTGGCCGTTCCGAAGCCAATTTTTGACGCGCTATTTAAAAGAAATGCAAGCGATGCACGGTGTTGTGTCATTACCATCGCGTCCTTTGTTTGCCAATTAGTTCGTTGACACACACAGACCGACTGACACTAGTCAATGGTAATCAAACGATGAACTCTGCATAGCAATTAGTCGGAAACTCGACAGAAAACGTCACTGCTCGTACACACACATCAAAGTAAAAAGTTTTTTTGTTTAAGTTTTTTTGAAGTCAACTAATTTGATGTTGTATGTTGATGCTGTCACTTTTAAATTCGGTCAAGATTCGGTCAAATTATCGCTGTAAGTAGTGGCTACACCTATGGCTAACACCATTTAACGCGATACCTAATCAACAGCACATCCCGTTAATGTGGCCGCGACATTTGATAGTTAAATCTGTTTTTCTTTTTTTATTGTCTCTCAATGATATCTGTCTACCTACATTTCAGAGAAAAATTGTGTCCCAACTGCCAAGTCATCAGTAGATTTTTTCTGTTTCAATATAAAACAAGTTCTTGATAAAAGTCTTGAAATATTAATTAGTCTATCAGATCTTAAATTACATTAAATGATGTTAAAAGCTTTTAGTTCTACGAAAATCTAATTAAAATACAAACTTGATTCTGTTGTAGGTATTAATTTCTTCTTTGATGCGACTTTGATTTACGATTATTTGATATGTACTTGTAACTACTCAAATGGGAAAGGCAACTGTCAAAATGGCGCTGTCGTAGCTAGTTCCCAACATAAGTCAATAATACAAGGAGTGAGGTGGTTTTATTTTATTTTTGCGAAAATGACGCGTTGTTGTTCCTAAATACTCCGAAATAGGAGTCCACCATTTCCCGAGACACCCTAAAAAAAAAGAAGATTGTGGATTAAAGCTATTCGTAAAGATTTAAAGAAAATTAAACAGAGTTCGAAATATTTTAAAGAAAGTGATTACGAGGAAATATTTAAGGTTTTAAATTCCGACACTTTCCATGCCAAATACTTGATTAAACATATTAAAATAACCGAAAATAACGAAATAGTGAAATAAAACCGAACTCATGAATGAACGAAATGTCAAATTTATTGGAGGCCGTAGCAGGGATCTAGCGATGATCACGCCATCTACAATTAGCTTTGCCCGACCTTCCCCATTGTCAAGTCGAAAAATGTAGGGCTGATTTTACCAACACCATAAGTATAACTTTATTCAAGGAATAATTATAAATATTTGACAGCTTTTCCATACAAAAATTGTCAGACGTCAATTTCATTCCAAGAAATATAATAAAATTTATCTGACGTTGCAAAAATTTGCCCTAAATCGCAAATTAATACATCAATATAGATGAATAAATAAATGGAGACAACTTTTAAGAACTTTTGAAAACTGTGAAGATTGTTATTTCGTGTCTCAAATGATATTATGTTGCTTGATAAGCCATTACCACTTAAACATTTACTTTGCAAATAATGATTATGCGGTCATTACCGACTGTAGGTAAGTACATACGAGTCATACGACTTTAAGAATAGAAATACACATATTTACATACGAATCTATAAATAAGTGTTTGTAGACACAATGTCTTGCAGCTGTAAGGAGGTCTTCAAAGGAGTAATAATAATATTTATTTATTAATGCAAAATAGTCTTGATGTCATTCCGGAAAGCATATTATTAAGTATAGGTACGTACAATAATATATCTACAGTTATTCTTCTTTTCAACGATGTAAGAATGACAATGAGTGACTAACTTGACTGATGCCTGGCTTCTGAGGTCTTCAGAACCCTCAATCTATTGATTCCACAAAGTTTAAACTAAGATCTCATCACGAAACTACCGTTCTTGAATAAAATATATTTCGGCAGCTAGGGGAGCTAACTCGTGGTTGATAGTACCATCTTATCAATCCGGAAATCTCGTGTTTTTGTTAATATAATTCCTGTCAATGAAGATAAGATTGGTAGGCCTTTATCACTCAAACCGAAAGATCATGTAAATTCTTGTTAAAAAAAGTACAGAAATGATAAATAACCAATTTACTCAGAAATATTATAGCCTCGCCATACCTTGCTGATAGGCTCATTTTAACCACGGCACGACCAAGTTTTATACCTACTTAGTTCGTGGGATATTCAGAAAAGAAGCAATATTTTCCTATAATATTTTCTTTACATGTCGGAAAAATACTGGAATAGTTTATTAGCTCCCCAAGCACTCATATTTAGCAGTTTACCGCTGTTTTCCGTAGCTGTACTACGTCGTAAATTGTGCCTCCTTATAGAGGGAGGGCGAGAGGTCGGCCGTTTGTTTATTACTAAGTGTTTTTATAGTCATATTAACTGGGAGATTTGTGGCTTGTATTCGCCCCCCTTATTTGGAGGTTTTTGATATCAATATTAGGAGTCAGGTCGTATTGAATTAGCCCAATTAAACTAAAGTTTTTCAGACTTTTAAATCTAAATGTGCCGAGTAGTTGGACTAAAAATAAAAAGTCTTTCCAATTTTTTTCTGATCTCGCGTTTGCACGTTGAACTTGCTATAGGAAATAGTGAAAACTAATTGAAAAATTAACAGTCGAACTTGAAACAGCGGACTTCCTGCTTACTACTTTTGCACAGCTTCATACTTGTACCATACGGCACATCTCGAGCTGCAAGGCGCCGATTTTTGAGTTCAACTGAAAAAAATAGGGGAATATCAAAAACAGAATGTTATTACATTATAAACAAAAAAAAAAAAAAAAAAACAAGAATGATAATACAATATTCAATTAATTTTGGTATGGGTTTTTTGAAGTGAAAACTTCTTTAAAAGCGCGTTGCGCTATTTTTGGTATAGGGGGTAAATCTTACGGGTTCGGCGTTACCCCGACACCACGTTTTGTACTTGGTAAAAAATATGATGTTCTATTTTCATGCAACCTTCTTTGATTTACAATAAGAAACTCGCCACTTATTTTCAAAAAATATTGAGATGCCATTTTTTTTTCCTTTTTATTTAATAGTAGTTACTATTTAATAAAAAGGAAAAAAAAGGAAAAAGTGTTTAGTTAAACACTTTTTTTTTATAAAAAATTGTCAGGATGTTTACGACTTTTCGATTAACCTTGTCAAAATTATTAGGTAAGTAGGTTCTACCTAAGAAACTTGTAATAAACTCCTGTAAAGTTCACAAAAGATCATCATCATCTTCCTGCCCTTATTCCATATTACTTGGGGTTGGCGCAACACGTTTTCTTCTTCCATTCTTCTCTGTCAACCGACACGCTATCATTCACTCCCTTCTCTTTCATATCATTCCTCACACAATCCATCCATCTTTTCTTTGGCCTTCCTCTGCCTCTCCATCCATCAACATGTATATTCATCACTCTTTTAGTCACATGCGTTTCGTCTCTCCTCATAAGTTCACAAAAGATAAATCCCCGAAACAAGTTATTTATGAAACTAAAGCGAACATGACTGAGTACGACGGAGTACATAAAGTATAGTTTATTAAGCTTAAGTCTACACTACGGACGGTTTATCTTGGCAGGTGTGAACATAGGTAATAAGAAGTTTCGCGCATGGTCTCTCACTCACACTCGCCTCCAAACCAAATGGTGACATCCATTTGGTTCCTAAAAAATCTTACTGCGCAGCCTTCTACGCGAAGTTCGGACCTGCCAAGATAAATCGCCCGTAGTATCTAACTACATATAATAAGTAATGAATTATGATAACACCTGGGGTTAATAAAAAATAGACACAAACAATATGTTTCAAAAACTGACGTGTCATCAAAAACTCAAATTTGTTTGTTCAAATGCACGCGAGAATTCATGTCATGTGACTGACGACGTCATTATTTTGTGAGCTGAGTTTTTTATAGTCTGCGGTTCATTAAGAATGATTGTTTTTCTGGTTTTCCTTTTGTAAACTTCGTGACAGGTTTTTTTATATTTGAGACTGTTGTTCATTTGGGGGATAAGTACAAGACTTACGGATTTTTAATTTGAAATGTCTGTAGAAACAGAAGGGCTCTATGACATTTCCATAGGGGAGAGGGTGAGGGTGAATGTTTCTGCTCTTGACACATCATCATCATCACACATAAATCACCTTTTTGTTTATCTGTGATTTTATAGCATCAGGAGTCTAATTTGACGCTGCTTCAAGCCAATTTACAATAAACCCTGACATTTCATACACGGTTAAGTGCGAAACAATCTTCCAAATTTCAATATTCAGATACAATACAATTTATAGAAATTGGTGAACAAAATATAACTTTTTGGCTGTTACGTCCATAAATTAAAAAGTTTATACGAAATTAATATAAATTGGAAAGCTTTTTCCCGAGTCTGAACCCGAAAAGCCCTTGAAATAGAAGCCTACTTTAAAAAATAATTGACAACGTTCACAATCTCATCTCAGTGTCAATCTGTCAAAAATTGTATAGCGTTTACCTACATTTTTGACATTTGATTGTCGCTGGCATGAGATTGCGACTTGAATTTGAACGTTTTTAGGTACGAAAATTGACCTTCTGATATGGGTGAGCTTCAATTTTGAGATTGGTTCAGGCTTACAATAATAACTTTAATGATATTGATGTTTTTGCCCTATCTAAATATACATTTAGAGAACAAATTACTAAGCGCCTTGCTCATAAATTTTAATTATTATGTACCTTTTATTTAGACATGTAATAGCTAATTAATTACTGCTTAATTTTCCCAACACTGTATCTTTTTTTTTTTTTAAACTAGTAACATGTGGAAACGTAGTGGATTGCACATTTACTTATAGCATACTGTGTATCTAGATATAATACGAACGATTGTTGTACGATTGTTTGTTTTCCCAAATAAAATAAAATAAAATAAGTACAAAGTCTTTCACGAATTTGATGAACAAAATAACTTAGTAAAATACACTAAAAATAAAATAAAATAAATAAAATAAATAAATAAATATGTTTGGACATATCACACAACGCCATCTAGCCCCAAGCTAAGCAACCTAATGCTTGTGTTATGGTAACGAGATGGCTGATAAACTACTTATATACATTTTTTTTTTTTTGTAAATACATACATATTATAGATAGAAAAACACCCAGACTCGGAACAAATACTTGTAGGTCGTACAAATATTTGTTCCGTGCGGGAATCGAACCCGCGACATGCTGCGCAGCAGTCAATCGCTCAACCACTGCGCCAACCGTGTCGTCAGTGCATAATATAATTAATTGAATATTGTATTATAAAATAAATTGGACTACAAAGATGGTCGTATCTAATATGTGTTGAACTTTACATTCGCCCACACACTCGCCCACTGCATGCACTTTCCTTATGCGAACTTATGTAGACCGGGCAAGAGATTGTTTTGATAGCTCGATATCAAGTTTTTGTTGTTATTTTAAGATTTGCGAGGTTTTCGTAACTTTATTTTGTGTTTATAGTGTCGTCTGCAAAATGTTTGGATTAAGGCGAGTATAGTCGTTTTTGAGAGCCCAATGATTTTAAATAAGCATACAGAAAATTCCAGAAAAAATATATATGAAACTTTGATATGTATAGGTACATTCAAGCTGAGCATTTGAAAATTTTACGCAACATTAAAAAATACTATGCAATTTTTTTATTCAAATGAGTTTGTTTTGAACTTTAAATCTGTTACTGCTTCTAAACTACTTACAAGTGTTATTTTCATCGCTTGACGACGATAATATTGGTAGATACCTAAATCACTTATCTTTCAACTGTGTATTTTTTATTTTAAAATAATAATTATTTTTACAAAACGCAACTTTAACAGCGGTCGAAAATACGCCAGCGGGACCGTGCGACGACTGTATATGGGAGTATGGGTCGATGACTATACTCACCTTAATCTATAAAATTATGTGTTTTCTTGCTATAATATCATACATAAATATGGATGAAAGATGTTAAGCTTAGAAAAACTTTCACAGATGTGTCCTTTCAATAGGATCAAGCTCTTTTGTGCCATCGCGTGACACGCTTGTTCAAACAAATAAAAGCTTTCAACGAGTACTTTTAATATTACATTACATAATCCAGTTTATTCACCAGTATTTGAAACTTCCTAAGAACATATTTCGCAGTTATGACAACCACCGCTTAAGCGCCATTGCAATGCACGTAACTGATCATTTGAGCTTCAAAATCGAGCCAATCAGGACACAGAGTTGCACAAAACTCGAAACGTTAGCTGGCGCAAAGTATTATCGATATTTATACTGCAAACTTGTATCTCAGACAGTCAGACCAAACCGGTCTCCAAGTCACCGGGTTACCGCTGCGCCTAACGCGCTGGTTTGCGTCCACTTTATATTGTTTGAAACACAAGGGCAGGACGGTAACGTGGTGTGGTAAGCTGGGCACCCGGCGGTGACTCGGTGAGTCACCGGCTATAGGTGTAGATAGGTGGTGGTACCGGTGAGTCAGCTGCTTGCAGTGAATCAGAATTGGATCCTGAGAATGACGACGATTTTTACTATTTGCTCATTATCTCTCGTCTTTCCAACGTCAGACCTGTCGCTCGAGACACTGATCGCTTCAGCCAGTGTACAGTTACTGTACTTAAGCAAACTGAACAATGTCTGTAAATAAAAACGCTACTCCAATACCGTACGCTTGGTGAAGCGATTAATCGATTCTCGATTTATCGCCATCGTTATTGTTAAATTGGTGAACGCGTTTAATTTTCTCGTCTATGTCGTCTGGTATAACACTTTCATCTATAACTTAATGGCACTTTATGTATTTTACTGTAAAATACTTACTTACTCGTATCTGGGTACCTACTTTATAGTTTAAAGGTATGTACTTGTACCAAAAGTAGGTAAAATGTTTGAACTTGTAACTTCTTCTCGAAACAGTCAACGTTTAGTCCAGCAACGAATTATAAAAGTAGATTGATTAAAAAAAAAAATGAGTAGTAACAAAAATTATAGCAAATATTTTACTAAAGCAATAGGTATTTACAATTTATAATTGCGATGGATGGACGGTGACCCGACAAAATTCTAATTTCCTGATATTGCTCATCATAATGAATTTTAACTAAGTAATGAAAAGTATTTCAATTAATTAACTTATCGTCGCAATCTACCAACAGCATGCCAGAAAATAATGACAAGTTAAAATTCCCGCCCATTTTTCGAGCATAGATTAAATAAATTATTTTTAATGCACTACGGGGCCTGTCATGGCGTATCGGTCACGGAAACTCACCCTATACAGCCATACGGGTGACCCTATTTACATTTGACCCATTTCTCAATATGATTACCCGCAGTCAGCTAAAATTTGATCCACGTTGATACAAAGCCCATGGAATGGCTGACAGACTGAAATATTTTAATGAATTATATCGCTTCGTAAATCTGATAATTAATAAATGTTAATTATATAATTAGTTAGTTATTTTCCCAAGCTGATTGCACACGGTGTTTAAAAACCATTTTTTGTTCATGAACAATGGTGTAAGAAACATTTTTATTGTCCGTTCTGTTACGTTGACAATTCAGCACGGAGATAATGCATAATTTATATAAAATCTCGTTAGTGTTTCCAGGATATCAAGCGCAAGAAACGAAGGAAATGCACTTAAGGCGAAAGCGCCAGGGTTGCCCGCGAAATTCAAAATTTCTTACGTTTTTCGCAATTTTCAAGTCAGTATTAGGTTTCATGTTGATCAAAATTTGATTCGCGACCGTAACAAGTATGTATTTACAGAATTATAATCATTAAAGTCGTCAATACAACTCTTTAAGACCAGGTAATCCTGTTGAATGACTATTTCATGAAATCTTGACATTTGAGGATTGTACTAACTTAAGGAGTTGTATACTGATTCTAATGATTATAATTCTGTAAATATATATTTGTTACGGTAGCGAATAATACTTTAATAAACATACAACGTAAGACTGACTTACAAATTGCAAAAAACGAAAGAAAATTTTAATTTCGCGGGCTGTCCTGGCGCTTCCCCCTTAACCCGTCGCGCGCCAATTAGCAGACACAATTGAAATTCTATTGTTATCTGTACACATGGTGTACAATCGACATTTTAAGAGTTAAGAGGATATATCGAAGCGTCGTTTAGCTCGGTGTGTAAGTGAAATGGAGCTATGGCGCGAGATAGATAGAAGACTCACTCGCACACCGACATTTAAACGCGCTTTGTTTAAATGTAGATTTATGACAAAATGCTATACTTAAATCAATGTTTAGCTTAGTAAGTTCTTAACATATTTAAAACTTCGATTTTTAAAAGCAAATTTTATTGCACAATAAGGAACTGTTTACTATAATCGTATAAAACAGAAAATAGACGGTGCTATATTTCGGTTTTAGTACAGCAGTAGACAATATAGTCAAATAACACATACGGAAAATCCAAATGATTTTACCATTTGGTTTTATAGGAATTTTAAAACACAAAATTTTCTATGTATCCCCTTAAATTAATTAAGTCTGAAAGTTTACCTGTATACTGGCAGAGTATATGAAAAATATAAATGACACGATCACGTTTCGAATACTATATCTAAGCAGTATGCAGATATAGGAAAAAAATATTCAGCAGAACATCAATTCCAGCGAAGTAACCTACTTCTGCCAATAACTCTTGTTCTGCAGATTGGCATTCGGTGGGTCAGCGTTTAAAGCGATGCAATTTTGATGAGCACTCTGCCGTGGCTAAGTGGGCTAACAGTAGGGGACACAAAAAATTGATAACTCTACGACAGATTTAGAAATCGATCAGGTAATACGAAATAAGCTGGGGGGTTCAAAATGATCGATGGTGAGTTACAAACATGACGTTACGTTTTAGCTGGTTTATGTGAAATGTAAGCAATTAGCGGCCATTTTGATAGATGCCATGATTGAATAGAACAATTAATTGAGGAATATTTCTGCAGTATGGCTTTTGCGAGCACAGCAAAAACTCTCAAGAAAATTGTTGAATAAAGAAACTGTGCAACTTGATTTTGTAGGTGTAAAACAATCATCCCTGCATTCCCTGGCAAATCAATCTTGCCGAACCAAAACACAAGCGGCACAAAGTCACCCTAGTCAATTTCAATCACAATCCGAGAGTTTTGAAGGATGTTTCATATCCACTGCTTCATATGTTTAATAAATACGTCTAGCGTTTTTTCGCGATTACGATGTTGGCCCCATGGAGAAAGTTGTTCGGTTTGATGTTCTGTATCACCCTGAAATTTGACGAGGATGTAAAACGACACGTTGTATACGGGACTGTCAGTCTGTCACTCTATTTGTATGGCGTGTCCCATTTTTGTCACGTTTTCTTCTTCGAAGTCTCGGCGCCGAGCGGTGCGGGAGCTCAAACCTACTTGAAAATATGACTGGGACAAAATGATGAACAGTCTTGTATCTTCTTCTCAAGTTCAAGTTCATGTAACTTGTTTGGAGTATCAGTTAATATTATTGGTCACACTTGATTCAGTATTATACCCACGTAATTCAGATTTCTTTTTAATTTTAACAATATTGTTGCGTATTAGTGCCGAATAATTATGGCAACCCTACCTATAGGTAATCAACAGTGGGTAGTACAAAGCTGCTAATGATGATGAAGTAAGTCTCAAATGATGCCTCCTCTTTGACTGACAGGAAGTTGTTTAACAACATCACAGCCTCGCAGGTCATCAAGAGTACCTTGAGGTCCTACTGAGAAATCGAACGTGAAGACATACAAGTAAAATGATGGACGTGTTAGCCTTGGAACGCGCCCGAGCGCTCTGATTTCTATAACTTGGGCTCGATATGAAGGGTTACACCAAACTACGACATTCTCGTTTCATCTTCATTGCATTTTTACTTATTTGTATGTAACGTGAAGCCTCACGTCATCATCATCAGTAGTAGCAATGACACCTTTACAAGTGTTTTTATTGTTTTCTTGTTTACGCAGGTGCTGTCTCGGGTACATATTACCATTCTCTGTTCCCCTTGGAGCCGTTTGGCAGAAAGGTGTGAAATTTTAAAAAGCCTTCTCGAATATTCGTCACCTTTTTATCGCAGCTTTTTTTATTCATAACGTGATAATGAGATAGGTATAGGATTGATTATTTTGTAATTTGTATACCTCAAAGTAGGAACTACAACAGAAAACATGAGACATTAAAAGTTATAAAAAAAAAGTCTGTGGACTTGACTGAAAGAACGAGTGTTCGTTGAACTGAAACGTCTGTCTAGATCATAGATATACTGTTTTTTATATTTCTATGGTCTAGATAGTAATTGCAGCATTCAGATTTTTTGTATTCATGGCAGATTATGAAGACCATAAACATCTTTTGTTCGGGTTCAATAGATCAGATTAACTTAAAGGCCTTATTGCAAAACAAGATTTATCTTCAGACCCACGTTTTTGAACGTCGAACCATTTTTGAATTTCGAACTTAATTCCGACAAAGTTAGTGTAAGTTGTCACTTTTGTAATAAGAACTTTACCCTTGTCGGAATAAATTTCAAATTACAGTAACTGGCTCGAAGGTTTGGGCTTGGACTAACGTTAGAACTTGCATAACATAACATCACGCCAGTAATCCCCGAAGGGTTAGGCAGAGGTGTGTGTACCTATAGTACACCCACATTTCGCCAGAACTTATGTATTTAAGTCGCATGTAATAGGGGGCGAGCCTAATGCCATCTACCGGGTACAAATCTAGGTTACTACTGAAAATATCCTGATGGAAAAACCCAATAACACTTTGCCCGACCTGGGAATCGAACCCAGGACTCTTGGGACCACTAGGCCAACGAGGCAGACAGTTAGAAATTATTTTGTAATATTACAAAAAAAAAAATAATCAATCTGCCTAGCCTTTTCCCAACTGTGTTGGGGTCGGCTTCCAGTCTAACCGGATGCAGCTGAATACCAGTATTTTACATGGAGCGACCGCCTATCTGACCTCCACAACCCAGTGACTGGGTAATTTAATAAATACCCCTTGGTAACACTGGGTCAGACTTTCGGGCTTCTGAAAACCCGTAACGATTGTCAAAGATCCACGAATGACAGCCGGGACCAACGGCTTAACGTACTTTCCGAGGCACGGAGTCTCGGTATGTAAAGATGGTCACTCATCCACGGACAAATCCCGACTAAGGACCAAGCGTAGCTTAACCTGATGGATCGACCCGTGCAGCTTAACAGCTTGCTTAGCCACGAGCTCCTATAATAATACTAAAAGTAAGTAATAAAATAAATAATAATAAATACCTTGGATATCACAACCAGCGGGGCAATTGCATAACACACTATCAATCGGAATCGGTTTCATTTTGACAGTTCAACAACATTCATTGCGTTATTTACGTTGTTGAGCAGACAAATTTTTCGAATATATGAAGCAATGTATTAGGAATTTGTTTCAAAATTATTCAGATTCTGAATGATAGTGTGTTAAGCAATTAGGATGCCGATTAAGCAACGAACCAACACTAATAAGAAAAACGAATTTGGATAAATCTATCCTTTTAAAGTAACGGCTTGGTTCATCAAACCATTTGATCTTCATGACACTGCATAGCCTTGATAAGTCAAAAATAATAGATTAGCAATAACCAAACAAAAAAAAATAAGAATCACAGCAAAATTGCCAAAAGGCTGTTTAGCCACAAATTAAGTTAGCTACATCAGTTCTCGACTACGTTAGAACCGGTTCTGAAAACAATAGGAGAACTTGCAAGGTTAGTCTTTATGTCACGAGTAAGAATACATGCGAACTCAAGACGAGATGTGCACAAGAACAAAATATAGGAAGATTTTTTGTAGAAACAGTGAAAACCTTGCAATGCAGGATACTTGCGAATATGGATATACCAACACTACACCATAAGATAGTGAAGTTAATTTGACAAAGATAAAGGAAGGGATGCAAGTTGACTCAAACCGTAAAGCAGACATTTGTACTTCTCAGGTCGGCTTTTGGGTTGAAAAAAAAAGAGTATAGTTTATTATATAGGTACGTACCAGTTAGAAGAAAGAAATACATTTACTTAAGCTTCTGCAGACAATATGTTTAAGAACATAAGAACGGACTTCCCAAAAATTTATTTTACTTGACAGTGAGTGGTGTGGGGCTTGTAGCTAAGTAATAACAGTCGCACGGGTCGATCGCTACGCTTGCCGCAGTTGATCCGTGGATGGGTGACCATCGTTATATACCAAGACCCCCGTGCCTCGTAAGGGGTATCACATTACCCAGTAACTGGGTTGTGGAGGTCAGTTAGTGTTGGAGTATAGCAAAAACAAACGACCCTATACTTCAACACTATTAGTATTTCTGTTTCTAACTCACAAATATAAGTTTTTATATCCGAGCCCGCCCTCAGCACTTGACTGAAATCCTGACTTTATCATAGCGTCTGTACTCTTCTATAAGCCTTGCATGAGACCACATGTCTCACGTAAACGACACTTAAAGTAAAGGATAATAAACACACTATTAAAATCCTTAGGACGGTCTTTCCTTTGGCTTTCTCCTTTGATCCTAACAGTTAACCAGTCGCATCATGTAAATTACTGGCATTCAGCTGCGTCCGGTTGACAGACTGGAAGCCGACCCTAACATAGTTGGGAAAAGCCTAGGCAGATGATGAGTGAGTGGTGTGATTGAGGGCCTTGAACTACATACCTATACAAAACTTTAGTGTGCTGTTTAATCTGAAATAGACTGGTTTCCCCTAATAAGGTGCTAGTTTGATTATTGTTGCTTCATCTTAAATCTTAATTGGTAGATCAATTTATTTCCTTTTCGCCCGTTAAAAAATTAGTTATATAATAAGCTGTAGTGATATAATAATAGGTACATAATAGATATGATGTTAGAAACAAAATTTATCATATAATATATTGACAACTGCCAAATTACTCACAAAAAAAAAGTTAATTGGCCTTAGAGTATTTATTGGCATAGCCAATTTACCCAAAAACACGACCAAAAGTCACTGAACCGATAACGAATCGCAAACCGCCAGGTGTTATCCACCAGCCAATAATTTTGCAGCTTTACTTCTAATAATAAACATAACGAGAAAAAAAAATCTGTTTGTTCAATATCGCAGTTGCACGCCCAAAGGCTTTAATTTAGATAATAATTTTATCTTGACCGGTTTTCCTTGATGCTCCGTGACTCCGAGCCAAAGTTCAGAGGGTCTCGCCTCGTTCTATCTTGTACATTATGTTGTGTGCCATAGACAAGTCGTCTGACACCATAGAGGCAACATGTGTGACGGTATTGTAAGCTCACAAAACGAGAGCATCGCTTTGAATCGGATTGAAAGATTAACTTGGACATTTGTTGGATGTATTTGTGAAGATACTTTAATAAAGGACCACGTTGCTACTTGAGGGTTAAGAGTATAGGATAAAATTGAGGAGAAACTTTGGGAGCCAAGTTATACTGTTGTATACAGAGTAAGCAGTATGTTGGTTTTCAAAACAGCCGTTAGGCAATCATAGCCAAACATAAGAATCTACTTTACAAGTACGGTCGCTGCATCAAGTAATAACGAGGAAAATGTTATTAAAATTGCATTTATCGGGAAAGTTTTTATGCGTTGATAGAACCGTAATAGTTTTTTTGTAACAATTACTCTTATATTATGTTCCTTTTACATCAATGAAGCTCATTATATATCGTAACTCGAAATTCAGTAGAAATTATTCATTTAATTTTATATTCACTTTCATTTTACATTACGCTTTAATGCAAATTCAAAAGGATTGAAATAAAATTTAACAAGCGACTACGCTTGTTATAGATAAATTCATGTTCTCATGAATAATTGAAAAGGTGCCATTAAAATAATCTCGATCTGAATATTATTTGATCTGATACTCGTATTTACAGCATCGAGCTCTGGAGAAACTTCCATGTAATTTTTTATTTTAATCCCAAATCCAAAGGTAACGTGAAAGTGAAACAATGATGTGGCATCAATGCTGCCAAACATACGGAGTATTCCTCAATTTGTTCTCAATATAATATGGCGACACATAATTATTATGCTTTTAAAATTATCCCAGATGCGCAAAGAAACACAGGTGTAGATATTACATAGCAAGGTGACTTATGAATATTCATCAACTTTTACTCATTTGTTTAAACCATAATAAGGTCAAGTAAGTACCTACTTGATAATATTAACAAACTGCTTGCAAAATAGTCACACTCCGGTGGAGCACGTTGTTCAAGACATTTCAGTTTAGAAACTCACCATTCTATGCGTTGTTATTTGGAGCACTGTTGTTGCAACTTTCATCCTTACCACCTCGAATTTAGAATAAAAAATTGAACAAGTCATGAACTCAAATTATAGAATTACTACGAATGTACTTGATAAAATCATTGTCATAATATTCCTCAATCGCTTTATCATTGTTGCTGTCTTTGCAGTTGTTTGTAAGTCACATATATTTTTATACTTCACAAATCAACCCATAATGTTCAAATACTGCTTAGCTATTCTTATCTTTATGTGCTCTCACATTACGGGCTATAATACCGTGAATGTTTATGATATATAATGTGACCTGTGCCGTACGTGTGCCATATACCAAATTGGGTTGTAAATCTTGTGTGCTTTTAGATATTATATCATCTTATCTAAGACTTTCTTGATATAAAATGAGAATTTTTTTTTTAACAAAGTCTGCTTGAATATTCTGTACATTCCTTTGCATAGATTATTGTGTCATCTTCTTAATGGCTACTAAATTATAGATTAATAATATAACATAAACATATGTGTTCATACGTAGGATAAAACACTAGTTCAGTCTTTAGAAACTAATTTAACTCGAATAAATATATACAAATCAGAATCTTCTCTAATTAGCTCCCTTCTCTTCTTCACTTTCTAAACTCCAGAACCTGATAAAGTACGGGAAAGAATTTGAATTATTTATGTAATCCACATTACGTCGGGATCAGGTGCACAAAGCCTCCAGCAACAAAAGACAAACTTAAGCCCTTAACTTAAACCCTTGATGCAGTGGTCCAAGTATCGAACCTCTGGGCACTCGGTTGTAAAACAATTGTTGCATTCAAAACTTCTGTTCTATTCAAAGGTCTTACGATTTTAGACCATGTTTAGTTGTTAATAGGGGTGACAAATCATTGGCATGGTTGCAGAATTAAGCTAGAGCAACCGAAAAAGTAGGGCGTCGTGGTCACGAGCTTAAGTTAGAATGTTTTATTCAGAGTCGTGACGGATGGTAGGACGAAGGTAGGAGTTCACAGTAATTGTAACTATTAGATAAAATTACTGGTTTCAAGACAAATAATACTGGCTCACGACAATCTGTTTAGGTAAGTCAGCTGCCGTGAAAAACTCTCACTGGCTGGTTCAAACGATGCAGAAAGTGGTTATCCTTGTTTTTTTTAAATCGTGGGAACGCTTCTCGCTCCGTGACCACCTACAATTGTTTCTTGGGACTCAAAAACTAAGAAATCATACATTTTATGACCTTTTGATAAGAGACCATTGTTCACATTACTTTATTCGATTAACAGAAATGATAAGTGTGACAATACTTGTAATTGGTGTTTACTAGAAAAGGTCAATATGGGTAAACTGTTCAAATAATGTTATTATGTATGAATCCTCATAGGAATAGCAATTACCTGACGCAATAAAGTCGGTAATATACTCGTAGGTCGGCTAGCCTCTGAAGGTGTGTTACCGGGTATGAGCATGATTGTGAGCAGTAAAAATATAATATCTTTAACAGTATCAAATGGTTGCGAGGCAATTTAGTAAATTCTACAAAATGTATAATATGGTATTATTTCATGGTATTATTTTACTGGCAACAGATCGGATAAAAATTACAAAAACAATAAACTTTGTAAAAACAATATACTAAATACCCTGATGATAATGCAGTTTTCTATAAACACGGTAATCAACAGTTTCCTGCATAATCGTTAATTTAAAATCGATCTAATAACCCACATCACCCGTATCACATGACAAGGGGGAATTAAGGGGCAATATTATTAATGACGAAAACAAAAAAACCGATACAAACTCAATACCAAAATACACTTTTTGGGACGATTTAAAACTTCCATAAAAGGTCTTAACGAGTATTTTTATTTCATCGAGTATTTGTGTTTTTATTTCGTATGATAATATTGAGTAGGTACACCCATTTTGATTGTCCAGGTAGCATGAAATATAAATAATGCTCCTTTTTTGCAAATTATCGGTTAAGATATGCACAATATTTATGAAACACAAAGGTTCATTACGGCGATGTTTTGTTCCGACTCAGTGTTTCGAAACTTGATTTGCACATGAGATAAATCGTAATAAAGTGACGGAAGAGGAAGAGCTTGGGTTTCATTTTAACGATATAATTTTGAAGAACAATGATTAACTGCTAGAAAAAAAATATCAAGCTCCCTCCAACATAGCCGATGTAGATGGTCACAGTGTGCAACACTTTTCTGACTGCATAGTTAGTTTATTTACAAATATTTTTTCAGAATTTTTTTTTCATTCTTCTTTCTATTGAATTTATTATTATTATTATCTTATTATGTTATTGTATTATGTTTTATAGATCCTAATGCATTACATTGACCATGATGATGCTGCTGAAATGCTACATTTATTTTGACTTTTCGTTTTTCTATAGTTTTGGCGTACAATCATTGCGCTACACAAATTCATGCAACCGCAGTCTGCTTGCGGGGTCAAGGATTTAACTGTCAAGATATATTATTTTTGTTGCTATTACAATTTGAGCATTTCTCGTCGATGTCTGATTTTAGAGTCCAACAAAATATTATGATTTTCTCGTCATAAAATAGATTTATATTAATTTCTTGAAATTTTCCTTTGTTATTTTAATTAACATGAGTTTAATATTGTTTTTGTCTTCAAAAGTTTAACTGTACAGTTTGTTTTTATACATAATTTAATCAGAAAACTGCGAAATCATCTCATTGTGTACATAATAGCCACTTAGCTACTCAATTTGATATCAACCTTGGATCGGCGCATTTGATATTTATTTTTTTACTATCGGCAACTGCATTGCCATTCTCTACCATATTATCTGTAATAAAGATTTTATATAAATTGAATTAAATGCGATATTATCCAATACACGAACAAAATCTAGATTAACTTGCATTTCTATTGGAAGTGTGGAGAACAAAGTATTCGTTTATATGAATGGAAGCCTCTTTCCGGTCTGTCTGTCTGTATACAGTGTACTTATTTGTATCGGCTATAATTCAGTCTATTGTGTGTCGGCCTTGCTTCGCCTTTCACCGCTCCGGTTGAGAAATTACGCCTAAAATTTGAACAGATCGGCTTTTGACCACTCAAACTACATTTGTGCAAATAAAAAGCTGTTGCACAAAATAGATCATGTTGCATACGATTACGATTTGGTAAAGTTATTGGTAGGTACTTATACGTTTCAGTTTGGTATCTACTCGCAGTCGCTCTTTTGGATAGAGTTATTTATTCAATTGTTTTGTGCCTATAATTGTTGGTGAAACAAATTACCTATTTCCAGTAAATTTTTATTAATATATTTTTAAAGCTGTCGATGAATTGTTTTAAATATGCATGGACTATTTACGTTAGCATGTCCGAGAAGATTGATAATTCAGCAAAAATAATCGACCATAGCTGATTATTATGATTTATAGTTGGGAAATTATTGAAACATTCATTCATTGTCCCTATGCACAATTATTTTATTTATTTATTTACCTTACAGGTCTTAACCTTATGCGATAGTTAAGTTAGTGACATGTAAACATAATTTCGACCTGAATATATATATATATATATATATATATATATATATATATATATATATATATATATATATATATATATATATGGTGCGAATTGCTCGAGTCAGAATTTTGATCTAGACCCAGGCTCTCTCTAGATTAGAAAGATGTTTGATCTATGGTCCGTGACCTATTTATTATTAGCAAAAGACCATGCCGATTTTAGTATAGAAGGTGGCGTCTTTGTTTCTCTCACGGCCATCAACCAAATCTTGTTTTTCTAGTACAGACGAAAGTTACAGAGTTAGGTACAAGAGTTCCAAGTTTATATGTATTTATTAGATTTGTAAGCAGTTTTTGAATCCTAGGTGCAAGGTTATTGTTAAGTTACCACAAAATATATAGCCATTAAATGTTTTTGGACATTTGAGTATTCGGTACACCCCATTCCCATACGGTGAAAAAATTAAAAAAACTAAAAAAGAAATAGGAATTACGCGCGAAATGCTCGGGATGTCCAAAACATTTAACGGCTATCTATTTTGTGGCAACGTAAAACACTAACCTTGTACCTAGGAGTCAAAAATTGCATACAAATCTACTTCTTATCACTTCTAACTCTTATAATTATGTCATTTTGGACTGAGTTAGAGATATGCATGTCAAATAAGTTTCGTTTGTTACACTATTCTGTACTAGAAAAACGGCGCCAATTTCAGGCATTGGCTTTTTTGTGTGTCTAAAAGCCATGTGCGTAAGCGCAGTTCAAAGTGAACTTACATTTTACCTCCGTGAGAGAAATGGCATCGCCTATGTCACTTATTTTATTGCAAGTCATGAACAATGAAAGTTGTTACTAGTGACTTAGTTCTTACTTTTAAATTAGAACTAACGATTATGACATATCAATCAAATTATGTGGAAATATAAAACCAAATAAGAATGACTAATTTAATTATACAAGGTTACTGGTAATTCGACGTATATCCGTCAGGGATTGATAAGGGGGCCAAAATGCACAAATTGAACCCCCCATATGTATGGCCGAAATTCAATAGTTTTCGAGATATTTGAATTTTAAGAGTTTTTCGATATTTACATTTTATTTACGAAATTCCAAATAAAAAAAAATACATATTTGAATGGGTACCATTAAAAATGATGTTGTAGCTGGCACTTCAATTAAGCTATGGACATAATTAAAACTACTTAATTTAACAAAATAATTAAAATAATGAGCGATATAAGAATAATATCTTACCAATATTTTCATTTTACGCTTCAAAATGTTGTCTCGTCACAAAAATTTCTATGACATTAATCGTACAAGTAACTAAAACAACTTGGCTATTCTGTAAGCATGCCACGAATTATGTATTTTAAAATTGACTTTTATACCTTTTTGGAAAGCTTACAGAATAGCCAAGTTGTTTTAGTTATTTGTACGATTAATGTCATAGAAATTTTTGTGACGAGACAACATTTTTGAAGCGTAAAATGAAAATATTAATAAGATATTATTCTTAAATCGCTCATTATTTTAATAATTTTGTTAAATTAAGTAGTTTTAATTATGTCAATAGCTTAATTAAAGTGCCAGCTACAACATCATTTTTAATGGTACCCACTCAAATATGTATTTTTTTTTTTATTTAGAATTAAATGTCAAATTTTGGGCAAATATCGAAAAACTCTTAAAATTCAAATATCTCGAAAACTATTGAATTTCGGCCATACATATGGGGGGTTCAATTTGTTGCATTTTGGCCCCCTTATCAGCCCTTGACAGATATACGTCGAATTACCAGTAACCCTGTATAGCAAAACTTTTAAGGAATAATTTCAATAAGTCTACAGATGTATTGTAATTTGCTTGAACGATATTTACAAACTGATTCAATACACACATCCAATGTGATAATATTCTTAATTGTGATAATAATGCAAATTTATGTTTATATTGTTTCAGGTCCATGTTTCAACAAGAATAGCAGAAAAAAGAATAGTGTGGAGCGCTTTCTTCTTCCTACTAGGTGGGTATTAGTACATAAGGAAATAAAATAGTCATACAATATAGAATGTAATGATCATCTTTATGTATTTCACTGTTACTGATTTCTAATTCATTATTAGAAGTAATTTGTTCATTGAAAGCATTGTTAACGTCTTGATTAACAAAGAGTTGTCTCATTTCCTTTTGGTTAGTCTTTCTCATAGTCTGTCTAATCTATATAGTGTATATGTCGCAGTAAGATGGTTGAAGCCATGATACAGTTATATCCCTAGGGATACAACTGTCTTACTAGGAATATAACTATGATATGAGCACAATCTAGTGATATAACTATTAACGCACTCTGACCAAATAGGTTAGGTTAGTCGCAGTAACAAAATTAGGGCACTCCGACTGATGAACCGCTTTCATATAACTATATTACGGTACATAGCTATATCCCTAGGGATATATAACTGTATCACGGCTACAATTATCTTACTGCGACATATACATATAATTTCAATGCGACTGTTCGTCAGCATATCAGCTCTGTTTGGGTTATTGAGGTTTATCTTAGTTTCCAAAAGTTAGATTTAATCACGTTTTAGCTTTTAGCGACAACATATGAAATTGAAATTATTACAGTAGTTATAGACTTCATATTTATTCATGGCTAATGTTTACCTTCTTGGTGTGCACCTCTTTAAACTTATCATATTGTGCAACGGTGGTTTTAGTTGCCAGTTTGTGGTTTGTAAATAATCCGTCATGCTATATAGATACGTATTTATTTACTAAAAGTCGTTTGACGAAACTCTGGTCTCGTTCGATTGAGCCGTTTTTGTCGCGTCGAAGTCTTCATAATTAAAAACTTTAATTCCCATTTCCTGAACGCTAATCTATATAGGGTGACTGGTAATTAGTGACCGATACATAAACACATGATTGTGCTCATGTTAACAAACAACTTTTACTACGGGACAAACCTGAAATCGCGAAAAATAATCAGCTGGTCCCTACATTTTGACGAGTTATGCGAACATGAATGTATGGAGCAGCTGATTTTTTTTCGCGATTTCAGGTTTGGTCCCATAGTAAAGGTTGTTTGTTATCATGAGTACAATCATGTGTTTATATGAAATCTATATTAGGGTGAATTGCCCAAGCAAAAAATTACACGGCAAACCTGAGAACGGTAGTGCAATGTGCTGATTATTAATTTTATATATTTTTTCTCAACAACGTAAGTATTTCTCTACCTTGGCAAAAAAAATCATTGGTATTTACCCTCTAATATACCCAAAAAAAAAATTACAAAGTGTTATTTTATCATCACGGTGACCTGTCCTGAACCTAATTCCGCTCATAACATACCTTCTCCTGCAAATACATTCGTAATATGGATTTAAATTGATTTTGTTATCATTAAATTATAATATATTCGATCAAATAAAACAATTTTTGTTTGTTTATCTTCTTTCTCATGGATTTGACAGGCAGTCAACTTTTGTCTGGAAAAAAGTTATCATTTCAGAGGACAGTAAGTTTTAGTAGAATAGCCACATCAACATTGCGTTGTTACGCCCCTTTCACCTTTTCTCACTCCGGATCAGTCCGGCTTAAGCTCTCGGCGCGAACGCACCGGTCCCAACGTCTTGCGGTTTCCCGCCAAAAAAGTAAGTTTATCATTTCAGTAATATGGGGACAAAAATAGTTTCATTTCGGTGGCTGTTATAACTCGTGCTAGATTTGTTTAATTTGTTTCAAAATTGTGTATTAAATTCGCAGTAAGTACTGTTTTGTTTGAGTAGTGTTCATATTTTTTAAATAATTTTTTTTCGGAGTTAAATGTAGAACTAACCTCTATTTTATCATCTCAGTGTTATCATTTCAGTGGATTCGGTGGACTGTTATACCAATTACAGTCCACCGGAATTAAAAGTATCTCCGAAATGATAAAAACATAAAGTTTTAGAGATCCTGGTGTCAAATACAAAGTCATATCGGTTTATCATTTCGGTGGACACTTTTAATTTCAGTGGACTCTTAAAACTTTATCCTTAAATATTTATGTAAGTTTTGATAATATTTGATGTCCACTCACGCACAATGTTATAAAATAGACTAAAGTATTATTTGTCACTAAAAATATATAGATTGCATTGAAATAAAAAAATCCCACCGAAATGATACATAAAAATCTCTTGTTGAAATTCACCCATTAAATACATTGTGCATTTAATATAGATCAATATGGCCCTTTACAGCATGTAATTTAAATAAATATATATAAAAATGAATCCCTATTTCCCTTGGTCACGCCATAACTTAAGAACGGCTTGACCTATTTGAATATTTTTTTTTGTTTCATTATCCTCTTTACTGGGGTGGTTTAATAAAAAATAGGAAAAAAGAAATTAAAATTTTGAAAGGACAACGTCTAGTAATTAATGTATTTGTGCGCAATAAAGGTGGAGCACTTGTGAATCAATTATTGACGGCAAACTACAACAAGAATAATAAGGCATCAGACTTGATTTTTTTTTAAAGGAGGTTGAACTAAAGTGCATGAAGGCGACATTATAATGTGGTACTACAAATGCATAAAATGCTAATCTTGAGGCTAGAGATATCTTAAATCTTCAAAACATTGGACAAATGGTCCCATGTTTCAAATCATTCAGTTTTCGAAGTAGAGAGAGGATAAAGTCATATTTTATCGTTAACATCTTATACTACAGTAGTTAAATTATTCAAGCTTACGTTACTCCTCAGTATTACGCTGACATGACAAAAACTACTTCGGAAAGTAAACTACACCAACTTTGTACAAACCTAATGCAGTGAGTAGTAGGAGTTTTTCGAAGTTAAAGCACAGCTTAAATAATAGTACTGACGATTAAAGTAAAAAAATCAGATAGATGTACCTAACCGTGTAACACCGCGGAAGCGTATCAAAGTGTTCGTGATAAAGAAACACGCTCACCGATTTGAAACCACGATCAACATTTAAAAGAAGGTGTAATCAATATTAATGACCTTTTTCGAATCTTTAGCCTGCAGTTTTTATGCTTCGTCGAAGTGTAGGTAAATTGAAAATTGATTCTCCGATTAAACGCTCATAGATTTTCTTGTATGATAAGGCTATTTTTATAAAAAACTTCACATCCTGACGGTCGATAATTCTTAGTGGTCTAGTGATGTTGTTTTTTTTGCTGTCTTTGCTAATCTCTGATTTCGGAGCTAAACTGGATTTAGCTGCTCATTGTAATGAGTAGTCGATTTTAGGAAAGTTCGTATTGACTGGCATTCCTACTCATCACCTCACCTAGCCTTTTCCCAACTGTGTTGGGGTCGGCTTGCAGTCTAACCGGATGCATCTGAATACCAGTATCTTTATTAAGTGTGCAATAAAAATAGAGCCAATCTAGCCACTTACTAATCTGCAATATTTTAGGAACACTTATTCACAGTTTGTGCCATAACACAATGTGAACACGGCACTCACTGATTGATGTACATTAGCTTTGATTGTATAGTAGTGTTTAACTTTAGTTGGGCTAATTAGTTAGGTAGGTTCTATGGCCGATTAAACTTAACCCATGGCTTGAACTGTTTATTTTTTAATTAGATATTTTTTTTTTTTTTACACAATAGTTTTTATTTAAACATTATATAAGTTAACACTATTCACTAGGCACTAAAGTAAATTACTAACTAACTAACTATACAAATAAATACAAAACAAAAGGACACTTAGGCGTCGAAATAGTCGTCGGCATCGATATCATCCGGAAACGTGCCCAGAAGACTGGCAGCATTGCCACGTTGAATGTCAATGCTAATTCTTTGACCAAAGAACGAGCCAGCTCTCTGGTCACGTAAGTCTTGACCAGTCGGCGAGAAATTTCCTTAAAAGTAGACGAAAACTCGGGCCCCATGACCCCAAACGGCTCAAAACTGTAGTTACCTATACAGGTTACAGTATTTGCGCCGCTTGAGGGTCTCAGCAGCCGCAGCAGTGGCGCCAGCACAGCACGTCGTGCTTGGAACATGAGATGGCGCGAGGGTGTCGACACAATT
The DNA here is from genome assembly GCA_946251885.1 of Cosmia pyralina. Lineage (NCBI taxonomy): Eukaryota > Metazoa > Arthropoda > Insecta > Lepidoptera > Noctuidae > Cosmia > Cosmia pyralina. The sequence goes on from OX276344.1 coordinate 24,699,082, forward strand.
AGATAATTAGGTCGACACATACAGTCTGAATTCTGTTTCAGAATTCCGTTTCGAACTAAGCAAATCCATACAAAATGATGCACAGACTACCATGCGGAATTACAAATCGGAGAAAATTTCGAACGGAGGACTAGATTTTGAAGCAAAACAAAGTTATGAGATTAGTAATTTTAAATGAATAAGAAATAAATTTTGCTCTTCTAATTATCCTTTTCAAGGACATCATGAAGTTAATAGGTACATAGAGGGCGCTGGTCTATTCACAATTCATTAACACTAAGATGGTTGTAATGATAACTGGTAAAGATTTATAGCATCATCAATAGATAAATTAATAATCGTTATTAATTATAGAAGCTCAGCACGTGTCTTCTTATACGTGACTTTTTTTTTTTTTTTTTTTTTTGTGGATGGGAAATCATCAAATGACTTCTCCCGCTCCGGGCAGAGCGGGAGGGTGTGTCAGACTTTTACTGACTAAAACCCACCCGTGTTCCTTCAGTTGCCCGTGCCAGGGCCACGGTATCTCTTTCGAACTACCCGCGACCCCGGCGGCTTCGGCCCTATTGGACCCCGTCACTGCTGACATCTCTTTGAGGCGCGCGTGGAACACAACGCGCCGTCGACCCGGGCCTGGTCCTTACCGGACGGCGAGCTGGCCCATTACTCGTCGTCCGCAAGCCCGCGCCTACGGTGGCCGGGAATCGGCAATCGATTCCCGCCGCCCAGGGCGTCTCCTGCGGCGGCTAGGGGCGCGAGGGCGCGGCTGTTGCCTCTCCCTCTCGCGTCCCGCCTCCTCCTTTGCGAGCATTACTGCTTCGCAGAAGGAGGTGACGGCCTCCCATGCACTCTCGCTCCGCACCATGGCCTGGACCAAGTTTGGACGCGAGAGATCGCCGCCGCCGATCGCCTCCGTGAGAACACGGCGGTGCTCCGCCCAAGCCGGGCAGACCTCCACTGTATGCTCCACCGTGTCCTCCGGGCGATCTACACAATGGTGACACCCGGGCGTTTCCTCCCGCCTTATCCGAAACAGGAACCTCCCGAAACAACCGTGTCCGGTGAGGACCTGCGTCAGGCGGAAGGTGAGGACGCCATGGCGCCTCTCCAACCACTCCTCAAAGAGGGGACTTATCGCCGCAATTGTGGCGTGCCCAGCGCTGGGTTGCGACAATCGCACTCTCCATGTCGCCATGAGATCCCGCCGGAGCTCTGTCCGCTGTACCGTGATTTCTCGCGGCAGCGGAGTTACGCCCCGGCGTTTTGCCTCCTCGCGCCACTCCCACACGTGCGCGAGGACTTTTGCCTCCAGATCCCATGGCGGTAATCCGGCAAGGAGGCTCGCCGCCTCACAGGAGACCGTGCGGTATCCCCGGACTAGCCGGATGGCCATGACCCTCTGGGACGCGTTCAACCGGCGGGCTGGTCGCAGCCTCAGGGAACGCGCCCACACCGGTGCCCCGTAAAGGGCCATGGACCGCACGACCCCCGCGTAAAGCCTCCGGCAGGAGGCGTTTGGACCCCCCAGATTGGGCAGGAGCCGCTTCAAGGCAGCCCCGGCCCGCTCCAGTCTGGGAGCCAAACGTCGGAAGTGCTCCACGAAGTTCCACCGGCTGTCGAGGACGAGTCCCAGGTACTTCATCGTCGACTCGACTGCGATGTGAACCCCTCCTACCGTTATTTGGGAACCCGACGGTGGCGCGTTCCGAGGACCATGAAAACACATGACCTCGGACTTGTGCAGGGCCACCTCGAGTCCCAACTGCCGGATCCTCTCTACGATTGTCGCAACCCCGCGTGTCGCTAGTTCGGCCGCCGCCTGGTGCGACCTCCCTTGCGCCAGGACCAGCGTGTCGTCAGCGTAACATACAACGCTGACGCCGCTAGGGAGGTCGGCGCGCAGCACCCAGTCGTACCCGATGTCCCACAGATGTGGCCCCAGGACAGATCCCTGTGGGACACCGCACGACATCTCTCGCCGGTTCCACTCTCCCTGATGACCGGGGTAGATGACGGTCCTGTCCGTCAAATAGGCCTCGACCACTCGACGGAGGTAGGTTGGCACCCGGTGATACCGGAGTGCCTCCCTGATGCAACTCCAGGGCAGGGTATTGAAGGCATTGGCGATGTCTAGAGACACCGCCAAGACGACCCCACCCCGGGCCACAGCATCCCCCGTCGTGAGGGCTTGCACGCGCATGATGGCGTCCACCGTAGAGCGCCCCCTGCGGAAACCAAACTGGCTCTCCGTCAAATCCGGCCCCTCCTGCGCCAGCCACCCGACGAGGCGGTCTGCAATGACTCTTTCAAAGAGCTTGCCCACCTCGTCGAGCAGCACGATGGGCCGGTAAGCGGACGGAGAGTCCGCAGGGCGTCTTATACGTGACTGACAAGCTAATCTTAGGAACAACTGCCTCTGTAGACAATGTGATTTTTTTTAACGTAGGTATAGGTAAGTCAAGGAAATGTTTGAGAGTGACAGCATCGTTGGCATCATCAGCATTGTCCTTTGCTTCTTTTAGAGTATATGCAGATGCTCCATCACCATCCTTCTGCCCTTGCTTGCCTTACGACTTTTTCGTCTATCAGCTATCATATTGGTCTTCATTTCCTTACAAATCATATCGTCTTTCACATATTCCATCCATTATTTCATTTCCAATTATGACTATTTCAATTACTCCTATATAGCTTTTTGTGGTCGTTTTGTTTCTGCATAAGACACTAAAAATAGAATCAAGATCATCATAACATATTTAATAACATGTTGTTACAAAGATCAACCGATTACACATAAGGTAGGTAGTTACTTAGTTTTAATAAATGTGTGACAATACGCAACAGATCCTTGCATAAGACCGTCAGACGCCATTTTAGTATCATGGCATCATAAATAAATGTCAATTAAAACGCTATTACAGCATTAAAGACAATATTTTATTTTATAAAGTAATTATTTTATAAACAATGTATGACTCGCCTCTTCAAGTTATAAGTACCTATATGATATATTTTTGTAGGTTTAGATAATTATCGGTGAATTATTCCGTTTTACTCAGTAAAAGCACGTACACGCACGGTCAAGAGCAAAAAAGCTTGTGTAAAATTATAGCTCACTACGAGATATACACGGTGTACATCATAGACATAGAGAATTGGACTGAGCGTTATCACAAAGTGATCATTCTCTAGAAAGGGACAATGCGAATGTGCGGCCAATTCCTGTAGTACTACTACAGAGAAAACTAGGTACTGGGGGCCAACCACCACTTCTTGAAGCAGTATTGTTTTAATTTTACTTCAGTGTGAGAAAGAGATGGAGCTATACAGGACATCTAGCTCCATCTCTTTCCCACACTCATGTAAGATTAATAATACTGCTTTAAGAGGTGATGGTCTAGCTCCTGGTCGCAAATGCGCTTTGTCTCTCTCGTACTTTTTGTTCTGTATTTACTGTACAACTGAAACTGAACACTAAACTGTATGAATTCCGCACATGATTCTTCTAGACCCACCAGTGTTGAGATTTTTGGTGTAGGTATTGCACTTTTGATTAAAACAGATTGCTTTTACTAAAAACCGGCGAAAATTTTCAACACTGGTTGGATCTAGAATCAATCTATCTGCCTAACCTTTTCTCAACTATGTTGGGATCGGCTTCCAGTCTAACCGGATGCAGCTGAATACCAGTATTTTACATGGAGCGACTGCCTATCTGACCTCCACAACCCAGTAACTGGGTAATTAATACGATAACCCGTGGTTAGGCTAGTTGTCAGACTTTCGGGCTTCTGACGACGCGTAATGACTTTCAATGATCTACGAATGACAGCCAGGACCAATGGCTTAGCGTGCTTTCCGAAGCACGGAGGAGTCGCGATAAGTAAAGATGGTCATCCCGTCCACGGACGGAATTAGCTCTGGCAGATAAGAGATGACCAGTCTCAACTGACGGAGCCCATTCACGCGTCATGTTCGTGAACGGGCGCCGTCAGTTGAGACTGGTCATCTCTTATCTGCCAGGGCTTATTTTTAATTTTATATTTTGACTTGTTTTTAAGTATTTTTTATTTTTTTTACATTGTTCTCACATGTAGAAGCAACGAAAATAATGTGCCCAGGATGTTGTACATATCTTGATTTAAAAGAGTGTCCGTGGAGTTTCTTGCCCGGTCTTCTCCATTGAGATCTACGTTTTGGAATGGGCAACTAGCTTCAACTTTCTGACTAATTGACTGACTCTTTGACAATTCAAAAGTGCCTGTAATTGGTTTAATTGAAATAAATGCTTTCCGTCTTATTACAAAACAAGGTTCATCTTCAAACCTAGGTTTAAACCATGGACCCTTTTTTGAATTTCGAACTATATTCCGACACATTAAGTGATCAGTTTTACAAAACTGACAACTTAGTACCGGACTAAGTTGTCAGTGTTGTATAAAGAACTGTATTTCTATCACAGCTAGGTTCTTATTACAAAAACTGGCTCGATGGTTTAAACCATGACAGAAGAAAAACCTCGTTTTGTAATAAGACCGTTTGAGTTTGGACCAACCCCGGCAAGTGTAGCTTAACCTGATGGATCGAGCTGTGCGGCTGCTATTACTTAGCCACGAGCTCTCGAGGCTCTAGAATCAGGTACTGAATTCATGGTAACCGTTTGCTCACCAATGTCCACTGCACACAGGAAAAATGCATCAACCTAGGTAGGTTACTAGAACATCGCCTTTGAATAACTTGGTAACCAGTTTCGTTGTATCGCAGGATAAAAAACCACTTATGTAACTGTTTTTCAATCGATCACACTGAAAATCTTGGAACATGATCGTAAAAAGCACAGTATAACAATGATACAGTAGTTTATCTTCATAGAAAACGGTCGAAACGACGCACTTCGAATTCGAACAGTTCGAGCGCACGGACGCACACGTATTTATCTACCGAGCGGCCGCAGGTAATTAATTCAAGGTCACTGCCCAGATAAACTACTGTAGCTTTATTATTCTGTGGAAAAAGTAAACACAAGTGCAATATAAAAAGTTGCGATAAACATGGCGGTTACATAAGTAGGCAAACATGATTTCTTGCGTTTTATTTTTATGATTATTTGAGGGAGACTTATTCATTTCGAAAATAAGACTTTTGATAACGCTGTCATGTGCGTCTGTGGTTATGAAATTGTTATTGGTTTTACATCCGCTGTTTTAACTTAATAGTCATATTAAGTATTTACTACGAGTAAGTAGATAAAGGAGGAAATATTATTCCCATGTAGCAATCCGATTCTGGAGCGATCATTATGAGTAGAGAGGTAACTTTTGGAAAATTGTAACATTTTACCAGATAATAGTACATTAGCCGAGAACTGCAATAACAAATGTTCACGTGTATCAAACGACGTTTTTCAATACACTTTTGAAGAAATAAAATAAAATAACGAAAAATATTTTTGTCATGAATTATTAGGAAACTATGATTTAAATTTTCTTTTTTTTCCGCGCTTTGCTTTCGCCAGGGTGAAGGAGAAGCAAAGGTATTAAAGCCGATAAACAGCCTAATATGAAAAATAGAAAATTCAAATATTTTTGAGTTTAGAACACAAATAAATGTTAATTTGTTCATAAACGTTTTTTTTTTATTGTAATAATCATGGCTTTTGATGATATTCTATTTATAAACATTATTTAAATATTCAAAAAATATGAACGCCGTAAAGACGCTCAACTCTTTGCCGAGATTAAAAAAAAAGTTTCACCTCCGATAGAGACGGTGTGAATAGAGGCATTGAACCAATTTGGACTAAGTATAGGCATAAGTTATCTGTGGCAATTTTCATTCCCGCACACGTGTTGGAAAATGAAAAATCGCACGTATGTGAACTACAGGGTGTCCCGTAAATAAAGGATAACCTTTTAAGGGGTTGTTGTACTCATCATTATAAACAACTTTTACTTTAGGACAAACCTGAAATCGCTAAAAAAATCTGCTGTTCCCTACATTTAGACGAATTACGCGAACATAAATGTAGGGAACAACTGATTTTTTTTTCGTGATTTCAGGTTTGGTCCCATAGTAAAAGTTGTTCATAATGATGAGTACAATGACCCCTTAAGAGGTTATCCATTATTTACGGGACACCCTGTATATTGCATTGTGAACCTAATCGTAGTGCGATATGAACCAGTTTTCGAGGAAGTGTATTGAAAATTAATTTAATTTCTCATATTTTTTTGAGCTTTTTGAGCTGAAATTTAAAGGGGAAGAATTTTCTTGACAAGTCAAAGCGACTATCAAGACTGTCTTATTATTATTTTGATTACTATAGGTACTTATTCTAGCAACACCCGATAAAAACATGTGCTAATTTCCAATATTGAACGCACTTCGTCTGCCCTTTATTTCACATTAACACTTCAAATCCTTCTTCTTTGGTATACAAGCCGTCCATCAAAGTAATTAGTAGTCTATTACTGGACGAAGAAACGCTAAACATGAACCATTGTGTACAGGAACGTCAATAACGGATTGATTAAAGCGATTCAATTTGTACCTGAAGGAAATTTTTCTTGAAAGAAACTGAAACTAGTAGGTTAGGTATGGTCTTTTTAAATAGATTGTGTTCCTGTAACGTCTGCACTTTATTGTAGGTTTAAAGTCCGTTCAAAGACAGTGCAGCAACTTGTCAAATCTCCCGTTTTCAAGATTTTTCTCCTATTCCGATTTCAAGTCCATTTTTAGGGTTCCGTACCTCAAACGGAGAAACGGAACCCTAATAGGATCACTTCGTTGTCCGTCAGTCTATCAAGATCCTTTTTCTCAGGAACGTGTGGAGGTAACAAGTTGAAAATAATACCAAATAAGTAAGTCTATTTTCTCTTGGAGTTCTAAAAAAATCAAGGTTCTAAGTCAACGCAATAAAAAAATACGGACATTTATGTGACATATTTTGATACTCGCAAGTAAATCAAAACCTACAGGCTACTTCCCGTTGACCTTGATTCATGAAATTTGGCAAGAAGCAAGGTCTCACAGTAGAAGTAAAGGAAAAACTCCGAAAATTGCTTAAAAAAATTTTTTTTTGGGATTACAATTTAAATTTGGTTTTGGGGAATTCTTTTTAACTACGGAACCCTTCACTGTGCGTGGTCCGACACGCACTTGACCGGTTTTTTTAATTTGTTTTTTATTTTATGGATCGTTTTGAAGAGGATTCTAATGTCAAGTCAAGTTTTCCTTCCTTAAACAGTTAGCTGAAAAGCTGGCTTAGTAGAAGCATACTTTGTCACCCAAAACCTTTTTGCTCGATTACTGAACAACAATCAATCTGCCTAGCCTTTTCCCAACTATGTTGGGGTCGGCTTCCAGTCTAACCGGATGCAGCTGAATACCAGTATTTTACATGGAGCGACTGCCTATCTGACCTCCACAACCCGGTAACTGGGTAATACGGTACCCCTTGGTAAGACTGGTTGTCAGACTTTCGGGCTCTGACGACCCGTAACGACTGTCAAAGATCCACGAATGACAGCCGGGACCAACGGCTTAACGTGCTTTCCGAGGCACGGAGGAGTCTCGGTATGTAAAGATGGTCACCCATCTTGGACCAACCCCGGCAAGAGTAGCTTAACCTGATGGATCGACCCGTACGGCTGTTATTACTTAGCCACGAGATCCTTGATTACTGAACAACATTAACTCCAAAAACAAAGTTCGCAAAGAGCATTCACCATCTTTTTTTCGCACAAACCCGATTGTAGCACCTAGTTAAGGCGTGTATAGCTCACCGGCAGCGCCACCATTGAAAAAATAATAAGTCTGGAGCTAAGGAACATTTTGAAATATCCTATGCACACATTTTTAGTCTGATGAAGTTAAAGCAGTTAAATGCTATAACTTCGAACCTTGGAGGTTTAGTATTGATTTTTTTAATACATAAATTTATACCTCATCTGACAAAAAATGTGAGCTTAGGAAATATCAAAATGTTCCATATCTCCAGACCTATGATTTTTTTCTCAATACTGGCGCTGTTAGCAGTTAAACTCGCCTTAAGGATAAAAGTGTAGCCACAAGTTTAGTTACGGAGCTACAATTGGTCGAAGGCCGTATTATGTCAGACGGCGCGTCATGGCGCCTTTCCACAGCTCGAACCAGTCAGGCAGCTGCCTCGTAAAGAAATATGATATTATGAATCCTTCTGATACGGTTTTGGTCTCGATTTATTTTGATCAGATTAAATACATTAAAAGTGTATTTTTTTTTTAATCTGTTTTCATTAACTTTTAAAAAAGACAAAACCGAGAGCGAAATGTAGCCAAATTGACGTTTGTATTTCTTGAGACTAAGTTGGCAACAAAACACAGACTGAATGCCGTCTACGTAAACCATATTCCGCCTCCTTCGCCTGACCCTTACAAATGCGTGGGATTACTAACAAAGAAACAACATTGTTTATAAAATTTAAGAGCAACAAGGATTAAGGAAACTTCACAAATAATTTTCATAAGTAAAGTTAATAAACAATATTTGCCGATGACTTTCCAGTTTAAGTCTCAAGCTGTTTTGAGTGACTTGCAATAAGCTTGTTTAAGTCTGCTCTTTCTTCGAAGTAAAATAAGGAATGACAAAGTTATACACATCGTTCATACCTACTGTCTTGTATACAAGGATATTATGAAGGCTAGTAAAGGAAACTTACTTAGCTAAAACTTTGCGTACCATTATGGTCTCTGGCTTCCCAAACAATACCTACGATTTGACCTGATAAAGGCTCCCGCAGGCAGACGAAACGCGCTCTGGTGGGTCAATTTCCTGAAAAAGTCAAAAGTCATTAAAATTGTTCTACAGGAGTCCCGTCGCGCCGTCGGCATCGAATTTTTTTTACATCGACATTATAGAAGAGCTCAACTTTTTGATAAGTCTGATGATGATAATAATAATAATAATAACCCCACCGCTGTATCTCCACGTTGACGTCGTGGTGGGGCTTGCGTGCTCCGAACTCTGGGTATGTGCCGGTAGACTACTTTGCCGAAACGGGTCTAGGGTGAGGAGCCAGACCAAGAAAGATACAGAAACCCGCAGGGCAGCATGTGGCGAGCTGTTGGGCAGTAGCGACCCCACGGACCCTATCTCCCGGGAGAAGTCTTGTTCCTCATCTCTGGCTTGCCTTTATTGACCGGCTGGAGTGAATTCTGATGGGAACAGAGCTCCCACCTCATTCTTGCCTTTATTGGCTGGCTTGAGTGGAGATTCGCAAGAGCAAACGTGCTCGGAGGAAGGAAGTATTCCAGTAAGTGCTTGAAGGGATCTTGACCATCTTCCGGGCTCTGGGATTGTTCTGAGAGCCGTGGAATACCTCTCCACTCCTCAAGCACCTCGTGACATGTTGCCCCCTTGTCGCTACGTCACTAAGTGCTAGCGACAGTTTCCAGGGGCCCATTATTGAGTGTGCAAGTCACCCCCTGCCAATTTTTCCGTGTAATAAAACATTGATCAGGCAGGGGCCATAGTCCTTTCATAGTTCTAGGTAACCAGTCCACTTTAGCCACCCAAATCCATAGTCCAATATCTTTGTTTCCATATCCTGCAATAGTCCTACACCAACCGGGGATTGTCCTTGGGTGCACTTGCATAGAGCGTATAGGGATAATCGTCAGTTGGTGCCTCATTTCATTGAAAGCGCCTAACAGGCCTCTGCCAGTTGGCTTCGGCCCCTCGTACGCCTTCCAAAGGTCCGGGACCCCAGAGTCCCGAGATATGTAAACATTTCAATAATAATAATAATAGATGTCCATCATCTTTGGCAGAAACAGATAGCCAAACTAAGAACATTCTTTTATTCTAAATCACACGCAAGCATCATTCATAAAGCCGTAGTTATGAACGATATCAGCTACACCCCACTTAACCTACACGAACAGATAGATACACAACACACTAGCAATGAAGACCCACATAAGCAAAAATTAGAAGACTGGAAAAAGAAAGTGTTACATGGACGGCACCCCCATGACCTCGAACAATCTCATATAGACACAATAGCATCAAATAAATGGCTTAAAATCGGTAACTTATTCCCGGAAACAGAGGGTTTTATTATTGCAATACAGGACCAGATCATAAATACTAAAAACTACAGGAAATACATTATAAAAGACCCCACGATAACGAACGATAAATGCCGCAAATGTCACAGCCAACCAGAGACCATACAACACATAACAGGGGCATGCACAACACTCACACAAACAGACTATACACACAGGCATAATCAGGTAGCAAATGTCATCCATCAAAAACTAGCACTTAAATATAAACTCATACAAGACACAAACACTCCTTACTATAAGTATGTACCACAAACAGTCCTAGAAAGTACCACACACAAACTCTACTATGATCGCGCCATACTAACCGACAGGACTGTTCACTACAATAGACCAGATATAACCCTTAAAGGTAAAATTAATAAAGTCACATACCTTATAGATATTGCAGTCCCTAATACACATAATTTACAAAAAACAATAGGTGAGAAAATCAGTAAATACGCTGAACTGAAGGAAGAAGTTACCAGAATTTGGAGACAGGAAAAAGTGTACATAGTACCCATTGTTGTCTCCACTACGGGTGTTATACCCAATCACCTCCACCATAGCCTTAAAATAATAGACTTGAAAGACTCAATTTACATTACTCTTCAAAAAGCCGCAATCTTAAATACCTGCAGAACAGTGAGAAAGTTCATGCAAATTGAAGAAAACGAAATATCTCCTCATAATACTCATTCTTCGTAATAAAAAATTCACCACACACGCTACATTGACTTGGCTTGGGCCCGTTAATGTAGCTTAAACTAGCCAAATAGCTAAGAAACAAAACATGTTTACCAAAAATAATAATAATAAATTTATTCACAAACTTTTTACAAGAATCCTATGAAAACCCTGACTTCTGAGCTAGGTAAAAACCTGTATTACAGAATCCAGGACCTGTATTCCTGATAATGTGTCTTGATCGCATCGTGTCATCAACAGCTAGGTGGCCATAGATTGCTGTTAGTGATGAAGCGTTTATTATTTAATCTGGTCTAATAAAATACACGTCGATAAATTAACATCACGGGTCAACATATTAGGTAATAAACACAAAGATTATTTTTTGCGTAGGATTCGTTAGATATTATTTGATTTATATAACTAGACTCAACACCAGTTTTCGTGGAGCCAAGTGCCATTAAAAAAAAATCTAGTCATGAACCAATATGGCGAACAGTTTTGAAATTAGAATAGTTTGATGCCAGAAAAAAAAAAATAGTTTGATCGACATAATCAAATTGTGAATCAGGGAACTTTTGAAAACAGCTGTCTCTTAAATTGTGAAAAGTCCATTTTAATTTTTGCTCTTTTATCATTCACTAGCGACCCGGCCCTGCTTTGCACGGTTTTTACGACTTGACAAAACGTGAAGGTTTCTATATTATATATATAAGTTAAATAATAATGTACCTATTACTTATACATATAAACCTTCCAGAATCAATCTGCTTAGCCTTTACCCAACTATGTTGGGGTCAGCTTCCAGTCTAACCGGATGCAGCTGAATACCAGTATTTTACATGGAGCGATTGCCTGTCTGACCTCCACAACAATAAACCATCCGGAATAAATTCTCTAAATGATAGTGAAAATCGCAACAAAATCTGTTGCGTAGTTTCGAAGAACAACGCGGCCACACAGCGAGACACGAAAAGAGAGTTTTAATGAACTCTTCGTTAAATGTTACTGACTTCTTTCATTGTAATTATGAAAATATCACGTTCGGACGGACGTTAATTAAATTCGTCATTCTTTTTGAACACGTGTGTTCTTCGATAGCTACGAATATTTTCATAACATGACATTTTCCACACGTGACATTTATTTCTGTTTTAATTAAGGTTCTGTGACGAATTTAATTTTTTCTTTACAACGTGTAATTTAGAGCTCTTTCTCTCCATTTCAAACATGAAACCAACGCGCATCATCCCACATTTATAAAGTGCGGAAATTCTCGATAAATCCAAAATTCATGCCAATATACAAAGACACAATTTAATTATTTTATAAACGGTTATTATGACGTCATTGTATTCATAACAAACCTTTATACTGACATTCAAGGCCGATACCTTATATTATAACAAGTAAAACGTGTATAAGAGAGATAATTCACGTCATTGTGGCGCTAAGTTTGGTAACCTTCGGACTGGTGGCAGCAAGGTGAATGTCCACAATTACGACCCTTGCTCAATGCTAACTCATCTCACCGAACTTGACCGACTGGCCTGAGTGGCCGCTAATGATTTATTTTTAGAATACAGAGCAGAGATAATTTGGACGACTTTCCCGCGAATTCTGTAACGAGTTCCATATTTGAATTTCTGGGGAACTTGTAACGAGTAAACTTTTTCATAAGCCAGTGGCCAAAACTGTAAAGGGATTTTAAATAATAGGTACAATAGAGTGCTAATATACACCTTAAAAGTCGTTTCCTTCGTTGTTAATTTTAATTTTAATATACATACTTTGTAAACTGCAATGTCAAGGGCTATTTTTGTAATGATAGAACACAACATTTATTAGGTTTTTGGTATCACAATGACATTAAAAAAAAAAAACTTATTAGTGTGTGCATGTCGTAGGTTAGATTAAAAATGTCATACCAAATGAACTAAAGTTTGCAAATGCTGAATTGTTAATAAAAACTAAAATAGCCACAAAACCAGTTTCCTTAAAATAAGAAAATGAACTGGACAAGTGAGAGTCGGACTTGCACTCGAAGCATTCCGTACCACCCGTGCAATATTTAACACAATTTTTTTTTTAAATGTACCTACTTCAGTTTAAAGCAACATGTTAACTTTATTTTATTTTATTATTTGTTGTTATAGCGGCAATAGAAATACACAATCTGTGACATTTCAATTGTCTACTTATTGTGGTTCATGAGATACAGCCCGCTGACAGACAGACTGACGGACGGACAGCGGAGGCTTAGAGCTGTGGCATTGTGGCATACCACCGCAGATGGCGCCGCCCGCCGCGCCTCCTGCCGCGCCGCGCCCCGCACCGCCAGAAACTGTGGCCAGGCCTTTAAAGTACTAGGGCTCCATTTGGCACTCTTTGGGTACGGAACGCTAAAAAGCCCCTAAATTAGTTTACGCGTGACTTTTTTTATAGGAATAATAAAACACAGAACGTACGTATTAATACTATTATTAATAATGAAGATCATTAAGACGAGTTCAAGTAGGTTCAGTCAGGTCTTGATTTACTTAGCCAACTTCATAAACGAGACGACGGTTTATTAAAAATAATTGATTATTAATGATGATAATGCTTGAATAATTATTTTTTGAGTGACTGATTAATAATAATGACGTTTGCACGTGCGTACTTGCGCTCTAAAGCGACACCCGAGTGAATAACAAGCGAAACAGTGAATTAAGATAAGTATTAAAGTTCCGTTACATCACAATTTAAATGCATAATAATTAATAACTATAAGACACGTTACCGTTTTATATTCGATGAATTTTAAGAAAATATCGTCTTATCTAACATACTACATTGAAATCAATAATTAGCATAAAGAAAGATAGGAAGCTGTATTTATGGCAATAATAATAATAAGTAAACCAGATCACTTTTAAAATCATCTGCTGACGAGCACAACTTTCGAGGTCGATAATATACAAGTCGATGTAAAAAAATATCGATGTTTTTCACTCGATTTTTATTATTGTCGATAAAGTTTGCAAAAGTGCATCGTAAGAAGTTTTAATTGAGTCGTTTCTCGATTTTTATTATGTAACAACTTTACGGATCTGATCTGACTTTGTGGAAACTTTTTGTTACTGAGCTAATAATTTAAATTTATTATTAAGGTTATAAACAAGTAGGTACGTTTTATTTCAGAAGTCCAAATCCAATAAATACATTAATAACTTGATAAACCATGTTGGGAACATCCATCAACCGATCCACGTCATAGTAAAAGTTCGTTATTTGAAAATCAAACTTTTTAAATTCATAACCCGGTTTAGAACGCCCACTGTACACTGATATTCTAAACCTATTCACCGATAAAAAAACAACTGTCGCAAACTTTTTTGCCACACAATTTCGCATGATAATTTAAGACAATAAAATAAATAGTTCGCGATCAATACAAACGATTCACGTTATCCTATCTGCTATTAATATAATGGTTCGGTGCTGTTGGCCGAACCGGTCGCTATAAGGTCATGATCCGGCTGATCTAGCCACACGACATTAGGTTGGTCTATAAATACCTACGAATAGATTTTAATTTTTTTTTTAGTAAAAAAAAAATATCTTAAAGTTGGTTTACAAAGACATTTAGGTTTATAAAACGAGTATCTATAAACGATTTTGTTATAAAAATTTGTCTCTATATTTTCTGCACGTCAGAAGAAAAAATATAATCTGTAAAATATTAGTAAAACAGGTACCTAAACAAAAACAAAAAAAAAAAAAAACTATATTTATGGAAAATAGAACTCATCAGAGGTCGTTTTAATTTGACCGAAAAAAGACGAAGAAGCTACATGGATTCGATCTCATGTCGGCCGAAGCACATCATTATGACTCCATATTTCGTCCATGGGCGTTATTTTGTTTCACGCACGTGCCATACAGCTCACACGTGCCATTATTTTTACATGCTCCGTTGTTTATCAAGCTGGTGAAGATTAGTTTATTGACTTTTATATCAGATTTCATAACATCGATAATTTAATTCCAGTATAGTCCGGTTTTAACGATTGATATTCATAGACCATGTTTTGTTGCCTAATCTTAGACATATAATAAAATCGTAAACCTTCGGTATCTAAGAAAGTAAAATAATATTTTTTGAAATTTTTATCTGTTTGTCGGTTTGTTTGTTCGTTTGTGCGCGCATCACGTAAAAGCTACTCATTGAATCTATCTATACTGGATGACTTTTTTTACCGTCTTGTAAAAAGTAGGCTATAATAGGTGAACGGAGTAGAAGCCTATGGCATACCTACAAATCATATGCAGGTTGCATATGATTTGAATTTCGATATTTTTAAACGGTTTATTATTATTTTTCAAAATTTTTGTGCTTATTGTTCTAAAATGAAAAGTTTACATCGAATTTGTAGTATTTATTGATACTTAGATAATTTTTTTTGACTAAGTTATTAAAAAAAAACTACGTATGCCATAGGCTTCTATTCCGTTCACCTAATATACCCTATTTTTTTGAAGATGGTAAAAAAAGTCATCCAGTATAATTAATAAGAGAAGTCCTGACTGACTCATCAACGCCCAGCCCAAACCCTTGAACCTAGAAAGCAGAAATTTTGCACAGAGGTTCCGTTTATAATGTAGACAAGGAATAAGGAAGGATTTCCCGGTAGTACGTTCCCGTGGGATATTTTCCAACATTCACGCGGATGAAGCCACGGGCAAAAGCTAGTTCAGAAATATAATTACTGAAAGATAAGAAGCTTTATTGTGAGTAACAATTAGCGTTTATTTCATCAAAATCGACTTACAGAATCAATAGATATAATTTTTTTAATTTTAGTTAGAAGCCTCATCATATCGCCATATTTTTGTCATATATGTAATTTTTTTTTTTTACTATTATAATCCTAACTAATATTCTAAAGGCGAAAGTGAGTTTGTTTGTTTGTTACGCTTTCACCCTAAAACGGCTTAACGGATTTTGATGAAATTTGGCACATGGGTAGACCATGACCTAGAAAAGAACATGGATACTTGTCATCCTGGATCGCAGATGAAGTCGCGGATAACAGCTAGTTTAAAAACTTTTTTACAAAAAAATACATCGACTTCCAAACACAACACTACAAAGTGAAAAATAACTTTAATTTCGGAAGTCGGTGTCTAGTTAAATGTATTTTCGTTTTTTGCCACCGACTTCCGAAATTAAAGTTATTTTTCACTTTGTAGTGTCGTTTTTGGTAGTCGGTTGTATTTTTTTGTACAAAAGTTTTTATTTTTCACATTTTAGTTGTGTACTTACCCCACACAAATTCTAATACCACTACCTGCAAAACAAACTAGAACATCACCCATATAAAAGTGGGAAAAAAATACGTATTATTGAAGCTAACTCAAAAACTACCGAAGCAAAGTTAATCAATTTTATATGGGACCAACTGTCGAATAAAACAAAAAAAAAATTCAAATCGGTCCAGCCATCTTCGAGTAATCGGGGAACATACATAAAAAAAAAGGTTCCGAGGAATTGAGAACCTCCTCCCTTTTGAAGTCGGTTAAAAATAAGCTTGAGCTTTGGTTTTGACTTTGCGTGTTCGTGTTTGATGTCATTAGTCACACCAACCGAGTTATTTTTTCCGAGGGATCTTTTTTGGAGCCCTAATTATAGATACCTATATTTTCTTTACAATAGATTATATCCGAGAAGCTTACATTTACAGCAAACGACTGGAAAATTATTAGAATAACGTGGAAAGCGTTGAGAAAAGAAAATAGACATAGCAATTATGTAGGTACCAAAACTAATTCAGTGACCCCGTATTAAGGTCGTGTCGCTGAATAATATCAATTTATGACAGAACAACATGGTCTACGGATGACCCAATCATTACGGCTATCTGTCATCTGATAAGTGGAGGTATTGGTGTACTTAACAAGGTTTTTCCGTGATTATCCCACACGACCCACACTACAAGGTTGGACCTAGTGATCGTCATATAAGTTACTGGCTGACAATAAAAAAGATTCAACACTTTGTTTAAGTCATAGACATGAGCTATTTTTTTTTGTCAAATTGATTTCGTCACGTTTGTATACTGCCTGTCTGTTAACTTCAGAAATTAATCTGATTTATTGAGTAAGTAATCTGATTTTGATAACAATTAAATCAATTGCAACGGTTTTTCCCTGCATTGAATGTCGAATGAATTTGATAAACAATGAAATTGATTGCGTGCGATTACCATACCACCATGAAGACATTACATAATTCAGATTACAGATTATGTACGTGGGTGAAAATTACTCGGCTGTACTTGTGAGTGTAATCCTAAATGAACAACAGTGGGTATATGAATTCAATAATTGGACTTAGGTAATGTCGAAAAAGAAGAGGTCATTAGGTCATAGGGCCAGTATCCTTTCTGTCTTCAAAGCTAGTTCATTATGAACAAAATCCCCTGACCAGGGGAGTAGAAAGAAAAAGAAAGGAAATAAAGAATTGATTGATAAATTATTTAAATAACATTCGAAGACTCATGTTCTAGATATATCGCAGCCAACTAGCTTAATTTGCTCGCGTGTGGTTGGTCACAGTTCCAACCTAACCTATGGCTATAACTAATGAATATCATTCAGGCCGCTATTGAACGCCGCCGGTTAGTAAAAAGGCTAGGCTGTTGTTTTTTTAATTAAGCTAGTTGACTGCGTCAGATACATGACGATTAATGATGACAAACCTGAAGTTTTAGAATTCAGTCCCTATTAACTACGGCTGACTTTCTAGATTGGGTCTTCCAGGGTCCATCACTATATTATAATAGGCACTGTAAAGGTTTCATTCAAAGGGCAACCTAGTTAAACCAGGAGCCGTACTATGACGTGAAAAAAGATATGTATCCACATTGATGTATAAATTAGAAAGATAAGGCTCGCGCTCCTCAACGTGGACCGCATAAATTGACACACAATTGACCTTAGTCACAATCGAACTAGCGTTTGTGAATCTCGTTAAGTAAAATTACCGTAATCGTCTAAATAAGCAGCAACAATGTCTTCATGTGTTTTCAAAATATGCACAAATAGTTCAAAAACCATAAACAAGTTCCACGGGATTTCTTTTCATTCGTAAGTACAGCCAAAAATGTTAGTTGTTGAAAATTATAATATTTAATGTTTGCTTCGCCATGTTTGTGAGAGCGAGATAGACATGCAGTGTCATTCATAATCGTAAACTATTTCGTTTGCACGACAGAGCCGGCTCCTAAATATACCCTTGTCTTTCGGTAACTGCAGGTTTGTGACTGTGATCACAGATGTGCGAGTTGCGGTGCATAGTAGAAGTGCGTTGAGTCCAGGTTTAATGATTGCGATGGTAGCGCGTAACATATCTTCCTCTAATATAACAATGTGGATCCATCATGGTTCCAGTATGAGAGAGAGAGAGAGACGGAGCTAATACGACATATAGCACCATCCTTTTTTCTTCTCAACGGAATCATGATGGATCCATGCTCTTTTTTCACGTCATAGTGAACCAGCACCAGGCTGGTTATGTCTATGACACATTCGGACATTCAGTCACTTTTGAATAAAAGCTTTACATGCTTTTGTTCGGAAGAAAAGGCATTCGGAACACGAAAGGGGTAGGCATTGCGTGTTTAAATTAAGAAAAAAACTGAGGCTCATAGAAATACCATGCTTCAAAAGCCTCCTCCTCTTTGATTTATAGCTTGATATCCCCACTACGTCCCCGTAGAGACTCAAACTCTCCACAGTACCTACCTGTGTGACTTCATCTCAACCGTGTAACTAGAGTACCTATAACTGTATGTTCTCTAGTAATAGTTATGTTCTTAGTTCATAAAAACAGACGCGGTTGCTTTAGAAAGCTCAATTGACCATCAAATCATTGCTACTATAACCATATAACCGCAACAAATGGAAAATAGCATGAAAGCGAAAGCTCAATGTTTACATGATATAAGTGAACTTTTAGCTATTGATCTGAACGCCATATAAACATAGAACGCAGCATAAACAAGTTTCATTATTTATCTTTTTAAATTTGCAAATTTTTCATTGGAACGTACAACATAAGTTTTACTTTTCAAAGTTTAAAGCTTTCATTTTAACATCAAAGGTCCACAGAATAATTCAACATAAGTAAGTAGTTTCTAATTAAAAAAATATCGCCGAATGGAAATTCGTGAACACTAAACTAGAACCACCCATAACATTTTCCCTACATTACCAACATGTACCTATTACCCACTTACTTGGTGCACAGTAAAACTCTAATGAGTTTATGTTTGCACCAACATAAATATGTATAAAATGTAAGTGTACTACTGAATAAATAAAAAAAATATAAAACTTATGCTACAGTTTACTAATAGGTAGCTACATAAGATTGCACTAGTCGCTATTTTTTCCATACAAATTGCTACGCCTGTTTGGACAATGTACATCCGAAGTTAAACATGATATCGTTTTGTCTCATTATTAACTATTTTTGTCTGTGCGGCAACAGAATATTAAAATAAAAAACCATTAAAAAGTAATATAATAAAAGAAGTGTAAAATCTCCAAAACAAAGTCGGCACCGACAAAGCTCAATTATTGAAGAGTTCAATAAACTGTATTTGTAATTGATTTATGCAGTGGTTTTTTCATAAAACGCGATTTTTCAAAGGACTTTTCCTAATTTTTAACGCATTCGTTTTATTATTACTGGTTTACTATTATTAAATATTTATTATTTTACTAGAGCCTGACTACTCATCGCTGATATTATCTCTTTTGGACACGATGCCAGATGAGACATCGTGCTATTTGGCCACGTCCACCAGTGAGTTCGAGCCCGCGACTAGTTCAACCTTAACGATAGTTATGACACCGTTGAATGAAACGACTTCTTGTAAGTGTTAACTATATCCGATAGCAAAAGGGCTATAAAACACTGCCATCAAAATTGAAATAAGTTACGGATGCAGTCGGTTTTAGAAAAGGTCAATATATAGGTACCTACCTTGACATTTTGGGGAAAACACCGGTAGGTTTTGAAAGGCAAAAAGTGTCTGCAGTTGCGGTTTCTTTAACCAGGCTTTTAAGACTTTTTCCTTCTTGGTAATCGCAACGGGAAAATACTCGTAAATAAGGTATGACACGAGTTCGTTCGGGTCTCTGAATACTTTTTTAATTTTGACCAAATTTGCTTGTTAACTTAGTTACAACAATGATAATAATGCCTTGAAAGTTAGGTCGGCCTTCAAATCAAATCAAATCATTTATTTCTTTGCCAACATGGGTGTATGGTATAGATGTTATACGTATTAGAGTAAGTACTCCATGCTCTGCAGTCACATGGGCATGCAAAATTTACACATAATAAAAAAAATAAAAAAACAAAATAACATGCTCAATAACAATAAATTGGAAAAACATTACCATATCAAATTTAAATTGCCAATGTCCAGGAGTATCCGTCAATAACTAAGCAAATGTCAATAAAGTAAATAATAGAATGTCAATAAAATAAACAAAAGTCATAGTCAAATAATAGTTGACAGTTTCAAATGTCATCAATATTATTGTAAATCTGTAAATATTACTGGCCGTAAGGATTCCCTTGCAGATATTCCTTCACACTGTAATACACCTTATCAGTTACAAATTCCTTTAGCTTCCGCTTAAATAGGTGTAGGTTGTCAATGTCTGTAATATAACAGGGCAATTTATTATAAATCTTGGATGTCATGCAATATACACTACAGCCCATCAAATAAGTTCTACAGGGTACAGTCTGAATTTTATTTCTATATCTAGCACTTCGGAATGTTTCGTACAAATGCATATTACTTTTGACAAATACTGATATCTCATAAATGTAGAGGCTAGGTAAAGTTAGTATTTTGTGTTTTCTGAAATATGGTTCACAGCTGTCAGTGCTTTTAAGTCTACACATTGCTCGTAATACACTTTTTTTGGGCTTTAAAGACAGACTCCCAATCTGTCGAGTTCCCCCAGAAAATTACACCATATCTCAGCGTGGATACCACATATGCATGGTAGGCGGTGATCACAATGGATAAATTTACAATTTTTGTTAACATGTATAACATATAGGAACATTTATTTAATTTTAAGCAGACAGATTCCACATGTGATTTCCAATTTAAATTGTAATCGACATTCAAACCTAAGAATTTTGTTACATTAACTTCATTAATTTGTGTTTCGGCATAATTTATATTTAAGTTTGCTGTCAGTTTAGTTCTATTTCTGAATGTCATGAAATTAGTTTTCTGTAAATTAATTAGAAGATTGTTAGGTCTTAACCAATCGACAATGCGTACTAATGTGGTGTTAACGTCATTTTCCAATGAAGCATAGTCTTTGTTAGAAAGTATGGCTGTACTTATCATCTGCAAAAAGAATCATTGGAAAGTCCACTGTTTTAGGAAAATCATTGATATAAACTAAGAATAGTGGGGGCCCTAAGACACTGCCTTGTGGTACGCCATATATCACTTCTCTGTAGTCTGAAACATGATTAGTTTCTTGTTTTTTAATTAAGCAGAATTTCATTATTGATGCGGCTTGTTTCCTATTACTTAAATATGACATGATTAGCTCTAAGGCATTGCCGCGAATGCCATAAGCATAAAGCTTGTTCTGTAGTATTCTATGGTCCACATAGTCAAAGGCTTTGGTTAGATCCATGTATAATGCACAGACTGGCACTTTTTTGTCAACACTTTTGATTACTTTTTCAAGAAAGTTGTAAATTGCATTGTTAATATTTTTATTTTTCCTAAAACCCATTTGTCTTTGGTGGGGGATGCAACATGTGTCGATACCCTTACCCCATCTCATCTTCCTAGCACGGCGGGCTGTGCTGGGGCGGCTGCTGCGGGTGCGGAAAACCTCAAACGGCGAAAATATTCCAATCTTATTAGGAGTTATATGTTCGAACCGTTTGGGGTTGAAACACTAGGGCCATGGCCATGGGGTCTGAGTACCCACTTGGTTTTTCAAGACATCGCCAAGCGGTTGGTCGACTCCTCACGTGATCAGAAGGCTGGCTTATTTTTTGGCCTAAGAAAGCATCGCCGTATAAGTGGCAATACTGCCAGCCTTTTGAGCACTTTTCTTGTTGTCAGCGATGCGGACATGATGTTCTTTGATTATTTCTAACAAAAAATAACACAAGCATACATGTATGCTCTTGTTATTTTTTTTTTTGCATTTTAGACTGAAAGCCGACCACAACACAGTTGGGAAAAGGCTAGGTGAGGTGATGAGTAGAAATGCCGGTCAATACGAACTTTCTTAAAATGGACTACTCACTACAATCAGCAGCAAAATCCAGTTTAGCTCCGAAATCAGAGATTAGCAAAGATAGCAAAAAAAACAACATCACTAGACCACTAAGAATTATCGACCGTCAGGTTGTGAAGTTTTTTTTTATAAAAATAGCCTTATCATAGAAGAAAATGTGCCAAACAGGCATTAAGCAGCATTTCAGTGTTGTCAGTTGCCCGGGTTTCATGTAGTCAGTTCTGTATCTGGGACAAGAGCAATAGGCACGTCCTAGCTGAGCGTGACTTACGAATAAATAAGTAATAAATAAATTTCTTTATTTACACTTCAAAGTCACAAATATCTGTGTAGCCCTGGCTCTTGTGCTAGAAGTAGAAGAGTCTGTACCATACGAACCCGATTCTACAAATTAAATTACATTCTTAAATCAAAATTATATGTAGTTAAACCTTAGGTACTTATCAGTAACCTTCAAAGTTAGGTTTCATTTATAAAAAAAAAAAACATTACATAAAATTAATGCTTCCACGCATGTCAAGTGGTTTATTCAAATACTTAGGTATGTAATTACTTTTTTTCATCACATTTATTAGCAGCAGTTTTAAAGTTTTTTCCCGTAATTAATGTAGCCATTTACTCGTATGAACGTAATACCTATTCGTATTAATAAATATAAAAATATATCATCATCATCTTCCTGCCCTTATCCCAGATTACTTGGGGTCGGCGCAACACGTTTTCTTCTTCCATTCTCCCCTGTCAACCGTCACGCTATCATTCACTCCCTTCTCTTTCATATCATTCCTCACACAATCCATCCATCTTTTCTTTGGCCTTCCTCTGCCTCTCCATCCATCAGCATGTAGGTATATTCATCACTCTTTTAGTCACATGCGTTTCGTCTCTCCTCATTACATGCCCATACCAAGACAAACTATTTCGTTTCAACTTTTCTGTCACTGGCGCCACTTTCAAACTTCCTCTTATACTCATTTCTCACTTTATCCATTCTCGTCACTCCACACATCCATCTCATGCAATTTTTTTTCATCTAAATATAAAAATATATATACCTACATAATTACATAAACTAATGAAAGGTCCTCCTTATAATTTACTATTTAAAATACTTAATTAATTACCTAACATATAGGAATCAAATTAAATTATAATTTATACTTACTAAGATGTTTTTAAGACTCTCCAAGTAGTCAAAGACAGATATTTATTCGTAGGATATGGTACAACAGATAAGGTTGGTAAGTAACCAGAATTATGTTCAGGACATATCCGCCGCTAGTCTGTTTCGAACTCTTAGGTACAGAAACAAACTTTGAACAATGATATGACACGTATCTGTATTTCCCCAAACGTTTTTCAAGACGTGACCTTGTCGCGACTCGCGAGGTAAGGTAACTGTACTACACTGCATCGGAGAACGTTCATACAAGTTGCAGGCGCGAATAAGAAAATGTAATGTAATCCCGAAACTTAAGTCCATTGCATCAAGCGCTTCCGTGATAAAAACTAAAAAGGCATTTTGAACCTTATTGGTACGGAATAAAGACGTGTAATTTGAGCTCGGAGGTCAAGTTGGAGTAGTCGAAAGTGTCGTGTCTATTGAAGATTCGAATAAAAGGCTGTAGTTGTAACATCTTGGTCTTGTTAAGAAATCTCTGAAGACGACGATTGCTTGTCGTTGTGATGCAAGTTCCAAGTGTTCGTGTTTGTTGCTAAGTTTTATTGAAACAGACTCCACGGTAGTGAATGAAGCTGTCTTATAAGTACAATTCCCTGGTGCCTGTAAAAGAGATTTACAAGAAAATATTAATTAGGCACAAGCCAGACATCAAGTTTACTTACACATTCTATGAAAGTGTTCTTTTAAAAAACCGGCCAAGTGCGTGTCGGACCACGCACAATGAAGCGTTTCGTAGTTGGGATGAATTTATCCCAACAACAAAATTTCAATAGTTGTTGAAAAGCATACACGTCACGGTCAATTCTCCAACTGCAAATGTAAGTTTATATTTGCAGTTGAAGAACTAATCGCAAAAAAACCTGCCAAGTGCGTGTCGGACCACGCATAATGAAGGGTTCCGTAGTTGACAAGAATTTATCCCAAAAACAAACTTAACATTGTAATCCCAAAAAAAATTTTTTTCAAACAAATTAACAAATTTCATGATTCTAGGTCAACGGGAAGTACCCTATAGGTTTTGATTTACTTGCGAGTACCAAAATATGTCGCATACATGAGCGTATTTTTTTATTGCGTTGACTTAGAAGCTTAATTTTTTTTAGAACTCTAAGAAACCACAGACTTACGTGTTTCATATTAATTTCAACTTGATATCTCTACGCGTTCCTGAGAAAAAGGGTCTTGACAGTCTAACATACTTGAAAAAAAAAATTTTATGTGAAAAAATTACAAATTAACATTTTTCAGACTTTTTCCATTATTTGTGTTGCTTACTTCTTGCCAAATTTCACGATTCTAGGTCAACGGAAAGTACCTACTTAATAGGTTTTTATTTACTTGCTAGTATGAAAATATGTCGCGTAAATGGCAACATTCCGTTCCGTCGGCGTCGGCAGCGACGCCGTCGCCTCTGTACCTCCTGACTCTTTGAAACCTGAATGAATCAATTTTTCAATACGATTTGAAAGTCAATTGGATTGCACAAATTATTTAACAGTTCTCCCAGACGACATAAAAGTAAATTTTGTCGGATTGAATATTTAAAACCACTTCGGTCTTGCTTCGAGGTCCCCCTTTAGGTTGTTTTATTATTACCGCTTGGCTGGTGTTTGTGCAGCAAAGTAAGAAGGCTGTAGGCGCATTCGATTTTGAGGTAGCTGAAATATTTAATTTTTAATGGCAGAAGCGACTTTTTCTCAGGTAGGGACTACCTTTTCACTTTTTATTTTTTCAAAGTTTCTTTAACATTGATTAACAGAAACAAAACTCTACTTTGGACTCTTGGGACAGTGACAAAATTACTTTTCTTAAAAGTGACAGCTAACATTGGCCGCCATCTTTGTTTTCTGAAAAGCAGCTGTTAGGACGTTGTCTCATATAATTAAGTGAAAAAGCAGCCTTTATTATCGAATGTCAGACAAAAAGCGTGTTTCAATCATAATAAATAATCTCACGCCGTCACGATATAATTTGTTCGACGCCTGTAAGTGTTGGTTGCCGTGATTTAATCTGAAACTGATTATTATTGTATAAAAACTAAAACACAGACGATAATGGTTGCGGCACACAAAGAGGGAATATAGAAAGTAAAATTATTGTTTTTTTTTTTTTGCTATAGTCAGTGAGAGCTGAATCCAGCAGGATGGTTGAAGTACCACACAAAATAACTTATGCAAATTATGTTTTCGACAGCAGAGAATAGGCCAGCCAGGAATAAAGAAACTTGGCTTGTCCACAAGAGTCTACCTACATGTCACTCACATATTTTGGTAATTACCAATGATGTAAGCCATCAATACGTTACCAACATGTAGTCATACAATCTCTGAACAGTGACTAATCAATTTTGAACAGCTCCTCTGTCATAAACGGGTTCGTTTTTCATGCTAACCTTAGAAAATTAAGTGTGTTTGCCACTTTATAATAATAATGAGGAAAACTTAAGGGGGATGCACCTTGCGCATCCCCCTTAAGTTTTCCTTAAGTGTTCTTAAGCGCGCGAAATTCAAATTTTCTTACGTTTTTTGCAATTGGCAGGTCAGTATTAGGTTGTATGTTGATCTAAATATGATACGCGGCCGTATCAAATATTTATTCATACAATTATAATCATTAGAATCAGCAATACAACTCCATAAGTTAGAATTGACCTCAACACTCATGATTTCATGAAGTCGCTAGATTTGAGATCAATTCTAACTTATGGAGTTGTATTGCTGATTCTAGTGAGGCACACACTTTTGTTTTAAAACATTATTTTAATTTTTTTTTTTTTCTTTTGTTTTTGTGTTTCACGAAGTGTGTCCAAATAAACGTTTTTCTTTTCTTTTCTTTTCTTTTCTTTTAATGATTATAATTCTATAAAGCCATATTAGCTACGGTCGCGTATCATATTTTAATCAACATACAACCGGACACTGACCTGCAAATTGCAAAAAATGTAAGAAAATTTGAATTTCGTGGGCTACCTTAGTGCATCCCCCATAGACAAGAAATTACATTTCGTATAAATGGTGCAAAACTTTTTTTGTTTAGTGTAATATCACATAAGTACTCATGGTTCACGTTAATGATTGAACAAAATATCTTTCGTGGCTTTCTGTCACATAGCAAAAGATACAATTTACGGCAATGTTTGCAATAATAACTTGGCAGTTAAGTACACCTAAAAAAGGCTGTACAGTTATTCCATAACTGATGTCACAACTGTAATTTTACATCAGGAAACGATAATATTCGCAAATAAAATACGCAGTTATAAAAATAACATAATAAGTTATTACATAAAATATTTACCGTTGATTACTTTACGGAATTACGATCAATTTCTTACTGACAAGCTGAGTGATAAATTGTAGGTAATATTATCTTCAATTTGCTGTAAAATTTATTCTATTGCTCGTAATTAGTTGATTTAGTTAGACACAGATTTTTATCTTTATTTCAGTAAGCACACAGAAAGTAATAAAAGTTTTTTGATACCTATTAAAATTAATTGCTTTTATGATTGGTACTTGAATATCTACTTACTGCGTTATTCGAAACCACCCACTTTTTATGTATTCTACTGCAAAAACTATAATAAAGCATATTTTTTTTATTTATTACGTAATTATATTTGATCAATATACACACAGACAACTAACTATTTTTACCAGGTACCAAATTAAATGACTAAAAGTATATGTACAAATAAATAAATAAAAAATAGGTAGGTATCAAACAAACTCCAAAAATTCCAATAATCAAACTCCATAAGAGACTGTAGACACCCATCTAGCGATGAAAGCATAATAGAGCTTTAGATATCTAAACACCTTTTCTTAGCACCTAGGCATTCAGCCTTACAACAGAACGCAGTGTGTATCCGACTTAACGCCTATACCTATAATAATGGCAGTGAAAATACCTCGGCTACTCGTGCACTTTCACTGTAAGACTAGCCTTTTTTCTTCCCCCGTTTGATCGTTTGTGACGTCATCTCGATCATCGCCATCCTCGTATAGTTATCGAGACAGATCTCGATGGCTAAACGTTTTTCTAGGTCTATAGCTGATATAAGTAGATAGCTTTTGTCTCGCCCACCATCCTTTGTTTGATAGAAAGTGCTGCAACGGTTTGATTTTAAATTGTAATTTAGTCATTGTTAATGCTTTGTGTTTGCAATCAGCGTGAAATATATGGAAGACTTTTAATTTGACTGTTACCGCATATGAATCTAGTGAGCTTTGAGGGAATGGAGCTTTTTATTATTAAGGAGCTAATTTGCTTTACTCTTTTAAGTACCCGTAAACGCTTTGAAATCAAACAATAGTACATAATCATATTATGAACTAGCTGATGCCCGAGCTTCGCCCGCGTGGATGTCAATACTTCCCTATTTGAAACGGATTTTGTTCACAATTTTATGGGTTTTATTTTTCTTGCGCGGAACCCTAATTATTTTTCCAAAATAAAAGTAGCCTAAGTTGCCCCTTATAACATCAACTACCTGCCAGTGAAAGTCCCGTCAAAATCAGTCCAGCTGATTCAGAGATTATCTGGAACAGACAGACAAAAATTTTAAAAATTGTTGTTTTGTTATGAGTACCGTATATAGTATACCTTCATAATAATATGCATTTAGTACAAAGCTGATACTTTGACATTACAAACAGACACAATTTTATTTATTTGTATAGATTTGAGCCTGTTTATTGAAACTGAAACATTCTCAGAACGTTTTCTTTTAAATTGCTAACTTGAAAAACTATATCAACTAAGGAAGAGAAAATAACGAAGCTGCAGCACGTTCGTTAATAATATTAATAGCCGTCACTCCGCGGAAACGTCACCTAATTTTTTATACGGAACACGGAAATTCTCTAACATTGCTACTTATCTCCTTATATAGAGTTTGCACTCGACTGGGGCTTTGCTCAGCCCTTACTGCCACTGTGATTTGTGATGCGTCAGAGGAAGTACAATATAAATAGATACACAGAAGCACTAATAAATAATAGTAAGTACTAACGACTGTACTTTTCCAACCATTTATTTTACTTTTAACATACTCGTAAGCACGCCTATGAAGTTCCTTATTTATTGACAGTCAACTATAAACGAAAAAATGCAATACTTCATGTACGCCTAAGTAAAATAAATGGTTGGAAAGATTATACTACATGCAACGCATACGGATAGCCTGATCAAGTCCCTGATTGGTAGATTAGCTGTCAAATCTGTAAGCTTTAAACTGTTGTGATTGGGTGACCTAAATAAGAAGAATAGCCAATCATTAACGTGACACGATATTTGAAAATCAAATTGAAAAGTTTTCAACAGGCCTTTTTTTTTTTTTGTGGATGGGAAATCATCAAATGACTTCTCCCGCTCCGGGCAGAGCGGGAGGGCGTGTCAGACTTTTACTGAATAAAACCCACCCGTGTTCCTTCAGTTGCCCGTGCCAGGGCCACGGTATCTCTTTCGAACTACCTGCGACCCCGGCGGCTTCGGCCCTATTGGACCCCGTCACTGCTGACATCTCTTTGAGGCGCGTGTTGGATTATTAGGCCTAATAATGAGAAATATAATGAAAACAAAAAAGAATCGCTATAGAGTTCAAAATTACTGCAGCAATTCCAAATTCCATGCAACCTATTCCTAGTAATTTTTTGTAATTCTTGATGTAGAGTGTTGCCAGTAGTGGATATTCTGTACCTCGTTATTTTGTAGAGGAAGTGTGAGGTTGAGATGACACGCCAAAGTCTGCATCCGCAGCTTTTATTATGTAATAAAAATGACAACTGGCAACCGTCGTCGTCGTGAGACTGCAAAATGTCCGAGTTCATCTTATTCGAAATTATAGTGTAAAATGTTAAGTGGTTTGCGGATATGCTTGTAGTTTTATAATTATAATAGATTCTTATATATTATGAATAATAATAGATAACACATACAAGTACCTACATACAATCCATTATAATACTTAGTATTAGTTGACCGAGCGAGTGAAGCGAGCGAAGCGTCTCTGCTTCAAGTCTGGCAAAATTTGCTTTCGTCTGTCAGTTTGTTGATACTCCTCTACAGGTCATATTTTACATCGATCTGGACGAAACTTGGTATACAGGTTTTACAACTTTATAGTTTTTTTTTCGTCAAGGATTTTTGATTGGAGGGATACTTGTTCCCAAAAGGGGACTACTGGATATCTCCGCCTTATGAGATCCGATTTCGATGTCTGTTGTTCTTTAAGTTGGTCTCATAAAAAATTGGTGAAGAT
The DNA here is from genome assembly GCA_946251885.1 of Cosmia pyralina. Taxonomy (NCBI): domain Eukaryota; kingdom Metazoa; phylum Arthropoda; class Insecta; order Lepidoptera; family Noctuidae; genus Cosmia; species Cosmia pyralina. The sequence continues at coordinate 24,728,651 of OX276344.1, forward strand.
CTGATGAGGATATTCAGCGTTATAAGCAGAATAGTACCTCAAAATGCAGTAATTGCTCACTTTCAGATTTCTACTAGTGAATCGGCCCTTTAATTACTAGGTAGGGATTGATAGAGCACCTGGGACCACCTTCTCATCACAACACTAGAGAATTCTGAACTAACGACGTCAAAACTGTAAGCAAAGACTGTTCGTATTGAAGCCCTGAAATACGGCTACAAAATGGATTGTATTAGTCGTTATATAAGGCAGGGTTATATTTTCCAATTATTCCATACTTAGTTTAGATTGTATTGTGTGTTATGGGCTGTTTCCATACGTATGTTCTAATATGGTCTGGTATGTAAAACACCACTTTTGGCAAACAGATTCGTGATCGCATGATCATGTTAATTGTACAATACTGAGTGAATTGAGATACTTCAATCATTGTTGATTTTCTAAGTATACGTTTAGAAATAGAATTTAGGAATTAAACGGTATTTTATAGATCAATGTTTAATGACAATGTAAGAAGATTAGTACAGTTATCAGTGATTGATAACAGTACAAATTGTTCAGTTGTTGAACAAGTGTTGCAAATAATAATATCAATCTGCCTAGCCTGTTCCCAACTATGTTGGTGTCGGCTTCTAATCTAACCGGATGCAGCTGAATACCAGTATTTTACATGGAGCGACTGCCTATCGACCTCCACAACCCAGTTACTGGGCAATACGATACCCCTTGGTAAGACTGGTTGTCAGACTTTCGAGCTTCTAACGACCCGTAACGACAGTCAAAGATCCACGAATGACAGCCGGGACCAACGGCTTATCGTGCTTTTCGAAGCACGGAGGAGTCTTGGTATCTAAAGATGGTCACCCGTCCACGGACAACCCCGGCAAGCGTAGCTTAACCTGATGGATCGATCGCTGCTATAATTGCATAATAAATGAAGATAATATTTGCAGACAATGACTGATTGAATATAAGTGAATCTGCGATTTTTGTGTTGCTTCTTTTTGCATGATAAGTTTTTTTTATTATAAATAAGAAACATGTAGTTAATTTGAAATGTATTGCGAGTGTTGCACATTAGTACATTGTTAATTTTAATTTAATAGCCATCTTCCGCTACTTGATGATTTTACATTTTATATTTGACGTGACGTTGCAAAAAATATTAAAGGTTGATTCTGCACGATTTGGTTAAAGAGGTCACGAATATAGATTATATTACACACGAAATTGTAATAATTATACCAAATAGGCTACCTCATTACCCATGGCAAGGCATTGATATAAAAATTGAAATATTTTCGACGGGATAATAAAATCTAATTATGTCCAATACAGGGAGTTTCCGTATTTCGTCATAATCTCGTTTCGTTAATTAAACGTATGATCAAATGAATTTCGAAAAGATATTTTTTGCGTCTTTTGTGAAAGCGTACGAAGTTACTTAAGTACATTATTATCATCCTCATTAAAATAGGTATAAATGGTGCAGTTGTTAAGGAAAATCCCAAGTATATTTATAAAACTTATATAGCTCATAATAATCTCAGGAAATTGTAATAAATCTCTCGTTCCTGTAACATTATATGTGGTTTTTCTCTTTCACAATACGATAAGGAAAGTCAAACGGATGCGATACAATGCATTATAAGCTTTGTAACAATATACTGTAGGCATAAAAGAACTTCCTGCATAGTTTAAAAGATGTTACGAAAGACCTGTACTCCTAAACCAATCTATTCTACTGGTCATTTTACTAGTTAAGCTATGCCTAATTTGCATTCTGCTAAATCTGCATTAATTTTTAAAAACTTTTTTACAAAAAAATACAACCGACTTCCAAAAACAACACCACAAAGTGAAAAATAACTTTAATTTCGGAAGTCGGTGTCTAGTTAAATGTATTTTCGTTTTTTGCCACCGACTTCCGAAATTAAAGTTATTTTTCACTTTGTAGTGTTGTTTTTGGAAGTCGGTTGTATTTTTTTGTAAAAAAGTTTTTATTTTTCACTTTTTAGTTGTGTACCTACCCCACACAAATTCTAATATATAATATCTGCAAAACAAACTAGAACATCATCCATATAAAAGTGGGGAAAAAATACGTATTATTGAAGCTAACTCAAAAACTACCAAAGCAAAGTTAATCAATTTTATATGGAACCAACTGTGATGTATACCCTCTCGAATAAAACAAAAAAAATCCAAATCGGTTCAGCCATCTTCGAGTAGTCGGGGAAGGTTCCGACGAATTGAGAACCTCCTTCTTTTTGAAGTCGGTTAAAAATAAATGAAATTATTACTATTAAAAAAAACAATAATCAATTGTTATGTAATAAGTACTTGCTTTAATGACTTTCAATTCTTTGAATCTTTTAATTTCTAATCTACAAGTATTGCCCAAAATGAAAACTGGTAGGTATGAACAATTTTCAGGCACAAAACTTTGTATTTCAAATTATGAAGCACTCTCGTCATAATTATAATTGAATTCACCCCTACCCTTTTAGCTCTTAAATAATAAATTGGAGGGTTGTTTTCCGAATTCGTTGTTTTAGTTTAATTGTCAATTAATAAAATAATCGGCTAAAGTGACGATCAAAAGCGGAATATTGAGTAAATTCAGCTAAAATCTAGTTGATTGAAACTTACGACGCAGATAAGTGCCAGTGGCCTTGAGTAAGCTTACTAGCTTGCGTGTTCTGTGCTGAGCTCAGGCAATGCGTCGTACGTCCACCCAGTAATAGGACTCGCCCATTAAAGAGTGATGTCGCAAATTGGACGCATCATTCATTTATTACACATAAAAAAAGTTATTATATTAAAACACGTATACTAAAAGATAAATAATTAAATTATCTTTAAAATGGTAAAAGTTTCTTAAAATTACGCTTGATAATTTTTGCGTGATTCTCAGCTTTTTATCCGCGTTAGTTAAAACTTTAGAAATTAGTACACTATAATGTAATATAAGCATAATCTAAAATACTAATATATTAAGTTATTAAGAAAATTAACAAACAAATGACGTGACATTCAGTTTAAAATTAATAAAAGTCGCTTATCGTCGCCTTCGATAATATTACAAGGAATTTCGTAGCGAATTCGTAGCGTTTCGGGATATCGTTGCTACGAAACGCGTAGCGGATTGCAAAATCGTAGACCCAAGTTTAAGAAAGTTCTTTTGTTTTTATTTTATCATTTTAAAAGTCGTGTTGTACCTACTCCATTTTTTATTTAAATTAATTATGAATATCGATAATCTTTTGTTGTGACAATAGTAATACCTACCTACACACCTTCTGAAGTAACACGTTTAAGCAATCTAAACAAACAATTTAATAGTAATTATTTATGAATAAACAGGAAATCCTGAGATAATACAGAATATTATTGTTAATAATAAAACCTTTAAAGCAAGAACACCTGGGTCTATAATGATACTAATAGAACAGTATTATAATGATTAATGAACTCACTACTCATAATAAAACATAACACCATAAACATCTGTGTTTTTTTTCTCTTGTCTTACCGTCTTACATAAGTCGTCCCGTAGTCAAAAGGCCAGTCAACATGGTTGAATAAATTTCAATAGTTAATAACTATACCTATGGTGGATGTGTTCATGCATCTACCTATAGGGTCAAATTAAATTAGCTAGCGAAACTCCGCAGATGTAAAAAAAAAAAAGATTTGTTGATTTTGTTTTGGATAACGACCACTGGTAGTGTGGTCACTTGAAGTGTAAGTTGAGAAATCTGTTTTTTTTTTTTATTTTATCGTATTTAGTTATCGATAACCATCACGTCTGTGAAGTTTAAACAAAAGATAAAAACTGATTTTTAAACTGATAAGTACCTATTTAAACTACACTGCCGGGGTCAAACATCATCAAATTTATTAATTTTTTGCTTTGATTAATTGACTAGGCCACTGAAGCCATTAATTTTCGCTAGTTGAAAAGAAATCGTTTGGCTTGTTATGAGCATGGGATGAGGAGCTAGGAATTGCATGTGACTAAAAGAGTGATGAATATAAATGTTGATGGATGGAGAGGGAGAGGAAGGCCAAAGAAAAGATGGATGGTGTGAGGAATGATATGAAAGAGAAGGGAGTGAATGATAGCGTGACGGTTGACAGGGGAGAATGGAAAGAGAAAATATGTTGTGCCAACCCCAAGTACCATGGGATAAGGGCAGGAAGATGATATTTTATATACTAATATAATATATATAGTAGTAGTAGTGTAGTAGTATATAATTTTTTCAACTGAAAACGTTTGGCTCAGTTGTAGTTGCATCAATTGTAGTTGCTTCAGTTGAAATTGTTGTAGGTAATTCAGTTGCAATTGTAGTTGAAGGTGCATCAGTTGTCGGTGCTGTAGGTGGATTACTTGTAGCTCCATCAGTTATAGTTGAACCATCAATTACTGTAACCGTAGCATCGTCGTCGGGTGTGGTAGGGTAAGGCGTTGTTCCATTGTGGCCGGGGTGTCCGGTGGAACTGAGATGATATTTTATATACTATCCCATCTTAGTTCCACCGGACACCCCGGCCACAATGGAACAACGCCTTATTTTATATACTGTCTCACCATCATCTGCCTAGCCTTTTCCCAACTATGTTGGGGTCGGCTTCCAGTCTAACTGGATGCAGCTGAATACCAGTATTATACATGGACCGACTGCCTATCTGACCTCCACAACCCAGTAACTGGGTAATACGATACCCCTTGGTAAGACTGGTTGTCAGACTTTCGGGCTTTTCTGACGACTGTCAAAGATCCCCGAATGACAGCCGGGACCAACGGCTTAACGTGCTTTCCGAGGCACGGAGGAGTCTCGGTATGTAAAGATGGTGACCCATCCACGGACCAACCCCGGCAAGCGTAGCTTAACTTGGTCGATCGACCCGTGCGGCTGTTATTACTTAGCCACGAGCTCCTCCCTATCTATAGGCGCCAAATACGCAAAGAGAGTCCAAAGCCCTCCTACACATACAACACTGCAGGCCAACTTTATTGTTCTAGTTGTGACCGGGTGTTCAAAACTAAATTCGATCTAGCGAGCCACCTAAGGGCTCACGCAAGGAAGTGATTTCGTAGGGTCGTCGATAAGGAGGACTATATATAGGTATTAAGAATATCAGCCAACTGTGTACCTACTCCTAATCTGTTAAAGTCAAGCCAACGCAACATAGGTGTACAAACACAACAACACGCCAATTAGCCGTACTTACAATAATTATATAAGTTGCCTATGCGCACAGTCATATGTTTTGCAACCGGTGGCACGCGCATTGCCACAGAAGTATGCTCTACATCCATGCTATGGTGGTCATTACCGCATAGTTAGCGGGGTTGCATGTTATGTCATACATTTTTAATTATCTATTATTTATTTGTAGAGAACAAGTACCTTATCTACTTAAGGGGTAGTGCTAAGGTAGCCCACGAAGTTCAAAATTTCTTACGATTTTTGCAATGTGCAGCTCAGTGTCTGGGTGTATGTTGATTAAAGTATTAACGACTGTAACAATTATGTATTTACTGAATTATAATCACTGGAATCAGTAATACAACTCCTTAAGTTAATATAATTCTCAAATGTCAAGATTACATGAAATAGTCATTCAATAGGGAAATATGAAATTATAGAGTTATATTGATGATTTTATTCATTATAATTCTATAAATACACATTAGTTACTGTCGCGAATCATATTCAAATCAACATACAACCTGATACTGACCTGCAAATTGCAAAAAACGTAAGAAAATTTCAATTTCAAGTCGAATGACATTGACAGACCAAAGCCTAGAAAATTGTAATTTTGCACAGGAGTTCCTTTTATAATACGAAGATAAACCTTTTATCTAAGGAAGAATTTTTGAAAATTAATCCCTAAAAGGGTTAAATATGAAAGGTAAGGTTGTATGTGTGGAAATTCGTTATTTTTGCACACGGCTTGCACTTAAATGAAAAGGTTTTTTTATTGTACTCGTAGCTGCATTAAAAGATTGAGCCTCTACGAAGAAGGACTTTAGGCAGCCAGCCCCGCTGCCAACAATGATCAGGCTATAATGTGGCCACTGCTGGTACACAGGCCTCCTCTCGGTGAGAGGGAGTGGGCCGTAATCCACCACGCGGGCCCAGTACGGGTTGGTAGATGTCACATGTCTCCGAATTTTTGATTCTAGGACATGCCGGTTTCCTCACGATGTTTTCCTTCACTGTTTTGAGAGCAGTGGCACTGAAACAATTTACACATAGTAAAGCGTCTGTCAGCTCGTAAGTCGGGGCAATTACCACTGGGCCATCACTGCCAATAATACTGCTTGCCAACCTTCATGACATCTTTCTACTAAGATTGTGACACGAGAACTAATGTAACAGGTTCTGCCTACTAAGGTTTCTATTTTTAAACATCACCATGCCAATCAATTCCAAATTAATTCCATTTACAAGTCAATATAAAAAGCGTGTTTTCATCAAATCTTTTACAAAAACATCAATCATCAGTTATCCATTGAGCGCATCCGTCGGTGACTTGCGCTCGCGCCGCTGACGTCACGCGCCGTGAGCGGTCGATCGGAAACAGCAACACATTAATCAGCTGACACTAGGAAGTGATATCGTCAATAAAAGCTTATCTTAATCTTAGTAGGTCGAAGTTGGATATAATTATATGTGGTTAATCAATGGGGGTTTGTCCTTCTTATTGTAAAGGATTGTATGATAGAACTAAATTGTTTAACTTGTAATGTATTTATAGGTACCTCTTCATTTAACGATGAGGAATCAATAATAGATTAATCAACTTTTGGTTTATGTAAGCTCTATAAAAAAAGGCGCAGTACGAGTCCGCGTCGTTTATTTTCGTGAAAACATTTAGTCACAGTTGTAACCTAACCTAACCTAACCTAGTGAGAGGTGGGTGAGGTGCTCGGCACTGGACTGTTTAGGCTTATTGCATTCCTTATGATGCAAACTTTCCTCGACTGGATGTTTTTTTAAATTTCTAACCAGATTTACGGTCGATATGAGGTAGGTAATAGGTAACACGGGCTGGTATCCGCAACTCCACTCAATGCTCGTATTTTGCGTGTGGGACCGATATGAGACGACATCTGAAATTATTTTGCTATTGTCAACTTCATATCCATTTTCGACCCTATTTGGATCAATATTTCTATTGGTTCTCTTTAGTTCCTAATAGTGCTTTGTGAATTTTTGACAATGCTCCAGAATCAACATTCTAGCTAAACACGTTTTTGCACTACCTTCCTACAAACTGGAAATTAGACACATGGTGAAAAATAGAGGCTCGCGCACATGCGCCACTCGGGATGTGACGTCTTAGATAGACAAATGAAATCTTGCTTTAAAATTGTTACAAAGACCTATCTTTTGTATGTTCTTGTAGGTTGAAATCTTAGGTACATAGTTTTGTCGGTCAGAAATATTAAACTTACCAGCGAGCGAAACGACGTTATCACGTCAAGTACACATTTAGCATTGTGTCAATTCGGCAGTCATAGAATGATCAAAGTTAGGTTAAATGCTGTTAGCTCAATCATACTCAGGCAGGAGTCGTTTTCATTCATTTATTTATTTATTTTATTGGTTCATCAACAATTGTTTACACAAGTTTTATGTTATAGGTAATTTGCAAAAATGTATAAACAACAGTGCAACAGTCACTTACAGGTAAACTCCGCATGTTAGAAATACAAATATTTATAATATTAATCTAGTTTTTAAATTACTTATCTAAAGGACTAAATAATTAATCTAAAAATTCATAACATATTTCCTTTCAGCGAGATAATGAAAGGTTTATCTATTTAGGAAGATACCTAAGAGGCTTTCAATTTGCCCAAACTTTCAAAGTGCAAATCGATTTTATCTCTACAGCTATTTACAACCTTGCATAATAGGGGGAATTGGCGAATTCATCATCACCAAATCACCGAATCATTGATAATGATTACCTAAGTCAACTTGTGTTAAGAATCAACATTCATTATAGGGGTCATTACATGACTGCAGGCTGATATGTCAATGATAATGAAACTGTCACTAATATATAAAATTATAGGTGAAATGAATGGCGGACGTAACTCACTCTCGTTGGATCGGTGGATAGCCGGCAAACATGAAAAGCCAGGGAAAGTAACAGATGGTATAGTAGCTATAGTACTTAGTTTCCGAGTAGGTACTATCGGAGAAACGAACATATATACCCCGTAAAGACTACTCTTGCTTGCAGCGCTCACCCGCTATAGTAACGCTTACTAACAGATGTAGTCATCGTGTGCAAAGGGATTTTGTTTTCAAATTGGTCAGATGTAAGTTTCCTCGATAGATTTTATCTATGCTGGCATTATTTATCTTCCGGCTTTGTTTATTAAGATTTGACGGAGGAGGGAAATATAAATAATAAGATACGAGTATAATGTAGCCATTAGAAGGCGATGTGCCAACGACGTATTTTTCTTTGTGTGTTATTGATATAAATTCAACGCGAAGCTTTATTGATACTATGATAAATAATGAGTTTCTAGAGGAGGCACTATAAAACAATAATGATTTTATTATATCTTAGCAGGTACATCAATCACGTAATTAGTAGTTTATTTCCTTTTCGTCATGACAAAAGTAGATAGTAAGGATAGGTATTAGTAGGTACTATCGCGGACATTTGCGGTGAACTACTTTTCGACCTTATTGCTAAGGTAAATAACACAACAGCATCTGTATAAAAACATCTGCCGGTCTATTCTGTAAAAATCTCACCGTGAAAACTTAGGTGAAGTGATCTTAAAGTGAACTGTCAATAGTGTCAACCCCTAGCATCAGGTGGAATGACGGCTCACTTCACGCTCACTTCACCTAAGATATCACGGTGAGATGTTTACAGAATAGCACTACTGTTCCGATTTTAATGTAGTATTTTTCTTAATTATTAAGATTTAGAAAACACAAGTGTTAATCGACTTTTGTTGCTGACTGTACCTACCTAAATTATCTGCCAATAGGGAATATGCACGTAATTCAAAACTTATTCATTATTTAAATATACATTTTAGTTATAGAAGTCAAAAACTTATACAAATTCTTATATTTTTTACTAATGAATTTTTCAATTCATTATTTTATGTTGCGCTTTTTTGGTGGAACGGAACGCAAACTCAAAACGCGTCGCCTTCGACAATGCCGGAAGTAACGTATAAAAAAACTATGTAATAAAAATCTATTTTTTTCAAATAGTGCTTGAAATATCACTAAGTACCTAAGTGCGATTTCTGCTTGAATAAAGTACAAAAAATAATTTAATTTTATAAGAATTGGGGCCAGATGTAAACAAAGCTGTAACGTGGTAAATGACGTCACGTCATGACGGCGTCAGAAACGTTATGTTTGAACTGTAGTAGAAAATTGTTGGACATTCAGAATTTTTTTGAGCAACAAGCAGTAGTTGGATTAAACTTTTTAATACTTTTCTTGGGTTTTTTATCTGTATTTTATTGCTTTAGTGAAAAAAAAAATACTTGCATACCTACAGATTCCCTATTGTTATTGCACAGTTGCTTGATGCTGCTCTTTCATAAGCTAGACTACAGTCTACAACTACTTTGACATAAGTAGTGTAGTTACTGCAATAACTATTCGGGCATTTTACTAATATTGCACTATTTATTCATATCGCCTCTTATCCCAAGCACGTAAGGCCCATAAACGCTACAGCAGCCATCTTGAGATAAATCCCCGAAAACCATATCTTTGTCAAAGTTAGCAACACTGTCTGAAACATTGTTTATGGCTACATAAACTCCACTGGCAACATAGATGCGTGATGAGATACCATAGACTAAAGACCGTGCCTTGAATGTTTAATCATAGACTAAACTCATGCGGAAACTATTACAACATGCATTTATAAAGACAGTTAGATAAAGGAGTGATTTGAATATTTGCATAGAAATTCTCTTAACCTCTATTGAATTGCTGTTAAGTGGTGCTTAGACAGTAATTATATTAATTGGTGCTTTTGTAAATAATAGTCTAATTTTGTTTTGTAGATCGTGATAAGATCTCAGTAGTATTAGTTTACTAATGTCAAGGTGATATTTACATTTGAAGCGATTAGCTGACGGAAACAATCGATTAAAATTTACAAAATAAAATTAAGATAGTATAAAACAATTTGATTGAAAATAGTCTAACATAGAACAAAATTATTTTAGTATCTTCCCAGAAATAAAAACATGAAATATATAAGTAATAGCTTTACGACTGTGAAGCAATGTACAGTCAGTAACAAAAGTAGATTAACACTTGCAATTTTTTAATATTAATTATTAAGCGAAATATTTAATTCAAATCGGAAAAGAAGTTCTTAAAATTTTAGGAACATTAACTCTTAACCGTTAAACAAAAAAAGCAGTTTATCGAATCATTTTGTGTTAATTTAGATGATGTCAAAAATTAGCAGTGTTAACCGACTTCTGTTGCTGACCTACCTACACTACGGCCGACGTATCTTGGCGAGTCTGTACATAGGCACTACGAACTTTTGCGCGAACTCACACTCGCCTCATGCCACCATTTTTAGTTCCTAAAAAATGTTACTGCGCAGCCTTCTGCGTGAAGTTCGGACTTGCTAAGATACGCCGCCGGCCGTAGTGTAGTTTTCTTAAAAAACTTTTTTACAAAAAAATACAACCGACTTCCAAAAACAACACTACAAAGTGAAAAATAACTTTAATTTCGGAAGTCGGTGTCTAGTTAAATGTATTTTCGTTTTTTGCCACCGACTTCCGAAATTAAAGATATTTTTCACTTTGTAGTGTTGTTTTTGGGAGTCGGTTGTATTTTTTTGTAAAAAAGTTTTTATATTTCACTTTTTAGTTGTGTACCTACCCCACACAAATTCAAATACCACTACCTGCAAAACAAACTAGAACATCATCCATATAAAAGTGGGAAAAAATACGTATTATTGAAGCTTACTCAAAAACTACCGAAGCAAAGTTAATCAATTTTATATGGGACCAACTGTGATGTATACCCTCTCGAACAAAACAAAAAAAATCCAAATCGGTCCAGCCATCTTCGAGTAATCGGGGAACATACACAAAAAAAAAAAAAAAGGTAAAAAGGTTCCGACGAATTGAGAACCTCCTCCTTTTTGAAGTCGGTTAAAAAGGAAATTCATACCGCGTGTAAATTAAAAAAAAAAAGAAACTCATTTATCATAACATCACCCCTTGTTTTCCCGATGGGTTAGAGGCACAGGTGCACCTATTGTACACCCACATTTCGCCAGTTATGTTTAAGTCCAATGTAATAGGGGGCGCGCCTATTGTCATCAACCGGACACAAATCCAGACTCCGGGCTGCTAATGAGAAATTCAGATAGAAAAACCCAATAACACTTTCCCCGACCTGGGAATCGAACCCAAAACCCCTTGCTCAGCAGTAGCGCTCGCTACCACAAGACCAACGAGGTAAATCAATCTACCTAGCCTTTTCCCAACTATGTTGGCGTCGGCTTCCAGTCTAACCGGATGCAGCTGAATACCATTATTTTACACGGAGCGACTGCCTATCTGACCTCCACAACCCATTAACAGGGTAATACGATACCCCTTGGTAAGACTGGTTGTCAGACAAGACCAACGAGGTAATTGTTTTGTTTTTCATGGCTATTCTGTTTTTCAAAACTCAACAAATAATAAGTCTTTACCTATGAAATTGCCGTTTTGTATGAAAAAATTTAAACGAATTTTTTTCATGCATTTTTTATTTGTATTAATCGAAGTAATCACCCATGCAATCAATGCATCTTTGCCAACGCAGTGGCAGTTTATTGATGCCCTTCTTAAAGAAATCAGCTGGACGGGAGGCAACAAATTCTTCAAAGGAATTTTGTGCTGCCTCTCGAGTATTGAATTTTTTTCCCGCCAAGAAGTTTTCCAAATTCTGGAAAAAGTAGTAGTCTGTAGGCCTGGTGAGTAGGGCGGATGACGGAGACCTTCCAACACCAGTTCTTGCAACTTGGAGACCGTCTGCTGTGCAGTATGAGGTCGCGCGTTGTCGTGCAGGACCAGCGGAGACGAGCGATTGACCAATGCTGGTTGGAGATGTGCCAGCTTCTCACAGTGTTCAGTGTGTGTTCAGTTCTTCACAGTACACATCTGAAGTAATGCTCACCCCGTTTGGTAAGAAGCTGTGATGAATCACACCGGCGCTAGACCACCAAACAGTGACCATCACTTTTCTAGGGGTAAGTTTTCGTTTAGGGCATTGTTAGGTGCTGAACCAGGATCCAACCAACTTGCTGAGCGCTTGCGCTTATCAAACAGGATCCATTTTCAACCCAGGTAACAATGCGGTTCAAAATTCCTTCATTTGTGTGTCTGTTGAGCAGTGCAAGGCACGTCTCGACGCGTACTTCGCGCTGGCGATCATTGAGTTCGTGGGGGGTGCCCATTTGTCAAGCTTTTTTACCTTGCCAATTTGACGCAAATGGACCAATATTGTTTTGACGCTAACGTCGAAAGCTGCTGCTAATTCAGCCGTAGATTGTGTATCATCAGCTTCCACAATCGCCTTTAATTCGTCATTGTCGGCCAGTCTTCGGACGACCGCGAGGTTCATTTTTCAGGTCGATATTTCCAGAACGGAAGCGAGCAAACCAATAACAAGTGGTGCGTTGGTTTGTAGTATTAGCTCCGTAAACGTCGATGACGTTGCGTGCCGCTTGTGCCGCGTTGCTGCCACGACGGTACTCATATTCCATAATTACTCGAATTTTTAACGTATCCATGATGACGAAAAAGATTGAAATGCGATGAAAATGTAACACTAATCAATAAACAAATGACTACTTTTGGAAAAAAAACCATGTTTTTAAAATAAAATTAATTTGAAATTAGAATTCTTAGCCAAACAAAAATTATTTTGATTTGAAATGGCCAGTACTGCAGAACGGCAATTTCATAGGTAAAGACCTAATATCAACAAACTATTTCACCTTATTTTACGACACTTAACCCTTAAGTATTTCATTACAAAGTCAATTAACGCATGACGAATCGTAATACACACAAACAAGTTAGTTCCCACGGCATTTATCTCAGTTGATCTCAACTGGAATTTGGGTCTGACGATGTCTCCAAGATACAGCGTTTCCTACTTAGTATAGAACACTTACTCGGGACAAACGTCTACTAAAAGCCAACTGCTTCAATTCTCTTTGTGCAGGAAGCAGTCAAGGTGAATGTTCCTTAATCATAACTGAGTAACTCTTTCAGATTTTTCGCGACGCCTTTACTATTGACTTTAAATACAACTACCTTTTTCGAAGAGTCATACCAATCGTTTATTTATAGAGGACTAATTCAGGCAAAACCTTATTGTATTTAAACCAATTAAGATTTAAATACAATAAGGTTTTGCCTGAATTAAATGAATTTTATTTATTTATTTTATTTATGTAACATTATTACCGCAAATGAATATAGATAAAATTACCTAGAATTATGTTATCCTCGTAGAAATAGTTACCGGTCCTATTTATTTGATTAGGTACGAGGTACATACTTCTATCTCTTTATCTACTTAAGTATCTAAATCCTGAATAACAAAATTGATTGCTTCATCGCAGTAGAACTAGCTCTACAAACAAGTTGAGCGCGAAAATGACTTAAACATACAAATTATAATATCGTAATCTAGTTATTAAGGCGTCTGGCCACAACCGCTTATTAGAAGTAATTGCTATTGGACGGCGCCGCGTTCAGATTGAGAGCTAACGATCTTGATTGGTGGATGAGCTACGAGGTCGTAATTAGGAGAATATTGTGGAATTAAGTATGTTGTTTGAAAGTTTATTGAGGAATATCTATATAGATAAATATAGAAAAGTCCACTACACAGACCAGGGAGGAGGAAGGAGGAGGACAGAGAGGAGAGAAGGAGAGAAGGAGGAGAGAGAGGAAAGGAGGCGGGGAGGGGGAGCGGGAGTGAAGAAGAGGGGAGGGGGCAGGGGGCAGGAAGGTCCAGTAGTAACTTTAGAAGAAATAGAGAAATTACAAAACAAGGGATTTGACATATTTACTCAGGGACTTGATCACTTTTAGCTTTTCGTGAACGCCGTACATACGGGGATAAGTTCATTAGGTAAATTAAACATTTTTTTTTTAATGTAAATGGTATCTCTCAGATTCGCAGGTCAACCTAGGAGGTTGTCGGGCTTGCCTGTGGATATCTCAATAAATTAAGGCATCCAGCCAGGGCATGAAACTTATAAACTAAGCTACTACTCGCTAAGGACACCTCCTGTAGCGATGCGGACATTGACTTCGGGCGTCGTCGGTGGGGGAGGACAGCAAGAAACAGGCTGGATTGAATTAAAAAAATAATAATCAATCACATAATGACATGACATGAAAGTAACATTCAAGACGACAATGACACAAAAAAATCTGAAAAATACCCACTACAAAAAAAGATATGAATTTCATAAGCTCCATCGGCAGAAAACTGTAAACAATCACAAAAATGAATCGAAAACTACAAAAAATTGCGGAACATACATGAGGTATTTTTGAATAGCCCTTGGATATGAGAAATTCAGATTTTTCTTTTTGACGTCACTATTTGGACCACTCTGTATACATAATATACAGGGTGTAAGTGTAAACAGTGGCAACCTTTTAAGGGGTCATTCTACTCATCATTATAAACAACTTTTACTATGGGACCAAACCTGAAATCGCAAAAAAAAATCAGCTGTTCAGTATGTTATGTATAATGTTCGCATTCAAAATATAGGGATCAGCAGATTTTTTTTTCTCGATTTCAGGTTTGGTCCCATAGTAAAAGTTGTTCATAATGATGAGTACAATGACCCCTTAAAAGGTTGCCACTGTTTACACTTACACTCTGTATACAAATATTGCTCATTGAATAATATTAGATAGGTAGGATGGGGGATGGGATGGATGAGTATGGTGGGTAGTGTAGGATTGGTGAAATGTGGGTGTAATGTGATCGGACACCTCTGCTGATCCCTTCGGGGAATACAAACGTGCTGTTATATTATGTGTCACACTCATTGTGACAGTGTGTTAGTGTATCTTTGTCTTGAATTTTAATCTTCATTTCAGTCTTTATTCAATTTTTTTCTTATCCTTATAATAGACCATTTATTTTATCTGTGGCACAACAAATAGTGATTTGCATACAATGCTGGTAATTACTGGTACAATACGTGTATATTGACATAACACCCACGGTGAGGCGATTATAAAAACTACCAGTGTGCTCTCCAAAGTGCCTTGGACTTGTCTGCGTCAATCATGTATTTTTAGAGATATTTTTAGTCGTGAATCAAATAAAATAAATGATTTTCAATGTAAATAACTACTTATTATTATGTCTCATGAGGTGGGTATCACACCTCCGCCGCGAAACATTATGCGAATCTGTTGAATTGAACTACTACTCCGGCTGCTATGGTTTCGCAGCGGAGGTGTGCAGACCCTCACTAGTCTAGAATTAGGCAGATAGATTTCAGTTTGGACCACAGCACAGTGTCCACAGGCAACGGTAGATAATGCATTTAGATACCAACTATACATATTTACCTACAATATCAAACTTCCTAAATTCACTATTCCCCTACAAATGTAAACTTTTGCTACTAACTTTGACCTTTTTAGGGTTCCGTACCTCAAAAGGAAAAAACGGAACACTTATAGGATCACTTCGTTGTCCGTCCATCTGTTTATCTGTCAATCCCCTTTTTCTTAGGAACCCGTGGAGGTATCAAGTTGAAATTAATATAAAATACGTAGGTCTATGGCCCCTTAGAGCACTAAAAAAATCAAGCTTATATTATAAGTCAACGCTGTAAAAAAATACGGCCATTTATGCGACATATTTTGATACTCGCAAGTAAAATATCAAAACCTATAGGGTACTTCCCGTTGACCTAGAATCATGAAATTTGGCAAGAAGCAAGCAAAGGAAAAAACATTTTTCTAGCCGTGACGTGTTTCGATGTATGGGAGAACATTTTTTCAACTATAAAGTTTTAACTTTGTTTTGGGATAAACTCATCCCAACTACGGAATCCTTCATTGTGCGTGGCCTGACACATACTTGTCCGGTTTTTTTTATAATCTGTACTTGAACTATTTTGGCTACACTTTTTGAAGGGAAATATTTAATATGCATTAATCATTCAATATGAGCCTATTTGTTGTTTGCTCCTGTTCTATAAATACGTATTGGAATTTATTCAAAGTCGCGTGTATATTCGCTATGTATTCTTAGCGAGATAGCAGCCATCTGCTAATGTCGGCAACATCTCAGATCTCAGGCCATTGTACTTAGTGCCTATTTTAGTCAAAAGCTATGCGCAAACGCAAGTGGGCGCTTAAAATGAGGAGTTCGGACTTTTTGGAAACGTCTGACACTTTTTGTGTTTACAGGAATAAACATTAGAACGGCCAGTTGAATGTACTGCTTAAGATTCGTCTTGGGTGGTTAAGTAATGATATTTAGCTTAACCTAACTGCTAAGTGTTAATACTGGCTGTTTAACGCTTTGAAGGACACTATACGGCCATAGCAGTAATAGTAATAAAACATCTATTGTGTCTAGTTTAGTGTCCTTTCAAAGCGTTAATGGGTTGGTTTATAAAATAATCAAGATTAGATATTCGGGATAATAGATATTTCGGGGTCTCCTAGTACAGGTATTTATTATACTTAAAAGGAGGCCTCTATGCAAGATTATATATTGTAGAAGTTTGTAAAGTTAACTGAAATAAATTTATTTATTTATTTATTTATTTAGATATACGAGTAATATGACTTCACGTCCGATTTTAGTAAATACCACCAATTTCAACGGGTATTGTTCATAGCTACCTACTATGACCGAATTATATAGTCATCATCTTCTTCCTGCCCTTATCCCATGTTACTTGGGGTCGGCGCAACACGTTTTCTTCTTCCATTCTCCCATGTTAACAGTCACGCTATCGTTCACATCATTCCTCACACAATCCATCCATCTTTTCTTTGGCCTCCCTCTCCAGCCATCAGATGGACAGATTTACATAGTAAACTATAATAATATTTCGTACCAAAACCACATATGTACTTTCCAGGTAATGCTAATATTATAAAGAAAGACTTAATGGTATGTTAAATAACATGACAAAGCATTTTCATGTTTACCCGACACACGCCACCGACACAGCGAAATTAATAAAATACCGAGCTCAAGGTATTCTTAATATATAATAATAACATAAAAATCGCTTACCTATGTCCACAGTTTTTGCAATAAGCGGATGTTTAGAAATCTGCGAATCAGATCAGACGAACTAGGACGCTCTGCAGGATGTCTGCAAGCATCTAGGGTCGGCAAACAAAAACAAACAAATATCTGGAACAAATACTTACTACCTACATAAACGACTTCTCAAAACAATTGGTCTCTTTGATCTATCAGTTTCGCTCTAAACATTCAGGTGCTGAGGTTTTGTGCGAATTATGTAGCTCTGTGGCTCTCAAAATTATGTAGCTCTGTGGCTCTCAAAATTATGTAGCTCTGTGGCTCTCAAAATTATGTAGCTCTGTGGCTCTCAAAATTATGTAGCTCTGTGGCTCTCAAAATTATGTAGCTCTGTGGCTCTCAAAATTATGTAGCTCTGTGGCTCTCAAAATTATGTAGCTCTGTGGCTCTCAAAATTATGTAGCTCTGTGGCTCTCAAAATTATGTAGCTCTGTGGCTCTCAAAATTATGTATCTCTGTGGCTCTCAAAATGTAGCTCTGTGGCTCTCAAAATGTAGCTCTGTGGCTCTCAAAATGGAGACGTAGGGGTCACGCAATCAGGTCATGTTTGTATCTTGCCTTATTTCAGTATGTGTTTAGAATCAGTACCGCATAGTTTGGCGTTAGTGCTAAAGAGAAAATTGGTAGATATTTTGATGGACAAAAGACTGTTTGCCCACCGCCACAACAGCGGGACGTCAACGGGACGTCAATGAGAACGAAATGACGGCGCCGAACCGAAGTAGTGATACATAGATACATTTACTGTATGCCGCGTGTCCACCGCACACCACACCGGGACGTCACGTTCAGTTCGCATAATCTCGTTTCTCGTTGATGTTCTTGACGTTGTGCGGTGGACAAACAGTGTAAAGACAGCAAATCGGGATACAGGAGTCTTAATATTCTTAATATATTAAGTTTATAAAATTATACTTATACTACTACCTCAACTAAGGCATGCAAACAGTTTAAGCTATAATAATAAAGACTCATTTAATATAATTATATATTAACACATTCAATCAAATCAATACAAGTTTACCATGTCAAGATGAAATTCAGTTAATAATTTGAAATAGGCAATACAATACATAATGTCAAGTTTAATAAAATTGGATTACTGTCAAGTTTGTCGTCAATACAGTTAAATTAAAATATAAATGATTTAGTACAAGTCCGGAAATACACGTATTATCAATTTAAATTCTTATCGGTCAAAAATTCATCAATTGAGTAGTAACATTTATTAATTAATTTATTATTACATCGGGTATTTTGTTAAATATGATCGGACCCATACATTAATATTCTTTAATAACGCGGTATCGGAACCACTTACAATTAGCAAATGTTTATTGTCTTCTGATTGGCCAGTTTCTATTTTCCATAGAAATATAATATCTATGCTATTTTCGGACACTTTTTTAAAAAGGTGCATAATTGACTTAACAAAAAGTTATCTCAAGATACCTAGCCTAGACTCTAGAATATTCTAGTCAAATCTCTTCAGACAAGAAAATCAGTAGGTAAATAATGTATAAACTATGGATGATAATATTATTCTCGTAAAACGCCTGACAACCCTGGCGTTATTAATTGTTTATTATTATTTTCTTTAGCAATTTGTTTTGTTTGACCACGGCAATGTCATCAGCATTGTAGTTAGTTTGTTTTTTAAAACATGCCATGAGTTCGTGAGTTGTGACACATGACATCAGGTTTATATACAATTTTTATTAACGTTATACATATTAATTTTGTAATCTAGTCTCATGTCTGTTGCCTACCAACTTTTTAACTGTTAGAAAATTACGTTAAAAAAGTTGCAAATAATTCGAGTTGACATTGGAATCTAAATAGCAGATCTATGCTGCCGCAGCTACCGGTATTTTCAGCCAGCACCATTATCAAACAAAACAGTTCAAGGGAATCAGCCAAATTGTTAATAAAACTGCTATGTTTAAACCCTTCCGTATGCCTTGACACATAGTAATAAACCCAACATTAGCTGGTATCATTGGCACATAATAGCAGCACCGGCAATTAAAATAGCTGACGTATTAACAGTAATTTTGTTATCAGATCTCTTTACATATTCATTACTTTTTGTGTGGCAACACTGCAAGGTTGCGCCGATCTTCGTAGGAATTGTTTAGTCGAAGTAGATTTTGATGCAAATTACTGGTTTTCCGGGCGCCATTGTTTTGGCTTGCTAAATTAATACCTATCTACGCAAATATGAATTATAATTTGTTATGTTGTGATTCATATTGGTGTTCTATTATCGGGGACAAGTTTGGTTAGTGATCAAATTTAATTAGTTAATGGTGATAGTTGTAAGTTTGTTTTGTTGTAATCTAGTCTAAGCATTATCAGATGAGAGCCACTCTTATCCGAAATATCTCTAGGAATTAATCATCAAGACTTCCCGAAGGCAAACTCGTACAAACAGTTATCGTACTCAAATGGCCGCAGCCATCCATTCCGACACCATCTGCCTGAACCATTAGCTACTTCGTCCAAATCATCCACCCACACAGTAATTACTGTCCAAACAAACAGTAATTAATTTAAATTAACCAGTCCTGTTGAACTTACTCGTTTTGACAATGCCGGTACCGAAATGCAAAGTTAACTTTTCAACGCAAAGGAGCACTTTTCTGACAGCTCCGGCCGCCATTTGTAAAATCATTTAACTTTGTTGACAGTTGGGTTGTAACTTTTGACAATGCTTGTTATTAATCACTGTTATTATCTTTACAGACAAAAGCTTTTGTGAAAGGTCAGATTTGGGGCGAGGACTTCTGACAAAAGATAAAGTTAAAAAGATTTGAAACTCAACTCAACTCCGGAAGTGTTAACGGATTGATAAATTTGTTTAGACCGCACCAATCTTTAGGTACCTAATTTATTAGTAAAAGAACAATTGTTACTGATTTTCTTCTACCTGCACATAAATAAACTTATAATATGTAATTCTGGATCCCTTTTAGACAATCATGAATCCGATTTTCGACTACTTTAAATCTAAATCTAAGAAATAACAAGAACGTAAATCTCAAGAGTTCTGTAAAAGCGCGTCGCAATATAAAAATACCGCTGCGTTGGTAGAAATTATCATCAATCGGAATTACCCCGCTATCGTAATTACCCCAATAATCCTTACATTTTTCCTAAAATTTTTTTTTTGTACACCTGAGTTTGGGTATTCTCTTTTTTTATGCAACCTTAGAGAAATACTCGTAACAGTGGAACAGTGCCTAAACATTAATAAACATTATCTGACGATATTCGTTTCTTCTGAGACTGACTCCTATTCGAAGACGTCGACGCTCACAGAAGGTCACAGCAGCTCAACTCTACTATCTCTGGTTGACAAAAGCATTGTACTCATGATCACACGTCTCGCCTTGACTTGCGCAATTCAATGAACATTGGTTAAGTAACGTGATTATCCAACTCGAGTCGTGGGAATCGTCACAGCTTCTGTAACCGACATCGACACACTGCTCTTTTGAGTTTTGTCTTGTTTTGTTATTAAGAGGATATATCGAAGCGTGGTTTAGCTTGGTGTGTAAGTGAAATGGCGTCATGGCTGTCTGGTTTGATGCGCAAGATAGAAGACTCATGTGCACCGGAATTTCAACGAAGAAATCTACACAAGAGGGCCTTAAATCAATTTTTAGCTTAGTAAGTTCTTAACATATTTAAATACCTTCGATTTAAAGCAAATTTTACTGCACAATAAGGAACTGTTTACATATAATCGTATAAAACAGAAAATAGACGGTGCTAAATTGGATTTTTTTTCTATTGAAAAAATTTCAAGAAATTATGTTTCAGTTTTAATACGGCAGTAGACAATAAAGTCAAATAATACATATATGGAAAATCCGAATGATTTAACCATATACATTTGGTTTTAGGAATTTTAAAAACACAAAATTATCGATGTATCCCTTTAAACCATTGTGCAGTGTGACTTTTTTTTGTGTTGTTATCGTAAGGCTGATAGGTACACGGCCTTTATAGGCGGTCGTCAAGTCTTCCTGGTTTGGGTGGGTCATCTCTTTAAGTTGACTCTAGTCCAGTCCACTTTTATTACCTCAGTCTCGGCGTTATTTTCTGAGACTTAGAAGCTGAAAAATTGGAAAAGGTGGTTAAAGAATTGATTGGAAAACTGAGACAGACTTTTCTATTTTTATGAATACTTAGGTAATCATCTGTGCTCTGAGGGGCTCGTGGCTAAGTAATAACAGCCGAGCTTACGGGATGGATGTTAACGGATGTTGGTCCGTGGATGCGGTGATCATCTTTAATACCGAGACTCCTCCTTTCCTCGGAAAGCACGTAAAGCCGAGGGACCCGGCTGTCATTCGTGGATCTTTGACAGTCGTGACAACCAGTCTTACCAAGGGGTATAGTATTACCCAGTTACTGGGTTGTGGAGGTCAGATAGGCAGTCGCTCCATGTAAAATACTGGTATTCAGCTGCATCCGGTTAGACTTACAAGTCTAACCGGATGCAGCTACAGCCAACCCCAACATTGTTGGGAAAAGGTTAGGCAAATTGATTGAATCATCTGTCCTATCTCTGTTTCTCTCCCTTTTTTTCGGGATCACATACCTATACAGAAACGGTTTCATTTTGCACCGAGCAAGCATATTCCCATCTAAAAGTTCCGCCTGTCTATGGTAAACTAGGGAATGAACTACGTGTCGTGTTCCCATATTTTTATTGTTTATAGCGCTGTAAATGGGTTATGATAATGGCTCTATGGGCTGTATGAGGTAAACAATGGCTTCTGTTGGGCATGTCGCAACGTTACACGTGTAGATGACTTGATTATAAGTAAGTACTCGTGTGGGAATTGACAGATGGATGGGTATGTTTCGTATGTAGTTTTTAAACAAGGTTATTTAGAGCAACGTCAGTAAATAAATTGAATTTAGCTAACTTCTTAAACTGTACCACCGAGAGTTTTTGATACATCTACCGCTAATTGTTAGGTGGTATGGGACGTTCTTCTTTTCTGCCGACAAACCTCCGTCACACTGGAAGTTCTTTTCTACCGATACCTCCGTCGCACTTTTTGAATATTATGTCACATATTTGTTGTAAAAAGCAGTAATAATAAAAACGGAAGTGTTTAACATTATTTTAAGGCGATTAGTGCCGCCAACTAGCGTCCCATTGAGAAAAAAATAAGTAACAAGTCTGGAGATATGAAATTTTGTATGCTCACATTTTTAGTCAGATGAGGTACTCGTAGAATGTTCTCACCTGACCTACCTCATCTAACTAAAAATATGAGCATAGGATATTCCAAAATGTTCCATATCGCTAGACTTACGATTTTTTTCTCAATGGTGGCGCTAGTTGGCGGCACTACTCGCCATAATGGTTGTACCTAGTGTCAAAATAATTTTTGTGAAAAAATTTCTTTGCAAAACTGAATAATTAGGAAAAAAACGATTTCTTTCGGAGGGGGCGCCATTGTCGATGAAAAAGAAGAACGACGCAGGCATTTTATTATTTCATTTTGTCTTGTGTCGAAAGAATGGTACATACCTACCTCGTACTTTTAAGTACCTACCGCAGATGTTGTTTATCCAATTCAATAATTCATACAAAATTCCCATAGAAAATGCACTTTCAGTTTTCCCAACTTTTCCAATTTTCCCGGCAACTTTTCCAATTTTTCTCTTCATAAAAACCTTCCTCGGACTTCAACAACCACTCGAAAAAAAATTGCCGAATTGGTCCAGCCGTTCTGGAGTTTTGCGCTTAACATAGCAACACATTTAGCCATTAATTTCTATTTAAATAGATTTTTATTTACATAGCTTTGAGTTTGAGCTTGACAAACCTACTACCGACTAAGTATCCTTTTATATATAATACCAGTAGATGTTGCATAATTTCTGGTCAATCCACATCTAACCTTAAACACCACGTGATCACTCAGCTATATGATAAGGAGTCATTAGTAGGTACCTAGAAACCTGTAAGACAGCATAATAATTCCGATATAAGGAAAAAGTAACCAGCAAACATCATAAATAATTATGTATTTTTTGTAACATCAGTGCTTAAATAAAAACCACTTGAATTGACTCGAATAAAAACCTTAACGAAAAATATATTACTTACTAACAATATAAGCTTAGAGCCATGTTTTAATAGGATTTACAAAAAAAGGAAATAAAAGTGATTTGGATGCGTGTACGCAACTTCCTGCGGGCTGCCGCTCGCTCTGACGTCATTACAATAGGGTGACAATCAACAGATAGTGTTGGTAGACTGATAAAACCGAACCCTTCAAATACTTTGACCTAAATTATGTGTCCCATTTAAATTATTAATTTACTTATACTAACTTTAAACGGGACATATATTTCAGGTCAGGGGGTAGGTAGGTGTTGGTAGGATACTTCATTTAGGGTACCTACAAGTTTAACTGGAATATGTACCTATAAAATTCAAACGCACGATATCAAAGATCGAACTAACTTTTCTTTCGTAAGTCAGCAATTCTACTACAAATTCTACCGGAGATAGTTCCTACTATTA
This sequence comes from Cosmia pyralina, assembly GCA_946251885.1. Lineage (NCBI taxonomy): Eukaryota > Metazoa > Arthropoda > Insecta > Lepidoptera > Noctuidae > Cosmia > Cosmia pyralina. The sequence continues at coordinate 24,752,591 of OX276344.1, forward strand.
TTTATTCTGTGATTCGGTGGGTAATAAAACATCACAACGAAGGCGCTTTATTTGATATTCTGCTTACATTTTTCGGAAAGGAGACTGAAACGATTACATACAATCTTGGGCCTAGGTGTAAGAAGATGAAAGTGGTGTCAATTAATAGCTTATATATTACCTACCATTCACTAAAAATTCTGCGGATTTTGTCAATCTGAGAACAGAGATATAAGAGATTATGTAAAAGTGAGGTTATGTTACAATCTTTAACTAACAGCTGATTCCTGAAATGCAAAATGTGTCCTTTTGCACTAATAGTTATTATATTTACTAGAAAATGTTTGAAAAATCATAGGTATGAATGAACGTCAACGACTTCAAGCGATAGGTAGGTAACAGGTAAGGAGATAGGGAAAGGATGTCTAAAATAAAATAAAAATCATTTAATATAGTGTTTTATTCGTCTTCGATTATAATTAAAATGTCGTCTAGAAATTGTGCAGGTGGTACTATATGATCTTGGTACCTAGCCCAGCTAAGGTACCATATAATGCACATTATATGAGCGCAACAGCCTACAGTTCGTTTCCCTACAATACAATTACAGTAATGCATTACTATAGCCTCCCTTCCTCTACGAGACCCGTCGACTAAAATATAAATAAAATAAGTTTTTCGACTTATATGTCGGGATTGTATGCGAACCCTAAGTAACCAGGAGGTATTGGCAGCAGACAGCTGAAGACTCGCTGAAGCTGGCTCTCGAAGAAGGCTACTGCTGACCTCCCTGCATACTTTTATATTAAAACCATCATTTCCTCTTACGTGTTCACAATACAACGCAGTGGTCGTGAAAAATTACGAATAATCGGGAAAGCACTCAAAACGCATCGGAAAACACGAAACGAGTGGGCAAACGAGAACAGTCGGCAACTGTCTAGTGTCAATGTCAGTCAGCTGTTATGTCAGTGACATAGACTAAAAATATAACAGAGATTTGAATCGATAAGAAATCGATAATCATTAATATTGGTTTTTCAGTAATTAATTGATATTTGATTTATTAATATGACTGTAATTATATGCACTATATTGCATATAAGTATATATAGTGCATTTAATTACTTTGAGTTAATTGTTTAGTGCAAAAGTTTTATTTTCGTAACTGTGTAATCGATTACTGAATCGATAATCTCACGAACACTATCTTTCTCATATTTCTCCGCTTCCAGATTGAGAATTGAAGTGATTTTTCATATTCTTAGATAAAAAAATATGACTCATTTTTTAGATCATATCCCAACTTATTACATTTGGGCCCACCGTTTTCCATCTCCTTTAAAGCCTCGTACAATTTCGACATATTAACTTTTTGTCTCAACGTTTTCTAATTTACAACACAATCTCATAATCCCGACGCCATTTAAATATAAAAGTAATTTTCACAATTTTTCGCCGCGTGGTGTTGCCAGCGCGTGCGTGTGACAATTAGGGCGCGACGCGTCGCCATTCCTCTGTGAATACATTAATTAAACAAGATAAATAACTGTTGGAATACGACAGATATACTTTGTTTGATAAGTGATAATACAGTTGCATAGTTTCACAATTTTTTGCTTGAATGCGTGAGAAAGTGGCAACTTTCTGCAAGGTGATATTGATACTTCGATGTGATTGTGAGAATGACTGATGTCTTGCTCAATAGATAGATACTCTATAAAGTTACGTAGGTATGTATAAAGCAATAATCCAGAAGGGCGATTGTTTAGAAAGATTTTTCTATCATACTTTCGGAGGATTTAAATCTTTTAAGAGGATAAGTCCGATGTCCGAATAGCCACTACTTAGCGAATAAATTCAAAAATGGAACAGAATTTGTATGAAATTATGTGTCATGTAAGATAATAGAAACTTAATCGCCCTAAGTGAGAATAATAATTAGTTATTTTTCGCTTTGAATGGTTTTCAAATGAAGTTCTGAAGGAGTAAACTCGTACAAATCATCTCGTAACGAAAAAGCGTTGTGCCCGAAAAAGTCAGTTTCAAGTGTCAAAAGTTTTACAGAGTCATTTACTAAGTGGAAAAAATACATATACATTGAAGCTAAGTCAAAAATCGCTCATCAGAACTTGACCAAACCTATTATTATGCGATCACCTCGGAAGAGCACCTTTAAAAAAAAAATCGGTTTATAAATGACGGAGTTCTGAGGAAACAAACATTAAAAAAAGATAGGTATGTACCTACTTACAAGCGAATTGGGAACCTCCTATTTTTGAAGTCTGTTACAAACAGTGCTTGAATTGCTACTGCAGCTTGGATGCAGTTATGCTTTCTAATCGACTTTTAGCTTTAATTGTCCATTCTATATATTTGAATTCTTGACCAAGTCATGTACAAATTGAAGTGAACGCTATATTTGCATTTGGGGAAGTTGAATTTCATGCCCACTTTACTATTCGTTATGGCATCATTTATTAGTTTGCGTGCATACAATTTCTTTACAACGATTCAACAAATAAAACCTATTATTCCAACCACCTTCAACCATATCTACGTCATTCTTTGTTCTCATATAATATTTGTAAAGAATTAAATAGTTCGTCGTCTGGGACGATAATCTACACTGTTGTTATGGCCACACTTGTACAAATACAAACAATATTATATTATAGTTCTGTGAAAACCCACAAGGACGTAAAAGTTGTCCGCATGTGCAACCTAACTTTCGATCAGGTAGGTATCATATTTTATTTCAATATTGAATATAACAAGACCAGTATTACTTGGCTCGCGGACTCGCGCTGGAATATCATGTTAAGTTCATAATTGATTTGTTCTTGTTCTTCATGATTTGTTCTTGTACTTAATGTTGAGATATATTAGATAACATTAGCCATCTTGTAGGTATTACTATTTTCCAACCAGAAGTTAGGTACTATTTTGTCATTTTTACATATTGAAAGTTTAAGTAAATCTTACTTGATCACCTCTCCTTATTTGAATGATAAACTACATATAACAGGTATGATCCGTTTTTTCTGTTCTGTGGATATGACCATACACGATGGCTGCGCGCCTGTGCTACAAGCTGAAGTTTACTGACGTCAACGAATTTGACAGCTCTGAACTGTCACTGCCATGTCCCAAGTTGAATTGGTGCACATTATGTAGAATCGTAGTTGTACACACATAGTTGTACATTTGGCTTTAAAACGACAATATTATGCTCCAAAATATACCGGGCATCTTTTCCTTTAACATAGCTTAAAAATATTTCTTATTCAAATGCTGGTTTTGCGATTTCCTCGCTTGAGACGTTTTATTCTCGGTGCGGCACGCATTCACCTACAGTTTCGGTCTAGACGCAAAATGCAGTCGGATTTATTCGTTCTAAGACATATTTTATGTCCTACAAAAAAAAAACCCCTGTCCTGTTATAAAAGCTTGAATATTTTTCTGCCCGTGGATTATGTGGTTTTAAAACTGTTTAGTGGTAACACTAAAAACTGTTTGGATTTTAAGAAACAAAAGCACATCTAGAACGTTTTTCGCTTGTTTCATTCGAAATCATTCTATTTTTAAATGGTCACGCCAGCCAGTTACAGTTACAAGAATCCACAATGTCAGGAAATATGATGATTGTCTTGTAGATAGACAAGGACTAGTAATCACATCATTATCTAGGTCTGATTACTCGATATAACCGCAGAGTTGTTTTAATTAAATAGCTTAACGGTATCTGGGAGTTAGTCTTGTATGTATTATTCACTATGTACCTAATAAATAGATTTTATAAGTACTGAAATGGTGTATTTTTAACCGACTTCTAAAAAAGGAGGAGGTTCTCAATTCGGATGTTTGTATTTTTTTTTTTTATGTTTGTTCGCGCATAACTCCGTCGCTTGCCAACCGATTTGAAAAAATATTTTTTTGTTGGAAAGGGTACCAAATGGTCCCATTTTTGTCAAAATCCAGTTCTGATGCTGGGATCCTGGAGAAATCGAAGGAACTCTTCAAATATTATAGGCACACCTATAGCGATTTGGGTATTTTTTATAGTAGGTCGTGCATTTGCTCTCGGAAAGCACCACTTGGTGAAGTGGAACTGATGATGAAGACCACAGATGGCTACCGGAACTACTCAATGATAAATATTTCACGGGTTGCGATTCGATTACTTTAATATGGTTGCTAAGCAATTTCCGCTTGTCACACAATGCGTGTAGTGAGTGGTTGTTGAGGAGTTCTCCTGGTTCTTACCAGCAGAACTCCTCAACAATTAACGTCCCAGCATCGGGAAAAGCAATATTTTGTAAAATGTGATGAGCAATTGACATTAGACTATTGTAACTTATACAAATTATAAACAGACCCACTAAAAAGTGAAAAATAAAAACTTTTTTACAAAAAAATACAACCGACTTCCAAAACCAATACTACAAAGTGAAAAATAACTTTAATTTCGGAAGTCGGTGGCAAAAACGAAAATACATTCAATCAGACACCGACTTCCGAAATTAAAGTTATTTTTCACTTTGTAGTGTACTTTTTGGAAGTCGGTTGTATTTTTTTGTAAAAAAGTTTTTATCACGGGATTTCAGGGTGTTACCTAAGTGAAAACATGATAGACACACACAGTAAAGATCGCCCGGAGTCCTACCAGCAGGATATAAAGTACTTCCGGAAGGACGCAACTTTAACCGATCACAGTACCGTAATTAATACAGCACAAAATTCGAATTTGCACCAAAAAATAGAAGTGTGTTGTCTATTTCACACTGTATAAAAAACGGTTGCAATGAGCATACACGGCGGCACGGCAGCGCGTTCGCGCTCGGGGGTGCTCGGGGTACCGAAAACGTACGGAGTCGTCAACATTTCGGTTATCCAGCGGAATAAAGTTTTTTTTTAAGTTTCCTTATTTTCCATTTTTTTTTAGTTCCGCGTCACTCACCTCTATTTTTATTAATTGTTAACTTTACAGGCACGGAGTATTGTGCTAATGAAACCAAAGTGACTTATTTAAAGTTCTTTTCCAATAAATTAAATAGATAAATGTGCTCCAATACTAATAATTCGTCATTTATTAAATACGAATACTTACATCTATATAATATTATTTTAATATTGATAATTATGTTATACAATATTACAATAAATTAGTATTTACTCTTAGAAAATGAAATATTGTCAATTATGTTCTATTTTCTAACAGTAAATACTAAAATAACCGTCAAAAAATAGCATACATACTTATAGATACCAACGATCTAAGAAATTGTCAGAGAATGTTGTCCTTTGATTTAAATTTATTAAAATAATCACGAAAAACCTTTAGAAATGCAACTTTGCCAGCGCGCGCGATGTTTACGCTCTTAAAAACACTTTTAAAAATAGATAATAAATAGACTTCAAAATTAGATGAGCTCGGTGTTATATTTATTTATTTTACTATAAAGAAGGCTTACAGACTAACACTCTATTGAACTTAAAGAATATAATATTGAAAAACAGCTAATAACAAGCCTCCACATACAGTTAAGGAAAAAGTCGATAAAAAGAAAGTACAGACGCCAGCACATCAAGCTACTACAATCTGTCAAATTTCTTTAATAGATTTTCATCTTTATCGCTAAAGCATTAAGTTCAAGATTGATTGGTTAAATTTGACAGTTTCGGGTGGCTTCATGTGCTGGCGTCTGTACATACAAGTCAATATAATTAGTTAAGAGAATAGTAGATAAGTTAACTATCCTTGAAAAAAGCCTGGTTATAATATACCTGGTTAATCCAATAACTACATACTAAACTGAATTCTGAATGTGCAAATAAGCCACAGAGCGCGAGTGCCTCATGTCATAATACAGCTTATATTAGTGTAATTCAAGTAAATTGCACATGTAAGGCAACCCAGTAATAATTGCAGACGAAGCGGCTTACGTCATTAGTCAGCCATACACATCCCCGAGAATGCAATTATGCACTTAGTTTTATTAGCAAATCTAAAGTTACCTACATGCTTGTTTTGTTGAACTTTCGTGTAACCAATGTCGTTGGTACAAGTGAAATGGATAGAATGAAGAGAAATTATTTAATTGCAGAATTACAGATTTTATCCAGATTCAATATTTCTAAATAATTGTTATACCTTCCCAAAACGAGACGAGTAAGTATGTCACAACGCTGAATAATGAAAATGCATGAAAACACCTGCAACGAAGAGGCCCTAAGAGAGATTTTCAGCTGTTCAGAATGTGTTCAGGTTGACACACCAAAAACAAATCGATAAACAAAACAAAACAAATCGATATGTCCAATTTTCCAATAACACCAACTTTACGAGAACCAATAAAAAAATAATAATTAGAAACCAAGTTCCGATTCCAATTAAAATAGGAATAAATCATCGTTTAAATTCGGAACACAGAACGAAAACAAAAGCGTATTTAAAAAAAGTGTTCTGATTCGGACAAAATGGCGTTCCCTGATGATTGTCGACAAACAATCTGTGGCCCAGTTGCCTACGGGCCTACATAATATAGCGTAACAATCGTGTCAGCGATTGCCCGTGTTTACTCGTCGCGGCTGTTGTAAATTGCTGAGCATTGTAATTACTGATTAACGAGAGATTAATCCGCGAATAAAGGGAAACGCTTGACGGTCTGTCCACATTTGAACGACGGTTTACGCATACTAAACGTCTTGTTTTCCGGTTGGCGTTGGACTGATATAACCAAAGTTTAGAGTTTTATTTGAATATATGTTTACTCTATGCATAACTTCACCTGATTGACATAGACCTTTCATTTAATGCCCCAAATAAACATCAATAAACTAACCAAAGATAAACAAGACGTTATCTTGCTCTTGCTGTATCTTGCTTTGAATACGAAATATCAACAAAATGAAGCCACAAGCAAAGTACATTGTACTCAAGAAACTTTTTTATTATTCTACAAAGTGCTGGCAAATATGAAATGGCCGTCTGTACGTTAAAAGGGATAAAAAAGTTCCATTTTCAAATGCATTTTTTCTCTGTGAGCGTGGCTTTCCCGCGTCAGATATAATTTGCACAAAAGGTAACCTCGCAAGGAAAAACGTGGAAGTGGCCTGAGAAACGATGCTGGAACTTATTTGCCATTTCAAATATTTTGACGGAACTTGGATTTACAAAAGCAATCTTCTAAAATACCTAAGTGGGTAGGTACCTACCTAATAACTTTTGTTAGTATGATGAATGTGAAGATAAAGAAAATAGGTACTGATCAAACGTCATTAATAAAAAAAACATTAATAATGTATGGAGAAAAGAGGAATTCCTAGAAGTAGGTAGCATGAGAAGTCCCATCACTCCTGAAAAATCAAACCATCTAGACAACCTGTCGAAACAGCTACATATCAAACAAAGAGACACCAATTTAAATAACAAAACGAAAATTATAAACAAAAAAATCTCAACACAAAATATCGTAACCCGCGTGGATGACGTCACACGTACAAGATGGCGGGGCACGATCATGTGTGGCTAGAGTTAGGTAAAGTGCAGTGACCCCGACCAATGTTAATGTCAGCTGTTACGACTCGTAAGCGAGATCTATTGACGAGCCGTGGATTTATTGTAGGGTGCTGGCAGTAAACTTGATACACTCATATTTTATGCTCTTTTTTATTTTGTAATTGTTAAAAATCGGAGAAGAATATTGTTAAAGCAACTATTAGATACTGTATTTTCTTCAGAAAAAGATAATAAATAATTCCAAAGATATAAGAAAATATCAATAAATTCAGCGATTCTTGATTCCAAGTTAGCAGCACTGAGTAATTCACAGATTTTCATTAACAGATCGAGTACATTCCAGCCCTCATTGATGACTCTTAAAATAGTGAAACTTAATATACTGACGATGATGTTAAACAGAACTTCCTTTTGAAGTAGTTCAACGATATATCTATAGCTCTAAACATTTAGGCTAATGCCCTAATGTTAGTGTAAGAAACGGAGATTTCAAACAACGAGATTGTTATAGGCATTTCCGCAGGTGGCAGCTTTGGCACAATTAGGTAGGGAAGTAAAGAAAGTGTTTCATTCACGGACAATTTGTGGAAGAGCTGTGCTCTGTAATAAGTTAGAAAATGTACGAAATGGCGCTAAACGCTCCGCATTGTTGGACAGGGCTGCCGATTTTTCTTGTTGCCTCACATTTATCATGATTTCGGGTGGCAAGGGACGCTCAGAACGGCTTTTGTTATTAGGAAGATCTAGCCTATCCATAATTCTTTTGATTTCTCTCGGGAAGATTTCATTAAGTACTTCCATCTTTTTAGATGCAAAAAATTCTAAGGATTAAGCTGCAAATTGTACCAAAAATGTTGCGAAAAGAAACTTATCAAATTCTCGATCTACCATATTCACTCTGGTAAACTGAAATGAACAAGACGGAACATCAGTACGTACTAGAACCAGTTACAAGACAACAAACAAAGCATATCAGTACCACTTCGTGTGAATTCCAGCTCCTCCACAAATTCACAATCTCTTAAAGAGGAGACGTTTCGAGGACAATATGACAGCCCTGTCAGTGAGTGGCGCGTTGGCGAGGAGGGTGCAGTCAAGCGCACTATATTATATTCTGAACACAATGCAGTCTGCGGATGTCTGTACACACGAACGCAAAACGCTTCCGTGCCAATGTTTTAGATAACCAGCTTGTATAGAGTACTGGCGAGAAAATTGATGATTGTTTTAAGAGGCAAACAAAAGTGGTGAATTATCTTTTGAGTGATGGAATATGCCACTTAGCTTAAGGGATGATTTACACAGGGTCAGTTGCTGACTCCAAACTCGAACCAAGTCAACACTGACCCGTTACTGTCTTCATATAAATCGATTTGAAGACAGTAGTATGACTACTGACGTGCATGTAAACAGTGAGAGTCGATTCTCGGCGCCAGCTCTGACTTCATTTGGAGTCAGCTACTGAAACTGTGAAAATCAGCCTTAATGTTCAAAAGATTTGAAAGGTTTTTAAAAGGCAGGTGGCTAGTACCAGCTTCATGACAAATAAGATCAAATACTGGGTAAAATTTAAAATGTTCATATTATCAGTTACTATACCTACAATCTGAATTACCCAACTGATTCTTTGCAATTGCTATATTTCGAGGTGTGAAAATCGACGTTCTTATCCATGAGTTTAAAGTTTCACCTTAATTACTTTACTGATTTATGTAGTCAGTACAACTTCTACACACAAGGATGCTTAGAACTTTGTGAAAGCTCTTAAACTTCTTGTTGTTGAAGAACTTTACTCTCAAGTTACCTTCTTCAACTACAAAGCTATTAATACTTCATACACAAATCTTCCATTAAACCCATTAACATCAAGCAACAATTAATTAATTAATTCCACCGTTATAATTTATACCTTTGCTTTAACTTTTTCGCTCGCAAGTCCGTACCAAGAAGGGAAGTTGTTACCCTAGTCACTGTACTACATAGTGTACATCGGTTACGGACCGCAGCCTCTGCTCTTTATCATCGCCATTGTTACGAACAAACACTACACAGAATTAATATCTGACGTACTCGACAGTCGGCTCCTACAGACTTGAGAAATTCACTTTCACGAAAATGTTTGGCTAGATAGTTTCTAAAATGCAAGCATTAAGTCATATTAATGTGGCATTTACGAGTTGCTTATTATTATTATTAAATTCAACTGTTTCTTGCTTCAATTCAATTTTGAATTCACTTGTTTCTTTATTTGTCTCGTTTGTATCTTTTAAATGTATTCCTCCATTGATACAATAGAATACACACGACAATTTCATTTTAGGAATACGGTGAGCAAATACAATCTATTTTGTATTCAAATTGTATTTCCATCCAAATTGGTTTCCTCCTGTTTGCTGAAGATGTTTGATTGTTTAGTAGGAAACAATTGACAAACGTATTGGATCGCATATTATGTAGACTGTGCCCTGTGTCAGTTGGTGTTTACCATGCTCTATATATATGCCTATTCACAAGTAAATGTCAATTAGTGAAAGGAAGTGGGACAACTTTTATTTTAATATGCGATGTGCTTTGTTACTTAGGTGCTGTGTCTAGAAATCTGCTCTTGTGTGACAAAAACGTGGGCGATATCGTCTATTGCCATTTCATTGTGCACTACTCGCTTTCTGTGACAAATGACACATTCGGATTAACGGCTCCCAGAATGATTGACTATGTTTAGCAGAAAGTTTGTTTGATATGTCACATAATAATATGAAGTCTTCTATTTCCAGATCTCATGATGAGGTGTCTGTAATCTCACAAATCGGGCGGGTGCAACGCCTTCGAACACCATGACGTCAGAGCGGGCCATCCCCCACCTGAGGGACATCTTTGGCCTCAACCAGCAGTACGATGCCAAGACCTTCGACGACACTGACGACAAAACAAAGAAGTCCAAGAAAAAGAAGGAAGACTACCGTACGTACCCCAACGGTGATGTCAAAACACTAGAGAGACACCTCAGTATGAAGAAGACTATCAGGAAAAAGATCATGCGCGACCTTCAGCAGGCGTTCGTTGAAGACCCTAACGAGTTTAAGGTCGAGAACACGAGCCCTGAGAAACTGAAGGCTGAATTGAGCGCGGAATCTATGAAAATCGAGAAGAATGTTCGTAAGAACGACCCGACGTTCCTAGACATCCTGCGAGGAGAGACGCGGGGTGAGGAGGCGCGGGAGGAGCAGGCTCCCGCAGAGAAGACCAGCTTCTGGCGACGTCTCACCATGAAGAACAAAAACAAGAGATAAGACACGAGCCGAGCGCCGGGCGCGCGCCTCACTCCGTACCGACTGACTCCACACGCGTCATTATCAATAAGTATTTATTGTACACGTTTTGATCACTGTATTACCGCGCATTTGGAACCTTTTTGATCATCTTTACATAACATTTATATCTGTATGCATAATAATCTATTGTTGTATTTGCTTATGAATCCTTCTAGTTGTTATAATAGAGTCAAATATTATAAGCTTCGAGAGGTTTTTGATAGGCGCTAAGTTACTTCTAAGTTTTGGTGGGAACGGAGCGAAGTGTTATAAGTATCCTCGGCTATTGTTACTTATTATAAAAAATGATATCTCGTTCTACATGTGATGTAACGTTAAGTCGACTAAGTTAAGTATAAGTGAACTTAGGCTAAGTATTTCATAAGTGGCGATTGTGTAAGGTAGGCTCGTGGCAATTCCTTGTTGTGACAGTTTTTAATTATTATAATGCAATATAAATAATTTTACACATTTATCTGCGTATGTTTTATTGAAGTTATTAGTTTTACTAGGGTCTTCCTTCTTCCTACCCACTTTCTTACTGACCTCTCCAGTAGTTCTATAAATAATTGCATACCTAAATACAGAAATCTCCTGGTAAGGTAGCAGCACGATGACGACAACAGGAGACGTATCGTCATGCATAGGTATCTTACTGGTTTTGGGTAGACCAGAGCATTATCGCATAGCTTGGAAACGAGTCGTATGTGGTCGCGATCCTCGGCATTGAGGGAACGACGACGAAGAAGAAAAAGAACATTATCACCTCAGACTGTATTAGTCTCATTGTTCAGCGCAGTCAAACATAATGCGTCTCATATTCGAAACACAAAAGCATAAACTTTGAAATATTGGAAGTTTCATAATCGAGACAGGAAAAGTTAAATGGGACGGAACTGTTTTCTTCTCGTGTGAACTATCAGGCGTTCAGTGATCACTCCAAAAATATGTTACAATAATTATGCTTGACACTAAGGGCTGATTGTTCAATAGTCGGATAATTTTTATCACAGGAATAAATATGGCGGTTTGACAGCTTTTGTATAGAAAATATGTCAAACTGTCACATTTATTCTTCAGGTAAAAGTTATCAACCTATTGAACAATCAGCCCTAAATCTAACTAAAAAATAAAACCAGCCAAGTGCGTGTCGTACCACGCACAATGAATGGTTCCGTAGTTGGGAATGAATTTACCTTAAGAACAAACTTAACATTGTAGTTGAAAAACATGTTCTCCCATACATTCCAACTGTAAATGTAAGTTTGTACTCACAATATTGATAGATTTACCATGTTATTTTAAGACCACAGACTTCTTATAGGTTTTCCTGTAATCTACAGGTAAAGATCTATTTTCTATTTATATTTTTTTTTTTGTATTTTTTTTTTTTCAAAATTTTAGGCTCAGTAGTTTCGGAGATAAGGGGGGGGGAATGGTCAATTTTTGTCTATTTACTTAAATAACTTTAAAACAATTTATTTTAAAAATAAAAAAAAATATATTTGAGACCCTCATAGTAAGCCCTTTCATTTGATATGCCACATGGTGTAGTTTGCAAAACCTTTTTTTTTAATTTTCTTATTTGCCCCCAAAAAGTGACCTCTATATTCTAATTTAATTTATTTACTTTACCCGTCCGTGTTTGGGTCACAGAAATTCATATGTGTACCAAATTTCAACTTAATCGGTCCATTAGTTTCGGAGCAAACGGGCTGTGACAGACGGACAGACAGACAGACACACGAGTGATCCTATAAGGGTTCCGTTTTTTCCTTTTGAGGAATGGAACCCTAACTAGTATTTTTCTGCAACTAAGTACTGGGTTCAGCCAGAGGATAACAGCGCCATCTATTGAGAGTACTAACCAATTAACAATATGGCGGCGCTAGATGGCGTTAAAAGTAAACGACATGCCTAGCAGAAGTTCCTGCACATTTTACTTTTTAGAAATACCAATAGATGGCGCTGTAACAAAGAGTTTTGTTACTGGAGGTTTGTATCTTGTAGTCGAGGAGTTTGACTATGCTATTGAGTATTGACAATCAATGCCATGCCATCTACCAGAGACTGCGTAATTTTTCTCCACAGTAGGTGCCTTTTCGACTTAAAATTACAGATGGAGCTAATGACACTGCGGCAATTCAAATAAATGAGATTCTTTAGTTTAGAAAGCTAGAGTCACGAAGAGGGCATTGAACCCCATGGAGTCATGGTGTTATGCTGAGCTAACCGTAAAACCATCTTTTATATACGAAATATCTATTTAGGTTCGGCACAGGTAATTACTAAAAAGCCAGCCACGACCCACTCATTCTTACAGAGAGGATGTCCGAGTCTCTCAGCAGTGGGAACAATATTTACGACTGATTGTAATGTACGAGATGTACTTATCTATTATTTATCTATTACAGGTCAGATTTTGTATATTTCCCTATTCGTTTACTTAATGATCGCTTTACTTATTATTTACTAATAAGTAGGTACCTTATTAGTACATAATAGTAAAGCGTAGTAAAGTAACTTCTTAGAGTATCGATGGCAAAATGTTCAAATATGTTTGGCCCAAAATTCAGCTGCGCGGACTCCGCTCTCGAGCAGTCATAAGATCATCAAATGCATAGGTGACAGGGCATATGCGGCGCAGGATGGAAGATGGGTCCTTGTATGTGGGGAGATGCCGCATACGCACTTGATGTCTGAGCCGCCCATGAACCCCTATCTGTGGAGATTGTCTTTGCTCCGTCCGACCTGGGTTCGAAGTCTATAAATTAGAGATTCCCAAGTCGCCCACGGCAACGCGTGCCCGCTCTCAGATGGTTTGGTAAAATTGTCAGGGGGTTTACACAACTCCCGTCATAGGTTAGATCTTGTTGCAGTGGGTTATTGGCTGGACTAGCTGGACCTGCGCGCGCACCCAAGAAACTTCTTCGAATTTTTAGCCTCTGGGGCACTAAGACGTAGTTGTATTGTACGTCGCCCTCTAGAAAAGCTCAAGCGGACCTATAGGAGGGTCCACTTGGGGAGTGTGAGTCATCTGACAAGCCCCAATGAGATATGTCAACAGGTGATAGCTTTTCATAAAGACATTAGTTTGTACCTCATTGGGGCCTGCCAGATAGACTCGCACACTTGGGGATCGAACCTATTTTAAACTCCTTGCTCCTTTTAGCGGGTCAGGTAACTTAAGGCATGTGTTTGCCTTGACTTGGCCATTTAGTTTACTGTCTGCCATGTATGATAGGTACCTAGTTTGTTTTTTTGTATTTCAGTCTCTTGACAGAATTACCTAGAAAAATCACTCCACTCAGCCTATCACACTACTGTTGGGACTAACTGAACTCGCCTGCTCTGACGACCCTCCGTCCTGAATCAGATACTCACCATATTGTGTCATACTTACGCATATCATCGACCCTTGATCTTTCCGCCACCATTGCCATTAAGAAGACCACGCTGGGCAGAGGTCTTGCTTTAGTCACCATTTTTTGATGTGCCAACTGCTTTGGCATCAATTTAGAGATACTCTATCGGGACCTTGAAAGGTCCCGATAAGAGTATCTTAGCAGGAACGCAAGATTGCCCTTAGAGGTATGTGTATTTTGTGTTGTGTTGCGTTTTGGGACTTGTGTAGTGTGTTCGTGTGTGGTGTTGGTAAGGCATGCCAACTATATTTCTGGAAAGGATCATTTCCATGCAGAAAGCCAATGGAAAATGCATAAAAAATCTAATACATTAATAATTTAAAAGTTGTAGGTCTTTTATTATTTAGTTTTACATTGACTCTCTGCATGGGTTAGGAGATAAGAAGTAAAACAGCAGATACGGTAAGAAAAATCGTTTATTTATTATTTTTATAATTTCATTTACATTCTCTTCTTTATATTTTCACCTTTGAGGTGATAAAAACTACCACCGGTTCGGAACCTACAATCGACTGAGAAGAACCGGCAAGAAACTCAGCAGATTTGTTTTTTTATTTATTTTTACAATGAAAAGTTAAGCCACGCTATCGTGGCAATAGTTACCTAAGTCGGGGGACCTATCAGGGACCTACAATTTGCACGTTGAAGACATATAGCCAATAAGAAATTAGAGACATTTGAAATGAAATTATTACAAAAAAATAGAGGATTCTTCTAGGATTTTTGTCAGTCTGTCAAACTTGTAATATTTTACCTATGCACCCCAACATAGTACAATTATAAAACATTTATTATTGAATGAATACTATTTTACAATAAAGTAGCGTTTAGAGAAGGGAAGATGAAAATGTCCTCTAAAAGTCGTTAATCAGTCCAAAAAATGTGGATAATAATTACAGTAGGTAAATTATTTGTTACCTTTTACCCCCAAATCTACGCCGCGTAGTGTACTGATGTAAGGCACTTGAGAATTTCTAACCATCTCCCCTCACTCTATCTAAAAACTTGCCTTGAAAGTTATTAAGGTGAAATCCTAATTATAATTAAATCGACAGGTGTAAAATTACTCTAAAGATTACTTCTAATATACCATATATTTCCCTTTAATGACCCTACAAAAGATGATCGAAAATATGTCGGGATAAGGAAGAATTTGTTTCAGTCAGTAAGATAAGGTATTCGCATTTCAAAAGAAAAAAAAACCTGCCTATGAAAACCTTAATTTCTCATTGTTGGCCAAAAATGTAGGTATATAATTATGTTATGCCCTACCTGCATAATAAAGATTGAATAAAATGGATACCTACTTGTTCAGTAACTCGCCACCTAAACTAATATTTTGTTTGTTTAGCTGACGATTGATTTCTTAATTTAAAATATAATACAAATATAATATATATTGTACTTAATTATTTTCTAGTATTGTTAAGTACCTATAGAGTGTTTAGGTTGACTTAAGTTTTGTAATTAATTGTACAAACTGCGCAGTCTTATTCATAAAATGGCATCGTATCTACTGTGATAATAAAGTCGAGTCGATAATAAATCATAGTTAGCATTAATGCTAAATGTCTATTACTAAATAAAAACATCTATTGCTAATGTAACCACAAACCAACCAACCAACCTGTAATGTACCATCGTATTCGCGATGTCCGAATATTATTATTTGCAATGTGAGGTAATTTATTAAAAAAATTATTAAAATTATAGAAATTTTCATCATCTTCGATAATCGATTTACCTCCCAATACATATATTCATTTTAAATAATTAATAAATATATGTTTCAATCACAATTTATTATGAGAGTTTTTAGAAATTATATTGTAATAAATGTATGTTTCTAAAACTTTAAATTTTGCCATTAAAAAATTTATGTAAAATATAATTTAAATAATTTCGTTTAAAAACAGTAAATATATATTCTGTTGAGAAGTTATAATTGGTTTGGGAAATATTAAGTATTTACACAAAGAGAAACAAAATTAATAATTTGATTACTAATGATTTATTAATCAAATTTACAACGATTTACAGACGTCAATGAATTTACTTTTCAAAATAGTAAAATTATTATTTTAAAAATTAACAACTATAAAAAATATTTAATTGAAGTTTGTTCGGGGACAGATACAGTCGAGACATAAAATAATGTTTGAATATGACAGACCAATTTTTAGTACAAAAATATAATATTTTATCAAAAATGTACACAAATTATTGATTAAGTGATGAATTCCAGATTGTAATTATCGAGTTCCTCTAAGCTGTTATTTGGCAGAAAATTGCAATCAAGGGCATAAAATCCGAAGCGAATGACTTGACTAAAACTATTATACCTAATTGCTACACACAAAGAAACACATTTTAATAGCAGCCAAAAAACTACCTCTAAGTAGGTATTATTGAAAATTACTTTTAAACGTTATCCAGAACAATTCTAATTATACCTTATGTAACTTTTAGCCTACATTCCTAAGCATAGCTAGGAAAAGCCACGCCTGAGAGTTTAGGAGTTTTAATCTAAGCCTGCCAACAAATTAGGCTTCTTCCAGATTCGTTTTGTGGAGTCTAATACGGACATCCTGAATCTACGGCCCGTTTAAACCCTAAATACCAGGGGCTACCATCCTACCTAACCTAGGCTATAACTAACACAAGATTATTATATCAATCGCCTACACCTTAACACTATCATATTTCGAAGAAATCTTAGCTTTACGTGGCTGTTGAAACAGCTGCAATGAGTACATTAGTTTATATCTAAGCTAACTTACTAACCTTACTCCGGTTTAAATCTAGTATATATTGTAAGATGTCAAACACTGAATGTGATAAATATTATATTATAAGTATCCTAATTATAAAATAACCTAAGTCATCGCCCGGTTTAATGTGCTCATTTTTATACCTATCATAACTCCTTTAGGTGTACATTACATTCTTGGAACTCCGTTTTTGTCAACTTACATCTCTAATTCATGTACTACAACTTAATGATGATGAAATACAAATAAACTATGAGAATAAACCATGTTTATAAATATTTTCTGACCCCTCACTAAAATAATAAAAAACGCAATCATTTTGATTGAGGTAAATTTTAAACATTGAACGACTTATTTGTCCTAGTACATAATAATCAGTTTCAGAAACATTTGAATTACAAAGATATATAGCTAGTGAATATATATAAAGTTATACCTAATTTACCTAGATAGATAAATCTCATATTCGCCTCATGTGTTTACTGCTGCCGAGTTTTGTTCTTAGACTTTGTAACTAACATCGCTGCCTACCTTCCGCTGATAATAAGCCTGCCTGACGCCGCCAACATAATAATAAAACATCTGAAAAATTAAATAAGTTTGCAATAGTTAAATCTAAGTCCGTGTTTCTTAACATTGGTGTTAGATGAGATTGTTCTAGACTGAAGGCGATATGTTAAGGTGAGTTGGTACAATAAATTAACACTAACATTTACACTAAGTGTCCTCTGCTTGGGCTAACCAATAGATGACGGTGATGCGAGATTTGGACCATTTCAATTAATGGGAGGCATTAAATTATTCTAACATGCTTTGTGTTTCGTAATAATGAGTGCTAATCATAAATCTATTAGTGTGTGGATTTAATATTACGAACAGTTTCAATCGAATGTTTAATTCCTTAATTCTGCTAATAATTTTACTGTCGAATGTAGTCGGTCATGTACTTGTTCAGTTGTTCTAGAAACATTTTGTTTCTGCTATACATACTAGGTACGTTGACTCTGACGTATAATATTTAATTAAGACACTAAAGAGAAAATTCTAAAGATGCTATCGACATTGTAAAAATTAGCAGAATTGGGCACCAAATAGCAGAAAAATATAGGGGACTTTACAAGTGCCCAATGAAATTAGTGAATTTCGCAAAAAAATTAAGATAAATTAAAAAAAAAACTATATTAATACCTTGGATTTTAATTATTTTGTTCTAAATTACGGAGGTGTTATTAATACTGGTGAATATCTAGGGTCCATCCTGCGTCGTCCACGATAACGAGTCAAATTGATGAAACTATGTGTCTATAGTTTTGTAGATGGTACAGGCGGCCATGTTGTAAACGACGGAACCTTACGGGGTCTGCAGGAAAAGCGGTGGCATTAAATACGTGAACAGTTAATTTTAGCTCCTGAAATAATATTAAAGAAAAAATATATTACATAAGTATTTAAAAGTTAATCTCATCGAGCAGTGTAAATATATATAAAAACTGTGTATCTAAACCGATCCCGAAAGAATTGTGTCGTGTAATCTAAATGGATGGATGTATTCATTTCATATTTTGCGTTTAAAAGCGTGGAGACACTAACATCCCAATGCATAATATAAACAATACATTCAATTCATTAGATATTTAAAAATGTAAATTAGTAACAATAAGCGTACGTTTTAGAGGAATATGTACAGCTTTACATCAACCCCATGAAGCAAAAGAAGGTATAACAGATTCACGTCGACAGTGGTCAGACGAAATTAACCAAACCCACATTTCAGAACTGCAATAAAAATAAATCAACGCTGTTACAGACTTGACCAGCATGCTACATTTGAACAATCTGAAGCACATACAGAAACTAATTTCCACTCATTTAATGAAAAAGAAATAATTAATGTAGGTAACGAAATAGTGTCCATGCTGTTTGGATTGGTTGCGTAAAAGAAATCGAGCAGAAGAGAAATCACTTTTCCACCTGAGTATTGCAATTAAACAAACTTAGTGCTGTTAGGAAAATGATTAGGATGGTGACGGTTGTACCACGAGTTTTAAACAAATTAAATGTGTGCGTTCGTCTATATGGTTTGATTGTATGTATTAAAGTGTCCTAGTCTACTAGCGTGAAATTTTGAGAAAATCCCTTACAAACTATCCTAACATGAAAAGCTCTAAAAAATTATACCTAATTAGAATATTTACGGTTACCGTATTTTTATAAAGGTAATCTTATTGTAACATAATTATTTGTAATGTTCTATAATTCTTTTATTTTATTAAAGTATTCTTATCCTACATGATAATATTTATAACGTGATATTCCGTTTTCATATCATTTTCCTAAATTCCTAAAATCATATTGTGAATAATTATATAACCTAGTAAGATCCTATTCAATGTGACTTATTTAAACTTAATTTATGTTCATCGGTGGAGAATACCTTTTCGATTTTTTATAAAAAATATTAATAACCATATTATTTCCTGTAAAAACGAGAACGCATAAATAAATGCCGCAGAGTAGCTATCCTTTCACGCAATATATTTTTTCAAATATAGAATCCTAGCAATAGTGTGCGTGAGTCGCTAATACTACAAAAACGAAAACATAACATATCATATTTGCTAAATGTTAACTACCTACTTCTCTTTACTTCTGCTAATTACTCTAATAAGTTATTATAAATGTCTCTTAAAAAAAAAAATCCTATATATTAATTAGGCCTCGTTACCCGAGTATTCGTAATATTCTTAAAATATACTCAGCGCAAACCTAAATATAATGAATTAAGGTATATCAAAATATGAATTATACATATATTATATACGTAGGTCTGTCATTTAATAACCTACGTAGGTACCTACCTATTATAATATATGCTAGCGTGCCCGTTTGTACCCTAGGACTAATTTCCTACCTAATTAGATGTGTGGTTGGTAAATATACCTAAGTACATCGTAAAATTAATAAAAATAAACCTGAACTCGGTGTTTTATATATTGCATTTCTTATTTGACCTTCTTCGCCTTACATGGATATTACGCCTTACATTATTGCCAACCGTAGTGTATATAATATTTTTTCCAATCATTATTTTATATTTTCGGAATTAATAATAAATTATGGAGTTGTTTATCTTAAAAAATATATAAAAGTACTTTGATGTTGTTTTAAAATCGTAATCCTAAATAAAAATGATTAATACGGATTTTAATTAAATGTGTTTCTTAAAATAGACGTTCGGATTAGGAGATAAATTTGTAGGTAGTTGGTATTTAACTTTAGGTGTCTTTAGTTCTAATGCAGCTATATTCAAAAATAAAAAAAAACCTTCACACCTTAAATTCCATCCGAATATAAAAACCTTACAAATGCCAATGATGTAGATCATACTTTTCTCGTTCGTCTATTAATTTGAACCGTGATATTGTATTCTCAGAAAACAAAATAGGCTGGGATGCATACACTTACATCAGAATTCTCATTGTGGCAGTAACGTAATACTTATTAGTACTTTAATACGAAGTTCAATATTGAACCTTATGGCAACAACAGACTATCAAAGGACGGACCCTAATCTCTGTTTAAAATTCTGATGACCTGCTATCCAATCTTCTACTTATTAAAATAGTCGCAATATAAACCTAACAAAATAAATTATTTGGCATATGCATATATTATAAACTATGTAGGTAACCGTGAGTCAGTCTTTTACTAATCTTAATTAAGGACGCAGCCATAATTTTAATTAAATAAGTTATTTATTTATTGGCAGATTACTTGAAATCTTTACCGGTGTATGTACCCAATGCGACAATTAATTTTATTTTTATCCCAATAAATATCACGTTTAAGCGCTTTGGATTGCCGAAGTGTGTCGCAGGCATTAACTTTCTATTGTTAAATGTCACTCAAAATCAAATTGCAATGTCATTCTGAATTCTAAAATCATTCTTTAATACTAGATTCAATTAGTTAAGATGTCATTGTAATCATCGGTATTTCACGCATGGATTCGTATCCATAAATCATGATAAATATATTTTATAAATCACACATAACATAACATTACATAGGCGTGATGAGGAAGGAATCAGGTGACTCCCGAAGGGTTAGGGCAGAGGTATAGTTATCTATAGTAAAAAAAACATAATAATCATTTATTATTTTTATACCTATTTTGTAGAAATACAACCCTCTTTCGTGATATTGTTCACGTTCACATACATGCTAACACGCTTTTCTATAATATTTAATGTGAATTACTATTTTATATGTTGGTGTATACAACTCCGTGCAATGCAAAATAATTCCTGCGAATAAATAAATATCCGACTTTCGTTGAATTTTTTCTAATTACAGATACATATTTTATTGTTTAATAGAATACGATAAAATTATTTATAATAAAAACATATTATTATTATCCATTCATTACGCTTTTAGAAAATAGAATAAATATGTAAATTGGAATAATAAACGATATAAGTATAACAATGCGTTAAGCTAGAGAAGTTTTTTTATACTAAAGTATTAATAATTATGTCTTTTTAAAAAGCACGTTTATGACATAATTAAAAGCTATCAGTTGTTTGGTTGTTGACAATTAAGCTGTTAAAGTATGTATGCGAATGTAAAAATGGTTAATAGCGTCTATACGATTAATACAAAAATCAGTAAAAACTAAAATGAAGTAAAAATTTAGAGATTAAAATGATTTTGCATGAAGTTTTAATTCATAATGTAATAAATTCAAACTAAATAGTAATAATTAAATGCTGTTTCATTATTTCGTAGGTACACTGTTTGACGTATTATGGTATTATTATAATATAGCGATACAAAATAAAAATGGAATCAGTTGCATGTTTACCGAAATTTTTGTTCTTATAGCATAGATGTTAACGGAATAATAATGAATATTATAAGAAAATAAACTATCTGTATAAGTAGGTAAATTTATACAGGAGAAAGTATTAGCGTTGCTAACTGTATAACTAACCTATCCTATTTATTATTATCAATGTTATTTAGTAAGCGTTAATACCTTTGCTAATAATAAAGTAAAATAAAAATTAAATTCGTATTTTGTGAAATAAATATGCCTACAATGGCACTTAAAATTTCTGCTCGCATATAGATAAATATCGATATTTTGAATCACTTCTGATTAAAGAGTAGGTACTTATACTAAAACGTAGATTAAAAAAACAATGCTTGATATTTTATGCTTAAATTAATCATAATATCATAAATTAATTAATAAACGATGTTCAAGATTGTTGCAGTTATTGTAAGTACATTCTCGAACGTAGGTATAATATATCGATATATAGATGATATTTTAGAATAAAAAATATATTAAAGTTAAAATTAGACGGTTAACATTATAAAGCCTAAAAACCGAGTTCCTCGGTACCTTTAATTAATTGAATAAGTAGTAAAAGTTGCATTGTTTAATAATTTTGTCGCATTTTAATTGTGTCATGTGAATTAATTATAGGTAAGTAAACTAACTATAAAATGTATAAGTACAATAAACACGTAAACAGTAGGTAGCAGGTAACGTGATTAAAATAAAACTTTTTATAATTACGGTGTTTTATACATACACCTGGAAACTATTTATGCATTAATAAAAATAAAACTTTTTAAATAATAATTAAATATTTAGTGTGTCAGATAATATCAGACAATTATTATCACCAAAAATCATTTAAGTATTATAATGTCATTGCATTAATTATTTTAAATCAATTGAGATATAGATAAATAATAACAGATATAACAATGAGCACAAGTGCTAAACTGAACGTAAGATAAATACAATTTTATTAAAAAAAATAAAAAAACACGACTGCCTGCCAATAAACGAACTAAAAAATGGAGCCATACTGCCGCCATATAGAATTTGTTTTCAAAAAAATGTATAGCTAGTGTCACTCGGGGTGATGTAAGGATTCTAACTATACCCTAAATCTGTTCAGGCATTTAAAAGTTATGATGGACTAAAGAAACTCACAAACATACATGAACCCTGAAAACATGTTTAATTAATTTTTGTCGTAAATATGTATTTATTTAACAATTTTATCGCAAAATTTGTAACTGCTATAAAAATAGAAACGAGTCAATTAAAACAATAAAAAAAATGGTTTACGACTGGCACGTCAATTGTCATTATTACACTCTTTTTCTTTATCATCGCCATCCTAAATGGTATAAGGTTATACACGATAGGTCTTATTTTAGACATTATACCACTTATAATTTTTTAAATTTATTATCCATTTAAAAAAAATAAAAAATGCATTACGTCACTATAATTTGTCATAACATTAAGAAAACATTATAATTAAATCGAAACAAATTCGCTGACAAAATCAATGTAGTAAATAAATAGATATCGAATTAAAATCGTTTTTACCGAAACCCGATTTTCAATGAGGCCAGAATTTTTCTTCAGCACGTTGCCTCTCATCAGTACTTGGCTAAAACGATTAAGTTGGATAGCCATCGACACGCTAAGAAGAATAATAATAGTTCTTAAGCTTCAGTTTATTTTCTTTGAGATTTAATTTAATTCCAAAATTATTTTTCCTTGAGAGGTATTAAGTAGGTACGCAAACATCTTAAAATAAGGGTTCAGTTTCTGTGAAATTATGCACCTGTCTGACCTACCTAATTATGTTTCCGTTTATTTCTAAAAAAAGATACACTTATTAACACACTTATTAAAAAAAAAAATCCTTACCTAAACTTAAATTAATTCGATTTATTTTTGTCGAAAACATCTTAGCTAATGGTTGGATTTTCGAAGCTTATTTCATACAACTTCTGGTACCTACTTATTTTTTATTAATTCACAATTCATCATTTTTAATTACTTATGTAAAATACTTATTGAAATAAGTCTATTACTTTAAACAATATATTCCTTGCACAATCTTGTAACAGGATAACCACCGAATTCACCAGTTTACGCATTATTTTAAGCTACGGATAAGTTGCTTCATTGCATTTCTTAATCACACCTAATACACGCAAAACCGCATTTTTATTTAATTTTTAACGAAATTATTCAAAAACGTTACTTCCAATGCTTAAAGCGACATTAAAATGTAAAACAAATCTTATTACTCAGACCATCTCTGCTGATTCTTTGCTATCATAATTCCGTGTATCGTCAGTACCAGTCCTACATGATCCTATTTGAATACTTATCTACGAATTATTATACTCATTAATGCTTATAAGCCTCAATACTCTGATCATCTAAGCACATTCTTTGTTGCCATAATTCCGTCTACCGTCAGTATCCACTTAAACATCCTAATTGTATTTCTTCGAATTATTATCCTCGATAACGTTTAATAAACCTCATTACTCTGATCATCTTGGCTCGTTCTTTGCTATCATAATTCCACTTATCGTTAGTACCACTCCCACATAAACATCATCTTATTTGAATATCTACGTATTATTATCCTCAATAACGTTTACTAAATCTCATCACTCTGATCATCTGGGCTCATTTTTTGCTGTCATTATTTCGTATATCTTCAGTTAGAAACACTTTTACGCCTACGTGAACATCCTATTTGTATACTGATCTACGAATTATTTATCCTCATTAATGTTTATTACGACCTCATTGATGATCATCTTGGCTTGTTATTTGCTATCAAACTTTCGTGTATCGTCAGTTAGTACCAATTCTACATGAACATCCTATTGTAATATTTACGAAATATCGTCATCATTAATAAATAATAAACCTTATTACTTTGATCGTCTTGGCTCGTTCTTTGCTGTCATTATTCTGTCTATCACAGTTACTACCATTCCTTCACGAACATCTTATTTGAATATCTACGAATTATTATCGTCACAAATATATTAAACCTCATTACTCTGATCATCTCGGCTCGTTCTTTGCTATCTTATATCCACGTATCGTCAGTTTCTACCACTTCTACATAAACATCTTATTTGAATATCTAAGAATTATTATCCTCATTAATGTTTAAAACCTCATTACTCTGATCAGCTCGGCTAGTTTTTTGGCATCATTACACCGTCTAGTACCCACTTGAACATACTATGATTACGCCATGCAGTGCCCACCAAGTCCACCCCAACCCACACTCTCTTTTTCAGTCCTCCATACCTTACTATTAAAATATTTTATATTCGGTAAATTACGTAACGCTACTTTAAAATCGAGTTCATATACCTATTATTATTTGAAGGTAAACTAAAATTATAATCACGCAAATCGAAGAATTCAGTCTCTTAACTTACCATTAAAATATTTTATATTCCGAAAATTCCGTAACGCTGCTCAAAAATCGAATTCATATACGTATATTATTATTTGAAGGATAACTAAAATTATAATCACACAAATCGAAGAATTCAGTGTCATACCATAAATTATAATATTTTATACTCGTTATATTTTATACTCATATATGGAGGCCTTATAATTGAAGCTTTCCTAAAATAACAATTACACAATCTTTAAATTCAGTCTCAAACCTTACTATTAGAATATTTTATATTCCGAAAATTCCGTAACGCTGCTCAAAAATCCAGTTCATATACATATTATTATTTGAAGTTTTACTAAAATTATAATCACATAAACTTAAAATTCAGACTCAAACCTTAGTATTTAAATATTTTATATTTCGATAGCTCCGTAACGCTACTCTAAAACCGAGGCCTTATATTTGAAGTTTTCTTAAAATAACAATTACACAATCTTAAAATACAGTATCAAAATACTATTAAAAATATTTTATATTCCGAAAATTCCGTAACGCTACTTAAAAATCACAGGCCAATCTAAATTTATTAATAAAATCACGTCTATTTTAAAATTCAGTCTCTGAGTCGTAGTCCTAAGCTTCATCCTGCCTACTATACGTAGTTTCCAATCCTAAATTGAATGTTCTGCTCATCCCGAAGCACTAACATTTTGCTTACTATGACATGAACATCTCTAAAAACACTTTCACCAGCTCACTGCACTTAACTAACACGAAACTCCTTAAATTTATTATTGCAATCACGTCAATTTTAAATTTCAGCCTCCATATAGTAGTCCTAAGCTTCATCCTGCCTAATAAACGTATTCCAAATTTAACTTGAATGCTCTGCTCATCCTTTGGCACTTTTCACTAACCGTGACATGAAATCTATAAAAAAAAAACTTTCAGCGGCTCACTGCACTCAACTAACACGAAATTCCTTACAAAGTTGAATTTTCTACCACACCGTTAAAAAATTAGGTCTCAAAGTCTCAATATGTAATTTTCTTCTCACCCTTGGGCCCTATCCTACCTATATTTTTGCTAACTGAAAGCATGCCAGTTTATAGAAACACTGCCACCAGGTAACACTTCACGCTTCAACACTTCCTAGCACAAAACACAACAACAACAACCTTACTATTTCCGTTGTATTTGATTTACTTTCCATACATTCCGTATACATATATTGAGTTAAGGTACCCACCTTAGCTCAACATATCTTTTCTACAAGAGTCATTTACATAGAATGTGCTCGCTAAATCTTCATTTTAGGTCTCTACTCTCAGTTTCTTATACGTCTGCTAATATAACATTAAAATCCATTCTACTTATGTTTCTTAGCTGTTTTGTTAACCTCACTCTCTTTCTCATTATATTTACATTACTCTATGACTCTCTTCACTTGCTATAATGTAAAATAGCAATTGACTTCATTGACACATCCAGTTTAGTATTAAAGTCTTCCTCGCCAAATTAAATATTTTTATGTCATGTATGCTAATAACCGATTATGGTTAGCTGTCATCAAATTTTTCTGATTATTTCATATAAAAATCCTAGCCACAAAAACTGGCACTAGCACACTTTGTACGTAAGGAGTTCTTCTACATAATTGGTTTCAACTTCTTCATCATTTCCTAGAACACAAAATATCATTTCCTACTTGTGACCATTAATTTCATCATCGTGAGTAATAAAATATATATTGCACCATATTTAGTAACTGCGAATGATCTTACTATTTATCATCGTCATTCCTCTTCGTTAGCATTACGCGCATTATGCTCTCAGTATACTTCATACTTCTTCGTCAATCAACGCTAATTATAAAATAGAACCTACATAAATAGTCCTTGCACATTAATTTGTAACCGTGATCTCACATTATGTCGTCATGCTTCTTTATCATTTACCGGTAATTTCCAAAAATATATATCCTATCTGTTGCATCGTTACTATGATATTGCTTTTTAATTCCACTTGTTAACACGTTCCCTTCATTTGTCCGGAAAATCAAATATTTTGCATCGTAATGCTACTATGTTCTCACTATTGCATGTTTATGCTTTTACTGATATTCACGATAATTTTCCGAACATCCGATATTGCTCGTTTCATAATATATAACAATGTATGATCTCACTATTGCATGTTTGTGTATTTGTGATATTTATGAATAGTTTAAAAACCTATACTTTCTACTCCATAACAATAATTCCTTTTTTGTATATCAAACATCCCTTCCCACAACTTTTATTGCATAGTCTTTCAGTTTACCATTGTATCTTCATCTCTCTTTGAGTTTTCAATTATCGTATTGCATCGTCATGCTTCTACGTTATTCAATCATTTTTGAAGAACATCTGGCTATTTCATCTGTAATTAAGTCAACAATTAACATAAATCGAACTGATGAGCAGTGCAATTATAAGTATGTATATACAATTGCCATTTTTCATTAGGCACCAAGTGCAATAATTGTCTTATATTAAATTTTTGTCTCATAAATCAAATGTCGTTATTATATGGATTCCAATTTCACATAGTTGCGATTTTTTCTTGACTTATCCTATAACCTAAGCGTTATAATTTGCAACCTCAACATCTGCTCTAGAATATCAAGTATTTGACGGAACCTTGCTTGCTATTGCTGATATTTGTGCAATACATATTTTGTATCCTCCTAGTACACTATCATCTACTCCATGTTCACCTTTGCATGATGCTATGCAAGAAGCCTTGGTCTTTGATTACTGTTATTCATCATTATTCCCATGTTTATCGTATACGCTTAATACGTTTCGCATTTGCGCTTTATATTTGATTAAACAACCAATGTGTATTTCATATTCGGGCTCAAGTCTTTTCTACGCATAGTGTTTTGTCAACTCTTAGGTGTACTTTGTCGTAACATTTGGAATCCAATGTCAAATAAATGTGTCTTCAGTTTTTGAATTTACTTAAATTTAAACCGTAAAAGTTTTTCACCCTCAATATCTGCTCTAGAACATCAAGTTTTTGACGGAACCTTGCTTGCTATTGCTGATATTTGTGGAATACATTTGTATCCTAATATGTAGTTTACCATGATTCATCATTATTCTTATGACTATCCTATACGCTTATTATTTTTTAAATCCGTTCTGTATTTCCGCTTCATATTTGATGATATTGAAATCAATTTATATTTCATACTACTTACAAATACAAAAATTTGGATGATACTCAATCACGCCAGAACAGCTGAACGGATCTAGATGAAATTTGGCACAGAAATATATTATGGTCTGGAATAGCAATATGCTACTTTTTATTCCGAAAAAATTATGGTTCCCGTGTGATAATTTCCGACATCTACACGGCCGAAGCCGCAGGCAAAAGCAGTATTTCATATTCGTGCTCCTGTGTAATACCCTTATTTATTTTACTAGCACATGTTATAAAAATAAATAGGTAGGTAAAATTATTTATAAATAACAATAAATAATAACAACCACGATAAAAAAAAAAACAACATAAATAATTATGTGATCTCTCCTTCTTAGCAAGTTTAGCTGATTCGATCCGTATTCAATTCAGATACATTTCTTGACAGTCATGATTCTTATTTTACAACTACGGACCCACATCGGTATTATAATTTAAAATCCGTTCTTCCAATTTGAAAATCACTTCAGTAAACTTGTTATTTGTAAGTTGTTTTGGTTATAAGTTATCCAGCAGCTAACAAAAGTAATCATGCTTACATACAATCGTAATTGCATCATATTTTGCAATGGTAGACACCTTGTCCTTGGGCAGACTGAATCTTAATTTAACATTCCGTAACATGGTTTTCGTTGATAGCATCAGTAAGTACTGCTTGTCAGGTAAAATAGATTTGTCTTTATTTTTAAATCCGACAAAGGCATCTGGTGATGTTTTCTGCGTTACGTTTCGATAGAATGACGATTATATTAGAAAGCATTGTGTAACATTTGTAACAATATTATTTCGCTCTATTTCGCTCCTTGCACCACTACTGTCTGCAATATTCAATGTATCTTTACTTTCTAAAACACGCATTCATAAAACAATTAGTTGGTATGCAGTTTTTTGAGTATGACATTTTATAATCGTAAAATTATTCATCGACATTGTTAGACTGAAAAGCACATTTAGAGATACATATTATGATCAAATACCATACTACAAGAAATTCGCATATCACAGCATTTTATAAACGGTAGGTAATGGTTTGAAGTCTTGCTCGATGTTATGTTATCGTCACTTTCATTCTACGATAATAATAGTTTCATTGTACGAATATTTTGCTTGATATATATTTAGCTCGATTCTATGATAGTAGCTTCATTCTACGATAATAGTAGATTCATTCTACGATAATAGTAGATTCATTCTACGAATATTTTGTACAGTTTGAACCGATTCAATATTTTGGTCTTTTTGTATCGTTTCAAATTGCGAAACATATTCACAAAACTTTCTGAAATAATTTGGCAAGTTGTCTTGATTATTCAGCACTAAAATTATTTCAAAACTCGGTTGATTAAGGTTTGATTCATAATCGTTATTGTTTAAAAACTCTTCTTATAGATCAGTCAAATCACTAAGATTTGTATCTCTGTAAACAAAATATGTTCATTAACAAATGAGTTATGGCTAACCATTAAATTGGTTCCAAGCATTAATGAAAACGTTACAGCTTGATTTTTTTGCTATCCGTGCGAAACGCAATATTCCTCTTCTTTAATAATGATCTTCACGCGAGTAGCATATTAAGAATCGTAAATGGCTGTATTCTACGTTTTATAATCGATAAAGACTTCACATTTTTCGTATTCAAGGTTTATTGTTATTTTAATTCAAATACATTAATTTTAAGTCTTTTATTTCAACTCTACAAAGTTGGTATTCTGTATGAAAACCTCTTGAGTTGGTTACCATTCTACAATATTCAAACATAATGCTATAGCTTCGTTTGCTCATTGATGTTATTTTCTAGCTATATTAGGTTCTTATTTCTAACTTTCATCAGAGTTTAGTTTTGATTAATTTGCTTACATTACTCGTAAGTAGGCATTACATATTGCATAGCTTTCGAAGCTTTTATAAGTCATATACTCAACTATTAAATAAATTAATTCTATCACTTAAACAAAACATGTGGCTCATGTTTAAATGTTTCGAACCTTAGTCCTTTCTCTCTCTCTAGTAGCTTTCAGTTTTCAATTTATGACTATAATAACTTTTCCATTTACCAATCTGTGTTTAATTCTATAACTTCAATTCTTATTTGATTGCCTTCTCTTTAACTTTCAATGCCGATATTGCACAATTGAGCCTGTCTGAGATTACAACGTTCATAAAATAAATTATTCGTACACCAGTGGATTACATTCTACATTTTAGAATGCATCTCGATTTCTTTGCAGTTCGTGCTGAATATAATTGAAAGAAGTCGGTTAAAAGCAACCTTAATTGGTTCGTGTTAATCGTTACCTTTCATCATGTTATCAATTAATGAATAAAGTACATAGTTTCTCTATTATGTGTGTTATATTTATATCCTTCTGTACCGCTGTTGCTGCTTAATCGATTTTTATTAAGATTAGCTATTTCAATATAGAATTCGTTTAATACAGTAGTCTACTGTTTCATTCTGTTTGTTTGTTTTCATTCTCGCTAACTATCGACTGTAATTTTTCATCAGTTTCATTCGATCTGATTGTATAAGAATTTCTCGCTTAACTTCATTGTTCTTCATAAACAATACCGTATTGATCAGTATTTTCTTTGTTGTTACTACAATAGCAGTGTGGTATCTGTTGATTTAAATCAGCACTATTGTTCTTTTCCTCTACTACTTTATCAGTGGTCACTTATGCTTCTACAGCATTATTATCTTCACAACTTGTTGTGCTAAATACAAAAATTGCCTTTTTAATTATTTATCTTTCAATTGTTATTTGTGTTCTCCATAATTTATTTTCATTATAATGCATTATGAGACGTGTGCAATCATTCAATACAATGCCGCAATTATTTCTGATAGTCTTTTGAATGTAGATAATTATGATAATAAATTTAAAAGGCTTGGTTAGGGGGTCTTAAGGTTTACACTTATAAGGGTATATACCTAGCTCATATAAAATTTCGTTCAAATATTCCCAATCTCTTGTTAATTTCATGACACATGCAAAATTCCAAATTTTAGGCACGTACGAATAGAAAATTCTAGCAAATTATTACCAGCCCATGCAATCAAATTGAAGCCTAAACCGTCGTAATATTCAGAAAGTGTCGATGAAAAGCAAGCTCCGTGGTAATCTTTATTTACTTGTTGGTACGTACATAATAAAATGACAAGACGTCACTACACATCACCCACATACACATCATGCACTTCACATTGAGAAACAAGAAAACATGGATAGATTTACAATTTTGAAAACATCCTCCACAATTTCTATATTCTTATATTTCACTCCACATATGTTCACTATGGGGAATCTCACAAACACTTGGGAAGCTAAGCAGAAAGTACTACACTTTGAAGGATAGACTGTATGCCTACAGTTGTTGTAGTTAATAAAAATAGATTTCACATAAAACCAACCACAAAAACTAAAAGCAATCACGAAACTTCAACAAACACTGAATATTTTGTTCTAAAACATTGGTATAAATTGCTCCTACAGAATTTGATTTTCGTTTTTGGTATTGTTTAAATGATAGATCAGTTTTTGCGACACTTTTAAGTCTTGTGTGTATACTTCTTTATAATTATGAGTATAATTTACGTATAGATGTTTGTTGCTATCACCAACCAACTCACCATGTTAACCTACCTATCCTAGCTTTTTGCGTGCTATCCTGCTCTGTCTGACTCCTGTTTCACATCTTTATTTATCAGTAGGTACCTATATACACCTACTTACTTGAAAATAATCACTATATTCATTAGCACCTATATTAATAAACTCTTCGTTAAAGTTATCCCTGCCACCTATGCTCTAAATTATTTAAATTAAGTCTAGTATAAGTAATTATAATTTTTATTTTATATCACTTTATCAATGTGATATTTAAGTGGAGGTCACTTAACCAGTTTCAGTGACGAAACCAATAAAAAAACTTGACTAACTATTTTGGGTTTAAACGTTTTTCTTTTTTCTTCAGGTTTTTAGTATTTAATTTTATGATTTATCACAGCCAATTCTTTTACGGCTTCAAACTAGTTCCTTTGAACACGATTACTACATAGATATTATTGTTTATAGTCATTGCACTAAATAATAATAAATTCAACACTTTAAATTCGACTCGGTTGACACGAAGCATTATAAATGACCGGCTAACAACATACGAGATATATTTTTGTAAAAAAGAACACAAACGTAATATAAACGATGTATTAAATAAATAGGTACGCAAAAGCTTTAAATAAAGCTAAAAACATAGATATCGATAAACAAAAGGATAAGAACAACCTCAAGCTTACAATGAATGCAAGACAAGAATATAATGGAGTGCTTAACGAGAAACTAGTAAACTTTACGACACACAACACAAACTCGTGATCACCTTAACCTAACATTCACTGGGGATTGAAATCCTCTCAAAGATTGCTCTGTATTAGTGACGTGTACAATGCAATTGGACCTACCTACTAATTTAAATTAATGGTGAGCCTAAGATACCTACAAATTGAAATGGTGAGCCAAAGATATCTACATCAGTGCAAATGGTGCAATAGTCCCAAGCAACGCTGCTAAGTTTCTATCTATAATCATATCACACAAACCCCAAATGCATTGTAAGTGAAAAACGAACTAAGTAGTCCGAAAGCAAATGCTCAAATTTTTGTGTTATATATGATAAAGTACCTACAGTATGTTATTTGATCAAGCAAACTTCTATAATATTAACGAACAACCAGTCCCTAATGGTATCTGATATAAATTTGATTCTGTAATATGCTCCTTATTTAACACCGGTATGACCCTTCAGGAACATGTTATGGTATACTTATTTATATAATGTCAGCTTTTAATGTATTAATAACAAGGCCTGAAAATGAATAGGATCCATAAGCTTAAATAATGTTTAACAGTAATAAACTTGAAGTTTGTTTAAATATCTATCAACAACAAACATAACACACTAGAATTATAATTGAGGAAACACTAATAAGTACAACTGCGCAATTAATTAGGTTACCACATCCTTGTATTGGTTAATTACAAACATAATTTTCAAAAATATAAATATAAATAATAACAGCACCTGCTATAAGTTAACAAAACATACATATAAATACATATTATTTAATTATGTCTTCGGAAAATGACGTGAGCAGGAATTTTAAAATAATAATTTGTCTACCGTGGAAAATTCTGTTTACAAAAGTTCCGACCCTTATTTTATAAAACGAACATAGATCAAATCAAATCATTTATTACTATGCGAAAATGGGTAGTTAGTGCATATGTTTTCTATATTATATAGTCCCCCATATTCTACCGCACACCATGGCCATTCAAATCATATTTAATTACCTACTAATGAAAAAATATTATAAAAATACCAAATACAAATTAATGTCAAGCCGTTGAATAAAATCGTAGAATTTTCAATATTTGTTTATTAAAAAGGTAATTTGTCACGTTTCAAAATAATGTAGGTATTCCAGTTGACCGCTAATGACTTACACAACCTACTTATTATCTTTTTCAGATAACGGAAAAAGCCGTTTTATTGCGCCACAGACTAATAGGTGTACGTACTAGATAAATGTAATGATTTAAACTTAATATTTTGCGATTTAAAGCTTAGACTAAGAAAATAACCTTAGGTAATAATTAAAATTGTAAAACCCAATAGGTACTCTGAAATTGTAGCAGTAACATCAGAACTATGTAACTTTACGTCATTATTCTTTTGGGAATCGGAGGTTTTCATAACCTATATAGAAGAGCAGTGCTCACCCATAGCCAAAACTTAAAAATTAAAAAAAGAAACATGGAAAGCCCGACCTCTCCGAAAAAATGTCATCCAAATAAAAACACTACCTACTTTTTTTTTAATATTTTGTAAAACTGTACTTCAATATCAAAGTCAAAGTCAAAGTTTTATTTGCAGATAAATATGGTTACAAAAGTTCTTAAAATTGTAATATTAGTAGCTTAGCATATACAATCATAACATAATGACATGCAAATTTTGGTTATAGGCTGGTACAATTACATTACTACTTACATTTAAATTGAAAATATCTTTTATATTATAGAAGGGATTCTCAATCAACCACCTACGTAAAGCCCCTTTGAAACGAACCATTGGAAGTTCCCTAATTTGGTTAGGAATCCCGTTATAAATCCTAATACACATAGGATAACAGCTTCGCCTATACAGCTCCGTACCGTATCATGTACTACAATCCTTAGTTTGAGTAAATAAATATTATTATTATTTATTTATTATTAATTTATGTATATATCACCGAATTTAATTCCTTTCAAATATAGTAACTCCTTATAATATTTTTTATTGAAAACGTTATTTTTTTAATTAAATTTTTGGTATGATAGCGTTTGCGCCTAATTGCAACTTAAAAAAAAACTGCATTACCCGACGCGTTCATGCTAACATTATTTTGGCCTAGGGTTCCAGACTTTACGCGCAGAAGAAGAGCTAGTTTGAAACCACTCTTAGTTTCCCCTCTATCCATCAAATTTTTATTCAAATAGTTTCCTGCGCAACGACGCCATTTTAAAACCACAGCTTGGTTCTTCTAAAACGTTTTCCTAATCCTAA
The DNA here is from genome assembly GCA_946251885.1 of Cosmia pyralina. NCBI lineage: Eukaryota > Metazoa > Arthropoda > Insecta > Lepidoptera > Noctuidae > Cosmia > Cosmia pyralina. The sequence continues at coordinate 24,787,730 of OX276344.1, forward strand.
CATTAACTTTTGTAAGTTACCTAAAACGTTACGTTAATCTTATTATACGACCGTATTAATTTCATAAAATCTTTGCTATTTCAGCGTCCATTGAGCTAAGATAAGCTTCATCGTTTGTTTGTTTTTACCTAATCAATAATCACACCTGAGTCAATGTTCCATTTGCTTCTTTCCTTCCTCCTTCATTTCAACATTGCTTAAAATGTACTGTACGTTTAATATTTGCTACTTTGACGCCATGTCGAGATAACGGGATTTCTCGCAACACCTTTCTAAATCTTAACAATACAAAAGTTCTGTTACACCTAACGACTAGAAATACAATCTGGTACGATTCCAGCTGCTCTATCGTATACGCTACCATCAAAAGTGATATTCTATTGACTGAGAGAACACAAATCCTTCTCAACTCTATTCTACTGAAACACATCTATTTATGTATCTGTTTTGTTATTTTCTGTTCTATTGCAGTAATTATCTTAATCTGTACTAATACTGCTTCTAAACGATTCAATTTTGTTTTTGTTACTCAAAGCACACAGTAGGATTTGGATCACAAGGGTCTTTCTAACACTTTTCTAACCCTGACAATACCTTCGTCACACTCACAGGTCTACTTAATCTACGTAAAATTAAATTTGGTACGATGCTAGCAGTTCTACCGACTACCTACAACTGAAAACAAAAATAAGTACCTACTGAAAAAACTGAACATAATATTTTTTTTTCTCCCTATCCGAGTAACATAATCTAATGACAGAGAGAACACAACTAGATACTTCTCAAATCAAATTCTACTTCTGTTAGCAATCTCTTTGAGATTTTTTAATATAGGTCACCTCTGCCACTGGGAAAACAGCCGGTAATGTGTTTTAATCTTTAGAATTAGGTACCTACCATTCTGCTTTCAAAGTTGCAGTTTGTTTGTTTCTGAAAGCATTCTGAACTTATTTATTACCAATTTTGGGATACTATGTACCTTCTAAAAGTTCTTCTTTTTCTTTCAATACCTATGCCTAAATCAATACCTTCATCTAGGGTATGTAACGTTCCGACTTTAATAAACTAGCGTTCTACGTTCGTATTATTACCTACCATAGATATTGCTTATATTTCTATATTACCTACCGATATCTATTTAGCGTTCCAAAATGTTGGCATTTTTACACTACCACAGTGTACCTAAGGTACCTATAATACCTAAATACATCCCATCATTGTCCTAAAAAATATGGACTACCTAGGTACCTATAGCACTTATCTCACTTTTGAAATGATTCAGCCTTTCTTCTAACATTTAATGTTCCAACTTTTCTACTGCGACGCCATTTTGGGATAACATCGGGACCCTTTTCAAAATAATTTCTAATACTATTCCTTTCTCAGCAAAATACTGAACTCCGGTTTGAACAGTTAATCCTAACAATAGCTTCGTCACAGGCAGGCAAGTAGGTATCGACTTAAAATAAATTCTGGTTCAGGTCCAGCTGTTTTACCTACCTATGTCAACATTAATTCAATAGACCCTACAGCTGCGCGGATGAGCCCCACCCTGCGACTAAAATGGCGTCACCCTTTCTTTTTACAAAATAAGTAAATAAGTAATGTTGCTATAGTTAATTTACAGAATATGATAACTACCTACTCACACGCACAACAATAATAATTACTCAGCTGTTCCTCAAGGAAAAAGTACGCAAATTTTTATAATTATGATGAATTATCTATATATTATTAAAACGCTATTAATCGATATTTGTATATGAATATGAGAATGACTGTTAAGTCGGTAAGTGCATAGCATTTCATGCATGCCTACGTATACCTACTTACATCTAGAAAATTTTGATGTCGACTTCAACAAAATATGCCACTCCCAAGAAAATATTATTTCTATAATGCACTTATAGCTCGTGGCAAATTCATTTGCGGTCTGATCCGTAAAATATTGTAAGTACCTACCTAGTTAATTGAAAACGTGATAACAGAGTTTATTGTAAAATTAGCATACTCGTAATCTTAATTTATTTGCACCGAATATTTCCGTGTTTAACTGCCTAATAAATTTTTCCTATCTACTTCCTAGATAATTGTGTTTTCATTTTAAGTCTCATGTTGAGATAACATCTACCGTCAATTTAATTCCGTTTTTCGTATAGGTACCTAAACGCTTTATTTCAATTAAAATTAATATTCTTGAACTTTAGTTACTTATCTTAAAACATAATTGAATTCATAGTGGAGGTTATATTTTTTTCTAAATTAGCCTTCCTGGAAAGTGACTGAAAAATATCAGCAATAATCAAGCAAGGATATTTTACGCCTAATTTCCAACAGAAACTGAAATCCCCTATTATATAAATAATTATTTTAATATTTAAACTTAATTATCCGAAATATAACTAGGTATTTTATTAGGTAAGTAAAATGGAAAATTCCATTGTCATGTCACATGCTAAAACAAATATCAGCTGGGTATAGTTGATAAGCGATTAAATAACATTCACAATAAACAAACGAAATGAAGGTCAAATAAGACGCCATTTTGGACACATATGTCGGCAAATATAAAACACCGGTTTTATCTGATCCTACATAGAAATATGCGTAAAAACACTTATATTAATCATCTAACACGTAAAATATAACTATAAAACGACACATCAGAAAGAATTGAAACGAAATCAAAAAGAAAAAATCTAGCACAACCACATCATGGCGTTCTGTGACGCAATTTCAAAGAAAACCAATTCCTGCCAATATTATGCAAAACTTTACCTAATAAAAACAAAAATGTAATAAAATAATACCTTACCTTACATCTTATCCTTAAAAAAACGTCTTCCCCTGCTTTATACAATCGAAAATAAGAGGAACTACGCAGTACTCGTCAACCGGGCGACGACTCCGCCATTTTATGATCTAACGGGACAAGCCACCTCTTTAGCTATACTCCGTACTGTAATATACATTTTTAAAACTATTTTGTTACTCGGTATAAGCCTACATTTTAAAGGGCCTGACTGGTCCTACCACTACTCAATCCTAAAATACATGGTTTAAACCGAACCTCACCACTAGACTTGGAAAAGGTATCTCAAAGAAACCCCCCCGCGTTTCAGTTTATATAGCCATTGCGTCAGATGCAGTCCCCTCAGCCCACTTTAGTATGCGGACAAGTTTGAAAAGCCCAATAACACTACGCTGGTTGGAGAAAACATACGAACACTCTGAATGGCCGAGTAACCGTTCTAGAATGTTCTTTGCCGCATAGCAAGAGATGGCATTACAAGAAAGAACGAGATGGCGATATGTATTGATTTTATTTTCCAGAACAATTGTCTGCAGAGCTACCAAGGATGAAAGAGAAGAAACATAGATATTGCGAGATGGCACTATACTTAGGAATGTTCTAGAACCGATTAACCCAGCCGGTGTTGCCAGGGTTCGTGCTTGACTTCCCCTAGTGGAAAATTTTGCGATGACGCCTTTAATGTCTACTAATGTTTTGTCGTAAACTTAATTCACAATTTGATATTAACAATATATGCTTATGTATTAATTTCATTATTAGTTTCATTTCATAAGGAAGAACGGAGAACAGCCCTACCTTGGGTCATAAGTCATAACCGTCATTGGTTACCATATTAAAATGATAAAGTTTAACTAACTCAAATCTTATCTCTGATGTGTTAACGGTCTTCTTTAAACTAAAGACGGATTCGAGTTACAGGTAAACTGTTAAATGTTAGTAAGATTAAAATAATAAGAACATATTTTTTTTACCAATAATTTTTAACAAAGAATTGTAAGAGCATATTGTAATAAATAAACCATTTCAAACAAATTAAAAAAAATAAAGATTAACAAAGTCAGCGTAATATCGATGTTGTTCCTAATAACACTCGGTAGGACACTGCCTCTGCAGATAAATCCTATCGTTCAAAAATAGCCTTTCTGAAATTCTGAAATTATTCATACATGTAAACCTTTCTTATTTTGTGTATGAACAATGAGCATAAAACAACATTCACAACAGTACCTACTATCACAAAATAATGTAATAACACCAAAACAAAAATAATTGAATATTATCAAACCTACTAGCAGCCCGGATTCTGGATGTGTGCCCGGTTGATGGCAATAGGCTTGCCCCCTATTACATGGGACTTAACATAACGTGGGTGTACAATAGGTGTACCTCTGCCCAACTCTTCAGGGAATATAAGTGTGATTGTGTTGTCATTCTTATATTTGCCTCATTATTGGCTATTTCCTTGTTAAAGTTTAATTCGCTCACTCCAGTTTAATTATTGCACATAAAATATGTAATGCTATTAAGCAATTCAACACTATTTAACCATAAAATACAATAACATAAAACACGACTAATTCAGTTTCCAAGCTAATATTTAACACTAATTTACCACTGTTTACCACGTTAGCAGGGAATTTTTAACAGCTGGTATTACCATTTATTGCTTACTCACTCTTAATTACATCATTCTATCTCTTTCTCGAACGCTGATTGGTCAGTAGAAATAAAACTTCGAGAAAATTCTTTCATAGAACGAATCTGATTGGAGCATCGAGCACATTCTAGATTATTCTTCAACGTTATTGGCTCCATATATAAAGGGGCGACGAGCGCGGCAATGCATTTAGGCCTGGCCGGGGGCTTTAAGTTCGCTTAAAGAACCCACAGGAAACGCCCGGTTGAGCAGTCTCGACCCTTAGTGGTCAACTGCGAGATGCCATATATAAATAACTATATAATAACTAATAACGGCAATGCATTCAGTATTTGAAAACACAAACAAGCGAAGAGAAGTCAAGGAGCGGTAATAATACCGAACCAAGTTTTCGCAGTGAAGTGAACAAAGTATCCACAAGTGAATTTTATCATCGAGTTTACTGTTCAAGTGTAAGAAGAAGAATATACAAGTGAAAATGCCAGCCATCGGAATTGATCTTGGTACTACCTACTCGTGCGTCGGAGTGTGGCAGCACGGGAATGTGGAAATCATCGCCAACGACCAGGGCAACCGCACCACTCCATCCTACGTCGCTTTCACAGACACGGAGCGGCTCATCGGCGATGCCGCTAAGAACCAGGTCGCCCTCAACCCCAACAACACAGTGTTTGATGCCAAGCGACTCATTGGCCGCAAGTTCAACGACCCGAAGATTCAACAGGACATGCAGCACTGGCCCTTCAAAGTTGATTTTAAGGGAGAAAAGAAAACCTTTGCGCCGGAAGAAATCAGCAGCATGGTGTTGACAAAAATGAAGGAGACTGCTGAAGCATACCTCGGCACCACAGTGCGCGACGCAGTCGTCACAGTCCCAGCTTACTTCAATGACTCACAGCGACAGGCCACCAAGGACGCCGGTGCCATCGCCGGACTGAATGTGCTGAGGATCATCAACGAGCCAACAGCCGCCGCCCTCGCTTACGGACTCGACAAGAACCTTAAGGGCGAACGCAATGTGCTCATCTTCGACTTGGGTGGTGGCACGTTTGACGTGTCCATCCTGACCATCGACGAAGGTTCTCTATTCGAAGTAAGGGCGACTGCTGGTGACACACACCTGGGAGGTGAGGACTTCGACAACAGGCTCGTCAACTTCCTCGCCGACGAGTTCAAGCGCAAGTACAAGAAGGATATGCGAAGCAACTCGCGCGCTCTCCGCAGACTGCGCACGGCGGCTGAACGCGCTAAACGCACGCTGTCGTCGAGCACGGAAGCGACCATCGAGATCGACGCGCTTTACGAAGGCATGGACTTCTACACGCGAATCTCTCGTGCTCGTTTCGAAGAGCTGAACGCGGATTTGTTCCGTGGCACCTTGGAACCTGTCGAGAAGGCGCTCAAAGACGCGAAACTAGACAAGAGCTCCATTCACGACGTCGTGCTGGTCGGCGGCTCCACTCGCATCCCCAAGATACAGAGCATGCTGCAGAACTTCTTCTGTGGCAAGCAGTTGAACCTGTCTATCAACCCAGACGAGGCAGTTGCCTACGGTGCGGCAGTGCAGGCAGCTATACTGAGCGGTGAGCAGCACTCCAAGATCCAGGACGTGCTGTTGGTGGACGTGGCTCCTCTATCTCTCGGCATTGAGACGGCAGGCGGCGTCATGACTAAGATCGTCGAGCGAAACGCAAAGATCCCTTGCAAGCAGTCGCAGACGTTCACCACCTACTCGGACAACCAACCGGCCGTCACCATCCAAGTGTACGAGGGCGAGCGAGCTATGACGAAGGACAACAACCTACTCGGCAGCTTCGATCTGACCGGTATCCCACCAGCGCCTCGCGGAGTGCCAAAGATCGACGTCACATTCGACTTAGACGCAAATGGCATTCTCAATGTATCCGCCAAAGAAAACAGCACCGGCCGCAGCAAGAACATTGTCATCAAGAACGACAAGGGCCGTCTTTCACAGGCTGAGATTGATCGCATGTTATCAGAAGCTGAGCGTTACAAGGAAGAGGACGAACGCCAGAGAGAAAGAGTAACAGTTCGCAATCAGTTCGAATCGTACATCTTCAGCGTAAAACAAGCGCTGGATGATGCTGGCGACAAGCTGAGTGAGCAAGACAAGCAACAAGCCCGAAGCCAGTGCGATGAAGCGCTGAAGTGGCTTGATAACAACTCGCTCGCTGAGAAGGATGAGTACGAGCATAGATTGAAGGACCTTCAACGTGCTTGCTCGCCCATCATGAGCAAGATGCACGGAGCCGGCGCTGCTGATGCTGGTGCAGGACAACAGCAGTACAGACAACAAGCCAACACAGGGCCCACCGTTGAAGAAGTCGACTAAGTGCCTAGAAATTCAGTGAAATTACCTACAGAAACTAAGTTGTTAGTGTTCCTAGAAAGTCAGTGAAAATTAGATCCTGATCTCTAGTCCCACCAGACTTGCATTTCCATATTGTGAAAGCATTGTAAATGTAAATATGACCTAGATTGTAAGTTAAATTATTTGTAATTTTAAGTTAAGTTAAAAAGATCATGTGCTGAAATAAAAAAATATTTTTATTTTAAATGAAAACGTGTATTTTTTCTTTATACTTTACATTTCACATACCGAGCTCGTTTGATCAAACGAGTAACACAAATATTTGCTAAAACAACTCTCAGTCATAGGTACAATCACAGTACTAAATCAGCAGGCAACACAATTACTAATAAGGGAAATAACACATTTATGGAAAATCCAAATGATTTAGCCTTATACATAATTATCGATGTATCCCCTTAAGCAGTACCTTTGTGCTCTTCTATCTTTATGTATTTTTCTCTTTTAAGGTTAAGCTACTTTCACCGCGGTCGGTTCGTGGATGGATGACCATCCATTACATATCTAGACCCCTCCGTACCTCGGAAAGCACGGTTGGTTGGCAGTCAATACGGGTAGTTAGAAGCCCAAAAGTCTGACAACCAGTCTTACCAAGGGGTATCGTGTTACTCAGTTACTGGGTTGTGGGGTCAGATAGGCTCCATGTAATTGTGAAGATTCCACATATTAGGCGCTAGATGGCGCAACAGAACGCGTAGAAACACGATGACCTGTCGTAGTATGTTCGTCGTCAAGGCAAAAAGCGCTGCTATCGGTGGAAGTTTGGGGTTTTAATAGGTGTAACATAATACTGGTATTCAGCTGCATCCGGTTAAACTGGAAGCCGACCAGAACATAGATGGGAAAAGGCTGGCAGATTGAAATGTTTTGTGTATACATGAACAAATAAATAAAAACATGAAATACACAAACATACAATAACACATATAAGAAGTAATACACACATATAGTTATAATTTATTATAGTGTAAAATAAGAGTAGGTATTCTCTCCACGGAAATGTCAGAAAACACTGCTTTCCTATTATCGATCTGATCTATAAACAATAACTAATTCAGTCACCACCTCATTAAATGAGGTGAATTAGTTATTGTAAATTAATTACTAAATTTTAGAGTATTAGGCTAATAGGCACATCTTGGCGACTCTTTCTAACGAAAACTACACAAACGAAGCCAAAATTATGACCCTACAACATCATTAATAATTCTACCAATCACGTTATAATATCGATGAATATTATATAAATATTTCATTGCCCAGCTTTTGTAAAGCTTGGAGCAAAAAACCTGCGTACTCAGGGTTTCGTACCAACAAAACTACCATGATAACACGTACTCTGCGAAAGTGTCAACTGGCTCTGCGGATAAAAAGTTACAGCCATGAAACAAGATAGAAGGACGTACGGACAGACAGAAGTAATACGGTAATAGGCTAGTAGGCTCCCGTTTTCGCCCTTTGGATACCTGCAGAACCGTTAAATCTAAATAATTCGGTGAGAATGATTGCTCACCGAATTAATCAGTCGCCAACGACGAGTGTCTTTGCTTAGGTTTTGTTCATCGTAAACGCGACGTAGCATCATTGACGCGGCATACTCGTAGCAACGTAGACGCGACGTAGGCCCGCGTAGCGTCGTAGACGCAGCGTAGAAGCGGCGACGGCGGGGCGCGACGTCGCGACGCGCGACATTGGCCAGCGTAGCATTGTAGACGCGGCGGCGTAGGCCTGCCTGCGTAGCAGCGTAGAGGCGCCGTAGGTATGCGTATCAACGTAGACCCGCGTAGATTCGTAGATCCGTAAGCTTTGAAAATAATCAGTGTATAATTCGTTTGATAATGAAGAGGTTCTTGAATTCCTGCACAATATAAAGGGACGCTGTATGTATCATTTTTAACCGACTTCAAAAAGGAAGAGGTTCTCAATTCGTCGGAACCTTTTTTTTTTTTAATTTTTTTTTAATGTATGTTCCCCGATTACTCGAAGATGGCTGGACCGATTTGGATTTTTTTTGTTTTATTCGAGAGGGTATACATCACAGTTGGTCCCATATAAAATTGATTAAATTTGCTTCAGTAGTTTTTGAGTTAGCTTCAATAATACGTATTTTTTCCCCTCTTTTATATGGATGATGTTCTAGTTTGTTTTGCAGATAGTGGTATTAGAATTTGTGTGGGATAGGTACACAACTAAAAAGTGAAAAATAAAAACTTTTTTACAAAAAAATACAACCGACTTCCAAAAACAACACTACAAAGTGAAAAATAACTTTAATTTCGGACGTCGGTGGCAAAAAACGAAAATACATTTAACTAGACACCGACTTCCGAAATTAAAGTTATTTTTCACTTTGTAGTGTTGTTTTTGGAAGTCGGTTGTATTTTTTTGTAAAAAAAGTTTTTTAATACACCACCATCTATAAATACAGTGTAAATTCTTTACGTCTTTCAATATAGGTACGTAAAACTTAGAAAACCTATAATGTAGAAATTAGTTAATTTGGTTGGATTACCTTAAAACTCATACATTGATATTTGATACACTCTTTATATAGCGCAACAGCCATTTAATTCTCTATTACGAAGAAATACGTGTCCGTATCTGTACTCTGTGGAAATACACATATATTATACACACACATATTATGCACATATATATTTAGACGTCAGTAAATATATTTTTCATCAGAACTATTGTTTATGTTGCCTTAGTGCGAGTTTTTATACTTATTCGATCGCGTTACCGTTAACTTACGTCAATTTGTATGGAATAAATGTGTTTCCTATTAAAGTCACCAGACGGCGCTTATTCTGTTTCAGTATTTAAGTATACAGGATGTAAGTGTAAACAGTGGCAATATTTTAAGGGGTCATTGTACTCATCATTATGAACAACTTTTACTATGTGTCTAAACCTGAAATCGCGAAAAAAAATCAGCTGTTTAGTACATTTTATGTTCGCATAATTCGTCAAAATGTAGGGAACAGCTGATTATCGAGTAAGTATAAAAACTCGTACTAAGGCCGCAGTTTACAAAAGGCTCCGACTAAATCTTTGAGGTGCCGAAATGTCTAAGCCGCCTTGCTTTTGTTATTGTTAACTGCATAGATAGAGTCTGTTTTTCAAACTGGCTTACATTATCTAGGTCATTTTAACATTTTCAATTCAGGCCAGCGTCACAAAACCTCATTCCAGACTCAGGCAATGCTTACAACAAGTTTAAAGCCATTTGATAGGTAGAAACTATTTGTAATGCATGAGTCTTGAGAGCTTCTGTAATGCGGCCGAATAAATCTCCGAGGTTAAACCATAGAACACGTGTGACACTGACATTACTCTTGGATTGCATTGTCTTTATGAATGTTGGCCTCAGTTACTAAACACACTTGGCACCTCTCGATCACAATAGTAGTAAACCAATAAATAAATAATTAAAATATTATAAAGTATTGTGATTAATAATTGGTTGTTTTTCTTTCTTCACTCCACATAACGAAAACTCTCTCTAAATAACGTAAAAAAATGCTCGGTCCTTTGAATTTCGTTATAAAGAGTTTTCATTATAATAACGTTTTACGCATCGTCAATGAATTTTCGTGAGTTTTATTTGTTTTTAGAGCAGTATTGGCCTCGTGGTAATAATGGACCCAGCCCGGCTTACGAGTTGAAGTTCCACAGTGAAGTTCATAGATTCAAACCCGGGCAGGTTGTAAAACTGTACAGCTCTATCTTCTGGGTTGGTTGATAGATGATTGATTCGATAATAAATTGGTTATGATTTGGATATTAACTTGCGATCACTGGGCTAATGATACGAAAGGATATGGTTTTATAAGTCACTAGCTGCTACCCGCGACTTCGTCCGCCTGAAATTTCTTGTTCCCCTGACCCACCCGTCGCATCACATTGCCTGCCCGCGCTATTACTTCGTTTTCGCTTAGCGTTCTTTCTGCCTTTTTTTCTTTTAGCTCGCCACGTAAAGGTCCTAGAGTGATGTTAAATATGCCTATAGCCTTCCTTTAGATTTGGGCTATAAAATGCAGAAACATTTTTTAAAGTCCCACTGGTAGTTCCAGAGATTAGCACGTTCGTTTACCGCATCCTTTTCCTTATATACTTTTTATGTATCACCAATAGTTTTCTCAGCGCACGCCAAATAATGATTTTTTTAGCACAAAAGATGATTTCATTTGGTTTGAATTACGCGGTCAGTTAGTAGCCGAACATGTACTAACTGGTAATAATTACGATACATGCATTTATGGCCCCCAAGCTAGTTGGACCGACGACCATAAGAAGGTAGCTGGGACAGACTGGATGCGGAAGGCGGAGGACAGGTTGTTGTGGCCCAGGCCTATGTCCAGCAGTGGACTGCATTAAGCTGAATTGATTGATGTATTTATGAAAATTCGCGCAGGCAAAAGTTCTGCACTGTTTTATTCCTTAATATTGTACCGAACACAGGCACTTTACTTTGTGTAGTTTATTTCCTCACCACTGAAAACATCCTGAGGGAACCCGCATTTCCTAGAATCAAAAATTCCATGACATGACATGTGACATTCAATAGGGTTATTGAATGTCACATGTTGTGTTTGCACTGGGTCTGCCTTGTGGATTACTGCCCGCGTCTCACAGAGAGGAGGCCTGTGTCCTAGTTTTTTTTTTAATTATTCTTATTTATTTTATTTGCATACATTCTTGTTTTAAATTGATAAAGCATCATCAGCAGTTTACCTTGCATTTAACTGGGAAAAGAAGCATTGAAGCAACTAAATTGTAAAAAGTGCTATGCTCTAAGATAGTGCTAAAATATAATCGACTATTTCTTCTTTTAACAATATCGAACTAAACTGATAATCATTACTTACCCCATCACTAGGAAAACTATGACAGCAACTTGAAATTGACACTTGAAAATTGACAAGTTGACATTTCATAGTCGACTATTCGATTCAGTCTTACTTGCAGTGCAGCTTTAATTTATTTTATAGCGATAAACGGAAGAAGTGTAATGAGTGTTTGGTGCTCGTGGTCGTGGTATTGTTACGTGTGTACTCAATAAAAAATAAATGCTGATTTATAATTAAATCTCTAGGTATAAACTTCGGAAATGGCGCCGAATTTTAGTAAAATTACTTCGCGGACTGATGTGAAAATTGCGTTAGCAGCTTCTGCAGCGCTAAGTGCTTGGGTAATCAGGAATTCTCTAAAGTCAAGGTAATTTGTGAATGCTATATATTTTTAAGTAGCTATTAAATGTTTTAATAGTCAATATTTATATCAGAGATACAGAGAAAGACTGGTTACAGTCGATTGTAAACTAGAAACTACTTTTTAAAGTTCAGTCGAGTTCTCTGAATATCTGCATATATTAATAACTTTGTTCATGCTTAAAAATTGCTACAAAATTTCTCATTGAATAAAAATATAGAATGGTTCAAACATGTTTGAAAGATGATTAGACTAAATATTCTCAACAAGGGAAAAGTGGTGTGGAAATATTCTTAAATGCTAAATATTGCTTCTCAACAAGATAAAGGCCAAAAAAAAAAACTAAAGTATTTGTTACTTTATTACATCCTTTGCTGTGTTTTTATTTAATTTTATGAATGACTAAAACTAATGATTGAAACTATTTTGCTCAAATGCAAATAAATATAAAATGAAAATCTTAATAAATATTTATTTTGATTATTTAATATAAATTGTAAATATAATTCCGATTGTTTAATTAGCTCCTATTTTTTATTAATTTCAGCAAACACAAAAATGTCAAATCAGGCAAGTTATCACCGGAAGAACAGATACAATACATGATAAAAGAAAAAAACAAAAAAAGTCCGAAGGCACAAGTCGATGCGCGGTTCATAGCGGAACTGAAGGCACTATGGAAGATCATGATGCCCTCGCTGTGGTCAAAAGAGAGTGGCTTCATGGCTCTCATCGCCTTCTCCCTGATCTCACGGTCCATGTGCGATCTGTGGCTTATACAACACACCACGCTGGTAGAAGGGTATGCTTCATTTTATTTATTTTATTTTGAATGCATTATTGATTTTTATATTTATTTATAATGTGATGTTACCTACACAATAATATGTAATAGAAAAGAATATACTCTTAAAAATAATTTTATACTAGAAATTGTTTCTACAAGCACTTTAGAACAATTAGCTACTGTAAACATTTTCCAATATTCTCTAAAATATACGAAACTTCACTTTGTTACTCATGTGAGTAATAAAGTAAATACTAACTATTACCATAACTACATATTCAAAATAGCATCACTAATTAAATTTGCAGTTAATAAAAGTTTGCTTGTAAAATTCCACAGCCATACACAATGTGTGGAAACTATGGTATGCTAGTATATTCATTTATTGTCTATTGTTGTCTCCAGATTGTGTAAATATTATGTTAACACTGATGAAATGTCAACATTCTCTTAAATATTTCTGGTATATGAATGATGTAAGTAACAAGGTTACTTATTCCTCTTATAACGGCTATAATTAGCTATACAGACTTATTTAACCTCTCGACTGCTGGAAACGCAGATATACGCTAGACACAATGGCTTTTTAATTGTTCAGTAGTTATGGCATTCAACCGGTTAAGAAGCAGTCCAGCTCATCCCGCCTTCTCAATCTGGCCCTGTCGCATAGTCATTTCCTGCTATTTGGGTTTTTGCATATTCCTGCTCTTACTCAACATCATATAAATATTATATATTTATTGTGAAACTAAAATATAAATCAAAATAACAGGCCTATAAAAATATTACAGAAAAAAATACAGCAAGTATTAATCTATAAAAATCTAACAGTTTACTTGTTTTATAATTTAATGTTTCTTTATATCTTAATAATTTTGCTAACCCTAGTTCTAGCGCCACTAGTTTTATATTTCTTACTAGCTTCTGCCGGCGACTTCGTCCGCGTGAAAAATTCTTGCTCCACGACTCACCGCGTCGTACCGCTCGCCTGTGTTATTACTTCGTTTAGCGCTTCGTTTTATTTTTGCTCGGTTTCTAAGGGTCATAGCGTAATGATAAATATCCTTCAACCTTCCTCAAGAATTGGGCTATCAAATACAAAAATAATTATTTAAATCCAACTGGTAGGTCCAGAGATTATTCCCTACATACAAACTTACAAACATGTTTTACTTCTTTATAACATTATACAGGGTGTTTGGTTCATCGTTTGCCAAATGAAAATTGCGAATAGGAGGGGTCATGTGCTACCTTCTCAGGCTCCAAAAAAAATTATTTGTCCTACGGGATTTTTAATGTCAATTTTTTATTATTATTTTTTTAAAATCCCAGAAGTCAGACTTGCGAGACAATGTTGAAGTCGTTGAGCAGGTTTTGGCACTGTTTAATTTCAACATTGTGTCGTATCACAATCTCTCTTGGTTCATACAAAACAAATAACAGTATCTGAATTAAAATATTCGCGGCGTTGTGATGGAGTAACAAACGCCTCGATCACCAAAAACCGTCAAATCTCGACTAAAAACTAATTTCACTAATTAACAAATTACTGAAGTTTTTATAGCATTGTTTTATATCATTAGAAAGAAGACAGACTTGAGAATTTCTTAAAAGCGAGTCAATAAAAAATAACTATGTGTTATTTTCAAGCCATTTTGATTTTTATAGAACAGTACAGCACATTGTAATGTGTTTACCTACAATAAAAAAATTAGGAGGCTATACCAATAACTTTTTTTTATTATAGTTCAAAGGCTGACTTTTGGGATTTTTCAAAATAATAATAAAAAATTGACATAAAAAATCCCGTGGGGCCAAGAATTTTTTTGGGGCCTGAGGAGATAGCACATGACCCCTCCTATCCTCCATTTTCATTTGGCAAACGATGCACCAAACTCCCTGTATAATATAGATTCTTCTTTGTTTTACTTATGTTTGAGAATGCTGGTAAACCTTTAATTGGAGACTGTAAGTCCAAGGCTAACTTGTTACCTATACTTTTAATATTTTGTATGCAGAAGCTGTTGGTAAACTTTTATAAATAAATTAAACTACCTATAGTTTTAAAAGAAACCATAACAAAGTTATTTTACATAAACCATTCAACTAACTAATAAGTACACGACTTATGTCAACCATACTTAAATGATGTTTTATTTAAAAAAAACAATAGGAACACATCAGACATGACAGTTTCTAATGTATGTTAGCTGTAATGATTAATGTATTCATTTAACTTAATGTGTTAAAAGAATGATGTGACAGGTATTCTGTTTCGAAACAACAAAGAGTTAAAGAAGTCTACAATTAGTCATATGACTATTATGATATATTATGACTAGCTTTTGCCAGCGAAGAAGTCGGTAATTATCCCACGGGAACGTACTATCGCGGGATAAAAAGTATTATATGTCCTTACCCAGATCATGACCTCATGGTCTACCTGTGTGCCAAATTTCATGGAAAGCCGTTTATGCGTGAAAAGGTTTCGCATCTATAGTGAAAGTAACTCTGTCTGTCTGTTACCTTATCACCCGATATTAGTATGGAAGTATGGATTTTGAAAAAACTGTGAAGTCTAGTATATAAATATTACTTGCTTTTGCCCGCGGCATCGCCCGCGTGGAGGTCGGAAATAGTCCCAAGGAAACGTACGCGCACGCCAGTAACGCTCCCAATCGGCAAGATTTTTTCCGACGTCTTCGACAATCATCGTCATATTTCGGCCAATTTATAAAAAAAAAACTTTAATTAATTATACCTACACCTACCGTATGAAAGTCCGTTCAGTAGTTTTTGAGATCATCGCGAACATACATACAGACAGACAGACGCGGCGGGTGGGGTGGGGGGGGGGGCTTTGTTTTATAATATTGTAGTGATTAACCATACTTACAGTACGACACATTCAAAGGTTCGAAAAACCGAAATATTGCGATTTAAACGGGACTATCGACCAATACAAATTAATATATACATAATCAGCCTATAACGTCCCCACTACTGGGACACAGGCCTCCTCTCTATGAGAGGGTGTGGGCTGTAATCCACCACGCGTGCCCAGTGCGGGTTGGCAGATGTCACATGTCTTCAAATTTTTCATTCTATGACATGCCGGTTTCCTCACGATGTTTTCCTTCACCGTTTTGAGAGCAGTGGTGATAAAATAATTTACACAAAGTAAAGCGCCTGCCTGGGTTCGAACCTACGACCTACAACTCGTAAGTCGCGGCCGTTACCACTGGACCACCACTGATCTTATTCCCACCTAAATTATTTTAGATTGACGCACTAATTCCGTTACTCACTTATTGGTCCAATCACATTTAATTCGACAAAGTTCGTTTTTCCGAAAATAAACGATGGAAAATTTAATAAATTGATTGATTGATTGAATTGAAAAATTCAGAATAATAAACTTTAATTTAGTTTGCTTGTTATTTGTATGGATGAACTACTGAATTGATTTTAATGAAGCTGACAGGAATCTATAAAATCTTTTTTGGTGCACCGAAATACGAAAGTACTTAGGTACATGATATAAAGTGAATTTGAAAGTCTGGAGGAAGTCACATACAAAATATTATGTAAATATTGTGGCCTTTGCAAATGGATTTCCTGTATCTACTCTGTCCATGAACGCATGTGAAATAATGTGTTTCCTGTAAATATTTAGTTAAAGATGTCCGATTCTCCAGAAACCATGTTAAGTATATAGTATTTTTTTTAATTTTTTTTTTTTAATACAAGGTGTAATTGAAGTGACTCATACATAACCCGAAAATGGATCATTGAAATCAACTTTTACAATGGATCTGAAATCGCGAAAAAAAATCAACTGTTAATTCAAACTTTAAGGTCATGTACATGTTGAATTAACATACGTACATACATACATAAACTCACGCCTTCTTTCCATGGGGGTCGGCAGAAACTACAGAACGCCACTTGCTACGATCCTTACATACTCCTTTTGCCTTGTTTACGTTCATACATCTGGTCACGCTGGTTGCGAATACTGCGCACCAAACCTTTCTGAAGAACATCACCAATAAGGTGATGATATGTCTTCCTAGGGCGTCCCCTCCCGGCGTTTCCACTCACATCTGCCTTGTAAATACCTTTTGTTAGTCGCCTTGCATTCATCCTCTCAACATGACCAAACCATCTAAGTATACTCTTTTCAATGTTTGTAACTACATCTTCTTGTAAACTACACCGTTCGTTTATCACATCACATCTTTTAGTTGAAATAAATGTATGGAACAGCAATTTTTTTGCAATTTCATTGTTGTTCTTATAGTAAAAGGTGTTCATAATGATCAATTCATTGTCCCCTTTTCGGGTTTTAAGTTATTTCCAGAACACGCAGATTAACCTAGTCTACAGTGTTAGACGTCTATCGAATAATTATAACGATCGGTATTGTATGCAAAGCAATCGATTTTATTACAGCTTTGTCAGTGACATTTCTATAACCGTTTCACCTTTACTGGATTTTTAAACGAATTTGAAAATCAAATTTTTAAGTAAGTACCTAAGTAGCTTTACTTAGTAGTTTTGATGTAGAAACTTGAATGAGCTATATAAAATATAATACTTTATCTACATTATGCATTGAGGTGAGTTATGAATCCGGCCTATAAAATTATGGAATGTTAGCACTATACCTACATACTCAGACTCGCTAAACAAATGAACCTAATGTTGCAAATATTAAGTTGATAATGAATAACCGTATACCTTTTTTACTAAGCTGTATTTTTGACATTTAATAGTCAGAAAATTTTCAAATTCATGGAATTCATTGGTACATCCAGCAGTTTCTATCGTATTTTTTCCGTAAGTACATCCTATATTAAAAAAAAAAACTAAATAATAAAAAAATAAAATAAAACAATATTATTATTTTCCTATCCTGAGGGCCTAGACAAATGTCATTCGCTTCGGAGCGATTCCATTTCTATAATCGCTACAGCTTCAAAGTGACATTGACAGTTGATTGACATGATCACGTGACATTTCGATAGCTTATGTCAACACCATACATTTTTTTGGCTTTTCTACTAGCGTCATCGCTAATCGAATGTTACTTTGTCTAGGCCCTCTGGACCTTTTAACGGGTGTGCAAGACAAGATTTTGTCAACACCTCAAAGGCTTTCTGCGCCCCATGTGTGCACAAGGAAAATTCCTTTACATAATAGGTATATAAGCTTATATATTATATATATAAACGTAAAAACACCATCCGATGCACCGAGATAAAGTACTGCGTATGAGAAGACATCCGAAACAAAAACAGTGTCACAACAGGATGACAGCCGGGAGGGCTGTGCGCTGCAGCGCTTAAACAATAGGTATCGTCTCACCAAACTATAAAACATGCAGCGCTGGACCGCTTAAAACGTATAGTGCGAGTGACTAAATGAGTTCCTGGCGGTCAGCATCAAAGCACGGAGCAAAAATCTGGTTTGCGGTGTCGGTTCTATACGCTAGTAATAATAGTTCTATGATCCGATGGAAAAAAAAATCATCCTACGGGGAACCTATGGGGTTCGCAACTAACCCCCCTCCCCCCTCCCCCTGGGGGTTTTGGGCTTATAAATTAATATAGAATTGCACTTGAAGAGTTAAAACCCATTTTATTTGAAAATTATTAATCGAAATACCTATAGTTTTTTGGTATCCAAAGGTTGTCAGTAAAAGATCGTTTTTAGCGATGACACCATATGAAAAATTTCTACATGTAGGTATAATTATCTGTAATTTTTATGGTGTACATATTAGGTGTACCTACTCTATTCTATGAACTTAGTCCTTCATTTCTGCTGCACTCAAAGGAGTTACCACGTAGTACATACGTATCATTCACGACGCGCGTCTCGAAAGTCTCATTTAACATTTTACAATTTGATTAGGCACTTTGTATCGCACGATACAAACATTACGTCATAGTATCTTGCCGTATTTTTATGAAACCGGATTTGAATGGAAATATTTGAATTGAGAATAGCATATTAGGCTTCGAATGGAACAAAGTTATTGAATTATTGATATGAGACTACCATGTGATCTGAGCCGTCTGCACTGAAAAGTTGGAAATATACAAGGTGTAACTTAAATATCGCACAACCTCTTAAGGGGTCATTGTACTCATCATCATGAACAACTTTTACTATTGTTCCAAACCAAAATCGCGACAAAAAATCAGCTGTTCCCTACATTTTGACGAGTTATGCGATCATAAATGCAGGGCACAGCAGATGTTTTTTCGCTATTTCAGATTTGGTCTCATAGTAAAAGTTGTTCGTAATGATGAGTACAATGAACTCTTAATAGGTTGTGCGTTATTTAAGTTACAACTTGTATAGAATTGAAACCTCTCCTTGTCCAAAACTCCCAAATCGTTCTGTCTGAAGCTTTAAATATTTTATAAAACGACATCCCTAATAAACAACACCAAATGCCGAAAAATCTGGAGGTCGTAACGTAACTAGTAACTGTTTAATCAGAGGTACACGGCCCTGCCCTCTTAACCCTCTAAGTCTCTGCCCCACTCCCGGGCCCCCGACTCATGGTAGGTACTAGAAGGAACAGTGTGGTTTTAGTCGGTAGGAGTCCGAAATAACCACCCGTTCTCCCCAGACGGGGCCCATCCATGAGGACTTCCCCACGAAAAAAAAATAATGTCTCTGCCCCAAATGTGTTCCTTGTGGATTTGCTATGACTTAGGTAGAGCTTGTCTAAGCTGAAATGACGCACCTCACTAAAACAGGCGCGACTCGCGACACAAATGCACCGCTCGTCGCGCGATACGCGGTGCCTTTGTGTCGCGTCGTATGTCGCGCTTGTTTGTAGGAGCTTTAAATTTGTATACGTACACTACGATAAATGCGGTAGTGGGGCGCGTTATTTCAGCTTAGACGAGGTCTATGTAAGTATAAAAGTTATCATCTATTTTTTAAGTCGAGTAATGCTGCCAACTAGCGCCATCATTGAGAAAAAAATCATAAGTCTGGAGATATGGAATATTTCGAAATTTCCTATGCCTTTTAGTCAGATGAGGTGAGGTCAAAAAAAAATCAACACTAAACCTCCTAGGTTTGAAGCCTTAGCCGTTAACACCAAAAACGGTAACTGCTCGCCTTAAACAGTCCCAGCCCCAAGTCATGTGGTCCTAAAAAATCAGTACTTAGGTCCTAGAATAAGATCAATAACAAACGAACTTTCATATGTGCATCATCCGCTGTAACGAATCTCGATTCAAAATGTCAGGAACTACGGCTTTTAATAAATGATAGAAAACTATGTTTGGCTTACAATCAAAACAAACAAGCAATTTGATAGACATTGACTGATGAATTACTCAATGCTCAATAATGTCAACAACCAGCAAACAAAGGTCAACAACAACAACAGGCAACAGGGATCGCCAGTGGGGTGAGACACTACTGATTTATCCCGCTAGGTATCGCATCGTCGCTGATATTGTTTACTTGTCAAACACCATACATTTTTTACGTTTTATTTAAATACTTAATCATTTAATTAATGTAGTCAATGGTGCCGATTCTCTTGTCACAAATGCTTCTAAACTGGACTAAAAATCACTAAAATTTAGTTTATTCCTGTCAAACGACGATTTCCCATTTGAAATTAATTAAAATGACACAACTTAACTAAATTTTAGTTTGACAGCACTAAGATTGTACTGAGATAATAATTTAGTGAAAATGGCAATTTTGCTATTCTGTATTTGACGTTTTTTCACCTAAAATTTTGATTGTAAAACTAAATCAGACTATTTTTAATCGCGATTAAAAAGATGTGGAATAAGATTAGTTGTCATGAGCTAAAATTCACACCAACACCTTGACTTCAAGTGCAAAAACCTCCGCTAGGAGTAATAGTGTTCTGTGGCAAAAACAGTACTGTATTTTTTTTTCTTATCCATATGGATAAGAAAAAAAAAATACAGTACTGTACTGTAGCGAGCGTTTTCGAGATATATATCTCGAAAACGCTGTGTCCTGTCGCAAAAATAATGAAAATTTGGCCCCCCTTTATAAAACCCTTTAACCCTTAAACCTCAACACGTAGGTACCAAAAAAAAAATACACAAAAACACGTTGCGTCACGTACATCAAAGCTATGTTAGTAATTCACACATACTTACAACAAATAGAAAAAAAAAAAAAAACGCCAGTCAGCCTACAATATGTGCAGACCAATCCAATGCCTCCACATAGGACTATGGATGTAGTCTGCAATTACCCTCAGGTAGCTGCTGGGACTGCCTCTAACCCTTCGCATCAGCGATGCTGCTCTCTTACGTATAATGGCGTGAAAGCCGTCCACTTGAGCCTCAGCAAACATCGCTGATGCACTGCAGTAGCGAGGCAATCCCATCAGCAACCTGAAAGCATTGTTATATTGGACCCGCAAGGCACCGCCGGTAGGTTTTAGGGTTCCGAGTTGGACCTTTGGATCTTTCTAAATAATCTGTTTTTACTTTTTATCAATTTCAAATACAAAATTGGTACAGTCAACGTGCACTACGAAAAATGCCCTTACTGCTACTATATAACGTCGTCAAAACGTCAAATTATTACCACTGATGAGCGTTTGACTGTGCAAAGGTTAACTCACATGCGGAATTCCTAATCTTAACACACTTTTGATAAAGCCACCAGAATAAGTTTCCCACATCATCATGATTCATAATTTGTTTTTTTTTTCATTTTCATGGTCTACTTATAAAGAGTACCTATTCTGTTCTATTATACTTATTCAATTCAGAAACAGTTGTATTACAAGTTTTTTTTTTTCGTTTGAATTCCTTTTATTTTTAACCATTCGGGCACTTCTGTCGCGGAATTGATTATGTATAAATAATTAAATAAAGCTAAAAAAAACTTAGATAATGCAAATGATAGCGATATGTTTAGAGATCCTCGTGAATTAACTTTCCAGAGGCCGTAGGTACTATGACGTAAAAAAAGATCATGGATCATCAGTGTAAGAGAGACACGGAGCTATAAACGACGATGACCATAGCACCATCCTTTTTTCACAATGGAACCATGATGGATCCATGATCTTTTTTCACGTACGGCCCCTGTAGGTACTTTCCATTTATATGATAGGCTGAACCTTGATCCCCTCTTATTTACGTCGTCACAGTTGGATCGAAGTCCGCCCTATCACAATACCTACTTATCGATTTGCCAATGATAAAATAAAATCGCTAGAACGACCTCAAAATACCGTAATGTAGGATCTTCGCGTTGTTTCTGGCAAATCGTTTTCATAACAGAAGCCAATGTCCATTTGATTCATCTTGTCTTGGACAAACGTTTTTCATTAAAAAAAAAAAAAAACTGTCAGTCACATTAGCATTTCGCGTGACGTGACGCGAACTCGTGAGTTTATACTAGCACAGACACAGACGTTCACTCTGTCTCAAATAATTATATATGATGCCGTTTGCTTTTTTTTTTGTTCTTTTTATTTTTATGTTTTGATTGAGATGGACGATTTGTATATGGCTTTTTGATAAAATAAAGATTATTATTATTATTTTTTTTGTCTTTGGCTTATCTCGGGACCCGGGTTATATAATATACACAGATAAATTGGCAGGGAGTGACTTGCACACTCAATAATGGGCCCCCGGAAACGGTCGCTAGCACATAGTGACAGCGACAAGAGGCAACATGTCCTGAGGTGTTTGAGGAGTGGAGAGGTATTCCTCGGCTCTCAGAACAATCCCAGAGCCCGGAAGCACTTACTAGAATACTTCCTTCCTCCGAGCACGTTTACTTTTGCGAATCTCCACTCAAGCCGGCCAATAAAGGCAAGAATGAGATGGGAGCTCTGTTCCCGTCAGTGTTCACTCCAGCCGGCCAATAAAGGCAAGCCAGAGGTGAAGAACAAGAGTTCTCCCAGGAAATAGGGTCCGTGGGGTCGCTACTGCCCAACAGCTCGCCACATGCTGCTTTGCGGGTTCACGTATCTGTCTTGGTCTGGCTCCTGACCCTAGACCTGTTTCGGTAAAGTAACCTCCACCGGCACAGACCCAGAGTTCGGAGCACGCAAGCCCCACCACGACGTCAACGTAGAGATACGGTGGTGGGGTTATTATTATTATTATAAGATTTTCCCCTACCAATAATCGCTCAAAGCGCATAAAGAAGTTTTCACTTCAATAAATTACAAGTTTATAACACATGAAAAACACTTGTTAGACCGTAATTTTTAGTTTTAGGTTTTAGTACGAGCTGATTTTCCTTTGCCATATTTTTAATGATTATGGTTCCATATTTGAAACAGAATCAGACAGATGAAAATAAAAAAATCGGTCAAGAGCGAGCACGGAGGGTTCCGTTCCGATTTCTGATAAAGTGAGCTATTTACACACACACGCTTTTTTCTTTTTTTTTTTTTGTGACATTTTTCCTGTAATCTTTACATAAAATTCTATCACATAGAGTAATTTCAGATTTTTCTCCATACAAACTTCGGAGGTAAGGGGGGAACTGTATTTTTTTTTAAGTACATTTTTAATTAAAAGTCGAAAACTATGCGGCCTAAAAAAAAGAAAAAAAAAGGTTTGAGAATGTACAAACAGCGCTCTTTCTTATGATACCCCATACTTCGATCAATAATAGCACTAGATACAGGATCAGGAACAAAAATAAGTCGCTGTAGTGGCCACGTTTACACACACATAAACATTTACATTTGTTACTACGAAATATAGAAAAAAGTTTTATAATATTTACAACTTCAATTCATTATAAACCTTAACAATCAAACATAAAGTTTAATTACGATTGCAAAATATTTATATTTAAGTCCTTCTATCATCGGAGAAAGGTAAAAGCAATAAATTAAAAATGTCGCTTGAAAATAATATGTCATTTTTATAATAAGTACAAAAATATTTATTCTAAAGTGTACTTAAAACTTAAGCAATAAGGTTAAAAACATTTTGTTGAAAATTTTGTGCTTACTCTATTTTGGAACTAGACATAGTTCTTGGTATTTACATTTCAATGCTCAGAACACAGTAAGTATTGAAAGATGTAGAGTAGCAGAATAATAATATATTTTTTAGGCCAAGGTTCGTTTTATATGGTAGCAAATATTTTTGACCGATTTTTAAAAGTAGAAGGAGTAAATTAGTACAATAGTTATTTTAATTTTGATAATTAATTATTTTAATAAAAATATTAAAACAAATTGTTGAATTTTTACAAGGTTTATATATTTCTTCTCCTCTTTCTTTCGCGACAATAGATACCCATTCTGCATTGCGAAATGGGTCACTAGGAAATCTACAAACAAAAACAACATATAATGTAACAATACTACTCCATGCATTTCCCTGTTCCCGAACAGTCGATGTTTGAAATAAGACCACAAAAGTATTTGTGTTTTTATTTTTCGGGCCGTTTTTGAAGCGCTTATCGGGAATCTAGTACTATTATTGATCGAAGGTCCATTGCAAAAAAAAAAAATCTTTTTTATTTGCAAAATAGTTGGGCAAACGTCATCTAAAACTGTCCAAAATTTCAAGCTGACAAAAAACTGTCCAAAATTTCAAGCACGGACAGACAGACAGACAGACGGAGTCGGACCATAAGGGTTCCTTATACCATTTTGGTACGGAACCTTAAAAACGGGTTTTTTCTTTTGATGCTTTGCTGGTAAGAACAATACCTATTAGGTACCTATAATGGGTACTTACCTAATAATACCTACCTACTATAATACTTACCTAGTATGTACCTCTAATGGGTCCATAGCTCACTGCATAATATGTACAGTCAACAAAAGAGATATCTGGCAGGGTATACTAACATATTTGTATGTGAATTACTTCATGTTCAATTTCGTGAAAATATACAATTTTGTGTTGGTGTGTTACAATGTAGGAGTATTGCAAAAACAAAGTAATATAATTATGTAAAATTGAACATGAACCAATTCATATGTTAGTATACCCTGTCTAGATATCTCTTTTGTTGACTGTACCTACACTTAAGTAGGTACTATTTTAAAAGATTGTTCCAGGGTTCTACTTATCTTCGCACAAAGAAGCTAATCTTCATTCTGTATATTTTGAGATAAGAAGCGTAATCTTAAGTCCATCCAGTGTCATTTATTATTCATTTAGAACATATATAAAAATTAATGTGGTATTTTTAAAACACGTTTGACCTAAATTCAGCAAAATGGCAACCCATGCAAACATTCCAATAAAAACCATAGATATAGTTTATATATTTCATTGAATATAACCGTAACTGATGAGTCTGTTGGGGCAGGTCAACTCAAAGCTGCCCGGGCGGCTAGATAAGAAACGCATTTTACTCAAAAATACCTGGTGAAGTGAACTATCAATCGCAAGCATCAGACCGTGAATTGACAGTTTACTTCACGACTTCACCTACGTTTTCACGGTGAGATTTTTACAGAATATAGCGGTAGTCCGTCAGTCAGAGAATAAAAAAATATTAGACGCGTATTTTTGCTTTAATATATTAATTTAAAAAAATACTTTGATAAAACGCATTAAAGTTGGGGAGTGGGGGCTGCTACGTCACAACTAAAACAAACTATAAAATCTAGCAAATATAGTGACGTCATGCCACATTTTAACTCAATGTATCTATTGATTACGTAAAAAAGAGAAAAAATACGTGTCCAATATTTAAAAAAATTGCTGTGCCCGCGGCTTTGTTCGCGTGCATGTCGGAAAACAATAATGTGTCGCTTAGATAAGGTGTAAGTATCCTTTATGACTCCTCCATTGAAAATGAAGAATCTTCTGATCTTGTCTGGTGGGAAGTAGTGCTTCCCATCAGGCAAGATCGGAAAATTCTTTGTTCCTGGGGTTGTCACAGACCTTTCGAATGTAGTCACTGCGGCTTATAATGTCAAAGCGACGAAGTGTTACTTTGATTTTTAATAACAAAAAAATATCAAGGAACTTGCGCATTAATGGTGCATCTGCCGTACTCTATAAATCGACTGCCCGTCTGGCCGAGTGTGTGTGTCTAAATATACATGACGGACAAAAAAAAATTTTTAGATATACATATATACTAGCTGCGCCCCGCGGTTTCACCCGCGTAGACCGGGATAAAAAGTAGCGGTATGAAAAATAGATGTTAGCCGATTCTCAGACCTACTCAATATGCTCACAAAATTTCATGAGAATCGGTCAAGCCGTTTCGGAGGAGTACGGGAACGAACATTGTGACACGAGAATTTTATATACAATAAGATACTATTACGTAAACAATTAAAAAGCCATTGCGTCTGAACCAGTATTTTACATGGAGCGACTGCCTATCTGACCTCCACAACCCGGTTACTGGGTTATACGATACGCCTTGGTAAAACTGGTTGTAAGACTTTCGGGCTTCTGACGACCCGAAACGACTGTCAAATATCCGAAAATGGCAGCCGGGACCAACGGCTTAACGTGTTTTATTATTATGTGATTATAACTGTATTTATATTTTGTTTCAGATCTATTATCACAATGAACCAAAAGGAGTTTAGAAGGTTATTAACAAAATTCTTCATTGCCATGCCAATTGTTAGTATTATTTTATGATTTGTTACATTAATCACTCATTTTGAAAAAAAAAATTAAACACATCACATCAAACAGGCATAATATGACCAATGTCATATTATTCATACAAACATTTTGAAAAAACTTATTTTTAAAATGTTACAAGCATGCATAATGAATTAATGACAAAAGGCAACGTCCCCTTAAGATCGCGCGGGCGAATTTTTCTGCCGTTCTTTATTTTACCATAAGATAAGAACTTTTTTGCAGAAGAGAAGTGAGACGAGAAGTCTAGCCCAGGAACCATGAAAAATAATATTAATTTACCGAGAAAAGATAAAAAATCAATATACAGGGTGTTTGGTGCATCGTTAGCCAAATGAAAATGGGGGACAGGAAGAGTCATGTGCATGAGGATATATCCTCAGGCTCCAAAGAAAAATTCTTGGCCCCACTGGATTTTTTATGTAAATTTTTTAATATTATTTTTGAAAAATCCCAAGAGTCTGCCTTTGAACATGAGTTTTAAAATTGGTATAGCCTCCATATATAGCACATGACCCCTCCTAATCGCCATTTCCATTTAGATAACGATGCACTAAAAACCCTGTATAAACGAAACATTAGTTATTCTTGGTCACCATGAAATATGATTTACAAAGCATTCATTATTTTTTGTCGTAATAACTCATTACCTAGTTATTATTATTAGATACAACTCATTATTAAGTAAGTACAATGATTCGGTCACGACGATAATGATAATTATATTAATAAATTAACGTTCTGTTCCAGATATCGTTAGTAAATAATGTACTGAAATGGAGTATAGGAGAGCTGAAGTTAAAATTAAGGACCAATCTGACACTGCACTTATATCAAGAGTACCTGAAGTAAGTATCAATTTGGTACACCATGGTTTGGTTCATTATTCAGAGGAGTGGTTATTTGTTTTTTAAACAAAGAGTACCTACTTTGTTGTCACCCTATATTTTTTACCCGACTACGGCAAAGCCAAAAGGAAGGGTTATGATTTTAGCAGTCTATGTATGTAAGTATATAAGTATGTATTTACGTGTGTTCCACTGTAGCGCCTAAATTACTGAACCGATTTTAATGAACGAGGTATCAATAGATTCGTAATAATGGTCCGGGTGACATAGGCTATATAAATTCTCCCTAAATTTAATATGGTGGGCTTTACACGTAAATTTCTGACCACGAAAAAAATTAAATTAAGATAATAATGACATGTTTGGTATCAAAAGAAAGGTCTTGACGACCACATTACAAATATGTATATATGTCATATTGTTTAAGTAAATAAATATGTTTAAATTGTTAAAAATAAATAAAAGTTGAGGTAAATCATACTAATTTAATTGGTTACAGACCGACCGCGGCGTGATTTTTCAGTAGTCGGGTTTTAGTTGTTGAACTTACTTTTTACTAGTTGCATAAAGTTTAGTAAATAGCTTGAATGACCTAAATGCTATAGAATCTGAAAACTACATTTATCCATGAAACTTTATTTGTTGATAAGTAGCAAAAATTTGTACCCAAAAGTAGCGCCTGCGTCTGGGCAAATGTCATGAGCCTCGAACGACCTAAACTTCCCTGATATTACCCACGTCTTAGTTGGAACATAAAGTGGGTTTATTTTTAGAATTAACCTAGGAAGATGGTGTAGATTTAGAAATTAAGTTATCTGTGGAAGCCTTCAGAGATGACCTTGTTGTGCTTATCAGTTACACAGGGTGGCAGGGACATCGACGCACTACCTTTTACCATGGAATCAGTAGGTACATGATTCTGGACTCCCTTGCAATGAAATTTTTCGTCGGGTATTTAAAAAATATCAGCTGTTTCATTGCTACGCGGTCAAAATGTATGGATCAGCGATTTTTTTTTTAAATAATCGTCAAAAATTTTCAACGTAGGGGTTCTAGAATGGGGGACCAAGGGTGCCCAGACACGGGGTCGTCTGGCGCCCATGTGCTGGTTGGTCCCTGGGGTAGTCACGGCGTGCAATGTGTGTGATGGGAAGTACTCCCCAGAGGAGAGTCCGGCCGGGTTCACGGAAGAGTGCTAACGCTTGCCCGTGTTTCCGCCGTAAGCGGCAGAGGAGGACACCGTGGAGTTTTAGTGGGTTAGAGTCCCACGTAACTGCACTATCTCCCCGTGGTAGTGCAGTATCCATGAGCATTTCTTCACGATAAAAAACTTTTTTACAAAAAAATACAACCGACTTCCAATAACAACACTACAAAGTGAAAAATTATTTTAATTTCGGAAGTCGGTGTCTAGGTATATGTATTTTCGTTTTTTGCCACCGACTTCCGAAATTATAGTAATTTTTCACTTTGTAGTGTTGTTATTGGAAGTCGGTTGTATTTTTTTGTAAAAAAGTTTTTATTTTTCACTTTTTAGTTGTGGTACCTACCCCACACAAATTCTAATACCACTACCCGCAAAACAAACTAGAACATCATCCATATAAAAGTGGGGGAAAATACGTATTATTGAAGCTAAATCAAAAACTACCGAAGCAAAGTTAATCAATTTTATATGGGACCAACTGTGTGTGTTACCCTCTCGAATAAAACAAAAAAAATCCAAATCGGTCTAGCCATCTTCGAGTAATCGGGGAACATACATAAAAAAAAAAAAAATAGGTTCCGACGAAATGAGAACCTCCTCCTTTTTGAAGTCGGTTAAAAAAAGGGGTTCCAAAATCATGTAAGTACTGAACCCCATGGTAACAAGTTGAAAGAAAGAAAGAAAATCTGTTTGTTGCTGTTTGTTGTTGTTGGTTGTGCTCAGCAATGTCCCCGCCACCCTGTATAACATGTTTGTAATATTTTTCTTTCCGACTGATAAAACATATTAATTAAACAGCTAGACAATTTCGGTAACCATAGGTACACATTTGCATAGAATATTAATTCCTAAGCATAGCCCAGCAACGAGACATTATTTCTGTTGAACTATAGCTTCGAACAACTAGAATACTAATATAGTAAAAGGAGTCTACAGTCCGATTGTCGAGAGAACGCGTTACGTTTATAGGAATATGCACGTTAACGTCATGCAAGTGAGGTTCATATTCGTATGAAACGCTTATTGTACTTAGCTTGAGTAGTCTGTTAGCTTTATAAATCTCAGCCGAACTTGTATTATGTAAGACTTGTATAAAATATGCTGACTCATCAAAGCGTCATTAGGGTCAAGGCTATTATTATTTAGACTGCATGTTACTAGCTACAGTCCGGCCGTAGAAAGAATGCGTCTTGACACCTGTCAGTTTCATACTAACGAATGGTATCGTAGTACCCAAACGACAACCCAATTAGATTTTTTTCGTTTTGGTTTGAAAGGTGACTTGATCGAGAGTGTTCTTAGCTATGATTCAAGAAAATCTATTCAGCCGTTTGTCTTTTCTAGTCGATGAATGGATGTGAGCATCTTCCACAGGTCTGATCGAGTCGAAATTTGGTATTGTGCTACTTCAATGATATTAGAGTAACATAGTAACCTTGAACTGATGCTGTAGCATTACCTGGAATTTGCAGGATACCCAACTTCTCCATCAACTTACAACTACAGCAGAAGTGTAGTGATTGGGCTCATTGTAATGGTATCAATGAATATATAGTTATAGATTGGTATTGATAGATAGCAATCAGGGTCTTGAGTCGCAATAAAATGAGGGTAAATTGGTATCGGGGGTTTTTTAATTTTAAATTTAACTTGTAGTTTTAGAAGCGGATTTCGTAAGTTCACCCGGCTACACATCAAGCCAAACGAATCCAGTTTACGCTGACCTCTCATTGTAAGGAAATCCTATACAATGCGAGATCAGCTTATACTGGAAATGTATAGCTTGATCTGTAGCCGTGCGTACCTAATGTTATTTTACTTTAAGCCTCTTCTCATACAGAGAAGGCACGAGCATTGATCACCACGCTTGCTCAAGACGGGTTGGCGATTCAAACTACATTAACTATACGACCAGGTTTCCTAACGATGTTTTCCTTCACCGATGTTAGTAATATTCAAGATAAACTCGGAAAGTATGAGTCGAAAAAGTCACCTTGGTACTTGCCCGGATTTGAACCCACAACCCCTTGCATGAGAGGCGAGGCCTTTTTTTTTTTTTTTTTTTTTGTGGATGGGAAATCATCAAATGACTTCTCCCGCTCCGGGCAGAGCGGGAGGGCGTGTCAGACTTTTACTGACTAAAACCCACCCGTGTTCCTTCAGTTGCCCGTGCCAGGGCCACGGTATCTCTTTCGAACTACCCGCGACCCCGACGGCTTCGGCCCTATTGCATCTCTTTGAGGCGCGCGTGGAACACAACGCGCCGTCGACCCGGGCCTGGTCCTTACCGGACGGCGAGCTGCCCATTACTCGTCATCCGCAAGCCCGCGCCTACGGTGGCCGGGAATCGGCAATCGATTCCCGCCGCCCAGGGCGTCTCCTACGGCGGCTAGGGGCGCGAGGGCGCGGCTGTTGCCATGAGAGGCGAGGCCTTAACCACAAATCCATCACCTTCAACAATATCACTTTTAAATAATTTATTAAACAGGTTTAACTGTTAGGTATTTTGTAATTAATTTATCGTAACATACACACTATCAATTTAGACCTACCTATAAAACAAATACTCTATTACTCATAAGCCATACATTCTGGTAATAACAGACGAACAGCTACTTGTAGCGACTTTGAACTTTAAATTCACGCAAGTCACTGCACGCATGACAGTATAATTTTGTAATAGCTTATTGGTGTGACCGTCGGTCTCGAGTTCGAACAAAAGGTACGCACCTCTGACTTTTCAAATTCATGTGCGTATTGTATAATTCTCACTTGATTAAAAAACGGTGAAGGAAAAACCAGAAATATTTTATTTTACATAAACCTACATGGGCACTTATGGAACGTCAGAAGCTAGGTGCACGGTTCCGAATTCGTCGTTTCCTATGGAGAAGAGCCGGCAAGAAACTCCATGGTTACTCTTTTAAAAATAATTGGCTTTTACAATATTTTTACGTGAGGAAACCGCCTAAGAGATATTTCTCGACGGCATGTGAAGCCAAGTCAGAGGCCCATGAGCGGTATAAACACTCTTACACCAGGGGCCGCACTATGACGTGAAAAAAGATCATGGAACCGTTGAGAAAAAACAATGGTGCTGTAGGTCGTATCCGTCCGTTCGTCCGTTCTCAGTCTCTCTCTCTCACTGGAACCGTTCAACATCTGCCCTGCTATAAGAGCTCATAGTAAACCCCCCTGAACACTAACCACACGAAAAAGAAACAGTCTCTCTCTCACTTTAACCGTTCAACTTCTGCCCTGCTACAAGAGCTCATAGTAAACCCCCCCTGGACACTAACCACACGAAAAAGAAACGGTCTCTCTCTCACTGGAACCGTTCAACTTCTGCCTTACTATAAGAGCTCGTAGTAAACCCCCCCCCCACTGGACACTAACCACATGAAAAAGAAAGAGTCTCTCTCTCACTGGAACCGTTCAACTTCTGCCCTGCTATAAGAGCTCATAGTAAACCCCCCCTGGACACTAACCACACGAAAAAGAAACAGTCTCTCTCTCTCACTGGAACCGTTCAACTTCTGCCCTGCTATAAGAGCTCATAGTCACCCCCTCCCCCCCCCCCCCCTGGTTGCTAACCACACGAAAAAGAAAGGAGTATATTTTAATCAAGTATACGCTTGTGTCCTTACTAATAATTAGAGGTCTAGATAACTGTATTTACTTTAAAAATACCTAATACACACCCCTTATTACATGGCACTTAGACATAACTGGCGAAGTGTGGGTGTACTCTAAGTATACCTTTGCCTAACCATTCCGGGATTGCAGGCGTGATATTATGATATATTTATGCACAAATGATATTATTTTCGTTTTTAGGTTACTATTTTTAATTAAATTTAAAGCTATAAAATGTACTTCGCATTTACTGCTCGGATTTTATCGCAATAATTCTTATCAATTGAATGCTTAAGATCAATGTTATTTACTTACCTATGTTTTTTCATTCATCCATGGTGAATTTAAAACTAGGTAAAATAAGTACTTAAACTAATATTAAGAACATAAATCTAAATTTTTATGGGATATTTTTAATAGTAGTAATAGTAATAGTTCTTTATTTCTCCTCACAATGACAAGCGTATTTTAGGTTTCACATATTATTTGTTATTTTTTTTTTGTTATTAGCAATGTGAGGAGCTGGTGTCTGAGTTAGGCGTGAAGCCTGTATTACAAATCACCAGATCCCCACCCCACGGAAGAACAGGAAGTTTAACTTAACAAAAAATATGATATTACAATCTAACGTGATCAGGAGATTTAAGACTAAAAACTTAAATTATCATAATTATGGGGGTAGGAGTTATAAAGAAACTATAAACAAACAAAATGTTAATTAGTGCGCCTAAGGGTGTGTGTATGTGTGTGTCTATGAGAGTGTTTAATGTTAGTGTGTAGTGTTGAGTGGCAGGTGTAATGTGCCGATGTGTACGTGAGGGGTTTTGGTGCAAGTTATAAACTTATATCGTACTAACATAATTTGAATGAAGTAGACTTTCTGTCCAATCTTTCCAACTTTTTAACCAGTCTGAAACCAAAGACTTACATTTAGTATTTGGCAAGGAATATATCATTAAGGCTCGATTTACCTTACTGTATAAATTTGCACCCTGGTAGCAGAATACATACATATACTTATGTTTTTTTTTTTAAAATAACATCAAGTAAAAACATTATTGAAATGAGTTAGAGACCTACATCTCCAACTCATTTCAATAATATTTTTTACTGTCTCAAATAAATACAAATGGCCAATGAGGTTATATTATACTAGAGGCGCAGCGTCCTACTAAAAATTTCAAAAAAACGTACCCACTTACGATTTTAAAGACGTAGCTTTGAAACGGATACATAAAATGTCAATCTGTCAAAATAATCTGTTTGTCTCACTTCTTCTACCGTCAAACTAATTACGTTGGAATGAGACAAGACATTGTTATCAGAAAAACAGCCAGAGGTGCCAATGATCAACATAATTTCCCCAGAATTTAACGAAGGTTTTTATTGAATCAATTATTATGAAAGGTTGTATTATGAAACTGTCAATAGATTAAAGATTTAAAGAAATTGACAAGTGTTAGGTACATGTAGAAAAAAATTATGCGTAAACGTAAATCAATCAATCAATCTGCCTAACCTTTTCCCAACTATGTTGGGGTCGGCTTCCAGTCTAACCGGATGCAGCTGAATACCAGTATTTTACATGGAGCGACTGCCTATCTGACCTCCACAACCCATTAACGGGGTAATACGTTACCCCTTGGTAAGACGTAAATATTATATTTAAAAACTATTAAGATTTGTGTCAAATGACTGTTGTTTAAAATGGAATGATTTTATTTCTATGTTTATGACAATCATTTACACAAAATAAATTTAAATCGTAAATTAATTATGGGGGACCCGCTGTGGTAGCCTGCGAAATTCAAATTTAAATAAATAAATGAAAATAGTTTATTGGTAAAACAAATTTAGGTATAAACAACATTTTTTATTGGATCCTCCTTTTAGGCAGATAGTGCCTGTATTAGGAGAGTCCGCTCTTCCATAACAAGACGTGTTAATACAGAAACCAAAACGTATAATTTTTATGTTAAAACTACATAAATTAACATTCATTTAAAATAAATCAAGTGTGTGTAAG
This sequence comes from Cosmia pyralina, assembly GCA_946251885.1. Taxonomy (NCBI): domain Eukaryota; kingdom Metazoa; phylum Arthropoda; class Insecta; order Lepidoptera; family Noctuidae; genus Cosmia; species Cosmia pyralina. The sequence goes on from OX276344.1 coordinate 24,821,949, forward strand.
GGTGGGTATGTGTGTGAGTATATGTGAGTGAAAGTGTAGCCTGTAGGTGTGATTGAGAGTGCATGAGTGTGAGGGTGTGTATGTGTCAAGGTCCCAGAAGTGTTTAATTTTCATGCGTTTTTTTGCAATTTGCAGGTCACTGTTAAGTTGTAGCTTAAGTAATCAAAATATGATTCGAGACAGAGAAAATAATGTAAATACATAGTTCTTATAACTATGTATTTACATTATTTTAACCATAAAAATCATCAATACATCTTTCTAAGTAAGATTTTTTCCGGATTCATCTGAATTCCGAAATAGGACAATCAACGCCGATCGGCTCCGCAAGGACACGGCGGTGCTCAGCCCAAGCCGGGCAGACCTCCACTGTATGCTCCACCGTGTCCTCCGGGCGATCCACACAATGGTGACTTCCGGGAGTTTCCTACCGCCTTATCCGGAATAGGAACCTCCCGAAACAACCGTGTCCGGTGAGGACCTGCATTAGGCGGAAGGTGATGACGCCGTGGCGCCTCTCCAACCACTCCTCAAAGAGGGGCATTATGGCCGCAATTGTGGCGCGCCCTAGGAACCTACCCTGGAAAACAAGAGACTGCACCTTTTGACGTTTTTATGATGAATGTACGTTGCGATGAAATAACATAAATTACTATAGTCTGTTTCGATCCATTTTAATAATAATAAAAACAAAAAGGACGACATTTAATAGAAATTACGACGATAGTTCTGGGATTCACTACCGAGTTAGATAAGTTTGTCAATCTTAAAAATTCTGAAAGGTATCTTGAATTTCTAAACTAACTTGTAGGTATTTGATGGTAATTTAACAATCCGATTTAATAATTTACTTTAATTGGAAATTAACCAATTTATTTTTACAGCACAACACTATTTAACGCAATGAGATCTATACTTTTACAATCTATAATTTTACATTTATAAATACAAACTCACTACGTATAAGATTATTTATTTATTACAAGTAAAATTAATTTTGGTGTAGGAAGTGGTGATTTACTTCGACATACACGTGACATGTGTGTCGTGTCTTTTCCATTTAGTGAGTGTTTGGGTACTGTACAGTATGTTTAATCCATACAGACTACAATAATAATTTAGACTTACACGAACATACATTCACTAAACTCCCAAAAGTAGGGCAAAATCAAAATCGTTTTTTTCTGGTAACACTGATGGCAAAAACAATGTTTGATAATTTTTTTCATAATCTGAAGAGAATTCAGCAAAGTTACTTGTGAAATGTATTACCACTTGCCTTATCAATCTTTTCAGACCGTGACATACAAATTTTAACCGCACATTCCACTATTTTATTATTTTTATCGCTAAGCAATCGCTCATTTGACGTCCAGCTGACAACTGAACTCAGATATGTCTGTGGACATATACGATGTAGTGACGCATCGGCGCCTTACACTACTGATCTAGTACTATATAACATCATTGCAAATGGCAGTGAGTATGTCACTAGGTTGGAGAAAAATGAAACATTAAATATGAACCAATTTAGATCTCTCATGCCTGGTTTCTGAGGTCTTTAAACGAAGTTTATCCATTCGATAGTGATTATGGCTTGATATCGTGTTCTTTAGAAGAAGGATGGAAGAAAAAAATGGGTGAATGAAGAATTTAGCTTAAAAGTCGAGAGTGAATTACTACTATCGAGGGTTTATCTGAGGACTAAATCTAATCTATATTTAAATTTGCATGCCATTATGTTATGATTAAATATGTTAAGCTGCTATTATACTACCACTGTAAGAACTTTGTAACCATATTTATCTATAAATAAATCTTTGACTTTGACCTCAAAACCGAACATAAGGAAGGAATTCGCTTAAATAGATAATTTTGTCGAATCAATAGCTATTGAGAGTTTATCTTAGGATCACAGAAAGCTGCCATAAATCGAGCCACAAAATAATTGAATATTGGTGTTCGAATCGAGAATCAGTTTACCAACGTATTGCATTCATGAATAAGTATGTATACGCAATGATAGTGACCTTAGCTGACATCGCCGCTAGCCCAAGGAAGGCAGTAGGTATATTTTAGAAATACCAAACATTGTGGTCATTGACCACTGATCAATGACTGTCAATTTTGATATAGGTACTTAATCGCATAACTGTTTAAATATTTTTTATGAAGTAGCAACAATTATGTATATGAAAAAGTATGCTACAAAACAGGAGACGAGACTTTGATAATACAAAAAAAATCACTTAAAAAAAGTACCTATGTTCTATGTTCGAGGGTTTGGTTTCCGCACTTAGTCCTTCACGTGGACCATTGTGCGTGAAAAAAAAGTATTTTTATCATAATAATTTTAAAAGGCTCAAACTCATTTATTGTTTGTCACAGGTGGAAAGTTAGGTCTTATAATTTTTACTTAAAGTATCGCTGTAACATACTATGAGTGTACATTATTAAAGTTATACACTAATAATATTATTATAAAATTATTATTCATAAATAAGTTGTTGTTCATGCGCTAATAATATGTATTTAGACTCGCCCCCGATAACAAGTACACTTAGACATAACTGGTGAAATTTGGGTGTACTATAGGTACACCTCTGCCCAAACCTAGGATTATAGGCGTGATGTTATGTTATGTAAGTACTACAATGAAACCTAGGAATTATCATTCGAATAATTACTAGACAAGCCAGTAGGTGGGTACTGACAATTATAGCACCTATCTCCTTATTTTAAGAGGACATCTACTACAGATCATATAAATTATGATCTGTGACATCTACCTAAATGGTTTATGGCCAGTTTACACAATGCGAGCTAGCGTGCGAGTCACCTACCGAGTAGATGCAGTGCAGCTACTCGCACTGTGTACGTATCATACGAGTTACTCGCCCTTGCTAATTGGACAGTAGCTCGCAGTCGACAGTTATTTTTATTAAATCACGTTGACTCGACATTGCACGATCCCAGTACTACTCCAGCACACAACTCGGAAGAGACCAGGCAGAGATAAACAGCCAAGGCAAGCCGAGCTACTGACATGCGAGTATACAATGCGAATAGCTACTGTCTAATCAGCAGCTGTGTATAAACTAGCCATAAGGTTAGGTAGCGTTGTGTGGTATGTTTGTGCCGAGTTTCCGTTCTTTTGTTTTTAAAAGCATTTGATTTCAGGACTTTTTGATTCGGAGAGATTAAAACAAATATTTGATATTTAGCTATCGGCCGATCGATACGAAGATAAAGCTGGGCCATTGTCAATAAATACTTCATCGTATTATTATTTGCTCAGCAATTAACGTTACACAAAGTACACATCAATAGAATTACAAATAAGTGTGTTTTATTGTTCTATAGGTACCTACTTATTTTGTAATATTAGTACCTATTAGCACAGATAAAAGAAATTACTAATTTAAAACCACTTAGGGAAATATGTACAACGTTGCTGATGTAATACGAAATTTCGTAAATTTGTATAAATTGTTGGTGATTCATAAAAAAACTAAAACGCTGTATAAACCTATTTTAGTTATAGAAATGTTTTGGCAATTCCATACGAATTATGATTTGAATTTGAAAAAAGAAGACAAAACACTTCTTTAACTAAAATAGGTTTACGAGCGTTTCAGTTTTTTATGAATAAAGGGAACAATTGAATTGCTGATTCAGTCAGGCCACCTAAACAACCCCTTTTTAGCTACTCTGGGCTTCAGTACCGGGGGGAAGTACAGATGAGATATCATGAGTTACAAGCCTACACTGAGGTAGGTGCGCGGTGCGGGAGGGGAGTTTTAAGGCGAGACGCAGATGATAATCGATTTTTTATGATTTAAACTGAAGATCACGTCTAAACGAGTAGTGTTGATGATTTGGAAAAAATATTATGTTAAATTAGAGCATTTTCTTAATAACTAAATATGTGAATATTTTAGATTAATAGTATGTTTATATTATACAGGGTTAGTTTTCAATGACCAGCCAAATTTTCACAGGACATTCTACCCGTGAATATGAACAACTTTTACTATGGGACCAACTTTAAATTCACGAAAAAAAAACAGCTGTTTCATACAAAAGTTCAATACCTATTCGACCAAAATGTATGAAACAGCAAATTTTTTTTTCGTGATTTCAAAATTGGTCCCATAGTGAAAGTTGTTCATAATTGTTGCAATTAAATAACTTTGATGATAGTTTAATATTAAGAATACTTTATTAATTAAAATACTAGTACAACGCAGTTCGATGTTCCACAGAGTAGGTAGAGTTAGCACATAGATAAAAGAAGTAATGTAACAGGAAGGCGCGGAATTTAAATTTAGCACAAATAATATATACTCAATCAATCAACTCAGCCAATCGCAGTCCACTGCTGGACATAGGCCTCTCCAAGGTTGCGCCACAACACCCTGTCCTCCGCCTTCCGCATCCAGTCTGCCCCAGCCACCTTCTTCAGGTCATCGGTCCATCTAGCTAGGGGGCGTCCCACACTACGCTTACCGATACGCGGTCTCCACTCTAGGACTCGTCTGCTCCACCGTCCATCGGTCCTTCGACAAACATGGCCAGCCCACTGCCACTTCATTTTGCTTACTTTGAAAGCTATGTCAGTTACTCCGGTTCTTTTCCGGATAACTTCATTCCTGATTTTATCCTTCAAAGAAACTCCGAGCATAGCCCGCTCCATAGCGCGCTGAGCGACCTTGAATTTGTGGACCAACCCGACCGTCAGTGTCCACATTTCAGCACCGTATGTCATAACGGGCACGACGCACTGGTTGAAAAAAATATATATACTACTTTATCAATAATCATGGGTTTCTTATTTTATTTTTTATTGGTTTTTAATTTGGCTGGTCATTGAAAACTAACCCTGTACCTATAGTGTAATTAATTTGTAAAGTTATGCCTAGCGCGGATAAAAAAATGTGAATCACGCAAAAACTATCAAGCGTATTTTTATAAAACCTTCACCATTTTATAGATACTTAATATTTTTTTTTTTGATACTTTAATTATGTTTAAATTATCTTTTAGTAAACGTGTTTTAATATAATACCTTTTCCCGCATGAGTTTAAAGACCAGGATACCATAAAATAACACTGCTTACTCATCTTACAGGGGCTTCACATACTACCAAGTATCGAACTTAGACAATCGGATATCGAACGCTGATCAGCTGTTGACGACAGATATAGAGAAGTTCTGTGATACCGTCGTTGATTTGTACAGTAACATCAGCAAACCCATGCTGGATATTAGCATGTACCTGTATAGACTTACTGTTAATTTGGGCCCATCGGTAAGTGGATTTTAAATCGTGTTAAAAAAGAAAAGAAATTATCTACTGATTAGAATGTATGAAAGCACAAACAAAAGTCTTTTACCCAGCTTTGAGATAGTTGAAGTTAAAACAAAGAAAATTAAATTCTGATCATTACCTATACTTATTTTGCTATCGACATTTACGCATTCTTGAGTTCTAAATACAGAAGGGTCATTTAAATTTACTAAATCTAATCGATCCCGGTCGAATGGACGATCTAGTCATTTTTTCATGATTTTAAATGACCATTTATTAATAGTTTAAAAACCATTTTGCTAATAATTAAATCAGATAATTAAAATATCTTGCTAAGCTAGTTTTAGGGTTCCGTACCAAAATGATTAAAAGGAACCCTTATGGTGTGACTCAGTCTGTCTGTCTGTCTGTCACAACTGGATATCTCAAGAACTACTAATGCTATCAACTTGAAATTTGGAACAGTTTTAAATGACGTTTGCCCAACTATTTTGCAAATAAGAAAGAAATAAAAATATTTATGTTTTTTTTTGCAACAGGGACTGAACTAAAAAATCGAAGTGGGGCTACTAGGGCATGTGGGCTATCATATGAAAGAGAGCTGTTTGCACATCCTCAACCATTTTTTTTTTCTTTTTTTTAGGCAGCATAGTTTTCGACTTTTCATAGAGGAAAATTTTAAATTATTCTAAGTGATAGAAGTTTATGTATAGATTACAAGAAAAATAAAACGATGTCTCTAAATAGCACAGTTTTTCAGAAATCATCAACAAAAATTAAAAAAAAAAAATTACAAATAAATGATGGTACGGAACCCGCGGTGCGCGAGTCTGACTCGCTCTTGACCGGTTTTTTGTACATGCATAAGAAGTAGAGCTCGTCTAAGCTGAAATGACGCGCCCCACTACTTATTTTTTATTTTTTTTAACCTGTCCTGTCCCACTGCTGGGCAAAGGTCTAAATTAATTTACGTAAGGTGAATGCGGCAGTGGGGCGCGACATTTCAGCTTAGACGAGCTCTAAAAAGTATTGAATTAAAACATATAAATATGTATTATTCAATTCCAGACTCCTGGTATAATGATGGCATATTTACTCTTATCTGGGGTACTGCTGACATACCTCAGAAGACCGACAGGTAATACTATTTTTATTCAATTATTTATTCAAATGTTATGTCTTGGTCCTTACTAAACGCTAACATAAAAAGTAGCGTAATTCATAATAAATTCTATTTCCGTGAAAAAACCTCATCTAAGTCTGTTCAGCTGTTGTTGTGGTAAAGAAACAAACTTTGCAACCCATGTTTGCAAAATCATAAATTTTTTAAACTTTTTTTAGAATAAAGTAATGATTTTTTGTAACTTGTAAACATGAATATTTAAATACTCTGGTGATTAAAAGAAACCAAAGTATTGTTTATATCTACGTTATTATTTTATACAACTGGTTTATTTACAACAATCTTTTGCCAGCGGATTCACCCGCTTAGAAATTGGATATTATCCCACGGCGGGAACGTACTAACGGGATAAAAAAGTAACCTATATGTCCTCATCCAGGTCATGGTCTACCCATGTGCCAAATTTCATTTAAATCCGTTCAGCTGTTTTAGCGTGAAAGCGTAACAAACAAACAAACAAACACTCACTTACGCATTTATAATATCAGTTAAGATTAGGATTATAATACTTTAATGGCCATAATTTTTGTTCTATTACAGCTAAGATGACGGTTCAAGAACAGAAACTAGAAGGTGAATTCAGATACGTGAATTCAAGGCTGATAACATACTCAGAAGAAATAGCTTTTTATCAGGTGGGTTACCACAATATTATGTCTATTATAATGTGCAGGTTACACTGTTGCATTGCAATTTATTTATTTATTTAAACTTTTCGCACTAAAAAATGTACAAAGGCGGACTTAATGCCTTAGGCATTCTCTACCAGTCAACCAAGGGTGTTGAAGAGATTGATGGCAGGTGCTCAGTATGAGAGGAATAATTATAAAAAGAACACTAAAAATATATCTTAATTAATTATAAATAGACCGTATACAAGTACTTAAATAGGTAATATGTAATAGAAATAAATTTGCCTAGCCTTTTCCCAACTATGTTGGGGTTGGCTTCCAGTCTAACCGAGCGACTATCTGGCCTCCACAACCCAGTTACTGGGTAATACGATACCCCTTGGTAAGACTGGTTGTCAGTCTTTCAGATTTACGAATGACAGCCAGGACCAACGGTTTAACGTGCTTTCCGAGGCACGGAGGAGTCTCGGTATGTAAAGATGGTCACCCATCCACGGAACAACCCCGGCAGGCGTAGCTTAACCTGATAGATAGACCCGTGCGGCTGTTATTACTTAGCTACGAGCTCCGCCACTTTTGTGGCATTGCATACCTATCAAAACTAGTTTTGTGTAAACTGTAGGAATATGTTCTGTCAATTGTTGGCATAAGCATAATCAGCCTATTATGTTCCCACTGCTGGGACACAGGCCTCCTCTCGGTGGGAGGGAGTGGGCCGTAATCCACTACGTCGGCTCAGTGCGGGTTGGTGAATGGTTAAATAATTTATTTTTCACCGGTAAAACCTTATCACCTTATCGGCCTTATCGTGCCCGTGATTATTATTAATTGCATTCTATAATCACGCGTTTGAACTCCTTAGGTTAATTGCAACAGATAAATAAATACTTGATGATATTATAGAAGGAGGCGCTTGTGGCTAAGTAATAATAGCTCTGCAAATGTCGATCGGTCAGGTTAAGGTACGCTTGCCGCGGCCGGTCCGTGGATGGGCGACCATCTTTACATACCGAGAGGTCTTCGTGCCTCGGAAAGCACGTTAATCCGCTGTCCCGGCAAAAAAAAAATCAAAATCAAAAGTCATTTATTCAAATTAGGCTGAGAATCAGCACTTTCTGAACGTCAAATTTATATAAGAAAGTCCCCACAAAACTCCCGCCGTACACCACTTCCTAGTGCTGTAGCTGGGAAGAAGAAGTGGCGCAACAAACTCCCCAGCAGCACAGCTGTCCGTTAATTTAGAAGAACCTGATTTCCAAAATAACTTACGCAACGCAACACAAAACATTAAATTATGTTATTTGTCAAATAAAATAAACAATTTTAGGAACTCATATAACCTAACTGCTGGCCGTCATTCGTGGGTCTTTGACAGTTGTTACAGGTCCTCAGAACCCTGAAAGTCTGACAACCAGTCTTACCAAGGGGTATGGTGTTTTCCAGTAAATGGATGTTATGGAGGTCAGATAGGCAGTCGCTCCATGTAAAATCCGGATAGACTGGAAGCCGAACCCAACATAGTTGGGAAAAGGTTAGGCGGATTGACTATAGAACCTTTAGTGGTATGGCAAACCTATATGTCCCATAGTAAAAGTAGTTTGTTATCATGAGCACAACCATGTGTTTAAGTATCGGTCACTAATTACCAGTCACCCTATATAGTGCTATGAAGGTTATCAATTTATCATTTGAAATGGAAGTGCATCAAGACTTCATATTAATGTGCAAAAGCGAAACTAGACCCTATCGACATCTTAGAAAGTGTTGCTATAGTCAGTCGATGTAAATATCAAAACTGCATCTTTATTGTCAATTTGAAAACGGCACTAATAATAAAAACATGATCTCTGATTGACTGATCTTATTTAATAGATAGACTAGGTAGATCGATGTTTTGCCGCCATAAATATATTGCAACTTTCATCGAAATTGTTAGAGCCGTTTTCGAGAACGTGATTACAAATATTTATACTAATATTGTTCATTGAATAGTAAATGATAACATTCATTATCAGCGTTCGCCCGGTGGTAGGGCTCCGACTTACGAGTTGTAGGTAGGTCGTGGGTTCGAACCCAGGCAGGCACTTTACTTTATGTAAATTATTTCATCACCGCTGCTCTCAAAACGGCGAAGGAAAACATCGTGAGGAAACCAGCATGTCCTAGAACCAAAAATTCGAAGACATGTGATATCTACCAACCCGCACTGGACCCGCGTGGTGGATTACAGCCCAGTCCCTTTCGAAGAGAGGAGGTCTGTGTCCCAGCAGTGAGAACATTATAGACTATATGCTGTACGCTGAAAGGATGAACAACAGAAATCACATAGACTCAAGAAACGGCGGTCTAATCGCTAAAAACATGTCATATAGACAACCAACGGTTGTTCTCCGTTTATTATACTCTATTTCCGCTCTAAAGGCAGTCGCTCCATGTAAAATACAAGTATTCAGCTGGATCCGGTTAGACTGGAAGCCGACTCCAAGACAGTTGGGAAAAGACTAGGCAGATGATGACTTAGCTATAAAAATTGTTTGTTTGGTTGCCAGGGTAACCACCGCGAGCAACTGACACTCCTGGCCAGCTTCTACAAGCTGACGAGACATTTACGGAACTTCCTCAACTTCAGAGTCGGCATGGGCTTCATTGACAACATTATTGCTAAATGTAAGTATGAAGTAAAAATACTACTGAAGAAAATTAACGTAAACAATACGAAGTTTACGAAAAAAAAAGCCTACCATTCCAATATCGTATCGTATGCACAATCTACTCAATAAAAATCTTAAATTCACTGACAGACAACGCACAGCCGAAACTGTTGGGGGTCTAGCCATGAAATTTTGCACAAAAGTTCCCTATGGTGTTGTACATGTCAGCGTAGATAAGCCGACACGAAACGTGAAAACATCCGGTGCCGTCGACAGACTCCGCTAGACTGCCATACAACACTGATGTGAATCACGCCGTGCACAGACACGGCGTATAGCGTAGTGCTGCCGTGTCGTGTACAAGCTTCCATAGTGATCCATACAACACTGACGACCGTGCCTACACACCGCGAATAAACCGTAGTTTTCCACGGCAAGAAACATGTGGGTGTACAAAAGGCCTGACAGTCCGTTGCTGGATGTAAGCTGCGCCACAACATCCGGTTCTCCGCCTTCATCCTCCGTTTTTTAAGATGAAAAGTACTGTGTATTGTATTTTAGTAACGAAATATCTTGCATCTTCCAGATATCGCCATCACAGTCGGTTTCTACGCAGTATCAAGACCCTTCTTCGCAGTTGACCACAACCTGCTCGCCACGGGAACAGAAAATGATAGATTTAAGGTGTGAAATTATGTTTAATAGAGTACGCATCAAACTTGATGGCGGCTCTGAAGTGCGCTACTCGCTGCGCAGTACCGCAACACACATCCCCGCTGACACATGAATTTGTTACTGCGCAGCGACTCGCCTCGTGTTCAAGCCGCCATAAAGTATGCATCGGGTTGTATCAGTCTGTTAATCTCATATTAATGGTTGACCAATACACCATATTACTTAATAGGAGATTTGCCTGTAGATTTATTTGATATTATACAACGTGTCGAGGAGCTCGTAGCTAAGTAATAACAGCCGCACGGGTCAATCCATCAGGTTAAGCTACGCTTGCCGGGGTTGGTCCGCGGATGGGTGACCATCTTTACATACCGAGACTCCTCCGTGCCTCGGAAAGCACGTTAAGCCGTTGGTCCCGGCTGTCATTCGTGGATCTTTGACAGTCGTTACGGGTCGTCAGAAGCCCGAAAGTCTGACAATCAGTGTTACCAAGGGGTATCGTATTACCCAGTTAATGGGTTGTGGAGGTCAGATAGGCAGTCGCTCAATGTAAAATAATGGTATTCAGCTGCATCCGGTTAGACTGGAAGCCGACCCCAACATAGTTGGGAAAAGGCTAGGCAGATTGATACAACGTGTCGTTTTGCATCCTCGTCAAATTTAAGGATGTGGTATAGACAATGCTTTTCCATGGCACCAACATCGTAATCGTGAAAAAATTATCTGCCGTCCCATACATTTCCGTCGAGTAGGTTAAGTTTTCTATGGGACAATTAAAATTTTTTTCGCGATTACGATGTTGGTCCCATGGAGAAAGTTGTTCGGTTTTATGTTCTGTATCACACCCTGAAATTTGACGAGGATACAAAACGACACGTTGTATATATTTTTTGATTTATTTGATTTTTTGTATCCGAGATATCTCGATTAATAGTTTTTATTATGCCCGCTATTCAAGTAATTTGCATGAATAAATTTAATCAATGCTACAGGTTTTGTAGTGATGAGAGTTTTTATCGAAGAGCTCGTTCTGGAAAGTAATACAACTATCTACCAAGTCTATTTTTGCCGCTAAAAATCGTTAATGTTGTCAGATTTGAGAGGCATAAGTGTTGGTGTAATTATAGACTCTTGAGTTCATGAGACATCATTCTTTTTTTTTACAGCACTACTACACATACGGCCGTATGTTAGTCAAGATGGCGGAAGGTATCGGCAGACTAGTCTTATCTGGTCGCGAGTTGAGCAAGCTAGCCGGTCTGACGTCACGCGTGACGCAACTGCGCACCGTGCTCGATGACATCAACAAAGGCAACTACACCCGGACCATGGTCGAGAGGAACACGCAGAATGGAGGCGGTGAGTTTTTTTTTTTAAACTTGTTTCGTGTTTATATTATGACTACTATCTCACCTGGTCATCATCATCTGCCTTGCTTTCTCCCAAATATGTTGTGGTCGGCTTTGAGTATAACCGGATGAAGGTGAATACATGGAGCGACTGCCTATCTGACCTCCACAACCCAGTTATTGGGTAATACCCCTTGGAAAGACTGGTTATCACACTTTTGAGCTCTGCCTGAGTTTCTTAATGACAAAAAATACAAAGAAGTCATCATTTAATTAAAGCAATTGCAGAACAATTTTAATGATCGATTTTAGTTAATTTACTAAAATAATTGACTTTTTTGATGTTGTAATGATAATGAGCAAGCGATAATAGTAATGAGCTTCCTAACTAGATGGCCCAACGACCTTAAATTCAGGCTGGAACTGTGTGATTTCGAAGTGTACATTAAATTTCTCTTTCCCCTTCAGCGGAGATCCCAGCCCTGCTGGCACCGGGCGCGGGTCGCCTCATCTACCAGGACAAGATCATCCGGTTCGATAAGGTGCCGCTCGTCACGCCCAACGGTGACGTACTCATCAAGGAGCTTACCTTCGAAGTGCGGTCAGTGTTATACAATCTACACGACATGTACAATATTTTTTCGGCGCTTGAATGATACTGTCTGGGCGGCATTGCTGGCAAACATTTGTGAAAAATTTATTTGGCCCCAAATTCAGCAATACGAAAAAAAGATCCGGTGTTCCGATTTTTGTCGCGGCCAAAAGATTTTTGTTTTTTTTAGTGTATTGCCAAAAGATCCGTGTATAGCTGTATGCCTAAAGATCCGTGTATAGCTGTTTATCAAAAGATCCGTGTATAGTTGTATTTCAAAAGATCACTATATAGTTGTATGTCAAAAGATCTGTGTATAGTTGTTTGTCAAAGATCCGTGTATAGTTGTTTATCAAAAGATCCGTGTATAGTTGTATCTCAAAAGATCCGTGTATAGGTATGTCAAAAGATCCGTGTATAGCTGTATGCCTAAAGATCCGTGTATAGTTGTTTATCAAAAGATCCGTGTATAGTTGTATGTCAAAAGTTCACTATATAGTTGTATAGTTGTATGTCAAAAGATCCGTATGTAGCTGTATGTCAAAAGATCCGTGTATAGTTGTTTGTCAAAGATCCGTGTAAGTTGTATGTCAAAAGATCCTTATGTAGCTGTATGTCAAAAGATCCGTGTGGGTATAATTGTATGACGAAAGATCCGTGTATAGTTGTATGTCAAAATAAGGGGTATAGGACCAAAATTTGGCCTGAAAGACCAGAATTTTTTAGATCAATGATTTTGAAAGTAGAAAAAAAAATAGTTCTAACAAGTATTCGTAAATTAATTCTTCCTTATTTATTATTTACAAGCTTTCGTCCCCAATTTTACCCTTTAGGGCTTTAGGGTATGAATTTTCAAAAATCCGTCCGTATTGCTCATTTTCGCTATAAAGCTAGTGACGATTAGGTTAACACATTAATTGAAACCACGTATACAGTATAAGATTCTGGACCCCCCTGCGTTGAAATTTTTCGTTGGTTATTTAAAAAAAAACAGCTGTTCCATACATTTAGACTGCGTAGGTATTGCACTTTTGTAGGAAACAGCTGATTTATTTTTAATAACCGACGAAAAATTACAACGCTGGCTGGTCCACAATATTGTACTTACTGAATACGTGGTTTCATGACAACCTAATCGCCACTCTGTATAAGGAACTCTTGTCCTCTTTATTATTTGTTTACATGCTCAGCGCCAGGTGTAGGTATACACCCTTATGTTTTGTTCCCGGCCGGTGTATAACTGGTGATACACTCTAGAACACAACTTGACAGGCCGGAGTATATTGATTTATACACCAATGCGAACATTTAATATGGACGTTTTGAGAAGAAACAAATTCTGCAAAAAAAAATAATTTAAAAGTCCTCTACTATTGCCTCAAAGGTCCGTTTGGTGTTAATAAGCTTCGTATATTTCCTTCTAGCTCCGGTATAAACGTGTTAGTATGTGGTCCAAACGGCTGCGGCAAGTCGTCCATGTTCCGTCAGTTGGGCGAGCTGTGGCCGATATTTGGGGGCACCCTCACCAAGCCGCCTAAAGGAAAACTGTTCTATGTGCCACAAAGACCTTATATGACCTTGGGAACTTTAAGAGATCAGGTTAGTAACAGAAACATTTCCACGTCTGTATTGCCAGAAGGAGTAGGCAGAACCAGAAGTGTATAGCAACTCAACACTATCTCCATAACTGTAATTTTAATGTTTTTTTAACTTGTAACATTTCGCCAGATATGTTTGAATATCATGTAATAAAGGGTAAGTCTATTGCTATCAACCGTCCAGAAATCCAGGTTCCGCGCTGCTACTGAAGTCCGGGCTACACCAACGCGAAACGTCATTGATTATCGCGATGATGGACGTAGGCCGTAGGTTAGTCACAACTTATCGCGATAATTTTACGACGGCATTCACCTTGCGTATTGTCGTGGCGATAACTCGGTGGCGGCGTTCAAGTGTGGCCACACAATTTATCGCGATTTAGACGTTGACGTTGGTGTGGTCCCGACATGAGAAATTAATAAGTCGATCTCAGCATGCGATGTAGCAGCTGCATCGATCGCAGAAATTATTTAGAAGGCTGCTAATGGGTGACTAAGACAGATAACGATGTTTCTGAATCCATCGTTTAAGGGGGATGCGTTAAGGTAGCCCGCGAAATTGAAATTATACACAGAATTATAATCATTAGAATCAGCAATACAACTCCATAAGTTAGAATTGACCACAAATCGAAGCGATTTCATGAAATGATGACGTTTGAGGTCAATTCTAACTTATGGAGTTGTATTGCTGATTCTAATGATTATAATTCTGTAAAGCCATAATAGCTACGGCCGCGTCTCATATTTTAATCAACATACAACCGGACACTGACCTGAAAATTGCAAAAAAACGTAAGAAAATTTGAATTTCGCGAGCTACCTTAGCGCATCCTCTTTAAGTTAAAAGTTGTTGTTTGTATTCGATGACAACTGACAGGAGAGTAAATCAGAATCAGACAAACAGAATAGTCAGAACCATTATTACTTAACCTTTCTGTTTAATTCTTGAGTTTTATCTTTTTTCTCAGATAATCTACCCACAAACTCGGGACGAGATGAGCCGTCGCGGTCGCAAAGACGACCAACTGCACCGTTACCTTGACATAGTGCAACTGTCGTACCTCACCAACCGTGACGGAGCATTGGACGCAGTGGAAGACTGGATGGACGTCCTGTCCGGCGGAGAGAAGCAGAGGATAGCTGTAA
The DNA here is from genome assembly GCA_946251885.1 of Cosmia pyralina. NCBI lineage: Eukaryota > Metazoa > Arthropoda > Insecta > Lepidoptera > Noctuidae > Cosmia > Cosmia pyralina. The sequence continues at coordinate 24,837,090 of OX276344.1, forward strand.
GTTATCTTAGTTATAACAATGGTGCCGATTCTGTTGTGCACAAACTAAACTTAATTTAGGCTATTGCTAACTTTTTCTCTCTATTATGACAAGAAAGAGACGGAAGTAAATTAGAGCTGTCAAATTAGTTAGAACTAATTTTTCCATAGACATTTAGACGACACGTAAAAACATGTCGACTAGAAACACGGTGAAGCGCAAGGCGTGAACTAGTTTGACATCTCCAACTTAGTTCATAGCTATAGCCGTCCTTTTCTCGCGCTGCCTGTTAGTAAAAGATAGCGATTCTCTAATTTTAGTTTAGTGCGTTCACAAGAGAATCGGCACCAATGTGCTACCTCGAGATATGCCTTGTATGTGGCACGGAGTTATAGGCCTTCTTATAGTCTATCCAACATGTCGACAGATCCTTTCGGGAACGACGACCCTGTTGGCTAGTGGTCATATCAATGAGGAGTAGCTCCTTAGTACCACGGGACCCATTCTTACATCAACTGTTGTCCGATATCTTTTTTTCCATATCCTGCATCAGTCAAATTTATTCAGATAGTTTTATTCAGATTTGTTACTGTAGTTGTAATGGCAATCATGTCATTTGTGTTTGTGTCATAGATTTTTATTCCTTTATTAATTGTCTAAATAGATTATTTTCTATTGTGTGAATGGGAGAACGTTGCAGGCCTAGTAGACTGTACATTTGTTGACTATTTTCTATTTTGTTAAGTACTTGGTTGTTGTTGAAAGGCCTACATTTTCCTCCCATACCTATACCTTTAACACTGTTATTTAAAAATATTGTAAAAGCCAATTATTTTTAAAAGAGTAACCATGGAGTTTCTTGCCAGCTCTTCTCCATAGGAAACGACGAATTCGGAACCGTGCACCTAACTTCTGACGTTTCATAAGTGCCCATGTAGGTTTATGTGAAATTATATATTTTGATTTTGAGTCCTACACCAACCGGGATGTTGTCCTTGGGTGCACTTGCATAGTGCGTACAAAGATAATAGTCAGCTGGTGCCTCATTTCACTGAAAGCATCTAACGGGCCTCTGCGAGTTGGCTTCGGCCCCTCGTACGCCTTCCAAAGATCCCGAGATATGTCAAAGACAAATTAATTAATATTATTATAAATAGATGGCGCGCCTGTTCTACCATGAGCCTCAGTTCGCGATCCTGGACGAGTGTACGAGCGCCGTGTCTGTAGACGTCGAGGGACAGATGTACCAATACTGCAGAGAGGTAAGCATCTATATGAAATTAAATTGTTTATTCATCATCTGCATAGTCTTTTCCCAACTATATTGGGGTCAGCTTCCAGTCTAACTGAATGCAGCTGAATACCAGTATTTTACATGGAGTGACTGCCTATCTGACCTCCACAACCCAGTTAATTACTGGGTAGTACGATACCCCTTGGTAAGATTGGTTGTCAGACTTTCGGGCTTCTGAAGACCCGTAACGACTGTCAAAGATCCACGAATGACAGCCGGGACCAACGGCTTAACGTGCTTTCTGAGCCACGGAGGAGTCTTGGTATGTAAAGATGGGCACCCATACACTGACCAAACCTGCAAGCGCAGCTTAATCTGATCGATCGACCCGTGCGACTGTTATTACTTAGCCCCAGGCCCCTCCGGAATCACTTTTACACGTCATATTAAAAAAAAAGCTGTATCGAGTCGACATTTCCTATCTGACTACCCCTGAGAAGAAACGGTGAAACAAATTCAGGGGTCAAAGGCTTATAATGTTCCCACTCCTGGGACATAAAATCTCCTCTAAGCACCTATGCACCTCCAATATTTATTATTTTTACCATTATTTGAAAGATAGTAAAGAGGAGAGTGAAATATAAGGAAGTAACCTTATGCTGTGGATTGACAAAAGTAAAGTGATGATCTTTCGTTGTGTCGATATTTTGATATTAATCTTCTTGACGCGCAGTAGTGAATAATCTAAGTGCAAACTCCACCTAATAATGTTTGTGGTTCGTTCAGAGTTTTTTAAATTCATTATTAACAATACTACTGTACTCTGTTTTTTTTTAACAAACGAGTACCGAAAATTTTGACTGCGTTGCTATTGGTCCACGTAATCAACATAAAGTCCGTTCCACCCAGCCCGTCCAATGGCCCTACCCCGACCAATGAATTGTGCGAGTGACATACTCAGTACTTGTTTGTTAAAAAAAACAGGCTATAGCTTGATTGTTGATCTCACTATCACTCGATTTTATAGTCAAAGAAAGCCATTTTTAGAGTTCTATTTCGAGCCATATTATGACCCCTCTTATCAAATTTTCAAAAGAGAGCGAAATCTCGATCTTGAAAAATGATGTCTTGTTTGATTGCCGGGTAAGATCTCGTTTTCCAGATTTTGGAATGGCCAATCTCGACTCCTAGTGATTTTTTCTAGATTTCGAGATTGCAATTCCTAGTGACTCTGTGTTTGCCTTATCCCAATTTATTTGGGGTTGATATAGCATGTCTTCTAGCACCGTTCTATCTGCCGTCATCTCAGTATTCACCCCCCTTTCTAGCCTTATTATCTTTCACACACAAAAATCTCTATATAAGGGGGAAGCGCCAGGGTACCCCGCGAAATTCAAATTGCCTTACGTTTTTTGCAATTTGCAAGTCAGTATCTATTAATTTGTATGTTGATTAAACTATGATTAGCGACCGTAAGAATTAAATATTTCCAGAAGAATAATAATTACATGTCCTTAGGGGCGCTGTTACAAATGGGTAGTCAGTCATTACTTTTTTATACAAAAGTATGTTTACTACATAAAATGCTTTGCATTCTTAAAATGTTTTTTTTTTTTTTTCAAATTGTTGACAGATGTGCTTGGTACGATTCTGAACTTATAAATATAATTTTAGATAGGTACAGTTTCTCAATAAATTTACCGAAGTGTTAATTTTTACTTCAGCCAAAAAACATTTTGCGAATGCAAAGCATTTTATTAATTTAATAAACATATTTGTGTAAAAAAGTAATAATTTGACAACCCATTTGTAACAGCGTCCTGTATAAGTATAATCCTGAAATGTCAAGATTTCATGAAATGGTCATTCAATAGGACTTCCTGGTCTTAAAAGAGTTGTATTGATGACTTTAATGATTATAATTATATAAATACATACTTGTTACGATCGCGAATCATATTTTGATCAACATACAACCTAATATTGACTTACAAATTGCAAAAAAACGTAAGAAAATTTGAATTTCTCGGGCTATTGTCGCTTTCGCCTTTTGCAATAACCTAATCATCTTTTTCTTTAGGTCGGTATATCCCTGTTCACCGTGTCTCACCGCAAGTCACTATGGAAGCATCACGACCACTACCTACAAATGGACGGCAGAGGCGGCTTCGTCTTCGGAGAGATCGATAACGAAACACAGGAGTTTGGATCGTGATCACTAAAATTGTAAACTTAAATCTTAAGGCCGCGTCCTATTTAAAAGCGATTGCGCGATCGTCGCGTGCCTATGTCAGTTTTTTGGTAGGTGAACCTGAACGCGTGTTCTCGTCGATAGAGGGCGTTTTCCAGTTTTCTCGCGGCTCGCTTTTAAATAGGACGCGAGGTAAGACAGCTAGCGTGTAACGCCTTCGAAGAGCTAATGCATACAGAACGTTGGCAATGAAACAAGATACTCTGTACAAGGATCTTTTGGCGCTCGCATGACGTTAACCGGACGGCGCTGTTGGTAACCATTGTGCAATATTGTTTAGTGAAATGTATTGGAAAACCACAAGGCGGCGTTAGTACCTATTTTGGCCGCGCGCCGAAAGAACCTTGTAGAGCTATACACCGAATAATAGACCTTACTGCTAATTTCTCCCGCTAGACGGCACCATTGCACTAGATAACAAAAAGGTTAAAGTTCTTAATAATTTTAAATTATTGTAATTAATTTTAAATTAATGTAAATAATTTTAAATTATTGTAAATAAATTTAATATTTTATGAGACCGCACTATCACATTAAGTAATGACACCTGTAATAATAGCTATAAGGGGGATACATAAATAACGTAAAGAGAAAAACATAAAGTCGAAGCCTCTTCTGTCATATAAAGTTATAAAAAAAAATCTATGGATACATGAATTTGTGTAAAATCTACTGATATATTATTTTATAGTGATAGCCGTTCGTCAGGAATAATCTATAATAATGCGTCTAAAATAATGTATTATTATTTATTTTGCACCGAAAGGTCGAACAACAGCCCAAGTAGCAAAAATTAGCCATATTATCGCCATTAAAGCCAAAATATATGCCCTTATAAAGGCCATATTATCCCTAACAAGGGTGGGTTTGGGGACAATTTATAAGGGCATATGCCTTATAGTTGCTGTATTGTTATTGTAGCTATGGTTCTGAGGAATGCCATGTAATGGTTAGTAATAAGGGTAATTACTCTTGTAATTGCGTGTTGAGATGAGTTTACAAGGTCATTAAACTTAATAAAATTGTAATACTTATGCCATTAACAAGGTCGATCCTTCTTATAGCCGATATAGTGGTTCCGCAATAAGTTTGGGATGACGACTATCAACTAGTCACGAAATGCGCACAAAGTTATTTTTATAATCAGCCATATTTATTGCAGTAAGTAAGCAGTTTTTAGGTACACGAAAATTTAAGTGGGAAGTGAAATTTTCGATAATATGCGGTATGTTATGGGGATAAGTTTCAATACCCCCTTTAATAATGTGTTTTTAAGTTCTTTAAAAAGAAAGTGCGGCTCATTGCAAGCCGCACTCTTTGATTATAGACATTGTATTTATAATCTTTGAAAGCTCATTTATGGCTACATGTGTAATTTCACAGCCCAACTCAACGGCCCAATTTCAGATATTGCTACGAATATCTTCCTTTTTTATAACAGTATCAAAACGGTCGTGTTCATCACTGTCATATGTCACTCAAGCATTCTTCTTAAGTATTTATTTATTTATTAAAACTTTATGCACAAGTAAAAAAATACTGTACAAAGGCGGACTTAATGTCTGAGGCATTTTCTACCAGTCAACCTTAGGGTGATGCAGAGAAGACATGGCAGGTGCAGCATAAGGGATAGATAACTCGAAAAAGAATAAATACTAATAAATAAATACATACATACATACATATAAAACAGAATAAAATTTGTCAGGAGAAATAACGATAGGTAGAGGAGAAAAAGAATCCAGCAAATCAGCGCTGAGATGATTCTGCCAACTTTATACGAATATGTTCACGCGTCTTCACTTTGAACGATAGCCGATTGGTTGCTATCCTGATGTTCAGAGGGAGCGCATTCCAAAGAAATACCGCCTGGACAAAGAAAGAAGAGAATAAAACCAGAGCGGTGAGAAGGACATCGTAGAAGACGATTGTTGGTTGAACGAAGATTTCTACTATGGGCAGAGCACAAGTATTGAACATGGGAAGTCAGATAAGAAGCAGAAGTAGGCTTATTTAGTACGGAATACAACATAGACAGAGCCCTCAGCTCTCTGCGCTGACGTATGGGTAACCATTTTAAAAGCAATTTAGTGCGTCCGCAGATGGTTGCAACAGCTTTTTATTTACTACGGAACCCTAGTACTTTTGTTAGTACTCACACTTGCTGAAAATTTACAATAGGTGCACTCTTTTATCATGACCTGAACCACTTCTCTACTTTTCTTCTAAAACCACCACTTCGCTTTATTTTTTTCCAATCTTTCAGATCCATTTTTTAATAATAACCCTTTGTTTAATTTATTTGATAATTCAAAATGGCTTACCAGCTATTGGAGCATAGTATTAAGAGTACTTGAAGAATAATGTACTTATCGTTACTATATAAGTGATGTCTTAAATTCTTATAAAGGCCATATTAATCGCACATATGTAATAGGTTGGGGAAAAAGTTTCTTCGCATTTTTTAAGAAAATTCAAAACATTTTTTAATATACATTATTTACTTTTATATAAAGTATTTACTTTTATATAAAGTATGTAGGTACCATTTTGTTCGATAACTTTTTGCCATCTTGCAGGTAGGGACATGATCCCATTGCTATAGAAATTTTGGGACTTCTGATCAAAATTCCGCGACAAGTGGTTTTGGCAGTCCTCTTGTGATGTTAACCTGACACTGCCTAAAGAATTCTGAAGAGACCAAAACAGGTGGAAATCTGAAGGTGCAAGGTCAGGACTATACGGCGGATGCATTAACACCTCCCAGCCAAACTCTCTTAATTTTTGCTGAGTGGCTAAAAATGTGTGAGGTCTAGCGTTATCATGATGAAAAACCACACCCCTTCTGTTGATTAATTCCGGCCGCTTTCTCTCAACTTCTTGCTATAATCTCATCAGTTGTTCGCAGTGGAGTTCAGAATCGATGGTCCTGCCTGGTGGTAACAGCTCATAATGAATAAAGCCCTTCCAATCCCACCACACACCTTGTTGCGAGCTAACCCGGGTTTTGCCACAGTCTGTGAAGCCTGACCGGCCTTTGACCACGACCTTTTTCGCACGTTCTTGTCGTACGTGATCCACTTTTCATCTCCAGTTAGTAGCTTCTTCAAAAATGGTTCGGTTTCATTACGTCGTAATAAAGAATCACAAATGAGTACACGGTTCATTAGGTTTCTTTCAGTGAGCTCATGAGGTACCCAAATATCGAGCTTTTTTGTGTACCCAGTTTTTTTCAAATGAGCCAAAACTGTTTTGTGGTCAATTCCCAGTTCTTCAGCTACGTTGTAACTACTGATATGCCGATCTTGCTCCACTTTTTCAAAAATGGCATCCGTTTATCCGTGATAGGGCGACCAGAGCGTCGTGCATCTTTGGCATCAAAATTTCCGGATTGAAAACGCTTAAAACAAATTTGTGCTACTCTCACAGACACTGCACTGGGTCCATAAACATCGCAAATTTTTTTCGCGGCTTGCGTTGCATTTTTACCTTTTTTGTAGTAAACTTTTAAAACGTATCGAATTTCTTCATTAGATTCACTCATCTTAACAGTACGAAAAACAAATGAAAATCACACTTTTTCCTAATTTGAATTTGGAATTATGTTCTTTAAAATTTAAACTTTCAATGATACCAAAACCAGCCAGATACAAATAGTATAACCAAAGATATTTTATTTTAAGTTCATACATACTATAATGCGAAAAGACTTTTTCCCCAACCTAATATTTGCTATGTAGACGCTTTATAAAATACTTGTTTAAGGTTCAAAAATTTTTGATTAAAAGCTTTTACAGGGTTAAAATTCTTGACCAAAACTTCAACACAGCCATTATTTTTATGTAGCTGTTAAGCCATAAAAAGGTGCCTTTATAAGTCGGCACTTTCAAGATTGCCATAAAATTGACATATTATTTAGGTTTATAAAGGTGTTTAAGACGGAGTTAGAAGGTTAAAAGCAGTACTAGAAAATACTGCTTATAAAATGCTTATTACATGGCAAAAAGAAAGAATCATGGCTATTATACAAAAATCACAAGAATTCTGGTGATATAACCCCTATGTTATAAGAGTATTTTGCTACTTGGGAAGATTCTAGATAGGTACATTAGAACGCGGAACGGTATACAGTGTGAAATTTTTCAAGTGGGCGTGGGTGGCCAAATCCGAAACTATGAGGAATAGCGAAAAGTACTCGGAAGAGTCTCGGGCTAGATATTGATGAAAACTAAAACGGCATCATTGGATTTTTGAAAAATCAATATTTCTAGCCAGGTATCGAACCCTTTTGAAAAAAAAAAAAAACACTGTATTATTTATTACACCAGTCGATAGTGTCGCTAATAAGGATCGAATTCTGGGAAGTAATGACATACGGCAAACTAAAGGAAAGAGCAAATTTTTAAAAAAATACTTTTTTTAATTTTCTTATGTTACCTACCTATTAAACCATAACTGATTAATTGTTCAAAAAAAAAAAAAGATGACCATTGTATTCAATACATAGCTGGTTTCGATGTCTCAAGGATTGTACTGCATTCAGCATTACAATATCCCTCATAGTCTCGAATTTGGCCATCCACGCCCACTTGAAAAATTCAGCCTGTATGTGAGTGCAGCATTTTTTCCAGACAACCATTGGATGGAAAAACACATAAGGCAGCAAGCAAACCAAAAAGGGACCTGGTTTATGTAAATTGTAGGGTATACATTATATATTATATTTCTGATCTGTCAAAGCTACGAGAATGGCTCATATCGTTAATTTGTTTCTGCTCCTGGGCAGTTATGACACCACTATTTTAGACGTTTTTCTTCAGCTCTCAACTTTCTCGGCTATTTTTTTTATACTTGGTTTGTGAGGTATTCGTAACCGAATTCATGTATAGTGTATTAATTCGATAGTTTCTTAACGCTCAGTTATATAGGGTGTACCAAAAAGGTGTGGTACTAGACCATCAAATTGAACAACTTTCTCCATGGGACCAACATTGTAATCGCGAAAATAATTATCAGTTGTGCCATTCAAACCTAACACCTACCCAAACCCAAATGTATGAGACGTTTGACAATTTTTTCGCGATTACGATGTTGGTCACATAGAGGAAGTGGTTCAGTTTGATGGTCTGTACTACACCCTTAATTTTTGCCACACCTTTATGAGATACATTGTATAGAAGAATTTTGTATCATTAAATAACTTTGTTGAATTAACAGCTATTAAGTGTTTATCTAAGAACCTTAGAAACTGGGTATTAGTTGTTCCCTTGCATAAGTAGTTAGGCAAAACAACGCTTTGTGTGCATTAGTCCTCATAGATAATAGAATTTACGTTAGTAAGAATATAAAGTCTTGTTGATCAGTTGTAAAAGCTGTGGTTGATGTGAGAAATCTTTAACCTGAGACAAGACGATAGTCTATAGCTATAGCGTCATATTTATTATACAATTTGGCTCAAAGTCCAGCGCATGTATGCGACAGATACAAATTATAACGGTATTATGCGATCAAATTAAGTTTTGGAAGGTGCTTTTGCTTAGATAAGATAAGATAATATTTATTTGCTTAAACATGTGTCATACATACAAGAAAATACATGCATGCAAGATGGTAACAACATTATTAGGTACAGGCATGTTTGCCACATGATGTGACGTACATATCAAGAAATATTATTAATTAAAACATTCTCCTATAATAACAATAAATTAAGTAAGCAATAATACAATTAATAATATTTTAATAAAATTAGATCCAAAAAAATTATTAAACTATTCCATTGTCAATTAAAAAACACAAAAAATTAAATAATCAAATAAAATAAGCTACTATGTCAATACAAATCTTCTTAATTCTACCGGTGGCCCAGTGGTAACGGCCGTGACTTACGAGTTGTAGGTCGTAGGTTCAAACCCCGACAGGCACATTACTTTGTGTAAATTATTTCATCACCACTGCTACCAAAACGGTGAAGGAAAACATCGTGAGGACACCGGCATGTCCTAGAACCAAAAATTCGAAGACATGAGACATCAACCCGCACTGGGCCAGCGTGGTGGATTAAGGCCCACTCCGTCTCGGCGAGAGGAGGCCTGTATCCCAGCAGTGGGAATTTTATAGGCTGATTATATGCATGATAACACATGCTACACACCTTTAAAAATCTAGCTGTTTCTGCGGTTTCACTACCATCCATGAAAAATTATTTTTTTAGATTATAAAATCCACGATACAGTCAATCCGTGTGCCAAATTATGTATATCGAAATCCGTTCAGCCGTTGTGGCGTGATTGAGTAACAAACATACCAAACATCTTTACGATCTTCAACTTTTAATGTTAGTGAGATGTGCTAACTAACTTATACATGTCGTCGCTGTGCGTGTATTGAAATAAGGATCTAAATTGCATCAAAAAACCAATACCTATTCTATAAAAGACAACGATTGTTGTAGGCGCAACGACGATGTGTCAGTTATTATAGTAAACACAATTCTTATTCTTATTTTGATCGCATAGTGTGTGTTAAATATATTCTAACAGTTTAGAACATTCTGTAATACTTTTTTCATTACAAAAAAAAAATTTACACCAATATCAGTAATGTAGCGACATTTCTCAATATTTACAATTTTTAGCGAATCAATTGTCTATGTAATGTGTGTGCATATAATTTAATTTATTGTATAAAAATAAAATAGAAAAGTAAAATTATTTATAATGTTAACGGATGTGGCTTGATATAAATTATGTTTTAAAAATTTTAACTTAAAATATTGTACTCGTCTGTGGCTAAATGATTAAATAATTGATGTTTAAATGTTTTTAGTTGCGTTAACGCTATAACACTGAAATAAGTGTAATAAGGGCAAATTTTTTAATAGTCTCTTTTAACTCTTATCTGAAGAATAAATATGACAGTTTGACATATTTTCTATATGAAAAGCTGTCAAATTAAAATATTTATTCTTCAGATAAGAGTTATCCGACTGTTGAAAAATTAGCCCATAAGGTGTAATTAAATAGTATAATTTTAACTCTAGACCAATTTTAATAACAAATCGGAATAATATATTGTTTATTATTTTAAGAACATTATTTTATTGCCATAAATGACAATCTTTTTATGACAACATAAATAATTACCTATGTAATAATAATTATTTTTCTTCTGTTTCTGATCTACATCCATTTATGATGTAGGTACAATATCATTTCTAGACATAGCAAAACGAGTTACCATTCTAATGAATGTTATAAAATGTAAGAAAAATATTCTTATTAATAGGTACCTAATGCTATAAAAAATTATAGACAGTGTTATTTATTAATAAAATGTTTTGTGACAGCTTACAAAACACAATGACACTAAGTATAGAGTTTTAAATAAAAGATGATACTATTATCTTCACGAACAAACTGTTTTCTAAGATTTTATGGAATACATCTATGCTATATAGCTAATAAATCTATAATAATTGAAATGTGAAATGATCAGGGATTTGTAAAATGTTGAGCATATTATTGATCTTTGTCTTAAGCCAATTGACATAGTAAGGCCGGTATCACACGCGTTTTGCAGGCGCGGACGTACGCAATTTTTATGACGAACTTCCGGAATCTTAAAACAATAATGAACAGTCATTATTGTAGCATCAAAACGCAGCACTCACGCACTAGATCGCCAGTGTGATAAAGGCCTAACTGGTCACACGTACAGTCAACAAAAGAGATATCTAGGCAGGGTATACTAACATATTTGTATGTGAATTGCTTCATGTTCAATTTTATATATATTTCTTTGTTTTTGCCATACTCCTACATTGTAACAAACCAGCACAAAATTGTATATTTTCACGAAATTGAACATGAAGCAATTCACATACAAATATGTTATTATACCCCTGCCTCGATATCTCTTTTGTTGACTGTACTTAGAACAAAGTGACAATGAAATGGCCTTGATACTAAAATAGTTATTTGTCTTCTATCAACACGTAATCAACGAAATTGCATAAAATTAACAAGGCCATCTCATTGCGCCTTCGTTTGACTTGAGGCCATGGCCCGTATTTGTGTAATTTAGTGTGAAAATGTTCTTTGATGTGACATTGCTGTGATAGATGTTAAGTTTTGCTGTTCTAATCGTGTTGGTGGGTGCTGGGTCAATAAAGAGGGTTCAGGAATATATTCTTTTGGTTTTTATTAATTGTTTTGCCATGTCCAGAACGCTCGAACAGGCGGGGGGTAGCCGAGCGAGCACGCGCTTGTTCAGTCTAAAAATTGTAGCCTCATAAGTCTATTCGATCAATCTGCACTCGACATAATGCTAAAATTCTTATAACCGTCTCAGCAGCTTCGTTGGACTGAAATGCACAGCGCAGCAGCATGATCAGCTGCTCTCAGACCAATTATTATAAACTGACTAAATAATTAGGTAAGATTCGACTGCAATTCGAAATTATATTTTCGAACTGATTTATTCTAATTCTACTATCCTATCGGAGAAGTCAACAAGGGTTCTTGACAAGAATTGAGTTATCCTTATTGCTAGTTTTTTCTGTTAATGATTCCGATGGACGCTGCAAACTGCAACAACAAATTATAGCTAGTTTGCACAAATCTACAACGTAACAGAACTACGTCTAAGTTATTTTTACCGAATTAAATGAGTCATTCATTTGGTAAAAAATATTTAACATTGACTAAAAGGATTTAAAATTGATGTCTTAATTATTACTTGGATGGGCATATAAAAAGACTACGTAACAATGAATAATTTATGATACGACGCCAATTTAAGTTTACCGCTAAATTGATAATCAGCATGAGCAAGCGTTGCATGACGTCATGTGACGTTTACCTTTTCAGAAGTTCGTATTGTTTAGCGACGAGCATACTGCGTCATTTTTTTACTTTCTGATACCATCAACTCTTCTTTAATAAATATAAATTACACTACGTAATGAAATATGACGATTATATGCTTACTTACCTCGGGGCGTTTGTCATATCAGTTAAAGTAACATTTTATAGTGTCAAATTATTAGACTTTGTCTGAACAGACGTGGAACAAAACGAATAATAGTAAGCGCTACGCATCAGCTGTTGTAAAAAAAAATTAACGGGATATCGCGAATGAAAACTGGTCACACCGACGGCCACATCAAAAAACTGGGGGTCTGGCGTGACCCTGTTATTTCTATCCTGCAATAAAATAGCTGTGTAATTTAAGATAGTTCGTGAGTGCTTCGAACAGTGTTATATAGCAAATTCTAGTGTAATTTATGAAGAAATTATGGAACGCGCGACGGGAACAGAGGTATACGGGTGTGGCTCGCCCCAAACCTCGGACATAACGCTGAATATACAAACTACTACGGGTGGTAATTTCTCCATCAGTTTGAACCCAAAAAATACAGTGGAGCACCTCAAGAAGTTGGTTTCGAAGAAACTTAAGGTGTCTAAAGATAGAATATGCTTGCTGCATCGCGAAAGGTGAGCGTTTTATGTCGAGACGCCAAGCTTCTATTGTCAAACATATCACGGAAATATGTCGATACGATGACGCATCAGTGTTATTTGACTCGCGTATTGAAGTTGAGTTTTGTGTTCGCAGACAACTGAGGGACGGCACGCTGGAAGAGAACGGTCTGCTGGACGGATCGCGGGTGATCCTCCTGCCGAGCGTGGAGACTGGCTTGCTGGTGAGTCGAGCGTCACGCCGAGCTGTGTCGAAACCCCCCAAGTACCTCCTGATAATCACGTGTTTCACAACTAAGACAAACTAATCAATACACATTTATCTCTAATACCATTGTTGTCTAATTAATTGACTAATTAATTCTTTCAATAATATTAACATTCTGTCTTTTGCAGAGCCATAGGCCCGAAAATTCTGTGATGCAAGCATTAGAATCCCTAAATGACACTCAGGTTAATGACTTTTTAAGTGGTAAATCTCCACTGAATTTGACAATGAGGTTAGGTGATCATATGATGCTGATCCAACTGCAGCTGTCCACCCTTAACTCAAGTTCCAGTAGCTGCAGGTCCTTAAGAACATCCACACCAAGCAAGAGCTCATCAACATCAATACGGACTACTAAATGTGACGCCAGGGAATCACCCAGCCCTCAGACAGCAACTCCGCCTACCTGTACACCCGTGCCCATGGACCACTCCTACATCAGCAGTGAACCTCCTAAACCAGAACCAGCAGCGCCACAAGGTCTGCAGAAGCAAGATTTTGAAATGCTACAGAACTGTTTTGACTTGTACCGGTCAATAGCTGAAGAGAAATATGCCGAAAAAGATACATGTGATGACAAAGAGGAGACAATAGACACAACTAATTGTACAGTCTCAGATCTCTCTGATGCATCTACAGAAAATGAACAGTCCCCTATTAAATCCTTGTCCAATCTAGTGTCTAGTCCACTAGATGCTGATACTGTTGCAGAAATCAGAGCAAGAGAGAAAGCTGATCTTATTAACACTGTAAAAAATAACTTAAAAGATTTTTTAGCACAAAATAATATAGGTGAAGGTGAGGTCATAATACCTGAAAGAAATGTCAGTTGCGACAAACAGTGCCCCTCAACATCCTCGCACACCACAGACAGCTCACTCAGTGATGACAGTGACAACTTTACAGACCAAAGTTCATTCCTTGCTGAAAGTACTATAGATGAATATCCCATGGAAAATCTCTTCAACAGTGCAGTTGACAAAGGATTGTTTGAAGACCAAGATGAATCTATGATGGATAGGGAAATATCAAATTTGGCTACAACTAGTCATGGCAGTCAGGAAGCTAACTCAGGCACACTACCTTCTTTCCAAAGTATAAATGAGCCTTTGAAAAATAAGCGATTCCAATATTTACTGCACAAGACCTCCAAATTCAAACATCCTATAGGTCAGAATAAGCAGAAGGCCTTTATGCAATCTGTTGTGAACAAACATAAGAAAAGGATGCAAAGTCGACAAGACACTAACTTATCACAGCCCTCCACCTCTAGAACTGAACCTTATATAACAAATTCTAGGAAACTCATTCTGCAGCCCAGCAATGGCAATGGACAAGTTGAAGACACTGCCACACCATCCACCTCTAAACAGGTTATATTTAAAGCTCCCGATGCTCCAAAGAAGCCTCAAAGATCATCACCAACTCCTCCTGTGGACACTAAAGCTCTTATTGAAGCGTCAAAGAATTTAACACAGAAACTAAAGAAGTTGTCTAAAGAGGTTCTGACTAATAAGATTGAGTTGAGGGCAGCCGAGGAGACAACGCTGTGCCGGAAGATTGGTCCTGGAGCTGTGATAGAGTCCATGAAGCATCATGGCAAAGGAATTTATTCTGGGACATTTTCAGGCACACTGAACCCTGCCCTACAAGACAGGTGAGAGTTCATCTCTTTTATTCATACTTTCTTTTGTCATTTCAAACAAAGAAGATATTGAGAAAAATAATATATAATGTATGTCAGCAGTACATATTTGCACATGTGCCGACACATTTTTTTTAATCAAAGATGGCGGCGGTATTTCATGGTAATTTGAAAGTAGAAATGTATAAAGAAACATTTTCTGATGCATGTTTCATAAAGTAAACATAAGATTTCTCCTAATGGAGATTACAAATAAGTTATGATAAAAAAAAACATTAGTTGTGTAATCTGTACTTATGTGAAAACTGTGTGTTTACTGTTGTTAAGTTATCTCTATGTCCCATTACTTAGACTGTTATTTATGTTTCAGATATGGCCGACCAAAGCGAGATATATCCACAATCATTCATATATTGAATGATTTGTTATGTGCAGCGCCGCCAATGGCCATTGCACAGGTATGTTTATTTGCATAAAACTGGTTATTTTTTAGAGTTACAGATAACTAACTGAAACTAATAGAAAACCCATTGTTATTTCATACTTATCTTTTACATGTTTTTATCTTGTCTACACTAGTGTTATCGCTAGTCACGCTTTCTACGCATTCTGAATAATAGTTGAACATTACAGAAGGACGCGGGCCACTCCTGCTCTACAAGCACGGAGTGCGAGTGCGCGGGCTGCAACCAGCCGTGCACGTACGGACTGTGTGACGGCCACGCGCCCTCCTCGTCGGCCGCGCCCAGCAAGCGCTGCACCTGCGAACCTAAAGACTGCCAGTGCCGTCGCCTCGAGCCCAAACCTTGCTCCGCGTGCGTCAACAACGCCGCCGGGGAGATGTGCAAGAAATGTGATACAGCTAAGACTTTAGCCCTGGAGAACTCTAAAACTAAATGCAAACTCGAACAACTGAGGCTTGTGATGCAACAGAAGAAGCAGAGGCGTGAAGCGCGGAAACTAAAGACTTTGCCTTATACTAACTCGCCCTCGAAGGTGATATCGTCGCCCGAGCAGGCGGCCGGCTTACAGGAGGAAATAGAAACACTTGCCTAACACTCAGTTACATCCCGCGTAAATTATTAACTCGCGCTTATAGATTTGTAACGGTACTCCGCCATCTTGTCTTGCTTTTGTATGGAAATTACTAATTATTTCAGTTGTCTCATTAAAGGTATCATATAATTTAATTTATGCACAGAATGTATTCCAACTGCAGACATTGGCGACTTGATAACTAACAAATTGTTACACTGTGGTATCTTTGAGTAGTCAGTGTTGACCGTGCATACCTAAAGATTTGTTAATGCGTGTTGACAATACAGTGGTTCCAGATTTGTGTAACGCGTGTACATTTCAAATGTGGACAAACGTTTTCAAAATATACAAAATGCGAATTTATGCTAATAGTATATTGTCTTACGGGTAACTCTCGAATGGGTTGCGAAATATTCATTCTGTACATTTGCAACTGTGTTCTGGTCAAGAATATAATTTTTCAGAGAATATCACAAATTAACAAAGCTTGAGTATGTACGCCGACGCAAAAGCATGAGGCGAGTGCGGATAATATTATTCTAAATTACCATTTTAACTAAGTTTGGATAATAGTATACCCAATAACTTTAAGTGCTATTATACGCATGTACAAATGATAAAGATTGATTAGCAAAATCACTAGTTCGTAGCTAAAGTAACCAGTTTAGGTCCACGACATGCTTGCCTGGAGCGGCTTCAAATTGATTTTTGTTGTTATATTTTAGATTATATTTTATTGGTTCAAAGTTTTAGACACTTGTGTACCTAGTTTAATTTTTTGAAAATCACTATTGATTGATATTCGACATTACGGGGTTTATTAGTAAATAATGCAGTTTATTAAATTCATCCTTTAAGAAAATTTGATGAATTGACAAGTGATCTTATATCCCACTTTTTTAGTTAATAATTGGCACTGTTATTCTTATAGTTATTTTTCTTTGTTTTCCTTTTCTCCTTTCACGGATATGTTGTTAAAAGTAATAAAAATGTTTTCTGGATTACACCTGTTTCGTTTAGTTTTGTTGTATTTTTTTTAAATGTCATTTTTGGTTTACACGAACTATTACTTAATTATGTAAAGGATTCCAATCCATGTAAAATGCAATATGAGTATGAACGATCGCGCGATTTCGATACATAGGGACACTAGAGCTAGCTTTGTATATAAATATTATGCAACACTTTTAGTAGCAGTAAAGTGCTTTTTGAGTATAATTCATTGATCTTTAAAAAAACTTATCGTTAAATTGCCTAGACATAATTTAGGAGTTTATTGTGAAATATCTCTGTGAATACTAATTAGTACGTGTATCTAATGACCCACTGAACTAAACAATGACAGGAAGGAAATTCCTAGTATATAAAGAATGAAGATCAACTTATATAATGCTATTTATTTAAGTTAACATTGAAGATTGCCCAATTCCGTTTTTCTTGTATGTGACTACTGATGTGAGACCAAGTGGCAGAGTTGATGTCCAAGAAAATCTATAAGCTGTCAACTTCACTTGGCATGTCTCACGTCTCGCAAAAAGACATCAAGACTAGATAAGAATTATATTGGGTAGTGATACTGACCTGTCTTCCAAAAGAAGTCCAGAATTAAATTATAACTTTTCCTCAACCCAATGATGGCAACGCACCAAGAAACCAAGCCATTACAGTGTCTTCAAACGAACGAAAGCAATAATTGAATTCCTAACATGCCGTCGGTACTACTTACCCAGGCCAGGTTGTGGTCATGACTGAACAGCGACTCCTGTGCAACTGAAGTGATGGAGACGAAAGCAGTGTGATGTGTTTCTTAGATTGTCCAAAATCCCTACACATATATTTTTATTTATTTAACTAAGAATTCTGGTACACCTTTATTCTATTGAAATCATTGCACTACCTAATAGTACGTTAGATTATGAAGCTAGTATTACTGTGATGATGATGTTGAGACTTGTTGCTGGAAACATGCTGTTTTCCACTTCTAAGCAATATCATGAAGATTGCAATTTACCGTTGTTAAAGCTAGCTGCCTCAAACGTTAGTGGGTAGATTCGCTCTTCAGTCGTGACAAGATCTTTTTTCCAAAGTGCCTCTAACTGTAAGGTACATTGTACCTATTTAGTGTTGTGCCATACATGTATACTATTAAGTTCCATATTATTTAAATGTTTATGGCACTATTCCAAGTTCGAATGTTCTGTTCGATCTCTTACCAATCATGTTCCTAAGATCTCAATTTTTCCGACAACTTTTAATGTTTTGGCGGCAAACTTATTCGGTCTTTTGTTTTTGTAAATACATTTTGTTACCGTATAATTTAGTCGTGATGAGTTTTTGTTATAAGGTTTTGAGGGAAAAACGTAAATTGTTTTTTTTTGTCCTTGTATTTGCATGTCTAGTGAGGAGAATAAAGTTACATAACAAAAGTATTTCGTTGTTTTATAAACCTCTTTTCCGAATGTGTGGGAAATCAAAATATTGTCTTCTGATTGAGTGAGGTAAATAAAAAATAATTTGATCCAAAACAATATAAATGAATTTATTCGATTAATAACTACTGATTCTGTGGTGTTATAATGAGGAACCTATGGTAATAGTAACTTAATCACATATTATTTCTGATAAATTTGACGACAGAATCAATACGTGAATCTAATATTCGCGATCGAACAGTTTAACAAAATATAATGTATTACAAACAATCCAACGCAAACTTAATAAACATAAGTTTTGTAAGTTATTCTTAACAAAGTTGGATACTAATCATTTATATTATAAATTACAATTACTGTCATTTCACTTATATTTTTAAGAAACTGATAATTACAAATAATAAGTAGTTAAACTGGGACAATGTCTAATTTCACATCCTTGTTCAGTCTTTATATCTAGACAATGTTGCAGATTAGATTGAGTAACTTGCAGTTATCACTGACTGGAACTGAGTACTTCTCGTGAGGAATCTAAAACTATTGTGTACAATGTTAACAGTAATTAATACAATATTGGTAGGTTGTGTCTTGATGGGCAATGAACGAAAACAAAACATGTATCCTGCTTAGGGTCTACAAAAACAAAGTCTGTACTTGTAAATTATTTTATTATAAAGTTCATTTATATAAATTAGCACATAACCCACACACGCGTTGCCACGCACACTACAACGGCGTCGTAGAGAGCGCTACGGACCGCGAAATAAAAACTGTGACCACAGCGCTGTCTGCGGCGCCGACTATTATGATTTTAGAAGAGCAATGTACTCATGCCGCCCATCTCGGCTTGCTCCTTGACGAAGATCTCGAAGTACTGGTATATGATGGTGACGGCGAGGAGGATACCAGTGCCGGAGCCGATGGCGCCGAGGAAATCTGCGAGGACCGATAGGGCTCCGATACACAAGCCTCCAAACGCGGCCGCTGTCGGGATGTATCGGTTGAGCTCGTGGATCATCGAGTTGTCTCGGTGACCGCGCATCACCATCTGTTGTTCCTTCAGTTGCTTGGCGACCTGCAAACGTAGATTAGTGTAAGGACAGCAACAAATCAATAGTGATTTTGATGTGATAATTTATTCAGCTGCAGTAAATAGGGCGTGCTACACAAAGTAATCGAGTTGCGTTGACTATCGAAACTACTCGACCAAATATTGAATTACTGAAATAAAATGGCCTAAACGATTGCGCTATTTCTACGGCACAATTTAGTTATCCACTTTCAATAATTGGAAAGTTTTGGCGGCCGTCACTACAGCCGTATCATTATGCTAAAGGCATTGATTATGACGTTCTAAATTTCGTTCACCTCTACCGGTTTACGAAGATAAATGGAGCTTTACGACAGAATACAGTTTGAATATATTTTCTTTAAGGTGGAACTAGTCGATATTTTTACATACAAACTTCGGGAGGGTATTACTCCACTGTTTGAAATAGTGCAGCCAAAGTTAAACATCATACCGTTTTGTCTTATTATTAATATTGTCTGTGCGGAAAAAGAATAGTAAAAAAAAAAGCCATTAAAAGTTATAAGTCAACACAAGACTCGTTTTTCTTGCAAATAACGCAACTTTGGGCGTAAGTAACTGTAAAATCTCCAAAACAAAGTCGGCACCGGCAAAGCTCAATCATCGAAGAGTTCAATAAACTTTATTTGTAAGTAATTTATTTATGCTGTGGTTTTTTCATAAAACTCCATCTTCCAAAGAACTTTTCGTAATTGTTCACGAGCTCGTTTCACTATTACTAGTTTTACTTTACTAACTATTTATTATTTTACTGGCGTCGTAACTGCTCATCAATGATACTATCTCTGTCAGACACGATATCAGGTGAGATTGTGCTTTTTAGCCAACCAAACTAGTGAGTTCGAGCCCGCGCTAATTCAACCTTAAACGCTGAAACTAGTTTTGTGTAATGTAATGACGTTCCGTCGTGTAATTCTAAGCAAATGAATGGGTAATTTCTAGGTCAAGTGCCTGAAATACCGAACATTTGTTAGAACAGTTGACACGTTACTTTTCAATGAAAATGCAGAGCAACTCTGCCGTTCCAGCATATTTTTACCAATTATGCATTAGTAAGTTAAATGATCTAAAATTTAAGATGCATTCTTGTGACATTAATTATCAGTATTTAGTATTTTTTTTGTTTTCAATCCTTTTACCGATATTATGTTACTAGCAAACTGGATGGATTGATTGTTTGTTAAATGTACTCTTAGTGGGTTGTACCAAGGGCTACCTTATAGTTTCCGACAAAGTTAATTTTAATAGAATCTAGCTAATTGCTGTTGAACCGTCAAGTCAAATGTAAAAGTTTAAAGTTCGGAGCAGGGACATGACATTCGACGCGTCTGACAGAAGTGACAGATATTTAACAATAACAATAACCAGCGAAGCGTGGGCAGTTAAAGTTATGACGTCAGCTAACAAATTGTCAAATGGAACAACCCATTTTTTGTCTAACAGGTAAGTACTTTATAAAGGGTGGGTTGCACCATCTTACTTCGCTCCTTCAATGCGGTGTTTGTTAAAGTAAGATGGTGCAACCCACCCTTGAGTGTGAAATAAACGTAATTAAGCAAAAACTATTTCCGTCTCCTCAGCTGAAAATTAAAAACTTTTGTAATTTCCCAACTTACATCCTTAGCTGAAGATCCGGAGACATCGATCCAGGTCTTGGAGAAGAACGCACATGATCCGAGCATGAAGATGATGTACAGCACCGCATGCACGGGGTCGTGCGCTATGTGCGCGAGCGACTCGGGCGGACTGAAGTAGTAGCACAGGCCGCCCACCGGGTAGGCGCGCGCGGGCCCGCCACCTCCCACGTCGGCCCACACGCCCAGTAAGTTCACCAGGAAGTTACCGCTGAATTTTACGGCTAACATCTGTGGGGTGAAGGATTTTTTTGTAGTTTCAGAAAAAAAAAACATTCTTACCAGTTCTAGAATAAGATCTTTTCTCTGTCTGGCTAAAGTCAGCGTTTGTATAATTAAGTAGTGGAAAAAATATTTAAGAGGCTGTTAGCACTGACTTAGTAGACTTCAAAAGTAAATAATTGTACAAAAGTACCAGTTAATTAGGACAGAATATAAAAACTTGAAACAACAGTAAATAAAATAAATAAAACAAAAAAAAAAATACATAAAAAATAATAAATAATACATTTCGAGAAAAATCTTCAGTCATTGAATTTTCATACTCTTAAATGTTATATGATGATGACCGTTAGTTTTTACTAACCAGACTAACTACCAGTTTTAAAACTCGCAAGTAAAATGTCGATAAATATAAAAAAAAGTAAAGTTTACAAACCTGTGAGATGACGTAGAGATTAGAAACGAGAGCCGATTGCAGAATGATAGGTATGTTTGAGGTGTAGAAGAGTTTGATTGGGTATGAGGAGTACTGTCCGCGGTAGCGCGCCGACTTGATCGGTAGGTCCACACGGAAGCCCTGTGGGAGAACACACGAGTTGTAGAATTACTAAAAGAAACATTTGCAGGGTTATACTGGCACAAAAGAAACTACAGGACATGTTTGGTTTAGATGGGCGCGTTAACAGTAATAGTGTACACACAGCAGCAGGTCAAGTTACTACAAACTGTCAAATTTTCTCATTCGATTTTGAACTTAACCAATTTAAAATCATTTGGAGAAATTTGACAGTTTGATATAACCTGCGATTCAGCTGCATCCGTGTACTGGTATTCAGCTGCATCCGGTTAGACTGGAAGCTGACCCCTTCATAGTTGGGAAAAGGCTAGGTAGATTGATTGATTGGTATAACCTGATGGTGTTGTTGTCTGTAAAGTAGTCGGCAGTAAACATAGGGCATCGAACTTTAGAAAAGCCCTTTGTTAGTCGCGATTTGTCATATTTACGCCCGAATACTGTAATTGTTAACTACGTAGCTAGAAATCTATACGAATTTTTGTTTTCGCAGTGCCATACAGCGTGTATCAGAAAGGTGTGGTCATATTTAAGGGTGTGGTACGGACCATCAAACAACAACTTTTTTCGTGGGACCAACATCGTAATCACGAAAAAATAATCAGCCGTCTCATAGTTTGAGTCGAGTAGGTATTGAAATCAAGGATTTTCCGTAAGTAAATAAAATAAATAAAGGTAAGTAGGTACCATCTTGGAGATCTACAAAGGTCAATGTTAACAAGCTAAATAATTATTGTGTGCAGTGAGTATAAGTACACAATAAATAGTGGGATTGTATGGAAAATACGTCAGACCTGTAAAATACATCAGGTAAAGCTTTCTTTTTAGCAGAATACTAAACCATCAAGTAAAATATCTGATGTTGATTAATGCGACGCGCGCAGCACTGAACATTTTGGAGCAAGTAATCTTTTACTTAATTCAAAAGCACATAGGCATTTCAATTTGCAAGCTCTTTGGCATTGCAAATGTCCATTGGCATCGGTAAACACTTTCCTTTAGATGGACAGTCTTTTCCCATTCAAAAGAAAACATCATGGCATACAATAGCAATTATTCCAAAAGAAAACATCATGGCATACAATAGCAATTATTCACAAAGTCAAGAACACTCAAACTTCAAATACTATACAGGGTGTATCAGATAAGTGTGGTCAAATTTAAGGACAAATAGAAAAAAATATCAGCTATCCCGTACAAAGCTTCAATCCCTACTCAACCCAAATGTATGGGATGGCTGATAATTTTTTCTTGATTACGATGTTGTTCCCATGGAGAAAGTTGTTCAGTTTGATTGATGGTCTGTACCACACCTTTCAAATACACCCTGTAAAACACTGTGAACAATAATGCTTATTCCTAAACAGTACTTTTTGAAGTACTTATGTTCTTACCTGGAAGTATATGACGATAGCAAACACGAGGACAGTGGCGAGCAAGTTCATGAGGTTGGGCAGGTTCTGGCGGTAGAAGGCCTCTCGCAGCGCGCGCACCTTGTCCGGGCGCGTGGCCAGCAGGTGGAACAGGGCAATGACTGCACCTTCGAACTCGGTACCGCGACCTACAGGAAAATTGTAGTGCTGAATAACTGTCTAGTGAGGGATCATGTAGGGCTGTTGGTGCTATCTACGGCAGTACGACAGATCTATCTAAGGAGTTCAGTTGGTTGAGATATTGTGAAAACAACCCACTTAGGGCCGATATTTCAAGCTTCAGATAGCTTTTATCTGAGGAATAAAAATTGCGGCTAGATAGCTTATGTATGGAAAATATGTCAAACCGCCATATTTATTCTAGCGTCGCATATACATTATTTGAAAATTGAAAAATTGGCCCTTATTCACAAATAACTTTCAATGAGCACAAACACTGAAAATGTTCTGGAAATGAGGTTAAAAAATTAATTGTACAAAATAGTGTATGTGGCACGAACGGGAATTTAATTAATAGAAAGTAATTTGATAAGGTCATATTTTAATTATTATAATATCAGTTAAACTGGAGTAATTTAAGCCAAGTCATTAGGTGCAATTATTATTATTACTACTGCAAACTGGTTTCAGAGTACAAAATTATAATATAAGGAAAACATAAATTAAGTCAGCTTGCAAACTGCCGTTTCAAAAATTTCATATGCAAAAAACCTATTCAGCAGTTTTCTATAAACTAAGTTGTCAAGTAAATGTTCTCTTTTTCACAATAAGTTTAATGTCAAAAAAAAAGAACATTTACATGATGACATTCAGTGGGTATAATAATCCTACTAATATTATAAATGTGAAAGTTTGTATGTTTGTTACTCAATCACGCAAAAACGGCTGATCGGATTTGGATGAAATTTGGTATACAGGTAGTTTATAACCTGGATTAAGACAATAGGATACTTATCATCCCGGTAGAAGGTTCCCGTGGATAATTTCCGACATACACGCGGGCGAAGCCGCGGACAACAGCTAGTATTTAATAAATGTGGCTGTTCTATGTACAGGGTACTTACCAGTGTTGACGGTAGCCGGGGAGAATGCCTTCCAGACGATGGTCTCACAGATGTTTGTGGCAATGAAGAGCGAGATACCGGAGCCAAGACCATATCCTGTAATGACATGAGTTTATTTAGTAAGCAACAACTCATTCAGAATCCCAATGGTATCCCCAGGATGTAGTTGAGTATTGAAAGCAAATTATATAAAGCAATAGAAAATTGAAGTTTTCTAAATGTAACCAAATTATAAAGCAGCAGTACACGGGACATTCGGTCGTTGACCCTGTCATCATAGTAACTTAAAATTATGAGTTTGGAAAATTCTTTTTATCGTGTTTAGATTTCAATGCCCATCATGTGAAGTTTTGCCAACAAAATTAAAATGCCGACCTCAGTATCAAACCTCCATACTGACCTTTCTGTAGCAACTCGTCGAGCAGCAAGACGATCAGACCAGCGACAAACAGTTGGATGATGATAAGCAGACAGACTCCTGCGCCGATTTCACTCGGTTCGCCGTACATGCCTGTCATTACGTAGACAATGGCTTGACCCACTGTTATCACCATGCCGAATACTGCAGACAAGATTATGAGTTAAATAGGGTATCTTAACAGGATATGTGGGTAATTGGCAGTGACAGAACTATTTCTTATTTTCTAGAATGTACAAACGTAAACGAGGCAAAAGGAGTATGTAAGGATTGTAGCAAGTGGCGTTCTGTAGTTTCTGCCTAGCCCCATGGGAAGGCGTGAGTTTATGTAGAACTATTTGGAAGGATTTGATGAGACCATTATGTTATTGATTGTTTCAATGGACTGCATTGTAGTGAAGTTGAATATTGATAGCATATTATAACTCCTTGTTGTTGGTGTTCCTATGAAACTCCTAAACATTTCTCTCTTCATCAATCTGTCAAATGATGTTGTCTATAAAATAATTTTATTTTTATTAGTAGTTTACTTTTCCAGACAATGAATGCTAAGGTGGAACAAGGTGTTTTCTGTTTGTGCATAGATCATACAATAATTAGATAAGTACTCCAATTGATAAAATCAAGGCTAAATATTATTTATAATGTGCAAAATGTGGGAATTACCAACCATAATCAAGAATACAAACATGAACAAACAAGCTAAAGAGGGCTGTTGCGTTTTGTCACCTCTCTCACTCACACGGACCAAATTTTTTAGAATATTAAATGAAAAGATGCTTTTCTGAAAAATATAATCAATTAGCGGACTAGTAAATAATATTAATTTAATAAGTAATTATTAAAAACACATTTTTATTGTGGCATTTATCTCATCTCAAAAACAGATAATAATTTTCTAGCAGAGTTTATTAATAACACATTAGAAATGTGTTTTTAAAAATTAGGTGCCTATTAAATGAATATTATTTGACGACACGGTTGGCGCAGTGGTTGAGCGATTGACTGCTGCGCAGCATGTCGCGGGTTCGATTCCCGCACGGAACAAATATTTGTACGACCTACAAGTATTTGTTCCGAGTCTGGGTGTTTTTCTATCTATAATATGTATGTATTTACAAAAAAAAAAAAAATGTATATAAGTAGTTTATCAGCCATCTCGTTACCATAACACAAGCATTGGGTTGCTTAGCTTGGGGCTAGATGGCGTTGTGTGATATGTCCAAACATATTTATTTATTATTTACTAAGTCGCTAATTGATTACATTTTTCAGAAAAGCATCTTTTCATTTAATAATCTTAAAAATTCAGTCCCACATGAGCGAGAGAGGTGATAAAAAACGACAGCCCTCTTAAACAAAAGATATTTGTAGTTATCAATGGATATCTTTTATAAATCAATAATCTTGCAATAAGCCAGATATTTGTTATGATATAAAATGTTAAGAATTCATATCAATAAAGGTATACTAATAAATATTTGTAATTAGAAAGCAGTTCCTTCCTTTTGTTATATATAAAAATTGGCAATGTGCCTGACACTTATGTGTATAGGACAAAATTGGCATTCTGCCCCCATATACAAGGTTTAGAAGATATCTAGTAAATATAAACACTGAAAATAAAATATTTTTATTATGAAGAAAATTCTTGAATATTCCTCTTTGATTTTGCTATTTGATGTGATCCAATTCAATTATTGTTGTTTCTATTAATATTTTGTCAAGTTTTGAGAAATTATGACATAAAATTTTATTTTCAAGCTTGGAAATAAGACATAAGTATGCAAGATAATGTCTGCCATCTGATTTGAATATAACCTAAAAGAGAAAGGCAATTTCAAGATCGACTTACATTTCTGTGCACCGTTAAACAAAGCTCTGTCTTTTGGTGTGTCACCAACTTCAATGATTTTTGCACCAGCTAAGAGCTGCATGATAAGGCCAGATGTGACGATGGGAGATATACCAAGTTCCATCAGAGTTCCTCTATTTGATGCAAGAATTACACGGATCCAATAGAAGGGATCTGCGCTGTCTGATGACATTATACCGAATAAGGGGATCTGAAAAGTAATTTTAAGGTTAGAATAGATAGTGATGTTTTTTGCTGTGAAATAACTATGTTGACATGAGAATTTATTTCCATATGTTAGGATTTTATAAAAAAATCAAGTCTACTGAAGAAGTAAAACATGTTTTTTTATTTCATAAAGATATTGCAGTCTAGTGTTTGAATGGGTGTTTCTCTTCAAAAATTGTGAGAATTAACAAAGTTTTTAAATGAAAACATGAAATAAACTATGCAGTTACTTAGAAGTTGATTAAATTATTAAGAAATTTGGATCAATTCACTTAGAATTAGGGCAGAAGACAAGTTTATCTCCAGTAGCATATGGCCACATCACAATAAAATATCAAAAATATTACACTCACCTGACAACATACTAAGAAAATAAATAGAGTGATTGCAGTCCATAATACTTTCTCACGGAATTGGATCTGAAATACAAAGCATTCAGTTAGAAACATACCAAATTATACACTCCAAAATATTCAACATGAAGTACAGTTAGCTATCCTACATACACCAACATTAGGGTTAGGTATGCACTTTCACTTACGTTTTAACACGTATGTAAGCCCTAAATCACTCTAACACGACTACAATCACAAATAGATGCTATTACAAACACAAATAATATCAAAGAATACACAATAATGCAAAATATAACCATGGCTTACCTTTCTTTCTGGTTTTGCTATTTCCGGCAATATACTGCAAAACGGCTTTATAACTTCGAGGAATTTAACTGCAAGCAGAACAATTACATTAATACATCACACTTTTAACACACAACACACAATTTTAGAATAAAATCATATGAAAATGTGGAAATACGTGTACGAGTTTATCACAATTTTTAGTTATAAATATGAACGATACTCACTTCCCATTTTGATTTATTGCGAATTAACTACCCTAACTAAATTATTAACTGATCAATCCGGCTAAAACCATTCAACTTTTGTTCATTAGTAACACTCCAATAGGACTTTTCGCGAGAAAGAGCCTGCGCAACGCCGCCAACGAGCCGTCCGCGAATGACACGTCCACAACGTCACGTCACGTGACCTGTGATGTTGGCGTGTATAATGTTGCTCTCAGCAATCTCTAGGAAGAATAGGTAAAATGTTTAAAAAATCCAATCATTTTAACCACAACTAACATTCTCATTGTTAACCGTAAGATAAATATTATTTTTTTCGGCTCATTAAAATGGGTTCACAGATTTTTGATAAAATTGGATGGCATTCCGTAGTTTAACATTCACTTCAGAAACTATAAAGCGATCATAGGATTTCAACGATCTTTCAATCTGACGGCAAGTCCACGTTTCATTTATTTTTGTTCTAGATCTAGCATTTTTATCGCAAAGCTAGATTTTATCATTTTTGCTTACTGGCAATTTTGTAGTTTTCTTGAGTTTGCGTTCTTTTAGACTGCAGAAACTACTTTATTCTTCCAAAGGTTCTAAGTGTCGGTATCGAGAATACCAGACAAAATTTAACAATTTTTCTGCTGTCAGTTTTGTATTGCATATGTTAGTGTCACTGCCAAGTGCCAAAAACAAACGTCAATTTTTCATTTGAAACCGCACCACCATGTGCTTCTATTAGTAAATAATTTCAGATTTATGCATTTCTAATCATTAAAAATGCAGCAAGCACATCGTGCCGGTAACCTAAAGCAGAGCAATAAAGCTCACAAGTCGCGCCACCGCTCGAAACGTGGTATTTCAGCCGCTGTAAAAGGTTAGTAATTGTCGTTTCTATACTTCATGCTTTTTCCCTTTTTAAAAAGTATTTTAAATTAATTAATATATGCACACAGGCAAAGTAAACGTGAAGGAGTTTGTGCGTCGCAATCGCCATATATTGAAAAAGGATGAGCGTCGTCACCAGGCTCTTCAAATTCGGAAGAACAAACGCGAAGAGGTGTTGTCAAAGAAGCGTGCATTAGGTGGTACTCGCAATCCGCCTTTCTTGGTCTGTGTGGTGCCACTGAACGCGCAGCTAGACGTGCAGTCTGCCCTCGTTATCCTGAAGACATGTTCTGAAGGAGCTGTTGTTACTCAGTCTTCTAATGGGATACTACATCTTGGGTAAGATACAGTTGAGTTAAAACTTTTTACTAAATCATGAAACAAATTATTATCTAATTCAATTCAATTAAATAATATTACAGCTTACCAAACTTTAAGCAGAGATTCTCCTTCATATGCCCTGAAGTGGGCAATGACTTTGCCCTGTTGGATGCACTTAAAGTGGCAGACACAGCTCTCTTCATTACCTCTGCACTTGACGAACCAGTGGATGAATGGGGAGAGAAAGTTCTTGCCCTATCAATGGCCCAAGGCATGCCCACACCAACAGTTGCCACAATGGACATTGAAGGAGTACATCCTAAAAAGCGTACAACAGAGAAACAGAATGTGCAGAAGCTAATTTCAAAATGGCTCCCTGAAGAAAAAGTTGTACAGCTAGACAAAAGTTCAGATGGACTGAACCTATTACGTAGAATTGGTAACCAGAAACGTAACATCATTCATCACAGAGAAAAGAGGCCGTATATGTTGGCTGAAGAGGTTGAATATGTGCCTGATAGTGAGGGAGAAAATGGTACTCTGAAAATTAGTGGGTATTTACGTGGTATGCCATTGAATGTAAATGGTCTGGTGCATATTACTGGGCTGGGTGACTTCCAGATGTCAAGAATTGATGGATTAGAAGACCCTCATCCATTGAACTTGGGAAAAGAGAATGCTAAATCAGATGACACTATGGATGCTGAAGTAACAAAGGTTTCTGTCCTGCATGTTGCTGACCCAGCTAAGCAGGAGAGTCTGGTATCAGAGAATATTCCTGATCCTATGGAAGCTGAACAAACCTGGCCCACTGAGGAAGAAATAGAACAAGCTAATTTAGAGGTAAATATTTTTTTTTTCTACAATTCTTCATGAAAGGAATAAACTTACCTACCAATGCCTTGGCAATTCCCATCCAAAAATAGGGAGTGTTTGTTTGCCCAGCAGTGGACATGTGTTGTCTAAGTATTTATTTGAATATACCTAACTAAAAAAACCCCGGCCACCACCTTTATTTCTTTCTATTTTTAGAAGAATAAAGCAAAATATTATTTTGGTTTATTTTGTCCTTGCTAATTTTGATTTCCGTATTATACAGACTAAAACAAAGAAAGTAAAGAAGGTACCAAAAGGCTGGTCAGACTACCAAGCAGCTTGGATTGTTGAATCTGACGCGGAAGGCGAAGGATCTGACGACGGAAGTGAAAGCGATGACGATGATGATGATGCTGACGAATTTATGTCGTGTGAGGAAGACCAGTCTGACCAGGAAGAGAATGCAGAAGATAATGACTTTGAGTCTGTAACTGAATCTGAAATAGGACCAACAGACGAGAAGTATGATGCTACCATTGATGCAACTGAAGAACATGAAATGCTGCAAAAGTTAGCAGCAGCAAAGGAAGATCGTCAGTTTCCAGATGAGGTTGACACTCCCCAGGATATACCAGCCAGGGAAAGGTTTATGCGGTACAGGGGATTAGAGTCCTTCAGAACATCTGCCTGGGATCCTAAGGAGAACCTACCAGAAGATTTTGCCAGGATATTCCAGTTTGAGAATTATGATAGGACAAGGAGGAGGGTGTTCAAAGAGTTGGAGGATAGCTTAATTAATATGGTGAGTGATTCTTATAATGTTTTACATTTACATTAATACAAGTTGGAACAACTTGGACTAAGAGAAAATTTTCTGTGATTACCAAAAGCATTTGATTGTGTCCTTCATATGACTTAGATTGGAAAACTGAACACCTAAGAGCAACAGCATGAACACTAGTTCTTATTTCTTATCTTAATATCTTTCTTGCTTAATACTATAATTTAGTATGTCAATATCAAAGAAGAGTAAACCTTAAATTACTTTGAAAATGTGGAGTACCCCAGGGTTCATTGTTTGGCCCACTAATTGTATTTACTGTTAATGTATTAAACTGAATAGGACTTGTTGCATTCAGTGTTCCTTCTTTGTGTCGACTCCATATAACTTGTAACCAACTCCAAATTTTTCTTTACAGTACGGTTTCTACATCACGATTCACGTTAAGGACGTTCGCCAAGACTTATGGAAGGCGTTCACTTCAGCTAACGCGAATGCTCCCCTTTCTATCTTCGGCCTTCTTCCGCACGAACAGAAGATGTCAGTCATGAATGTAGCCCTCAAACGTACGGGCGCTAGCGACGAACCTATACAGAGTAAGGAAAGGCTGATCTTCCAAGTTGGATATAGACGGTTTATCGTCAACCCTATCTTCAGTCAACATACAAATGGTGGTAAACATAAGGTTAGTACGAAAATAATTTTCTGATGGCATTGGAAAATACATTATAAACAAATTGAGAGCGGGTCTTCTCGCGATATTCCTTTTTTACTATGTAAACAGGTACCAACTTGTTTCCCGACGTTTCGACCGCCTTGCAGGGATCGTGGTCACGGGAAGACTGATGACATATCAGCGATGTCTTCGTAAAGTGCGGGTATGGGCGAATACCCTCACTTGGTCTTTTCACAATTTTTATTATTGTCACTGTCGGTACTTCTACACACAACACTAATGACGTCTACACATTGGCAGACCTCGTCGGACTACCGGCGTTGCTTGCATTTGCTAATGACTGGATTCCAAGTTGTGGGCAGTCAGTATCCATCCTCTCTGTTGAATTTTTTATATTTCCAGATTTTAATCGCTTCACATACTATTCTGGAGTAATCAGCTATCGCGGACTTGTTGGTTTAACGGTATTTTACAGCTGCAATATGTTCCTTGATCCTTTCGGCGTTTGTTCGTTTTGTGTGCCCTATATATGAACTACCACAGCTGCAATCCACTTTGTATACGCTAGGTGTCTGAAGGGGAATTACGTCTTTCGGAGAACGCAGGCACTTTGAAATGCTAGAAAGTGGACTATATACAATCTTGATGGAGTATTTCTTGAGTACTGTTCCAACTTTGTCTGTCACTCCTTTCAAATACGGCAAGACGCTGCCACTCTGCTAACTCCTATCTGGCCTGCCTTCTTCTTTGGACGTCTGGTATCTCCTTTCTTCCGTTTGTATCCGTTCTCCTTAAGTACCTCCTGAACATGTGCGAGCTCACAGCCTAAGTGTTCAGGGTCACAGAGGTCATATGCTCTGCTCGTAAGAGATGTTGCAACGGATTGCAAATGCCGCGGATGATGGAGTGATTGCGCATTGAGATACCTATCTGTGTGCGTCGGTTTACGGTACACAGTATGTCCCAGGGTACCATCTCCACTTACGGACACTTTCACATCAAGAAAGGCCAACGATTATTCGAATGTATGGAGTTTAAATGCTTCACAAATTGTTCTACTTCGTGCTGGTTGCCTTTCATTATACAAAATACATCGTCGACATATCATTTCCACAGTTTCACATTAGCCGTTTGCATGTCTATGGATCTTTCGATGTCTTCTATCCAGATGTTGGCCATAACCAGTACTACCGGGCTACCCATGGCCACCCCGTCGATCTGGAGATAATATTGTCCACGATATAAGAAGTATTTTCAAGACAATTATTCAGTAAAACATCGTAGTTTGGATACAGATCATTTGCCCTAAGCTTCTTCTCGATGACATCAAGGCAATCCTGAATAGGAACATTGGTGAATAATGACTTAACGTCAAAACTCACCATCACCTCGTCCGGTTCCACTTTGTTTATTTATTTATTTAATGGATCGCCAACAGAGGCTACACAATTACATACATAATTTATTGCAGATACGGACAACACAAATGTGCGCTTCCAATTATAGGCGACCACATCATTCACTTAATAACTAGGTAGGTACAAGAAGTTTGATAAGAACAAGAATCATTAAAATTAATCAAAATACAATAAACGAAAGTCATTGAAAGCGAATCAAAATGAAAACCAAAACAATAAGGGTACAAAATAATACAAAATAATTTTAAACAAATTCAAATAAAAATTAATTAAATTAATTTCAAATAAAATCAAACAATAATAATAATCAAAGAATAAAAATAGAAGTCAAAAAAAAAATATATATTACGATTTGGATACTAAGACGTTTACGTCTTTTTTAAACTTTGGTAATTTGCATGTAATATCCAAATCAATAAGCTTCGATACTCTGTTAAACTGCCTACAGAGCCTTGGCAAAACGGCGAAGTGTCCGAGGTTTGTTTTGGATCCCGGCACATGGAAAAGGTTATAGTTACATTTACGCGGCAAGCGAGATGGTGCGCTTATCTGCAGCTTTCCAAGAAGCTCGCTACAGTCAACAGCCCCGTTGAACAGTTTGTGAAGAAATGTGAGATCTAGAACTTTTCTTCTATCTACCAACGAGGACATCTGATAATGTTGTAGTCTTAGGTCGTAGCTCCTAATTTTTTTCGCCAGACGATCTTTATAGCAAAGATGGTATAGAAAACGTCTTTGTACACTTTCCAAGCGTTTAATGTAGGTATCATAGTGCGGATTCCATACGGTGCTATTATATTCAAGCAGTGGGCGAACCAATGTGTTGTACAGTTTAATTCTAGTCGAGGTTTTAGAAAACGCTTTGCTATTACGCAAGACAAATCCAAGGACCTTGAACCCTTTAGAGGTTATATTTAATATCAATCAATCTGCCTAGCCTTTTCCCAACTATGTTGGGGTCGGCTTCCAGTCTAACCGGATGCAGCCGAATACCAGTATTTTATATGGAGCGACTGCCTATCTGACCTCCACAACCCAATTACTGGGTAATACGATACCCCTTGGTAAGACTGGTTGTCAGACTTTCGGGCTTCTGACGACCCGTAACGACTGTCAAAGATCCACGAATGACAGCCGGGACCAACGGCTTAACGTGCTTTCCGAGGCACGGAGGAGTCTCGGTATGTAAAGATGGTCACCCATCTACGACCAACCCCGGCAAGCGTAGCTTAACCTGATGGATCGACCCGTACGGCCTTTATTAATTAGCCACGAGCTCCTCAGGTTATATTTAATATATGCCTATCGAATTTCAGTTTCTTGTCAAATACAATTCCCAAGTCACGAACTTCTTCTACTTCATGTAGTGTTTGCTGTTGCAATGTGTATTTGTTGGATTGCACTGTTTTATTACGCGAGAATTGCATGGAGTGACATTTAGAGACATTGAGCGACATTTTGTTTACTCTACACCAATCCGCCATTCGATCAAGATCAGCTTGTAAAAGTGCACAATCGGAGTTGGTCAGTATTGGTTTCATAATTTTAACGTCATCTGCGAACAGGTAGAAACTTGAGTGTTTAAAACATGACGTAATGTCGTTGATGAAGATGTTAAAGAGGATAGGGCCCAAGTGCGATCCTTGCGGGACTCCCGATGTAGCTGGAAAGGTGTCAGACTGGTGACCATTAATTACCACTTTTGAATTCCTGCCAATGAGGTAAGAATGGAACCAATTAAATAATGACCCCCCTATTCCCAATTGGTTTAGTTTATTCAGTAGTATATTATGGTCAACCTTATCAAATGCCTTACTGAAGTCTGTGTATATCGTGTCTACCGGTATTCTTTTATTATTATATTGTTCGTTCTCAATTTGTTTATAATGTGTACAAATCGCGAAAGTTTAAAAAGTTTAATTGGAAAATACACTTTCATTATCAGCTCCATCAACTGTTGTATGGACCGACGTAGGCATCTAACGGCTCTTGAAGAGTACACTAGCGCTCTTGTGCGATGTCGTATGAACTCTAAGACGCTGAAAACAATGTTTATTATTGAATGACATAACAAACTGATCCTCTTTGAGCTATGGTCATGGTTTTTCTAACATTGTTGTTTTTATTTCAGTATGAGAGATTCTTCCAACCAGGGTCGACATGCGTTGCGTCTTTCTTTGCGCCGATACAGTTTAGTCCGTCTTCAGTACTATGTTTTAAGGTAAGCCTCTTAATTGTTTAACATTTATCTCCATGTATAATATTTTCTCTGGCATATTTTTTTTTTCACACTTAAATCTGTGCTATAATTTCTACATACTTTGGTAAATAATCTAAAGCATTTTTATGTTACAGGAGAAGAAAAACACAAAGCTACAATTACTAGCAACAGGAGTACTGTTATCCTGCAACCCAGACAGGTTGATTATCAAGAGAATTGTGCTGTCTGGTCATCCATATAAGGTATTGTATTCTCTACAAACATCCTAGCCTTTTCCCAAATAAGTTGGGGTCGGCTTCAAGTCTAACTGGATGCAGCTGAATATCAGTATTTTACACGGAGCGACTGTCTATCTGATCTCCTCAACCCTGTTACGGGTAAATACCCTTGGTAAGACTGGTTGTCAGACTTTTGGGCTTCTGACGACCCGTAACGATTGTCAAAGATCCACGAATGACAGCCGGGACCAACCGCGGCAAGCATAGCGTAACCTGATCGGCCGACCCGTGCGGCTGTTATTACTTAGCCACGAGCCCTTCTACAAACAATATTGCATAATCGTCACTATCCTCCTGACCTTATCCAGTTATCCCAACCCAACATGTTTTCTTCCATCATCATCTCAGCATTGTGTGACTGACACTGGCATGGCCACCATTAGAGATTTTAATTTTGATAACACAAAAAATTTGTCGAAGAGCTAGATCTCTTGCTAGAGCTAGAGCTCTTGGACTATACTTAAATATTGAACTCCTTATAATCTTCTAAACTAAGACCCGACGAAATCTGTGACTTGGCGAAAAATTGCGACTAATTAGCGACTAAATTTGGGAGAAAACAGATCTTCGCTAGGTGGCCTAGTTTTTAAACACGCTTTTATTAGCTTCACTTGTATGTATGTTTGTATGTAACGGAATCTTTGAATTCGATTTTTACCCACTTTAAATGGTCGGATTAATCCAAAATTTTGCACACTTATCAGGGTCCGATGACATTACAATAATTTAATAATTTTATCCCATTATCCTGATCAAGATCATCAGGATTTAACGATTTCCTTCCGGAGAGGTAGCCTGAGGAACGGCTACCACATCCAAGTTTCGTATTCCAAAAGCAGGTATAGGTATCAGCTAGTTTCTTCATGATGTTTTAAAACTAAAAAACACGCTGTAATACCATTAAACTGAACTAAAAAGTAACAGACATTAATTTTCTCCTTAATCACTTTATTATTACATTTATGTTATCAAAATTAAAATCGCTGGTGGTGGCCATGCCAGTGTCAGTCACACCTTTTTCCGACATACCGATAATACCGATGTTGTTTTGTTTCCAGGTTAACAAGAAATCGGCAGTCATAAGATTCATGTTCTTCAATAGAGATGATGTTCTATACTTCAAACCTTGCAAACTCAGAACGAAGTATGGTCGCACTGGACACATAAAGGAAGCTTTAGGTACGTGTTACTGCAGATTTCATTGACTGTGTGTCATCACAGATCTATAGAGGTATGAGGAACAGGGTGTAAAGTTCACTCATCCTCCATAGAAAAGGGAGGGTCCTCCGACCAGACAGGTGTTGTGTCTGGTGGGCTACTGCCCGATGATTGATATCGGGATGTTGTATAATATGCCAGTCGCTCGGTAAACTCTGCTTGCGCGATGCAGGATTTGTATGACGTCGGGTCTTTGATACGTAGTTCGCATGTGGCGTTGTAGATGCCGCCACAGATCTGTGATCAATAATAGGTGGTCATCATCAGCCTATTAGCAAATCACTGCTGGAAAAGTAGGGACTGAAAGTGCACTCGATCCTCGGCGATTCTCATTCTCTGAGAAGATTGGCTTACGAACGGTTGACTCAGGCCCAATGATTGAATTACCTGAAAGTAGTGGGAACTCTGTAAGTAGTCCTTTTAACTCTTTCGGGGGCACTTTCTTATAGACAGCAATATCATGTGTTTATGCATTTCCTGGTTATGTATAGGGTTGAAAGATTATAAAAATAAAAGAAAAAAAAATATACAAATTAAGGCTTTCGAGGATTGATTCAAAACTATTGACAGTTCATCGATAACTGGCGCCACTGGTATCATAATATTAAGGGCTGATTTTTCAATAGTCTGATAAGTCTTATCTGATGAATAAATATGACAGTTTGACATATTTTCTATACAAAAGCTGACAAATTGAAATATTTATTCTTCAAATAACTTTTATTTATGGATGGCTATCATGAAAATGATGACAGCGGCAAAGTTTTAAATCGTTAGATTCGCCGTACCGCGTCAAAAGATAGTCGCATTTCTGTTGCGTTTTGACACCTCTGACACGCAATGACGCAGTGACTTCCCTTGATTGTCATGGGAACGCTGTTTAATAATGTGGAGCTCTCTCATCTCAGTATCGATACTTTTTCTGGTGACTAAGGCTGGGCACCCTTGATAATGTTCCTGTTAGACAAATAATGGGTTGTTCCATTTGACAATTTGTTAGCTGACGTCATAAACTATAACCTTAACCGTCCACGCTTCGCTGGTTAAAGTTACTGTTAAATATCTGTCAGACGCGTCGAATGTCATGTCCCTGCTCCGAACTTTATCTTTTACATTTGACATGACGGTGCAACAGCAGGTAGTCATTCTATGGTCATTTTATCTTTGACGGAAACTATAACCTAGTCCTTGGTGCAACCCACCCGAAGTATGGTGAGGGCAAATCTAGCGATGTTTGACTTAATGTCAAATACTGGTGAAAATGACAGATTTTCATGATGTGTGTGTGTGTTACGGCCGATTTCCTATGAAACCAAATATTTAGCGTATCTAACCACTGACAACTACAATATTATAAGCCAAGAACTACGTTTGCCGAGCTCAGGCCGGCCCTGAAATATTTTCATCAACCAAATATTTTCTCTGTGCAGGTACTCACGGTCACATGAAGTGCGTTTTCGACGGTCAGCTGAAATCTCAGGACACGATACTCTTGCACATGTACAAACGAATGTTCCCCAAGTGGACCTATGAAAACTGTATTGTTACTGATAGAGATACTAAGGACGCTGATGTGATGGACTAGATATTTGTGTGGTTTAAGTATAAGTAAATAAATGAAAATATAATCATAATATTGTTTAGCTTACCTTGATTGATGCCATGACCATGCGTGTGCTTCAGTAATTTTCCTATGGGTTGAGAGAATTTTCACAGAGTATCGTCATAGGTAGAGCTTGTGTACGCTGAAATGACGCGCCCCACTACCGGCATTTACCGTAGTGGACTTAGACTAACTTAAGGTGATATGTAAAAAGCGAACTGGGCGGGAATAAGAAAGTGACAGAGTCAATTACTTCCACATGCGAAAAAAAGAGAGCGCAGCAATGCACTGGAACCAAAATAAAAGCGCCAAATCAAATAAAAATTGTTTAAAAATAAATTAAGCTATCTATCAAAATTTCAGTCAGATTTTTTAATTACCTAATGCGCACATTTTGAATGCAATTTTGCAATGAAATACTTGGGATTTTAGAGTTACAGAAAAAAAAAATAACCCTCCTTTTGGGCTTCGCCGCAGTCGGGTAAAAAGTAGAGGTCTTTTCGGAATTAAATTCTATCCAGGAAATTTAACCCAATCGCGTTTTCCTTCAGTCAAAGTATTAATCTAATAGTCATTAAACATATATCCAAAAATTAAATCCATACATGCTGCAATAGTGCAATAAATGGTTACGAAAAAGCCTCCAATTTACTTTGGTATCGCCTTACGTACTGGGGCGCGTCCCAAATAGTAGAATAAGCGCGTCATTTCAGCTTGGACGAGCTCTACACATAAACTTACGCCTTCTTCCCATGGGGGTAGGCAGTAACTACAGAACACCACCAACTACGATCCTTAGGATGCTTTTGCACCAGATGCAACTATGCTGAGAGAAGATACTCGTAAAAGCTAAGCTACGAAACTATGTAACCGTTTCCACGTTTGCTAAGCTATGTAGCGGAGCGAGTAAGATGTACTATGAAAATGCACCGCTGCAAGGTAGCTGTGCGAGGAAGATACGCAGCTCGAGCTATGCGACGTATCGACAATAGGGAAGCCACGGCGAGCTCTGCACAGTGCTACACCACTTGCGACCATCCATAGCACCCATATGAAAAACGTAGCTTAGCTGTTGCATCAGTTTCCACCAGTAGTGCGTGTGTGTGTGTGCTATGTGGACCAATGAATATGATTGGTGGATATCAAACGCATCCATAGCACCCATACACTCCTCTTGCTTCGTTTACGTTCAGTACCTGGGGCCCCAATTCTGTATTATTCCCCGCTTATAAACCACACAACAATATCGTGTCTCGACCCCTTTTTACACGACTGCGGCGAAGCCCAAAAGGAGGGTTATGTATTTGACCTGTATGTATGTCCGTTTCTTTGTTCCCTCGTAACTCCTAAACGAATGAACGGATTTCGATAAATTAGATTTGGTCTTTAGATTTATCTTGGTAGCGCGAGTGTCACTCGCTACATTAAAATCAAATACCTACAAAGTAAAATGGCGGATTTGGGGTGCCATATTGTGGAGTTTGAAATTTTTTTTTCTTCTAATACCATCGAGTGGGATATCAAAATGAAGGGTTTCAAAAGGTGATTATAAAAATATATGCAACTTACATGGTTAAAAGTAATTCAAAGTGACAAATCGTAAAAAACACTATTTCTCTCACGACTAAAACTCCTTGCAAGAACTAAATCGTTTGCGAAATCTTTCATATTTGTAAACTAAAAAGCTGGAAATAAAAAGAAGTAATAAAAAAAAACTAAAAAACCCAACTGCGGTAAAAAACTGAAAAGTTAAAAACAAGCCCATTTTAAATTAAATAAAAGTTGGAAGCAGGCAAGACCCATTCCATTTTTATATTTTCTACCTCAAATGGGTCCCGCCTACTTCCAACTTTTATTTAATTTAAAATGGGCTTGTTTTTAACTTTTCAGTTTTTTACCGCAGTTGGGTTTTTAGTTTTTTTTAATTACTTTTTTTTATATACAAGATGTTAGGTTAAACGAGGGACATACTTTAAGGGGGATGCGCTAAAGCAGCCCGCGAAATTCAAATTTTCTTACGTTTTTTGTAATTCGCAGATCAGTGTCAGGTTGTATGTTGATTAAAATATGAACGCGCATAAGTTAGAATTGACCTCAAATCTAGCGATTTCATGAAATCATGAGGTTTGAGGTTAATTCTAACTTATGGAGTTGTATTGCTGATTGAAATGATTATAATTCTGTAAAGCCATATTTGCTACGGCCGCGTCTCATATTTTAATCAACATACAACCTGACACTGGTGCCGATTCTCTTGTGAACGCACTAAACTAAAATTAGAGAATCGCTATCTTTTACTAACAGGCAGCGCGAGAAAAGGACGGCTATAGCTATGAACTAAGTTGGAGATGTCAAACTAGTTCACGCCTTGCGCTTCACCGTGTTTTTAGTCGACATGTTTTTACGTGTCGTCTAAATGTCTATGGAAAAATTAGTTCTAACTAATTTGACAGCTCTAATTTACTTCCGTCCCTTTCTTGTCATAATAGAGAGAAAAAGATAGCAATAGCCTAAATTAAGTTTAGTTTGTGCACAACAGAATCGGCACCACTGACCTGCAAATTGCAAAAAACGTAAGAAAATTTGAATTTCGCGGGTTACCTTAGCGCATCCTCCTTAACGGAGTGTAGTACTCATGAAAATGAACAACTTTTACCATGAATCTAACCCTGAAATATGAAAAAAAAAACGGCTGTTCACTACAAAATGCTAAACCTACGCGATCAAAATGTACGAGACAACCGATTTTTTTTTTCATATTTCTGGATTAGTTGTTCATTTTCATGAGTACCTACTACAGTATGTCCCTATAGAGAATAAGTTATTATCAGATGTCGTGATTAGCTCAAGGGATTGACGTGATTTCGAAGTAAGGAATTGTTAAGTTGTCATAGTGAATTAGGGCCCAGGCGACCGAACTCTGCTCGGGTGAAAAAACGAATTTTCCCAGATATTATACCTAGCTAAGTAGATCGGTTTTTTGCCCGTAAACCCCTATATTGCAACTTTCATCGAAATCGTTAGAGCCGTTTTCGGGAACGTGAATACATAATAAGGGCGTAGTCTACCGACGTTTTCGCGGCAGGCTATGCGACACCGCGCAGCGTAACACGACGCCGTCACCTCGTGTGTCTTAGTTTATTTTATAAGTTGTATTTTATATGTATTAGTATATCATTTTTGTTATGTTGTAATATTTTTTGTTTGTATTTGTGTATTGTATTTTGTATGGGCCACAGCTGCCTGAAATAAAGGAAATTAAATTAAATTAAATATAATATGCCGGGGGGGGGGGGGGGGGGGCACCAAGATACAGCATTCTCTACAACACCAGGGATTTTAATTTTTATAGGTACTTAACAAAAAAAATTAGTTGCTAATTAGTGGCAAATTTCCACCAAGTCAGATGTATTTGGGTCTTAGTTTAAAGAGTTCAATTTATCGAAAAGTTCGATAAACTCTGATCTAGCTCTTGGATTATACCTTAAAAACTGAACTCATTATATCTTCTAAACTAAGACCAGACTAAATCTGTGACTTGGCGAAATTTGGAGACTAATTAGCAAGAAAACGGATCTTCGCTAAGTGCCTTCGTCTTTGAGATATAATATATCTTTCTTATATTATAAGAAAGAAAGAAAATACGTTTATTTGCGGTAAACATGACGACAACACAATAAATGTGCCCAAGCTGGGGAGATGCTCTCCAAATCCACCACCGACAAACCCTTATATCTTTTGAACCAGTGACCGACAAATTCTGATATTTAGCGACAAATGACTAATCAACGACCATTTTTTGTGTTATTAAAATCCCTGATGGTGGCCATGCCAGTGTCAGTCACACACAGGGGGTCTTGTCTTTGCAATGTGTGATTCTATATTCTAGAAACGTGCAAACTTACCTTTTTCTATGAGGGTAGGCAGAATAAAGAGTGCCACCGGCCATGACATTTTGTTTTGATATAGTTGACAAGGAAAAAATTACAAATAAAACCCACGTTACGTTTCCACATCTTTATTGACACATGAAGCGCGAAGGCCTACTCAGTGAACATCGGGGGTAGAAATCTCTTCGCCACTAGCCTAAGATTAACCGTAATCTCTTATGAGGCAGTGAAATAAGTGAAATACTTCGATACAAGTTATCGTAAGTCCACAACAGATTCCAGAACAGATTGTAAACGTAGGCATAGAAAATGAAATAATACTTCGTACACACTACACAAGCGAAACTCCCTCTTTTATCACATTAAAAAGAATGCTGGAAGGCTAAAAGTGATACCGGTGACTGAACAGTTGTGTGGAAATCAGAAACGATGGATGGACTGTGTGAAAGATGATATGGCTGGAAAGGGAGTGACTACCGAGATGACGACTAATAGAGAAATATGGAAGAAAAAGACATGTTGCGCTGACCCCAAATAAATTGGGATAAGGGCAGGAGAGTGATGAAAAGAATCCTATTAGCTTCCAGCTTTAGGGCGTATGATGCGCCCAATTACGAATTTATACTGTATTCGTGATTTAGATTCCAAACATGTAAACAAACAAATTTACTTACGACTTTTTCAATAGGTATTCTGATATAAACTTAATTTACATTTGCAAAAAGTTGATATTCGTTAATTGGAAATAATCTCAATTGGAAACAAGGATTTGAAATAGTTTTTTTTTTAAATTTATTTTTCTATTCTTAATGATAACAAACGCCACAACATAATTTTGGCGCATCATTTTGAACGCGCGCATTATTGTAACGCCTTTATATACCCCACCCTAACGCGTAGTGTGCTTGGTACAAAACTTAGTATTTTTTTCGAAAAAGAACAAAAAAAAAAAAACTATTACAATAAGCACGTCAGATAGACAGCTGTATTGCGCCACTAAAGTTTGACTCTATTAATTTTAACCCACAAAGCAACGCAAGACGACCTCCGGAAATCTCGCAACAGTTGTGTAATATTTTAACATCTTGTCGACTTACAATAACTTATAATCTAAAAAAAAAAGTTGCACAGAACGTCACAAATAATATTACTTTAATAGTACAAAAATTAGTGAGTTATTATTACGACAACAAAAAAACTACTGAATTTATTCATTGCACTGCATTCTCTGCAATCGTGCGCACATAACACGAGCGAATTATTATAATACAAGTATTAATAATAACAACTACTAATAATGTATGAATGCAAACAAATTGTACTATTCGGTGTGATTAGTGATAAGTGGAAAAAAAAGATTATTTAAAAACGTACATAAAAAAAAATTTAAGAGTATTTTCTCGCAGTTCCTGCTGCTTTGTCAAATTGAAAATTATATTCATAGCACTAAAACACGTAATGTAATGTAGAAAGATGTTTTAATGGAAACTAGTATAGAAATACAGCGTTCAGATATTGATATACTTATATACATTAACAAGAATATAATTTAGCCGATACCGCTGTACCGCACCTTAGGCATGTGCTCGGCGAGACGGGGATGCAGTGCAGGCAGCTCATTGGTGAACGCTCACGGCAACCCGCCCCCGCAGTACAGCGGTAGCGGTCAAACTATAGTATTGTTTTGATCGGCTGAAATGTACTGTCGCAAATTGCATTGTCTTGGCTGTTGCTTTTTAGCAGCCGAATCCTAGTATTTTATAGCTTTCTTAGCAATGTAATCTGTAACCGGCTTAAAGTAAGAAATATCTGAACGCATTATAAATCTCACGGATAGTCATCTAATCGTCAAACATCAATTTGTTTAAAAATAAGAATGAAAAAATGGTCCATGAAAGAAGACACGAAAACAGATATATTTCTAATGACTCGAATGGTTTCAATGGAAATCGGCGAGTAAAACGATTCGCAATCACGAGTTAGCATCAATCACGGCTCATTTTCAATCTGCCGACTTGCATTAGAACTAGGAAATCTATTTAATCGTAACTTCAAAATCTCATGTATCACAAAATTAAGCAAATTAAGAATGATAGAAACTTAATGTAAACTAGCAAAGACTTTAAATTTTCTCATCAAAATCGTTAATTACCTAACCTAAGTAGGTACGTCAGCGACATCTCATACACGTAGTTATTAAACGCTTACACAATCTATCCTTCAAGCGCCATCTTAGCCACACAATATTTTTTATTTAGAAATTAATATATATAATCAGTATTTAGGTTTAATTTCGGTTTAATTTCTATTTCTCTATTTTAAAAGGCAAGTGTTTCACAGTTGGGTACGGCAGGCGTGACCAGCGCATGTCAAATGCGTTCGATATTTGAATTGCGCGCAAAAATTCACACGTCCATCTATTTTGACAGCTCGGTATTTTTGTTTTTTTTTTTCAGGGAGGTTTGTTGTGTTTATGCTTTAGGTTTTTTATTGCGTCGCTTCTTGGCGTCCGCGGCGTCGGGAGGCGATTGCTTGGCGCTGGTCGTGTTGGCTGACACACCGGACTTGCTGTAGAGGTTGTTTAGGAACTCCTCGAGGTTGGGGTCGTGACTGCAACATAGCAAATATTAAATATATTAATCTACTAGCTATCGC
This sequence comes from Cosmia pyralina, assembly GCA_946251885.1. Lineage (NCBI taxonomy): Eukaryota > Metazoa > Arthropoda > Insecta > Lepidoptera > Noctuidae > Cosmia > Cosmia pyralina. Next base: position 24,881,558 of record OX276344.1, read on the forward strand.
CAGCGGTTTCGCCCGGTACATGACGGAAATGATCCTACGGGAACGTACTACCGGGATAAAAAGTATTCTATGTCCTAATCCAGGTCATGGTCTACCCATGTGCAAAATTTCATCCAAATTCGTTAAGCCGTTTCAGCGTGAAAGCGTAACAAACAAACAAACAAACTCACTTTCGCTCAATTTTATAATATTAATTAGGAAGTTAGGGTAATCCTAACAACTAATATTATAAATACGAAAGTGAGTTTGTTACAAAACCAGATTTATCTTTCGACCTGGGGGAGGTTAAAACCATTGAATAATTTTTGAATGTCGAACTTTATTCCGACTATGTTAAAGTTCTAAATACAATCCGAGTCCAAGTTGTCAATTTTGTATTTAGAACTCTAAGTCAGTCGAAATAAGGTGCGATATAAAAAAAAAACTAGCTAAGTGTTTTAAGACTAAAGCTTGAACCAAAGTTGGAACTTGTTTTGTATTATGAATTTATGACGGTTAATATTTAAATTGACACCTTTCCGAACATTTTAGATGTTGACTTACCCAGTAGATGGTCTCTGGTTGATGTCGGCAGCTGCGGCCGCTTTATTGCCAAGCACGATCCGGTACTGAACCACATGGCAGTCCGGCCTCAGTTGCTTCAGATTCTTTTTCTGATAAAAAGTAAATGATTAATGACATTATATTCGCCATCACAACGCATCCAACCTACAACCAATGAGAGAATGAGTTCCGGACACCTGTAAAATATATATGCAGTCCTTTCACATCATTGAGACAGGAAAACTATGGAGATGGCACATTCTACTATACGAAGAATAGTAATTAATGCAAATATCTATCATAAACACAATGTTAAAAAGCGTTTTGTTTCTTTTTAACTAATCAAGAGCTGCTTATGAAAAGAGAGACATCAAAATCACAGAATAATAATGTTACAGTATAGTTTATCTTCACAACACCGAGCGAAACGACGCGCTTCGAAATTGCGGTATATACCCAGTACGCACAGAGTACTTTTTTATATATAGGTATAGAGGCTTTACTCGATGGCTTCGGAAGGAAAGCGATTGATGGCGCCATCTGTAACTACAAACCCCAAACTTTCCTGCTATAAATAAATATATATATATAGGTCTACCAGCAATCCTGATCCCGCCTGTTTGTTATGTTTTTAGATATTACGGGCTTCAGAAAACCCAGAAAATAAGAAACACATAATTTATTTTGCAATAAAAACCTATTCATATAACTACACTAGAGATGGATGAAAACACTCGATGCGTAAGTCCGAGGAGCTCAGGCACGGGCACAGAACACTATTACTCCTAGCGGAGAGCAGGGTTTCAACTCGAAGAATTACGGAGAAGCACCAGGTTGTTAAAATTTGTTGAATTTATCAACAAAGACGACCGGCACTAATGCCAGATGGAAATGTGGTATTGCTGACCTGATGTATTATAAATTATAATGTTACAAGAATAAATAGTCACTCAGTCATTGACCCTGTAGTGTAACGAAACCTATTTTCAATTTAGGCGGTTAACGCTTACAAGCGACATCTATGTTTTCAAACCATAAATATTATAATACGTCTAAATCAAAATGGCATTATGAAATGGACCTGTTAGTATCATAAAGAACTCTTTCAATTTGGTATCATTATTATTTCCCTACTTGTTATTATTCTGTGTCTAAAATGTTTGTCAAGGACTAAAGGCAACTCTTGTGTGAAAATTGATTAACTTTGCTTCGGTAGTTTTTGAGTTAGCTTAATTTCGGAAGTCGGTGGCAAAAAACGAAAATACATTTAACTAGACACCGACTTTTTAAATGATTTATTTGTCAAAACATGTGTTTACATACAATAGCATGCAGGATGTTCAAATTAGTATTTAGGTCTTACAAACATGTTTTGCCTAACGAGGCGTACAAATATATGTTTTACAAATTGAAATAAGTAGGTACAATAGATTGGCCTTCATCTTAATTAAATGTCAAAAAAGTAAAATAAATAAAATCAGATCTAATAAGAATTCATAATGTCAAGAATAATATTAGATAAATATAAAATAGAATAGAAAACACAATATGCTGCATGTCATCCTTATTAAATCCTAAGATGTATTAAACAAATCAAAATTAATGAAAAAACATTGAAATATGTAATCAAAAAAAAAAAAAAAAGTTGGTGCCGAGTTTTATGGTAGATGTGCCGACAAACGGTTGCTTGCTCTCTTGCACTCGCAGTGACAACCCTACGAAAGGCGGCCATCTTAAGTGCACGATTTTTTCTAGGTATGCACGCTTGCAATTTTGTAGGTATGACAAGTCCATTTCATTTTAAGAAGAATAATTTATTTTTCAAAAGTATACAAACATTTAAATAATATGGTGATTCACTTTATTCTATAGCTGTCAGTAACCATATAACAACGTCAATAAATATCACAGTGATGCAAAAACGAAGGTAAATTTACTGTGGACTGTAAACGCCGATTACGAAAAGAATACGTATTTTAGGAATTTAAACTTTATTAGTACGCATTCTCTCGGTGGCCAGAATATGAGTCCTGTCTATACAGATTATAAAATATTAAAGTCACTTTTAGTGTCTGTCTGTGTGACCGCGTTGTTCTTCTAAACTACGCAACGGATTTTCATACGGTTTTCACCATCATTTAGAGAACTTATTCCGGAACTTTTATATGTTTATTAGGTTTAATAAACTTATATTTAATAAATAAATCTCGATGTTTTGTCAAGTCGTAAAAACCGTGCGAAGCAGGGCCGGAGCGCTAGTATTTTATAAGAAAGAGGGAACGGAACAATCAATCTGCCTAGCCTTTTTCCAACTATGTTGGGGTCGGCTTCCAGTCTAACCGGATGCAGCCGAATACCAGTATTTTACATGGAGCGACTGCCTATCTGACCTCCAGAACCCACTAACTGGGTAATACGATACCCCTTGGTAAGACTGGTTGTCAGACTCGGGCTTCTGACGACCCGTAACGACTGTCAAAGATCCACGAATAACAGCCGGGACCAATGACTTAACGTGCTTTCCGAGGCACGGAGGAGTCTCGGTATGTAAAGATGGTCACCCATCCACGGACCGACCCCGGCAAGTATAGCTTAACCTGATGGACGACCCGTGCGGCTGTTATTACTTAGACACGAGAGGGAACGGAACAATAGGGAGTGAATACCTGGCAACTGGCCCACTGTGTGATCTGGTAGACTGCGCCGTCCATGCACGCGTAGTACATCACGAGCAGTCCCATCATACTCGACTCTGCCCATATGTCGCCCTGAACACAAACAAATGAAAAGTGTGAAATAATCACAAAATCTGAGAAGACTAGGCTTAATAATTTTCTGGGTCGCGAATAAAACAAATAAATAAAAACTTTATTCAGTTCAGAAAAAAAAAACTGTACAATATTAAAGAAAACCAGCCAAGTGCGTGTCGGACTTCGCACATTTAGGGTTCCATACCAAATCTGATTTATCAATATATTGGTATTTGTTACAATTGCAGTAAAATATACGTAATAATAAACATTATCGCTAAATTTCAAGTTCATAGGTCAATGCGAAGTTAGTACATTCTTTGGAACAATATTTTGTAAAAAAAAAAACTGACTGGTGGCTTCTCATTCCTTTAATTCCAATATTTAAAAAAAAAATGTATTTATCTTTTCAAAAAGCTCAAGTAAACAACGATACCCCACTCGATAGGGTAGGTAAATTTTTATTTTCGCGCCCCTCGTTTATCTTTATGGGAGCCCCCTTAAAAAAGTTTAATTTTTTTTTAAAGTTTGAAGACTGTAGCTCCAACCGTTTGGTTTTAAAACCTGTGTGTCAGACGACGGACAGACAGATAGACGGACCCGTGAGTGACAGCAATAGAACTCCGTTTGGACCCGGAACCCTAAAAAACTAGTAAGTATCAGATTATATAAAGAGTCTTAAGTGCTAGATTTTTACAAAATTCCCTGGACACCACACTAGGATTCCCTGTGTCGTGGGGTCAACTCTCCTCCCAAGTAAAGCAAACATGCCAACGATTCTGGCAGACATAACTCACAAAACTCGCACGTAACTATTACAAAATTCAGTTTTTTGTTTTAATCTGCTATCGAATAGTATATTGTCAACATAAGGGATTGATTGTTATTACATTGGTCTACTAATCAATCAATCTGCCTAGCCTTTTCCCAACTATGTTGGGGTCGGCTACCAGTCTAACCGGATGCAGCTGAATACCAGTATTTTATATGGAGCGACTGCCTATCTGACCTCCACAACCCAATTACTGGGTAATACGATACCCCTTGGTAAGACTGTTTGTCAGACTTTCGGGCTTCTGACGACCCGTAACGACTGTCAAAGATCCACGAATGACAGCCGGGACCAACGGCTTAACGTGCTTTCCGAGGCACGGAGGAGTGTCGGTATGTAAAGATGGTCACCCATTCACGGATCAAACCCGGCAAGCGCAGCTTAACCTGATGGTTGGTCTACTAATCACAACATCAAAAATATTATTTAATATCAGATTTACTGATCAAAGATTGAATCTACGAGGCAAACATAATTAAAAAAAATCGTTGAATAATAGCTACTTTTGGGCAAGATTGGGAGGGCATATCCGGGTGTAACCCGTCCGGAGGAATCTGAATGGTTGGCCTACTTTTATCCCTATGTCTACAATCCCGGCAAAACATAGGACAATAAATAGATATAAAAATGTCATCCTACCGAGTGTGAAATATTTATTATCTACACATACATGTATACAAATAAATAAAATTGAAGTATCTGTAATGTCAAAATTCTTTTTCGAAAATAAATTTAGCTTAAGTTACTCCTATAACATCAGCTATCTGCCATTGAAAGTCCCGTCAAAATCGGGCCAGCCGTTTCGGAGATTAGCCGGAACAAACAGACAGACAAAATTTTAAAAAATTGTTTTTTTGTTATTAAATACCGTGTATCTATGTTCATATTAAGCATTTAGTAACAAGCTGTTATTTTGACATTACAAACAGACACTTCAACTTTATTTATATGTATATAGATAACTTTAAGTCCAACCAAATCTCGTTTTCGGTTTTTGACAATTTTCGGCAGAAAAAGAATATAATTTGCTGCCCTGCCGAAAAAAACTAAGCGCTGGCAAACAAATACTTTCAATGTCTTTTAGAAAGTAAAGTTTCGTTTGATTTAAGATTATACGGTGTATTGATTAAATAAAAGATTGACACAGCATTGCTTTTACTAAATAAAAACATACCTATCTAAAACAAAAAATTTTATCGTTTTACTGCCGAAAATTCAAATCAGGCCGAATTTCGTTTTCGGCCAAAAAACAAACTATTTTCGGTCGGACTCTACAAATAATACATTTTCAGGCACTTTTGAATTGTCAAGGAGTCAGTCAGAATGTTGAAGCTAGTAATTACCTCTTTAGCGGAGTGTCGTATCTTGCACTGCACACAGTAGCGCGCGGCGTAGCACGGCCGGTCCGTCAGCACGCGCTTGTGGCGACGCCCGCAGTTCGTGCATCTGATACAAGTCACATGTCATTGTTTTGGGTAGGCTAAGTAACCTGTTGAAATATCGGGAAAGATTAATAGATTGGGTGATAGAAAACCTTAGATTTAAAGCCTTGAGGAAGAATTAGATCTTGAATGTAGATAACTGAAAAAGAAGTCATTTTGTCATTTACTAGCTTTTGCCAGCGGCTTCGCCCGCGTGGATGTCGGAAAATATCCCACGGGAACGTACCTACTACAGGGAATCCCTTCCTTATTCCTCGTCTACATTATAAAGGGAACCTCTGTGCAAATTTTCTGCTTTATAGGTCCAAGGGTTTGGGCTGGGCGTTGATGAGTCAGCAGAAGTTTTCTTTTTATTTATATAGGTTATTTAAAAATAAAATAATTAAGGCACATACGCTTGGGCACCCTTTAAAAAAAATGTAAAGGTTTATGCGGTGATATAAACCAATAATTTTTAGACGTTAGTGTTAATTGGTATTAAGATAAAAATTATAACTTGTATACAAAATACAGAAAGTTCGACTTGACAGACGTCCAGCATTGTGGAACCCTTTAACTTTTAGTTTTAAAACATTCCTGCCTATTTAAAACGAACATTTGATTGTCGACTATGTTACCTGATGGTGTTAGCCGCGAACTCCATCTTGTCGTGGAGCTGAGCGAGCAGTTGGCTCAACTCGCTCCACGCGGCCTCCACGTGTCGGGATTCTAAGGCGCGACGCTCGTAGGCCTCCCGGCGTTCCTGTTGAAGAAAGAACATTGTACCTTTTGTGGTACCAATATGACCATACGATCTAAAAGAGTCAAAAGTAAAGTGAGTCCTTGAATATTTTAATAAAGCGTTGTTTTCATATTGAAACTAATTGCAACTGCAATAAGGTCGAAAGTATGTTGAATTTTTTTTTTTTGCCATGACTACTGTTTCTTTAACATACACTAAGGACAAAATTTTGTCGAAGCAATATGAACCAACCGGCTTTCAAAAAGAGTCGAATTTATTTTAAAGGCTTCTTCAGAGTAAGGCGGTTGGATCTTGTCACGTTAAGAAATCTTGCCAAAGTAATATGAACCTACCGGCTCTCCTATAGGGTCAAAAGCATGCTGTAGTATCTTGAAGGCCTGATTCGCATCAAGCTGTAGACTTTACCTAAAGCATGCTGTAGTATCTTGAAGGCCTGATTCGCATCAAGCTGTAGACTTTACCTATCTACTTTAGCCAAAGCAATATGAACTTACTGGCTCTCCAATAAGGTCGAATGCATGCTGCAGTATCTTGAAGGCCTCTTCGGCGCCCGGCTGCTGATTCTTGTCGGGGTGAACAAGGAACGCTTGCCGTCTGTAGTATCGCTTTATTTCCTCGTCTGTACATGATACGCTTACACCCAATATACTGTGAAAAAATGGTGGTATTTAAAAAAAAAGAAATGTATGAACTGTGATTGATTTCTTCGATACGTTTCCGAACAAATATACTTGTACAATAAAATTGCAAATAAATATCAGCTCCAGCATAATACGACTCGTGAAGCCAAAGTTAAAGTTAGGAAATTAATCACCAGCATGAACTACTATCAGATGGAACAATTGCTACGTGCAGTTATCTAAAGACTAAGCTAAACACTCACTAAATTTTATCACACACGACACACATAACACTCATCACACATAATACTCTCTCAAACACTTATTTACACATTTCACACTCATATACGAGGTGCATTCAATAAGTACCTAGCCTCATCGCCAGAGGGCGCTGTAGTTTCAAAAGAGTTTTACCACAGTGTAGCACATTCTTTTTTAATTCTTTTTTCAAATTTTCATTCCAATCCCTTCATTTGTTTTAATTTGACAACTTATGGAAGCGAACGTGTCGATCAGTTTTACAAAAATGGAAAAAGAGCAATATCGTTCGGTGATTCGATTCCTATTTTTGGAAGGGAAAACGCGCATCGAAATCAAAGAGCGCTTGGATGCTGTGTACGGTGACTCTTCTCCATCGATGGCCACCGTCAAGAATTGGTTCAACGAGTTTGCACGTGGCCGTACGTCGGTTTTTGATGAACCACGTCCAGGTGCACCGAAAACAGCTGCTACGGAGGAAAACATTAAAAAAATCCATGATCTCGTATTGGCAGATCGCCGATTGAAGGTTCGGGAGCTAGCTGAGACTGTAGGCATTTCAGAAGGAACAGTGCATCATATTCTTCACGAGGAACTCGGCATGAGAAAGCTGTCGGCGCGATGGGTGCCGCGTTTACTCACACCAGAAAACAAGCGCAACCGTGAGACCACATCGGAGACGTGTTTGGCGCTGTTTAAGCGGAATCCAGCGGAGTTTTTGCGTCGTTTTGTGACCGTCGATGAAACCTGGATCCACTGGTACACACCAGAGACCAAGGAGCAATCAAAACAAATGGATCCAGACCGGGGAACGTGCTCCAAAGAAGGCGAAAACTGTAAAATCGGCCGGAAAAGTTATGGCCACCGTTTTCTGGGATTCACAAGGTGTGATCTACATCGATTACCTCGAGAAGGGTAAAACAATTACAGGGCTTTACTATGCCGATTTATTGGGCCGATTCGACGCCGAATTAAAGAAAAAACGACCCCATCTGGCGAAGAAAAAAGTGCTGTTTCACCACGACAACGCACCGGTTCACACGTCTGCCGTTGCCATGGCCAAATTGGTCGAATTACGCTACGAATTGCTGCCCCATCCACCGTATTCTCCAGATTTGGCCCCTTGTGACTTCTTTCTGTTTCCTAATCTGAAAAAATCACTCGCCGGGAATAGATATGGATCGAATGAGGAGGTCATCGCCGCCACGGAGGCCTATTTTGCAGAGTTTGACAAAAACTATTTTTCGGACGGGTTAAAAAAGTTGGAGCATCGCTGGGCTAAGTGTATCGAACTAAAAGGAGACTATGTTGAAAAATAAATTGCCACTTTTCCAAAATTTTCGTTTACTTTTTGTAGGCTAAGTATTTATTGAATGACCCACGAGGGTCTCTCGTTGTATGTACGAACATACAACACACTCGCACTTTAACTTCATGAGAACGATATGCAGATTTAATTTATTTAACTATTATTAGAGTAATCGTTTTTGTTTGATAGCCACGATTCAGGCTCTGCCTAGTGTGGTTTCACTGTTATTTTTGTAAACTGTAAGTTGAGTTGCTAATAAAGTTATTATTATTTTATTTGTCTTTGGCTTATCTCGGGACCCTGGGGTCCCGGACCTTTGGAAGGCGTACGAGGGGCCGAAGCCAACTCGCAGAGGCCCCTTAGACAATTTCAAATGACGAGGAGGCACCAACCGACGATTATCCCTGTATGCACTATGCAAGTGCACCCAAGGACAACCCCCGGTTGGTGCGGGACTATTGCAGAACATGGAAACAAAACACATTGGGCCTATGGGTTTGGGTGGCTACATGGATTGGGTACCTTGAATTATGGAAGAACTATGTCCCCTGCCTGACCAATGTTATATAATATACACAGATAAATTGGCAGGGGGTGACTTGCACACACAATAATGGGCCCCCGGAAACGGTCGCTAGCACATAGTGACGTAGCGACAAGGGGCAACATGTCCTGAGGTGCTTGAGGAGTGGAGAGGTATTCCACGGCTCTCAGAACAATCCCAGAGCCCGGAAGATGGTCAAGATCCCTACAAGCACTTACTGGAATACTTCCTTCCTCCGAGCACGTTTGCTCTTGCGAATCTCCACTCAAGCCGGCCAATAAAGGCAAGAATGAGGTGGGAGCTCTGTTCCCGTCAGTGTTCACTCCAGCCGGCCAATAAAGGCAAGCCAGAGGTGAAGAACAAGACTTCTCCCGGGAAATAGGGTCCGTGGGGTCGCTACTGCCCAACAGCTCGCCACATGCTGCCCTGCGGGTTCACGTATCTCTCTTGGTCTGGCTCCTCACCCTAGACCTGTTTCGGCAAAGTAAACTCCATCGGCACAGACCCAGAGTTCGGAGCGCGCAAGCCCCACCACGACGTCAACGTAGAGATACGGCGGTGGGGTTATTATTATTATAAATAGTTGATATAATGTTAATGTCGCAGTCAACTAGCATAATTAGCCGTTTAGTTAACAGCCTAGCCTTTGGAAGTAGCGCACGCCGGCCGCTGTCGCAGAACCACTCGCTTCGCTCGCTCGGCTCGCGCGTTGTTGGTCACAATTCCAGCCTAACCAATCGAATATCATTCAGGCCGCTAGTTGAACGGCGCCGTTTAGCCTAACCTTTCAACTAACCAGCAACTAGCAGCCAGCCAACTAGCTTAAGCCTTTCAAGGCTTAAGCTAGTTGGCTGCGACAATAACACCACGATAGTACCCTGGACGGGTAAGTAGAGGTGTATCAGATATTAGCCAGTTATGTAATAAAGGGCAAGACTCTTGCCATAAACCGGGCGAGAGTTCCAACTCCCGGCTGCCACTGCCAAATTAAGGCGAAGATAACCGGCTTTTAATGATTTTAAACTGAAGATCTCTCTGAACCTTCGATCAATAATAGCACTAGATACAGGATCAGGAACAAAAATAAGTCGCTGTAGTGGCCACGTTTACACACACATAAACATTTACATTTGTTACTACGAAATATAGAAAAAAGTTTTATAATATTTACAACTTCAATTCATTATAAACCTTAACAATCAAACATAAAGTTTAATTACGATTGCAAAATATTTATATTTAAGTCCTTCTATCATCGGAGAAAGGTAAAAGCAATAAATTAAAAATGTCGCTTGAAAATAATATGTCATTTTTATAATAAGTACAAAAATATTTATTCTAAAGTGTACTTAAAACTTAAGCAATAAGGTTAAAAACATTTTGTTGAAAATTTTGTGCTTACTCTATTTTGGAACTAGACATAGTTCTTGGTATTTACATTTCAATGCTCAGAACACAGTAAGTATTGAAAGATGTAGAGTAGCAGAATAATAATATATTTTTTAGGCCAAGGTTCGTTTTATATGGTAGCAAATATTTTTGACCGATTTTTAAAAGTAGAAGGAGTAAATTAGTACAATAGTTATTTTAATTTTGATTATTAATTTGATAATTAATTATTTTAATAAAAATATTAAAACAAATTGTTGAATTTTTACAAGGTTTATATATTTCTTCTCCTCTTTCTTTCGTGACAATAGATTCTGCATTGCGAAATGGGTCACTAGGAAATCTACAAACAAAAACAACATATAAAGTAACAATACTACTCCATGCATTTCCCTGTTCCCGAACAGTCGATGTTTGAAATAAGACCACAAAAGTATTTGTGTTTTTATTTTTCGGGCCGTTTTTGAAGCGCTTATCGGGAATCTAGTACTATTATTGATCGAAGCTCTGAACTGAAGAAAAAATATTATGTTAAATCAGAGCGTTTTCTTAATAACTTAATATGTGAATATTTTAGATTATGTTTATATTACATAATGTAATTCGTTTGTAAAGTTATGTCTAACGAACATAAAAATTTGAGAATCACACAAAAACTATCAAGCGTGTTTTTATGAAACCTTCACTCTTTAAAAGATAATTTAATTATTTATCTTTTAGTATACGTGTTTAAGGGCTGGTTGTTCAAAAGTCAGATAATTTTTATCAGAGGAATAAATATGGCGGTTTGACAGCTTTTGTATAGAAAATATGTCAAACTGTCACATTTATTCTTCACATAAACGTTATCAACCTATTGAAAAATCAGCCCTTAATACCTTTGTATATGATGCGTCTAATTTGGGACAGCGCACCTTGATGGGCGAGTCCTATTCCTGGGTGGCCGTATGACGCGTTGCATGAGGTCAGCACAGAACACGCAAGCTAACCACTCAAGGCCGTTGGCATATATCTGCGTCTTAACCATGAAAAACCGACTGACCCGACCTGGGTGTCAAATCCAGAACCTCGCTCAGCAATCACGTTTGCGACCACTGGACCAACGGGCACTCAAACAAAATATACTTGATTCCTCAAAATGACAACAAATATTCATGCTTATTTACGTCATCATAACTAAATAAAATAGTGCTAAAGATTACGGCCCTGTTACTTCATTGGCATGAAAATGATAAGGACATGTAGTATTTACAAATGCCAAGATTTTATGAATAAAGAGGTTAACATAACTTATCAACTTATCACTGTTCTGTTTACTTGTTAGTGAATTAAATAGCTTCAACTTTTGCATTGTTGTCTTCGATCAATAATAGTACTAGATTCCCGATAAGCGCTTCAAAAACGGCCCGAAAAATAAAAACACAAATACTTTTGTGGTCTTATTTCAAACATCGACTGTTCGGGAACAGGGAAATGCATGGAGTAGTATTGTTACTTTATATGTTGTTTTTGTTTGTAGATTTCCTAGTGACCCATTTCGCAATGCAGAATGGGTATCTATTGTCGCGAAAGAAAGAGGAGAAGAAATATATAAACCTTGTAAAAATTCAACAATTTGTTTTAATATTTTTATTAAAATAATTAATTATCAAATTAATAATCAAAATTAAAATAACTATTGTACTAATTTACTCCTTCTACTTTTAAAAATCGGTCAAAAATATTTGCTACCATATAAAACGAACCTTGGCCTAAAAAATATATTATTATTCTGCTACTCTACATCTTTCAATACTTACTGTGTTCTGAGCATTGAAATGTAAATACCAAGAACTATGTCTAGTTCCAAAATAGAGTAAGCACAAAATTTTCAACAAAATGTTTTTAACCTTATTGCTTAAGTTTTAAGTTTCACTTTAGAATAAATATTTTTGTACTTATTATAAAAATGACCTTTTATTTTCAAGCGACATTTTTAATTTATTGCTTTTACCTTTCTCCGATGATAGAAGGACTTAAATATAAATATTTTGCAATCGTAATTAAAATTTATGTTTGATTGTTAAGGTTTATAATGAATTGAAGTTGTAAATATTATAAAACTTTTTTCTATATTTCGTAGTAACAAATGTAAATGTTTATGTGTGTGTAAACGTGGCCACTACAGCGACTTATTTTTGTTCCTGATCCTGTATCTAGTGCTATTATTGATCGAAGATTGTTGTCCGTTTTCACAAACACAAACAAAGCGCGCTGTTGGATTTTTAACGCTCAGCTCAGAGCCGAAAGATGAAAATCCAACAGCGCGCTTTTATTTAGGCACTAGCTGTTGCCCGCGACTTCGTCTGAGATCCAGGATGAAAAGTAGCTTATGCCTTTCTCCAGGTCATGGTCTACCCATATGTCAAATTTCATACAAATTCGGTCAGCCGTTTTAGCGCGAAAGCGTAACAAAATAACAAACAAACTCATTTTCGCATTTATAATATTATAGTTAGGATTAATTTAGGTGTCGTGTCTAGTATTAGTCAAATCAGGTATTGGTCATGTCAATTCTGATAAAGTTTGCGGCTGACCACAAATGCGTCTTAAAATTTATAGAATGGTCCACAAGGCCCCTTTTGTCGTAATAAAATATGTCTACAAAGGAGAAGGAATATTGTTTGGTGGTTACCGGATACCGGCGCATGTTTATTTAGGTGACATAATATGTGTGATTAAAATAAGAATAGAACTGGCCTTCATATTAACACGTTGCGGGACAGTACTGACTTTTTCAAATTATGCGATATGACAGTAAAATTGCCCATACAAGTTACGACCGACTATATCCGTAGCACCATATAGCAATAATATACGAAGACAGTACTTCCATAGCCGTAGAATCTTCATAGACCGATCACGGGCATTATACCGTAGTGTGCGTACGAGCACTCCCCAGAAATCGCACCTACACATTTATATTTTCAATGTGTGACTTTGTGCGTTCAAATGCTTCTATACATATGAGAGGCTGATGTGATACGATAGTAAAAACGGTTTTCCTTGATCTTCTATACAAAATTTTACTGTATTGTTCGTACCTTCGTTCGAGTTTAAACTTTTAATGTGGTGCCCGTAGTGTAATTTTCAAATATCAGAAAATCTACTACTAATGCAGTGCGTCCCGCAATGTGTTAACTGAGGTTAGTTTGGCAGATAAAATTCAGTAAAAAATTTGCAAAATGGCGTAAGCAACGGGCAAATTGTGAGCAGCCTCACTCTAAGGCCTCTGCCTCGAATTTCGCGGGCAGCGGGGCGGCGGCGGCGGCGGCGCGTCTCGCATTGTCCCGCCCCGCTTCCGCGCCGCTGTTTTCGAGGTCCGGTCCATTTGTTTTTACGCATAAATTCCTGCCGCTCCCGTGCCGCCGCCGCTGCCGCCCCGCTGCCCGCGAAATTCGAGGCAGAGGCCTAAGTTTCAGGGTGTACGTGAACTCTTAACCTTTCGTATGCCGTAATTACAGAAACATTTAAAATGGGTTAATGGAGTTTTTTCGTAATGAGCCCAAACAATTAGAAACCGCGTAACGCTAGCTCACATTCGGCGATTGCGCGATTAAGCGAGCGTTACATTTGGCTGGAGTCGTCCCTACACTCCGGCCGACGAGAGAATGCGCTTCTGACAACAAATCGAGACAATACTGCACTACTGCTACTGAGAAATCCCACATAGAAAAACCCAATAGCAACTTGTCCGACCCCGGAATCGAACCCAAGACCTCATGTTCAGCACCACTTGCACCACTCCAACGAGAAAATCAAACAAATAACAAAGTATACATTTCCAGTATAAGCTGACCTCTTATTTCACGGAAATCCTTTAAACAATTGGAAATAAATAGTCTGTTATATCGTCGTGTGTACAGCCAGACCAGGCGCACTCTGCATTTTAGGTATGACTCTACAAGTACGCGGCGGGCTCGACTTGTCGAGCTAATTCAGTGTGGGCTGCCGCGCGCCACCCGGCTCGCACGTTCGTACTCACTCACGAATTACACTTTATTGTGTCGTAACAAGAGCCGCCATTTGTTTAAATGACTTTGCGGAGTGAATCTTCTGTACTTGTACTATTATGTATTCTGTGGTACAGTGTAGGTATGTACCCCGCACGTCAGTGTAACAAAACCAGTATAAGTTGGCCTCTTATTATTCTATTTGTATTTGCCATCGTGGTGAAAGGATTAGCCAATCGACAGAAGTCGATTGCCCAGGGTGCGTCGGACGAAACAAAAGATCGGAGGGTACGTCACTCGGAGAGGCTCCTTTCATGCACCTGTGATCTTTGGCAAAAACTGCACCGCTCACACGAGCGCGGTGTGAATCAGGTCCGTGGAGTCATTTTACCTAATATTGTACGTGGTGTGAGTTCTATACCAAGAAAATATTTTTTTATTATTACTTAATAGTGATGGAACAACGTTAATAATAAAAAAATATTTTCTTGGTATAGAACTCACACCACGTACAATATTAGGTAAAATGACTCCACGGACCCGATTCACACCGCGCTCATGTGAGCGGTTAAACCTCCTGATTTCTTTATTGAACCATCAAAGAGCCTCCCACTCGGGCACAAGTTACCGTGGGCTACTTGGAAAACCTTAAATAAATAGACTTTGTACCCAAGTAGGCCGTAGCAAGAACAACCTCCACAAGTGTGGGTTCAAGGACGGCTCAGATCTCCGGTGTTTATGCGGCGTCTCTCCACAGACAATGGCTCGCCTCCCATCTTGCATCGCATGCCCGGTCACATACACACGTGAGGATCTAATGGCCAATTTTGGGCCAAACATTAAAAAACTGGATATGTATTTTGTTTTCGAGTTATTTTTGCCATCGACACGTTAAGGAGATTATTCTATTGAAACTCCTACGGAGCTCAAGGTCAAAGTGTTACCACCAGCATGCCGTGAACTGTAGGTACCTAATTGAAACAAGGGCAGTCGATTATGAATAATACGCGCGGTTCGACGCCCGAATGTATAACATTGTCTATGGTTTAGCTGTGTAAGTGTATTGACAAATCAAGGTCACTCTGCAGACGTGATGGTTATCGGCATCTAAACATGAAATATAGTTGTTAGTTTACAGCGGCCTCAGAATTTTGAGGTATGTATGGAATAGGTATTTAGTAAAAAATCCCATTCAAAACTGTAAATATCTCCTTACTACATTAATTATGTATAATTTATACCAGAATAAAACGTTAGTTCATAACACTAGTTTTGTAAGCTCGCAATTGTACTAACAAATATGGATGTAATCTACGGATGAATCTGAAATAAATGATTTATTTATTTTATTTATTTATTTGTAAGAAATGAAAATTCCATACTTAATAAAAAAAATAAAAAAAAAATACAAGACTCAAAATAAACGTAATTACAACCAGGGACCGTACAACCCCGGTTTAGTTAAGTCTTTCGAAGGGGTAAGCCGTTTATAAGGTTACCTTTATCATGTGTAACTCCTTGAATGAGTTTTAGCCTTGAAACTCAGTAAAAAGGTTATCCCTTCAATATAGATAACTCATTGAATGGGTTCTATACTTGAAACCCAGTGAAAGGGTTACCCCTTCATGACTTATATAATATTAGGGTTTTGTACGGGTAACCATACTAGCAATTTGCAACGCATGCCCATCATCGAGAGATAATATTACATTGCTCCGAGTTGGAATGTTACGCTCGCTGTTATCGTTTTAAAGAGAGTTGAAGCTTAACCTTACGATGTAGAGAACTATGGCTTAAAATAAGCCGTTAAAAAGGGTTCCCCACATCATATGGGTTTTTGTTTAACTGCTTAGAAAAACCCTATCAAATACCTTTCAATGGATAACCAAAATGGTTCTTTAAAGCCATTCAAAAGGGTTGCCTACATCGTATTGTTTTTTAATAACTGCTTAGAAAAACCCTTTCAATGGGTAACCAAAATGTTCTCTGATTACAACTGCCAAATTGTTACATAATGCGATGCGTCGGCATGCTCAATACTGTCAAAACGCAATTTTGTGACAGGCCTCTTACGACTAATGTCACAGTTAGTTTCAACCAAAGTGAAGTTTCAATTAGTTTATGCCAAAGCTGTAAATCAGTTACAACTATGGACTAACTATTAGGTCGAATATGACTTATCATGAATACACAAGATCTTCTTAGGTAAAGTGACTAACCTGTATGGATCTTTCCCCTTGCATGCTAATAGTCTCTTCATGGCTTCCTCTCCAGTCGCTGGCAAAGGTATGTTCGCGTTCAGCTTCGTCGAATCATTTCCATTGTCCGTTTCTATTTCCGCTGCAATCAAATTACTTTTGTTAGATTTAGAAATTGTGTGGTATGAAGTATGTTCGGCTCTGCATGATTCGCAAAGCGGGCGGCCAAATAGAATAATAGGGGTTAATGTATGAAATTGCCGTTTATTGTATTAGGAACTTCGAATTGACATAGAACCTTCATGGTTTGAGATTTTTGAGTGAAACTTTTTTCACATGGTACCTATGAAGTTCTTCTTTTAAAAAATGTGCAATATTCGGTTATCGACTTTCAAAAACTTTTCTTCGAAAATTCGAGTTATTTTTGAATACGAGTTCCGACGCGGAACTAACGCGGCAGAAACAGCTCGCAATATCAATGTTGCGTTTGGAGAGGGGACTGCTAATGAACGCACCGTGCGATTTTGGTTTAAACGCTTTCGTGATGGAAACTTAAAACAGTACAAAATGCTTTCACACAGTTTGTCGAATCTAGATCACGAGAGTTCTATCGCAAAGGCTTATATGACCTTCCTATTAGATGGCAGCAATGTATAGATAATAATGGTAATTATTTTGATTAAATCATCATCATCTCATCTTCCTGCCCTTATCCCATATTACTTTATTATTTTGATTAAATAAATATGTTCAATAAAAAAAAAAACGAATTTCAATTTTTCAGTACAAATCGGCAATTTCATACTTTAACCCCTAATATAATTATGTAGATAGGTACATGTTCGGGAAATAGCTGTTTGGCTTAGCCCGAATTGTACCAAGCCGACCCGAACATGATTAAGCCCAGGTTCACAGAGGCGATTTTTTTTTCGCACACTGCATGTTCAACGGTCTGCTTAGCGCCAAGAGTTGAACATCAACAGTGCGTTTTTCGACGCGCTGGGATGCATTCTGTTGGATTCTCAACGCTCGGCTCAACACCAAGAGTTGGAAATGCAGTGCACGATAAAATCCCGCCTCGATATTTTTACGTCCATGCGAACGTGGACTAAGCGAGGGTAGATGCTGAACTAAGTTTGTCGATCGGCACGAGCAGAATGAAAACCGAATATGTGTAGTATTAGCATCGGGTCGGCTTTGTTGTTTAACAAATAGGTACTGTCAAAACGAACCCACCCGAATATGTGTTTAGTACCGCTGAGGCATAAATAAACTTAGCCTACTTTAGGATGCATATCCGGTACGGCTCTAATAATCCTTCCATATCCTAAGGGCACGTCTTCTCTACCATTACCGCGCCCCCCGGTCTACTCCTTGATATGCAATAGTCTCTGTAGCCACATGAAGCATGAAGTTACACGGGCTAGTGTGCATCTTTGAGTTCATTCGAGTAATCTAGTCTGATCTTTGAGTTCATTCGAGTAATCTAGTCTGATCTTTGAGTTCATTCGAGTAATCTAGTCTGATCTTTGAGTTCATTCGAGTAATCTAGTCTGATCTTTGAGTTCATTCGAGTAATCTAGTCTGATCTTTGAGTTCATTCGAGTAATCTAGTCTGATCTTTGAGTTCATTCGAGTAATCTAGTCTGATCTTTGAGTTCATTCGAGTAATCTAGTCTGATCTTTGAGTTCATTCGAGTAATCTAGTCTGATCTTTGAGTTCATTCGAGTAATCTAGTCTGATCTTTGAGTTCATTCGAGTAATCTAGTCTGATCTTTGAGTTCATTCGAGTAATCTAGTCTGATCTTTGAGTTCATTCGAGTAATCTAGTCTGATCTTTGAGTTCATTCGAGTAATCTAGTCTGATCTTTGAGTTCATTCGAGTCTGGTAAAACCACGCTGGGATCGGTGCATTTATATATTTTTCAAAGTTTTTTATTTATTTTATTTCATTCATTAATTTGTCTCATTGAACCCAACCACTAAACTGAAGTCACAACCACTATCTATAGTATATCTCTGCTAAAATAACTATTAGCAACGTGTGCAAATACGTATGTTACTGTAATAATCTTCCTGTACCGTAAAATAAGATAAATACAGCTACAAATAATAAAACTTTCTATGTCAAGCCTAGAAAGTTATGAATATGATAATATTATTGTGTATGTATGCTAATTCAGGCTAAGTAATTATTAAGTAAAACGGTGTATCTAGTGCATGACTACTACTAAATTATAAGTACTATAATAGTAAAAGTATTGTTTCAAACATAGAATTCTCTTGTCTTGTCTTGTACTAAGTTCGTGATGGCGCTCAGTGACAAGCTCAAACCTCTACCTCAGAACACATAATTATGAAAAAATTTGCAGCCATTCCTATTAATATATTTTTCAATTTCAAAGATAAAATCATCTAAATGTGTAGCATCATCAACTGTGTATTTGTTGATGAGGACATCATAATCATAATAAGCATCACCCTAATTAGTTAATCGAAGTCATTACAATTAGTTGGCAAACAAATTAATGATTGACTGTTGTCCTCAAAATGACACGGACAATCCCCATTCCTAATGATATTATTGGTCACCATAGAATACTTAAAGCTGTGTCTCCTGCGCGTCTTTTTGCGAAACATTACACACAAACATTAATTTGTTTTCATACACAAGCTGTCTGCTGCATATTCAAATATTTTTAATTACAAATTTTGTGTAGATGTTGTAATGAGTTCCGACGAGGAAGACGTGTTATCAGTTTGACAACAGGTGTGCGCTGTGCGCGGCAGTTGAAAATGAAACAAACTTCCTCCGCGCAGGAATGTTTTCCATGCAGCTCGGAAAACAAAAGCATCGTGTTTGCATACAAATGTGTATGCCCACGCCTCTTTGTTTCGACGTTTTTGTGTAATGTTTCAAAAAAAACACGCGCAGGAGACAAGGCTGTACCTAGCTATAAACATGGTACATTCAGTTTTAGAAAAAGTTTATAGCTTTTTGGAAGGTCTTCTCTGTCAAAAAAAAAAGATGGTCACATAAGTATGAGCTGTCAGACTTTTTTTAAAACCCAATATGTTACGCCCGAGCATGCTAAAGACCACAATTTACCTTTCTTAAACCACTTAAGCCTCCTCCAGAATCCAAGCCTAGTGTGTCCAAACTTCCTATCAATGTATAGAAAGTATTTGTTGTCGCCGAGTTTGCTCAGCCAGTCCTTGGTACTGCGCCACACCGCCTGGGAGCTCACGTATGTTTGTGTGAACACTGATGTGCATCTGTGGGGGAATGTTGTTTTGTTTACATGTAAAGCCTGTATTTACTAGGAGTTAAATGTCCTGCAACACGTATCGCTAAAGATGTCAGGCAGTGTTGCTGGCAACATCGAAAACTATGAAAAGGGTTGTGATACTAACAATATGATGTCTGGCGACGTTGACCGACATCTCTTGCGACACGTGTAGCGGGACATTTGGCCCCTAGTGAATACGAGGTTTAAAGGTCTGTCATGACTAATTTTCTAAATTAGAAAGTTTGTGAAGATGTTTCAATCAAATGATGAAATTAATCTATTATAATACTTTTATCCTGCTGGGACACAGGCCTCCTCTCGGTGAGAGGGAGTGGGCCGTAATCCACCACGCGGGCCCAGTACGGGTTGGGAGATGTCACCTGTCTTTGAATTTTTGGTTCAGTACATGCCGGTATCCTCACAAAAAACTTTTTTCCTTCACCGTTTTGACAGCAATGGTGATGAAATAATTTACACAAAGTAAAGCACCTGTCTGGGTTCGAACCTATGACTCGTAAGTTGAGGCCGTTACCACTGCTGTCTGGTAAGTTAAAATAGTTTCCTTAGGACTCAAGTGGAACCGCTAGAGTTCTAGTATTATTTTTTTGTACAAAGTAAGAGAAATTCACCATGTAAACAGGATAAAGGAGATAATAACTATATACTGGTTTCTGCATTAGTGGCAAATAATTTTAAGGAAAACCTTTTATAGATTTTCTATAAATGTGTTTCTAATGCATAATGAATAATATATTAAGATTTTAGTAATTTAATCAGCAGTAAAGCATTTAAGAATATAATAATATTCTTAAATGCCTTTACTGTTTTTTAGCTATTAGTTTTCCTCTCTTGATCTTATTATTGTAAGTGGCTAAAATTAATTATTCTCATAAAATTACTAATTATTGTGCAATTTGAATGGGGAAATATGCTTTATGGGGGAAGTGCCAGGGCAGCCTGTGAAATTCAACATTTCTTACGTTTTTTTGCAATTTTCAAGTCAGTATTAGATTGTATGTTGTTAAAGTATGATTCGCAACCGTAACACATAATTTACAGAATTATTAATCAATAGAATCAGTAATACAACTCCTTAATTAGTATAATCCCCAAATGTCAAGATTCCATAAAATAGTCATTCAATAGGGTTATGTGGTCCTATAGAGTTGTATTGATGACTAATGATTATAATTATGTAAATACATACTTGTTACAACCGTGAATCGTATTTTGATCAACATACAACCTAATACTGGCTTGCAAATTGCAAAACACTTAAGAATATTTGAATTTTGCGGGCTACCCAGGGGCTTTTGCCAAGTAATTTTGGATTATTGCATTTTGGAGCCCAAACATAAATGACAAATATAATTTATTAATACAAATACAAAAACTACAGACATTGAGATCTTATGTCAATGAAGGTTATTTTGGCTAGTGCTATTTATAAATAATTAAAAGTTTGAAATAAAACTTACAAATCAAAAGACAAATGGAAGCTCATGCGGCATATATCACAGAGTAGATACATGAACCACACAAGTGCCTTCCAAGTTGCTCCACCCCAGTGCTCCAAATAGTTCTGTAACAACCCCAGGTATCCTGGCTTGTTCCTCCTCAGCTTTGATAGATTCTTCTTCTTATCCTGCACAGGCTT
The DNA here is from genome assembly GCA_946251885.1 of Cosmia pyralina. NCBI lineage: Eukaryota > Metazoa > Arthropoda > Insecta > Lepidoptera > Noctuidae > Cosmia > Cosmia pyralina. The sequence goes on from OX276344.1 coordinate 24,903,125, forward strand.
TGGCACTTTATGATAACTACGGCCATCCTTTTTCTTTTTAGCCTTTGTCTCACTCTGTCCTTCCTGAATAACAAACTGTGACTGATCATCTTCCTCATCCAATTTAAACTCGTCCTCTGTAGCAGCGCTCTTGTCAGAAATCTTTGATTTATTGTCAGACTTCTTCTCCTTTTTTGATGGTTTCTCCGGATTCTCAATGAATACAAACTGACTTTCACTATCGTGTGTGTAGCTTGATTCTTCTTCATTGGTAATGTCATCCAGAGATGACCATTTTCGAGAGATGTTGTTGCGTTTGTTCTTAGACTTTTTATTAGGTTTCTGACGTTTCTCATTGTCATCAGTATTGATGTCTCCAGACTCGCTTCCTGAGGATATTGTATTTGTGTTTTGTTTCTTCTCATTCTTGTGTTTATTATCATCTTGTTTGATGTTGGTTGGTTTCTCCGGTTTTGAATTTGTTTTGTTATTCATTGGCTTAGTGTCAAAGTTCTGCGGTCTTACTTTACGTGTATTTTCTGATGTAGGAGTATTTTTAGTATTCTTGGCCAGCACATCAGAGTATGAGGGACGCATTGGTTTCACTTCAGCCACTATACGCTTTTTGTTGCTTGTGTCAGCAAGAGGACTGTTTTCATTCCTCTTTGGTGAACTTTCAACTTTCATAGGCTGGTTCTTTGGAGGTTCAATGACAGGGTTATTTGTAAGTAGATTCATATTAGAAGCATCTGGATGATTCAGAGGATAGTTCTGTCCAAATGGAGAGTATGTGCCAGTAGAATTAGGCTCCAAATTCCCTAGCAAATCTTTGAGAAAATTTGATGTTGGGGACTGATTGTTCACATTTTCAGGATAAGCTGTCTGATTGACAGTTGTTGGTGGTATGTGAACATTATTATTGTTCATAGCAAAGTCCTGGTTGAGTGTGAATAGGTGTGATGGCTGGGGCATCTGCAGGGGAATGTCACGCACTCCCTGGTTGTGATTAAACAGTTCATACTGACCGGACATAGGGAAGATAAGCTGTTGATTGTTCTCGTCGTAGAACACACGCACTAACTGGCCGTTACTCAACTTCAGCATAGCGTTGCCGTAGTTCTGATTGGCGCGAGGAACGTTAGGCATGTTGTTGAAAGGTATCTTCTCCTCATTATTGGCGGCGGTATCGCCTGTCTGCACGTTGTAACCGTGTTTGTTCAAATAAACATCGTTGCCGAAACTCGGGTTGACGTAAATACTATTATCGTTCATAACACTCGGGTTAGGCGAGATCTGTGGTGGTTTTCTCTCATTCAAAGCACCAGGTGCACAGTTTTCAGCAGTTTCCGCATGATAGTTCCATGTATTGTGCTTCATATCGTTGTATATCGGGTCATCCTTTGGCGACCTTGCCATTTTTGGTTACTTTTCAATGAACACAACTAACATGAATACTATATCAGTGCACTTAAAACTGCAGTATATAACTCAAGGATTTAACATTTTAATATTTTATAGATAAAATCGGAGAATATGTTGTTAAAACGTGGAATATAATTTTATTGACGATTTGACGCTTTTCGCATTTTTAAGCACAGACTATACATTTTTAATTTGACATTTGAGACAGGCGTACATTCTCGTCGTCTGACTACTGGCTCATTTTGTAGAAACCGGCGTCCACTTAAGGTAGATGTGTCGATGTTTGTATTTGAAAAATAAAATAATTAAAATGTCGTAGCAGTAAGTGTGCATCCACACTGCCGGCCTAGTGCGGTGGCGACGACGGGCGCGAAATATAAAACATATGAAATCGCCGTTTGCGTCCATAATGTAGTGACTAAGACGGGCGCGACGCGACGGGCCCAAGCGAGATAGCGCGCGTAGTTTTCCTATCCGCGCGTTATGGCCACACTACAGGCTTAGTCAGCAAGCGACTTAACGCGCGGGTGACAGAGGTATCAAACCAGGTATCAGTTTTGTCGGTAAGAGAGTCTGCAAACATTTTTTTTTTATTTTGTACAATGGCGGCAAATACTGTAGTAGTGATTTTAGGTGATATTTTACTCCGGATATAGTCAAATGTTGGCAACACCTGAAATACGTCATAAACGCTACAACAGCTCGCTCGTCACTGTGGCCACCGCACGCCCCCGCCGCCGCCGTCGCGCCCGCCTTTGGCCCTAGTCACCGCGTATTTACGGTGGACGCACATTGTGTGCATCCACACTGCCGGCCTAGCGCGGTGGCGACGACGGGCGCGAAATATCAAACATTATGAAACCGTCATTTGCGTCCATAGTGTTAGTGACTAAGGCGGGCGCCTAGCGCGACGGGGTCGAGCGAGATAGCGCGCGTAGTTTTCAAACGTTCCTATCCGCGCATTATGGCCACACTACGGGCCTAGTCAGCAAGCGACATAATGCGCGGGTGGCACCAGGGGTATCAAACCAGTTCAGTTTTGTCGCTCGGCTAAAACATATATTTATCGAAAAAAGTGCAAAAAAATATATTTTCAAAATTTAAGGAAATGATAAATTTAAATAAAATTAAAAAAAACAAATGAGAACCTCTCCACCTCATTAATGTTTTAATTTTGTTTAAATTTACTATTTGATTTAATTTTGAAAATATTTTTTTTTCTACTTTTTTCGCTAAATATATGTTATGAAATAATTAATATTTCTTAAATATAAGTATTTTAATGTAACACAATTATTTTACCAATGCTATCATTATAAAAAGTACCGCTTACTCACTTTTTTTTAATTTTTCTGAACCTCATATTTCTTGAACGGGCAACTATGGGCGCGCGCTGATAGCGTAGAATTATAGCCAACAAGCCAAAGAATCAGAGTAATGTAGTTTTAAAGCATGACCTGTCAAGACTTGGCCAAATTTTAGCAGTTTCTGTTTCATTCCATACACCAGAAATTAAAAATATTTTTTTCCAGGCAAACTATCAGTTTTAAAGAAAAATGTTTCCTAACAATTATTCATCAAAATGACAGATCCTTCGATAGGTTTTTTTTTAAAAAAAAATTGAATTTATAGAAAACATCCCAATGTCCCTCATATAGCAGTTTTGATCCGTAGTGCGCCGTCGCGCCCGCCTTAGACCCTAGTCACCGCGCATTCACTGTGGACGCACACTGAGGTTAGCACTATTATTTATTCTGTGCTGTTAGCTCCAGCCAGAGATTAGCGAGTTCAAATAACACCACTAACAAACTCTTCAGCTTTATTAAGATTTAAAAATATAATAGGCACTATGGATACCTACTAATTTAGACGTAATTAAACAACATCTGCTTATTTTTAACTGTGTGAAATAGATTTCTTTTGGATAAATATTAATGATCCTGCTAAATCGATCGATTCTCGATTCATCGACTTGTTTGCAAAATGATCGAGTGACAGCACTAAATATGTCATCATTTTGTCTATGACTCACACATACCGCGCGACGGCGTTCTGTGGAGGACACCCAATGTACATAGTGCATACAAGGATAATTTTGAATATAACTTTTATTTACTAATAACATGTCTGCCTGCCTTTTGAGAATATAACATAATTACTATTTTAATCGTAAGTACGTTTGATATTTTACATTGTTTTCTGTGTAACTTGTCTTTTTTCGTGAGTAATTCGTAAATGGTGAATGTTAAAAACAAATGACATTTAAATTTGTGTAAGTACCTTATGTAGGTATTATCTGGATAAATAATGTTCTATTTAAATGGACTGAGTACCTACATTCGTAGAGTTGTAAATACTTGTTTTTGCAAGATTTTATACGACTGCGGCGGAGGCGGACCCCAAAAGTAGAGTTATGTTTTTAATGCTAGTACGTACCAGGAACCCAAAACAGGGCAGGTATGACGAGAGTGAGAAGAAATCGAAAGTCAAAAACCAGGGTACGGAAACCGGTTATGTGCCAAGTCGGTTTAGGTCATTGACCCCAAACCAGAAACGATTGCGGTTTAGGTATCGGTTACAAGTATTTTAAGGCCCTACCTTGAAAATAAATAATAGTGTGATGGGCGTGGCTTATTTTCCCCGCACGCGGGGATTGCAAGATAAAGACGGAAACATATCTAAGAAAAAGTGCGTGCTAAGTTACGTCAATTTATCTCGGTCTATGAAATTTTTGCACATAGAGAACCGTGGAGTAGCAAATAATACAAAATATTTAATTATCAAATAAAATTTTTATTAATTAGGTATGTTCAACATGAAATTAAAAATTGTTAATTAATCTTCTATATTTATATAAAAACCGGTCAAGTGCGTGTTGGACCACGCACAATGAAGGGTTCCGTAGTTGGGATGAATTAAATTATCCCAGGAAAAAACTTAACTTTGTAATTGAAAAAATGTGCTCCCAGAACTACCCGTTAATTTCAACCACCCGCTCAGTTCAGATACCACGCTGCTATTGGAACTGAGCGGGCGGTAGAGGTTGGTCGAAGGTTAGTGAAGTGGGACGGGAGGTAACGGCAATTTTGAAATGAACGGGTAGTACATCGATAACCGTCACGGTCAATTCTCCAACTGCAAATTGAATAAACTTTATTCCGAACATGACCCGAAAATCCTAACCTAAGGTTAGGTTCAGAGTTTCGATTTGGTTAGGTTCCTTTAAACCCTACAGACAGAAATGGGACCTGCTGTCGACCTGCTGTCAAATCAATTGAGCCCCGCGCCCTAATTTGTCTTTTCATTATCTATAGATATCTTCAAATATATATAATTAATGTTATCAATTACAGTTCAAATATAATTATCCAGCTATGATCCAACCTGTCCCTCCTTGCTGTACCCAGTGACGCCCTAAGCCGAGGTACGTACACCACAGAGGGTGCCCTTAGCATGCAGTTGCTTAATTCATAGACTAATAAAGGCAGGTTTATGGCTGCGCAGCGCGGTTTTTAACCGACTTCAAAAAAAGGAGGAGTTTCTCAATTCGGTTGTATATTTTTTTTTTCTAAAATTAATGCATAATATATTGTACTTAATTGTAAAGTGCACGACGACGACGACGACAACGTGACGTGGCTGTAACATACCTAACTTTTTTCGACAACATTACTTAGGCATACAAAATGTAGGTACGCCCATGGGTTTATGTATCGGGTGTTTATTTTAGAGGCGGAGAACATTAAATTGAAATAAAACGCAGAAAAATATTTTTAATATCCATGAAATGGGCTTTCTTTGACAAATAATTTTTCAATACACTTCCTCGAAAACTGGTTTATATCGCACTACGATTTTCACACGCGTGCGATTTTTCATTTTCCAACACGTCTGCGGGAATAAAAATTGCCACAGATAACTTATACCTATACTTAGTCCAAATTGGTTCAATGCCTCTATTCACAAGATGAATGTTTTTTTTTAATCTCGGCAAAGAGATATGCGTCTTTACGGCGTTAATATTTTTTGAATATTTAAATAATGCTTATAAATTGAATATTATCCGAAACCATGATTATTACAAAAAAAAAAGTTTATGAACAAATTAACATTTATTTGTGTTCTAAACTCAAAAATATTTCAATTTTCTATTTTTCATAATAGGCTGTTTATCCGCTTTATACCTTTGCTTCTCCTTCAACCTGGCGAAAGAAAAGCGCGAAAAAAAAAGAAAATTGAAATCATACTTTCCTAATTTAATTCATGAAAAAATATTTTATTTCTTCAAAAGTGTATTGAAAAACGTCGTTTGATACGCGAGGACATTTTTTATTGCAGTTCTCGGCTCAAAAACAACCTTGCCTACGGCTCGGGTGTTAATTCCGCCTCGAATGCAATAAAAAAATTCTCCACTTGTATCAAAATGTACGATTTCGTTATTTTATTTCATTTCTTCAAAAGTGTATTGAAAAATGTACTATTATGGCATTAAGGCTCGAATATGATTTCGGGCATACGGCCGCTGCGGCTGACACAAAAGCCTTATTTACTGAAAACTTACTTTTATTGGCTTAATTTACTAAAGGAAACATTTCACGAACGACTAATTTCACAAAATCTGACCACCTCGTTCATGCGATTTGACGCAATTACATTATTTTCTTTGGGGATATGTAAAGTTGCATGTCCACGCCGATAAATCAGTAACAATTGAGCACTTGGATGCCAACATTCAACGCGTCATTGCTGAAATACAGCCCGATTTACTGAAAAGAGTATGTGAAAATTGGACATCCTGATTACGCCATGTACGCGCGAGGCGCGGCGGCCACATGCCCGAAATTATATTCAAACATTGATGTCATAAAATCTCCTCTCAAATAAAACCAATTTCATGCATATTATGAACATTCCTCTGTTCTTTATTTCAATTTAAAGTTCTCCGCCTCTAAAACACCCTTTGCAATTGTATGCAAAATTACAGATAACCACTAAGAATATTTTCAGAAAGTAGGTACTCTTTAAGAAAACCGAATACGAATAAAATAAAATAAAATAAATAAAATAAATATGTTTGGACATATCACACAACGCCATCTAGCCCCAAGCTAAGCAACCTAATGCTTGTGTTATGGTAACGAGATGGCTACCAACACAATATATTATATTTATTATTATTTCGTTTATTTATTTTATTTCTTATCTATTTACATTTTTAAATATTTCTTAAAAAAAGAATATAAAAAAAACATTTAAAAATATAAAAAAATAGAGGTCCGCCGGTGTCGGGAGCAGGGTCCAAGCTACCGGTGGTTAGGGCTGCAGAGACAGGAACCTTCTCACAATGCGAGCCGTATCAAGGAGTACTGCCTTCTGAATCAGGCCCTTGATCCAACCGCCTAATGATAGCCTCGAGAGATGTTGTTCGAGGCTTTCGGCCATCAGGCCATTGGCCGTTACGACAATCGGCACAATGACAGCCGAGCTCACATTCCACATATCAACAACCTCGTGAGCTAAGTCGAGATATTTTATTTGTTTCTCTTTCTCAGCTTTCACGAGGTTCTCGTCATGTGGAATGGTAACATCGACTATCATTGCTTGGCGCACTAACCGATCTATCACTACTATATCAGGCTTATTGGCGACAATAGTCCTGTCAGTAATGATAGACCGATCCCAGTACAAAGTGACATGGTCATTTTCGAGAACTGGGTCGGGCACATACTTGTAGTATGGTACCTCAGAATCGACTAGTTTATATTTCAAAGCAAGTTGCTGGTGGATAATCCTAGCTACTTGGTTATGCCTGTGCAAGTACTCGCCGTTAGCCAGACGAGAACAACCGGAGATAATATGTCTGATGGACTCACCCGGACGGTGGCATGCCCGACACACGTCAACCGTCCCATCCTTCATAATATGTTTCCGATAGTTATTCGTCAAGATAACTTCGTCCATAATTGCACAGACGAAACCTTCAGTTTCTCCGAAAAGGTCACCGAAACGTAGCCAGGATACGGACGCTAAGAAATCTACACCGGGCTCATGAAGAGCCCGATAGAAGCGCCCGTGGAGCTCCTTGCTTTGCCATACCTTCTTGCGGTCATCGGTAGTAAGTACTACAGGTTTGCGCCAGTTCTCTTTAGCCATGGACAGCGGGGTGAGCCCCTTGTCCACTGCAACCACATCACGGTGCATACCCACTTCGATTTTTAAAAAATATTATCTGAGGCTGCACACCTCGCGGTTGTGGAGGGTCTTCGCATTTAAAAAGCCTCGACCCCCGCACTTCCGCGGGATGTACAGTCTCATCACCGATGATCGTGGGTGATGCATCCGGTTTGCAGTCAGCAGTGTACGGACCCTTCTATCCAGGGCGTCGAGTTCAGTCTGAGTCCATCTGAGTATGCCGAAAGAGTACATCAAAACCGGCATGACCCAACCGTTGAAAGCGCGCACCTTGTTTCCGCCTGAAAGAAGACTGGTTAATACCTTCTTCAGGCGACCAAAGAAGCGCTCCTTCAACGATTGCTTCATGTCAGCAACGTTGATGCCTAACGCTTCCGACATACCCAAATACTTATAGCTTTCGGATGAGGAGAGGGATCTAAGATGTATGGAATCCGAAAGTTGAATTCCATCGGATTCCATAACCTCACCTCGTTTTACATGCATGATTGCACATTTGTCCACACCAAATTCCATCCTGATGGCGCTACTGAAAGTTTCAGTAACCTTTATTATTATTATTATTATTGACGATACCAAACACAATATATTAATATAAAATTTGATTGATAATTGTTCCACCACTGTATGCATGGACTTCCTGGCATGATTTTAAACATTCTTGGCATCCTCAAAGCCAAACGAAACCAAAGCGAGATTCGTCAGAAAAACACACAAAACGCCACCCTTTTTCGGCCCAATTTCTGTGTTATTTCTTAGCGGCCTTCGGAAACGGAGATTGACTTCATGCAAGCGATTTCTTATAGTTTGATCGCTTATTGACATCCCTGAAGAGCAATGAAGCCTCGTTACCACAATCATCGCGGCTATTTTACGATTTCGTCGAGCAGTGATTATGTAACAATCTTGTCTGCGTGTGGTGATGCGAGCTCATCCTCTGTTAGCGCTGTGTTGGGCTTGCTTGAGGACAGGTCGCGTTGTAGAAAAATGATACTCCGTGACTAAGTTAACATTTAGTGTATAATCACATATAAAACATCAATAGTTGAAACAAAATGGCTGATGGCTGTTAGCGGTGTGAGATCGCTGCTGGCGCGTGCGACGTGCGTGGTCTCGCTACGGCGCACGGGCAACGACTACCTCGTGTGGTGGGGCGCTCGTGCGGCGCGGCGCAGGGACTCGGGCTTGTATGGCAACACGAAGTTCCGCGCGCTTGGGGCCCACGGCACACGAAAGTCCCGCGGGCGTCAGGTGATAATGCCGGGGCCGTAACATCCTCCATGTCACGCTGCCATGCTGTCAGTGATGCGTAACGTGTCCACAGTCGACTTATAACCTCCTCAGCAATATGCGTGGACCTCAGCAATATGCGGGTCGGATGTAGCGTCCATGGTGTGAAAATAAATAGTATCAGCTACGCTGATGACATGGCGTTGCTGGCGCCGACGGCAGGTGCCGTGAATGAAATGCTGAGGGTCTGTCAGGCGTATGCTGCCTCACACGGGCTTGTTTATAATGTTAAGAAGTGCGGATACATTGTCTTTGGGGCCGGCGGTAAATGCCGAGACACTATACCTAACATTACTCTAAACGGCTTGAGCGTCAAAAGAGTGACAAAATTCAAATATCTAGGGCATTTTCTCGCTGACGATCTTAAGGACAATGCTGATATTGAAAGGGAGCGTAGGGCATTGGCGGTCCGAGGTAACATATTGGCCCGAAGATTCGCTCGGTGTAGCAATCTAGTAAAAGTAACACTTTTTAAGGCATATTGCCAGTGCTATTACACGGGGAATCTTTGGGTCAACTATACCAAAAGAACGCTGGATGACCTACGCGTACAATATAATAAAAGAGATAATGTGTGTGCGCTCGGAATAAAACAGGGTATGTGCCAAATCGAATTACCGTCTTTTCTAAAAAAAAATTATTATTAAAACTAAAACTGTTTTCCTTAAACCTTGATTCGACTACTCCCTACGTTTTAAAGTAAACTTCACTGAATAACTCTTAAGCGTTACGCTTTGGTAGGTACTCAAAAAACATAATAGTGGATAGAACTTTGCATCATTTTTGTATCTAGAAAATTTCATTGTTTAATTGAATCGTGTATTCCTTTTCTAGGACACTAGGTCATATAGTCAAAGAACATACACTTAAATATTGAATCCCTATTCCTTAAACCTAATAAGGTACACGATAAAGAAACAGCACGTTTTTTCCAATATATCACCTTAACCGGTTAATGGGAGAAACCGGGTTTTAGTTTACTCCTTATGAATCGATTTTAATATAAGGCTGGTTGCCCCGGTATATAAATTTTATGAGGAGTGAAATACAACGATAACTCAAAACGATTGTCACGGTTTTCTGCGTAACGTAAAACAAAACGAACGCCTTTACACCTTAAAGTAGCTTTTTGTATAGCACTGATCGATTGAAACCCTGCCCAAAGCATAAGTCCAACAATAGAAAGCCGGAACGGCACAAAAATAGTAGTAAACTCCAGCCGTGCGTCGGAGCTGACACGCACACTTTTTTTTTACAAATTCCGGTTCTTTTGACCGAAATTAACCGGTTAATTTGAGTTTCGACGCTATAAGCGAGTTCTACCTACTACGCCATCTCACGGCACGTGTATTAAAGACGTGAACCCAATTATCTTGCGGCGAACGACGAAAGAAAACACAAACAAGTAAGCGCGTGAGAATGTGACGAAACGGCAGAAGCGGGCGTGCGTCAGAGTAAAACCGGTTTATTCAGGTCTTAGGTCCATATACAGAAGGAAACTCAAGCACTGATCTATGTTTAAAACTAGTTTTAATAAGTCTGGTTTTAAAACCCAAATAATTGGGTAATTGGGTTAAAGGACCTGTGGCGGAATCTACATCGCTACATATGAACTACGCGTCACACTGACGTCACGCAATCCTGCATCGCGCAATCAGAGTTTACCGCGCGATTACCATATATATAACGAAGTTAAAAGGAAAGCTATCACAGCTAAGTAGGCTTTTCAAGTTTACGAGTACTAGTGAACCAACTTACATTTGCAGTTGGAATGTATGGGAGACCATGTTTTTCAACTACAATGTTAAGTTTGTTCTTGGGTTATCCCAAGAACAAACTTAACATTGTAGTTGGGATGAATTTATATTCATCCCAACTACGGAACCCTTCATTGTGCGTGGTCCGACACGCACTTGGCCGGATTTTATATATATAGATAGATGTATTATATACTTATATGGGATCGATATATACACAATCCCGCAGCCGGAGTTGGGCTATCCGCAACCTGCCCACCCGCTCGGTTGCAGGAGAAGTACCTGGCAGTTTATAGACCGTGATGATATACTCGTACATCACGGTCTATTCTCCAACTGCAAATTTGGATGGTGAACATGTTTTTCAACTACGGAACCTTGAGAACGGAACGCACAATGAGTGCGTGGTCCGACACGCACTTCACTTCGACATACGTCGATGAAAATAAAAAAAAACCGGTAATAATAACTCGGTCTATTGGAACACCATCAAGAGGAACACCCGGTATGTTCATAGGACTCGACACACCGATGGCCTGAAAAACCATGTATTGGCTTTTCTTCTCATTGTATTTTAAACCATGTCCACGCGCGTACTCCGTACACGTACTGAGTAGCCTCCTCAGCCCACAGATCGACGCGCTCAGCAGCACCATGTCGTCAGCATAACGCAAATTGTTGACACAAACTCCGTCTACATGGCATCCGACATGTTGACTGCTGAGCGCGATAATAAATAATGCCTATGCACAGAAAAGATAAATTATCTGTTCTGTGTGCCTATGCATTATTTATTATTACAGTCTCCGAGTAATTTTCACTTCCGGTTCCGGATGGATGGACATGACGAAACTTTAAGGGTTGACCCACATCTGTCAGCACGGAATCGCCTTTTTTTGTGCTTTATCCTTTTCTATCTCTTAGGATCATCATTTCCTAGAGCGATAAAAATAGAGACCGTGCGGTGGAATCGGCGATGCGCTCGACACCACGGCCAAAATGGCTGAGAGGCGCTGCAGTGCTGACGAGTGCTATCGAGCGCGATATCATGCTTCCATTGCATTGCATGATTGTATTCCACAGCACTCAACGGCGACGGCGTGCGATCTTACGCTGAAGCACGCGATAGGACGCTGCAGCACACACGACATAAATGCTGTTCCGTGCTGACAGATGTGGGTCAACCCTAAGGGTTCTGTTTTTGACATTTTTTTTTGGCTACGGAACCACAAAAAAGTCCCGACTTCAAACTATTCTATTCTACTTATTGCCGTTTTCACTTACACTAAATGACACTTAAATGTAATACACAAATATTAAGTAGTTACTTAGCGCAAAAAAATACATTTCACAACTAGGCGACGACGCCTAACCCTAAGGTTACGAACACCAATTCGTAGGCAAATCTCCCTAAGATTTGCGTACGACCGATTCGTACGCAGAATGCCATGATGGTACAGCTGTTTGTCAGCTATTATAAGTTCTAGTCTAGACTATTAAATAAGATTATAAAGAGAGTGAGCGAAATTTGTGAGTTTGTGTATATTTGGAGGGTAATCTCCAGAACTACAGGTCCTATTTGAAAAAATCTTTTACCATTAAATACGTACACTAATCCAAATGGACAAAGACTGAATATCCGTAGCCGTCCCCCGACCCGACGCGGCGACGCGCTTGGATCAAAATACCTACAACTTGATATTTTATTTTCTTACTTCGTAAAGGATTTTGTTTGCGTCGGGGGTTTATAAATTTTAAATTTAACTTTTATTAGTTACTAGCTTTCGCCAGCGGCTTCGCCCGATTGCATTTGGGAGATTATCCCACGAGAACATACTACTGGAATACAAAGTACCCTATGTCCTATTCTAGGTCATGGTCTAGCCGTGTACCAAATTTCATCCAAATCCATTCATCCGTTTTAGCGTGAAAGCGTAACAAACAAACAAACTCACTTTCGCGTTTTATAATATTGGTTAGGATTAGGATTGTAATTATCACTGTTATCAGTATCATCTATCTGTTTAGCACGTAATGTGTGTGTGTAATGCTGGGCAAATACCTCTCTCTTTTCCACACACGTCTGTCCTTTGTCATTGCGGCATAATATGTAAAGAAAATAAAAATGGGCCATAACGTGCTAAATTTCCATAACGTGTGACTTCGGAACGATCCTATCGCGAAAGAGATTAGCATGCCGGAGTCTAAATTAATACCGTTGATGGTACGCAATGCAGGGGCTTGTTAAGCTACGCTTGCCGCGGTTGGTTCGTGGATGGGTGACCATCTTTACATACCAAGGCCCCTTCGTCCTCGGAAAGCACGTTAAGCTGTGCGTTGGTCCCGGCTGACATTCGTGGATCTTAGAGAGTCGTTACGGGTCATCAGAAGCCCGAAAGTCTGATAACCAGTCTTACGATGGGGAACGTATTACCCAGTTACTGCGTTGTGGAGGTCAGATAGGCAGTTGCTCCATGTAAAATACTGGTATTTAGCTGCATCCGGTTAGACTGGAAGCCGACCCCAGCAACATAGTTGGGAAAAGGCTAGGCAGATGATAATGGTAGCAATGCACTTCGCCCCTATTACATGGTAGTCGAAAATAACGACTACCCCTTCGTGAAATGAACTTAGTATTATATAATATCCTTTATTTATCCCCTTTTTAAGGATACTCAAAATAAAGAATATTAAAGCAAATATGGCGGCACTGAAATATTAATATAATTTATTTTAATTATTTCCAGATTACCAACGCTACCATCATAAGAAGAGGAACCGCCGAAGTTACCATCACGTTTGATTAATTGTGTCAACAATAGGAAGTCGCGTATCGAGAGAATGGCTAACTCTGCCGAGCAATCAACAAGTAAAGTGTTTAAGAAAGAAAAACAAGACAAAAAGAAGGAAAGTAAACACTTTTATACGTATAAAAAACGAGCAGGAACATCGGGCATTCGCGGCCAGCTGTATGAAACCAAACTACTCAGCCTAATATACTTTAGAGTATTACATGACGATGACATTGAACAATTCTACTTAGCAACAAATGTTGATGAAATTGGAATGTTTGATGACATTTGTTTGAGGGCCAAATTAAAGGGATTTTATAAGCCAATTAACGTGTTTATACAAGCCAAACATCGAGAGAACGATAAACTTTTGACGCTGACGAGTAAAAAAGATTTGGCCAATTGTTTTGCAAGTTACTTGAAAATCAAGCGCAGATTCCAACCAAGTAATGAAGACGCACTGTTTAAAGGGACATTTTGCGAAACAGATTGTTTATTTGTTATGTACACCACTGCAAAAGATGACGGCAGCAGTAAGCCTTGTGAAGGTAGTCTGGTCACATATTTAAACAATCTTATTGGAACGGGAAACTCTGGCTCGCAGCCATCCTACACAGATGAAGACATGGACCTTTTATATGAACAAGCTGTGGAAGACCAACTCATCACGCTGGCGCAAAAGATTGCGAAGTATATGTTGGATGATGCTAAAAGCCAAATTATGGATAATGAGCTCGTGTTACAGTACCATTACATTTTGGCGCAAAAAGTTTTCGACATCTCCGAGATTCAACCCGATGGTCTACGAATCGCTGGCTTTAGAGAAGACTTCTTTTGGCAATCCGATAAATTACTTCAGATATTCAAAGATGCATTGTGCTCAGAGATTATCGAAACACGAAAGATAGATATTAAGAATGAAACACAAGGTTTATTGACACAATTTCTTTCAGAATCCGTTGATAGTAAAACTCTAAGCAAACTTATAAGAGGAAACGTTATAGCGTTTAAAAAAGGGAACCTTGAGTTCCGTGACAAAATGGTACCACCACATTATAAGGAGCAATTGGACAGAATCAACCTCTACAGAAAGAGAGTATGGAAAAAGGCTGTTGAACTGGCTGTAAGGGAATGTAAACTATCACTAGAGTTTAAAGTTCCGGCTACATTCGGAAATAAAGATTTAGCAATAAGAGGCGATGACGTGAAAGTTGACAAAAGATTGGATCATTTGTGTAACAAACTTACAGATTTGATAGAAACAACGAAACCCAATAACATTGTCACTATAGATGAATGTTTGGAAGATGGCTTTCTGCGGCTCAATGGTGGTATAGCTTCAGCTGTCGGTAATATATTCATTTTTGATGACACATCTAAGTTATTAAAGTTTTGTGAAAACTCTGAATCATTAGGAAATATAGCTAAAAGATTTTTTGCAAAATTGCAGAGTAAAATACTAAATATGCAAGACTATAAATTTGATGTGAAAATCAAAATGTTTCCGAAAATTTCATTTACCAGAAGCGAATATGATGACCATGTAGTAAAAGATTTTTTCAGCAAACTCGTATTTTATTCAAGTCAAGGTCATGAAAACGATGTGGAATATATTTTAAAAGATGAGATACAGAATAGTCAAGCTCACAATCAATATGTAGAAATAAGATTAGAAGCAATATTTTTAAAGTATCATGATGAAGTACTAAAATGGTGGATGACACCTAAAGAAGGATCGTACCTTACCAAAGAGAGCGAGTTATATAATAATGCTGTAGATAGCACGAGCCAATCACTGATGGGCATTATAAATATGATGCATAAGATAAAGTACAAACATTACTCTTTCAATGAAGATGCTGTAAATTCATTACAGATACAGGACCGACTTTCAAAGAATGTAATCATCACAGATAACAGCGCACTTACTGTTGCAAAAATCTTAAGATACATGAAAAACAAAGACGTAGTGGTATTGGATTTGGAATACATTGTAAAACTACCTGCGGGCGACTATAACACATTGAATATTGAATTGATGAATGCGAATGAAGCAAAAACAATTATTATTGTAATCGATAAAATATTAAGTCTTGCCAGACTAACCTGCAAAAGATTAGAAAAGATTGCTTTTACTTTGAAAGACAAAAATTGTGTTATTGTTGCAGTACAATCGTCCGTTGAATTCGCGCAAATGATTTTCTCGCTAAACGATAAGGTTATAAAGGATGAAAGAAATAATCTAACTGACTTGGACGAAGAGTTGCAGAAATATATCTTGGAGAACACAAAAGTCATATTTCAAGGTGAGGATGTAAGCTTAGGTGACGTCCTCGATAATGTGACTATAAAAAATGTGGGAGGAGAAGTGTTATCTCAACTCCTGAATGGGGATAGAAATATCTTAGGAAAATCGATTGTTGATTCTAATTTTAATATTACAGAATGTATTGCCACGAGGTTTGTCCCAGTTACAGCAGGATTGAGTGCTATTTACCAGCGTATTGGTAAACCGGAGAACAAGCGCAGATTAAAAGTAAATCTCAATAAACGTGAAACAATTGATCTTTTACGAGAAAAAAGGTTAATTTCGCTGCGTGAATTAAAAGGTGACGTTACAGTGATCTTAGCAAATCCTGGAATGGGAAAGACCACCTTCCTCTCTCAGTTGTCAACTTTTATAAAACAACATCACCCAACAGTTTGGATACTAAGAATTAACTTATTGGAGTACGCGAGAGAATTCAGTGACTGGCAGAATAACAAAACTGTTATCGATACTTTGGAAAGCGTAAAATTCATGTGCCAAGTTGCACTCCGTGAGGAACGAAGCAGAATTAATAAAGTAAAGGTAACACTGGAAGAAGCGGATGGTATTGTGTTAAAAGACTGTGCAGGTGATGAGTGGACTGTATTCGAGTTGAAAATATTCCTGCATTGTTATAATACAGGAAAAGTAATATTCTTATTCGATGGGTTTGACGAAATCTGTCCACACTATGCGTTTGAAGTGTTGACATTAATAAAGGTACTAGAAAATCATCCACTGAAACATAATATTTGGATCACAAGCAGATCTTATGACAAAATCGTTACTATTTTAGAACTTCAATTCAGGCAGTTGTACGAAATAGTTCCGTGGAGTCACAAAGACATTTTTCGTTACTTAAACATGATTTGGGATAGCAAAAAAATACTGAAGGATCTTAACATCGACCAGCTTAAAACTGTATATAAATTCATCGCGTTTATGGCAGAAACTTACAAGAAGGAAATTGCAAAGAAGGTAAATGATTTACAGATTCAGGCGAAGGAGGAGATACTATTTAAGACAATTTATTTTAGGTTTATCAAATATTTAAAAGCGAAACTGACATCTGCACCACCGGATGTAGTGATTTTACTTGATAAACTGTGTGAAGAGTATAATGCGTCATTATACTCTTCACGCAGTTTATTAAGTAAACATGACAGATCAGAAATTATGGACGAGTTCTTTGCATCTCCACTTCTCCTAAATCTAATCTCTGATTATTTATATAATAAGATAAGAGAAAGTAACGGAAGTCCCAACAAGTGGTACATGGACACTAACATATTTAAAGTGTATGAAAGTGTTCTGGAAACAAAGTTAAAAAGAATACGTTTTGAGGAGAAAAACCAAATTGATTTGTATAAACCAGATAATATTAAAGCTTATAAGAAAGAACATGCTGATTTTGTAGCTATGCATAGAAAGTTGGCGGCATACACGATTTTTGAAAAACACCATGATCAATTATTTGATGAATCAGATTTAAATGAAATTGAAAACATTTTTGATAAGCTGAAAGAGGGAGAAGAGAAATCGGGGATCATTTGTAATGTGGACAAAGATATTCCGATATTTGAACACTCTACGTTTGCAGAATATTTCGCGGTCGAGTTCATTTGTGACTTATTGAAAGGTTCAAGTTGCAAACAAAAGAAAGACAATGAAAGAATAATTTGGCATTTTCTATTAAACGTTATGTTTTTTGAATGTAACTTGGATGTACTGAACACATTGGATGCTAAAATAGGAATAGACAAAGAGTTGACTACAATAATCAAGGAAAATAAACGAGTAATTTTTGAGTTGCTAATGGAACAGAGCAAGAACACAGAAATTAAATCGTCTCTGTGTGTAGCAGTTCGATACGATCTGCGTAATTTAGGAATGTTGTTATTATCAACAATCGAAACTAACTTGGACGAGAATAGTTTGATGGATTTCATCAAAATTGTCAAAGAAACTAAATTGGTAATGAATGCTATTAAAATGGAGTTTGAAGAGATAATAGTGACCATAATAGAGCGTGTGAGAGTCATTGATGAATCCAAGCTTAATGCGTTATTCGAAAATTATGGATTAGAATATGAGAGTAATGATAAAATTTGTAATGATGAAATAATACATGACTTACACAAACATGTTTGGACACGAATGGAAATATTTCCTGATTGGAATAATTTGGCAGGATTATGTGGCCAGATATATTTTATTTAGGTTGATAATAACATATTAACATAATTCTCTTGCCCTTATTAAATCCCAATTTATTTGGAGTCGGCGCAACATGGCTTTTACTTCTATTCTTCTCTATTAGTCGTCATCTCGTATTCACCACCTTTCTAGCTATAACATGTTTCACCCAGCCCATCCATCGTTTGTTTGGTCTTCGCTTACTCTTATAGCCATATATTTATATCATAACAGTTAGTCAGTCAGTCATATAAATTAATTCAATTTTGTAATTATTTCAAGTAGGTATTCTATTTGTAAAATATTGTAATTAAGAATTCTGCTGTCCTACCAGTAAGCAGCATAATATTATTATTGTAAAAACTACTGTATCCTGACACAAATTTATCCATTGCCAAGGTATGGCAATGGATAAAACTTGTTTCGGTCTAGCTAGTAAGTAATTTGTAAGACTTTTATACCTAGAGATATTGCACCACTTTTAACTTGAATAAATATGTAATAATATATTAAAAAAAAAATATTACTAACACTTTTCGCGTGGTTTTTATGACTTGACAAAAAATTGAGATTTATTTTTAATTATTATATTACTAGCTTTTGCCAGTGGCTTCGACCGCGTGTAAGTCGAAAAATATCCCACGGGAACGTACTACCGAAAATTCCTTCCTTACTCCTTGTCTTCATTATAAAGGGAACCTCTGTGCAAAATTTCAGCTTTCTAGGTCGAAGGGTTAGGGCTGGGCGGTGATGAGTCAGTCAATCAGTCAGTGAGTCAGTCAGGACTTCTCTTTTTATTTGTATAGATAGATTTGTAGTTAGGTACAGTTAAATTTTAACATATATAAAGACAAACCTTCCGCAATAAATCCTTTAAATAAAGGTGATCCGCATCAAAATCTGTTGTGAAGAAGAACGGTGAAACACAAAACAGATGCATTGTAGACTAATAGACGTAGATTATTGAATGATTGTAGATATAATTTTATTGTTATTTATTTATGTTGTACCAAACGTGTATTTTCTTCTGTTTGTATTGGCTGTGTAAATTGAAGTTTGATTACTTTAAATAATTTAATGTTCCAATTTTTTTTTTTAATTTTGGTATAGATATTGCTAAAATAAGCTGATAAAATAAGCACCACACCATAACTACTATTAATATTTGCATGCCAAAATATGGCAAAATGTGTCGTCGCACATCGCACAAGAAAATTTACCACCTTTGTATTACCGCATTTATAGCAAATAAATGACTTTGATATGAAAAGTGAATTAACTCACATATAATATGTATAAGTAGACCTTTTACAAAAGGGAGATTAAAGTTCAGAATGCAACTTATCCGCTGTTTCATACTGCGCTCGGACACTTACCTACTTAGTTTCGCTTTGTATCAACAAACGAACAGCTTACATGTCCCCTTTGTCTGTTAAATTCACACGAACTAGCATAATAACTAGCTTAATTGGGTACGCTGCCGGCGGCAGCGTCCTAGAGACGGCAGTACTAATACAATTCGTGGCGCAGAAAGTGCGTTCAGCGCACACCTGTCATCTTCGCCGAACCATATCCTTACGATGATAAAGATCTCTTTGATTTTGACTGACTTGTCAGTGGCAGCAACACAACAGCAACCTTATAGTAACGAAAATACTGATCACTTTGATCTCGACAATGATGAAAGATGTCAATAACTGTGAAAGGACTGTAGGCACTGGCACAGAACAGATAAAAGAGGTTAGAAAGGAAATAGTTCCTGATTTGTATTAGAACGCGTGTCGCCGCTTCTCCCCCACTCTGTAACTCCACCACAAGCAAAAGACCAATACTTATGCGCTTTACGCACACACATAAACCACACGCGCTTATATCGCAAGTTTGCTATTGGTTCTCACACTAACGCAAACACTTCTCTTGACGTACACTCACACGAGCAAAAGCAATTTATTTCTCATACATGATCTGGCGTCCAAATGGTCGATTATTTAAATCGATAAAATACATATAGGTAGGTACTATAATTTTGTTACTTACTATAAGTTTTGCAATATTTCACTTTAATTTCGGGAGGGGGATGGGGTACGAATAGTGTGGACTTCCTAAACATACATGATAATGGTGCCGATTCTGTTGTTCACAAACTAAACTAAATTTAAGTTCAGTGCATCTTTTTCTTTCTATTTCATTAAGAAAGGGACGTAAGATAAATATTAGTTTAGTCCTGTCAAATTAAGATGCTCCATAGACAAGATTAGACATGATTAAAAACTTGCCTACTAAAATTACGTCAATTTACGTCAGGCACTGATTAAATTTGACAGGACTAAACTAAGAATTATCTTCTGTCCTTTTCTTAATGAAATAGAAAGAAAAAGATGCACTGAACTTAAATTTAGTTTAGTTTGTGAACAACAGAATCGGCACCAATAATGTCAAATTAAGGGAGAATTTGAATACATAGGTACACACATACTTAACAATTCCTCACAAACAGAATGTTCTAAGTTCCGTCTCTTTAAAGTTACATGCTCTGTGATCAATTCTCAATTCTTTATTGCGTACAATAATTGTATACAGTTGGTAGGGAAATTACTATATTAGCACAGTCTAACATCATACAGTCGTCCGACGAAGCCGTCTAGACAGGGCAATCGTGCGGGGTGTGAGGGGCGAGACGCGGGAGGCGCGAGACCGAGCTGCATACTTCCACCGTGTTAGTATCTCGGTACATAATTTTCAGGGCTATCGTGTTGATTTTATTATTGTTTTAATTTATTATTATTATTTAATTTATGTACACGGAAAAATACAGAGATACGACATAGTAATATTTGAGGGTAGCAGGACACTTGCGCGAAAGACATTTCCGCGAAAGATACTTGCGCGAACCCACTTGTGCGAAAAGACATTTCCGCGAACGGACTTTTGCGCGAACGGACTTTTGCACGAAAGACGCTTGCGCGACAAGACATTTCCGCGATTGGACTTTTGCGAGAATGAACTTTTGCGCGCATGGACGGTTGCGCGCAAGACACTTGCACGAAGGACATTTGCGCGAAAAAGTTGCGGAAATGAGATTTCTTCATAAAATCACGCTTGTATTCTTTCGAAGGGTTGGGCAGTGGTGTACAGTACATTTAAATTTTTTTTTTCTTTCTCAAAATCAAAATGGATTTAGACAAAAAAAATTAATGTTTCGCAGTCGCCATCTTGGATTTTAATTTTGACCTCACTACCGGCTTTAGCGTCCTCGAAAACCATGGAAACGATACCCATGACCAAAAATTTAAAAACTTTTTTACAAAAAAATACAACCGACTTCCAAAAACAACACTACAAAGTGAAAAATAACTTTAATTTCGGAAGTCGGTGTCTGATTAAATGTATTTTCGTTTTTGCCACCGATTTCCGAAATTAAAGTTATTTTTCACTTTGTAGTGTTGTTTTTGGAAGTCGGTTGTATTTTTTTGTAAAATAGTTTTTATTTTTCACTTTTTAGTGGGTCTGTTTATAATTTGTATAAGTTACAATAGTCTAATGTCAATTGCTCATCACATGTTACAAAATATTGCTTTTCCCGATGCTGGGACGTTAATTGTTGAGGAGTTCTGCTGGTAAGAACCAGGAGAACTCCTCAACAACCACTCATCACACGCATTGTGTGACGAGCGGAAATTGCTTAGCAACCATATTAAAGTAATCGAATCGCAACCCGTGAAATATTTATCATTGAGTAGTTCTGGTAGCCATCTGTGGTCTTCATCATCAGTTCCAATTCACCATGTGGTGCTTTCCGAGAGCAAATGCACGAGTTACTATAAAAAATACCCAAATCGCTATAGGTGTGCCTATAATATTTGAAGAGTTCCTTCGATTTCTCCAGGATCCCATCATCAGAACTGGATTTTGACAAAAATGGGACCATTTGGGAAGTATACCCTTTCCAACAAAAAAATAGTTTTTCAAATCGGTTGGCAAGCGACGGAGTTATGCGCGAACAAACATAAAAAAAAAAAAAAAAAATAGAAACATCCGAATTGAGAACCTCCTCCTTTTTTAGAAGTCGGTTAAAAATTTTCGCAACCGCTATCTTGAATTTTGATTTTAACTCCGCTATCCGCGACCAGCGACCTCAAAAACCATGAGAATGACATCCATGTCGAAAAAAAATAAACTAAAGAGAAAAATAATAAAATAATTAGAAAAAAAAAACTCAGGCACTCAAATGTCGTTTATAATAATAATAATGTTGATGACGATGTTGATCTCCAATAAACAAATTAATTAATTAGAATCGTTTACTTGGGGCCACCCTTGCTGTTGCGACAATGTCTAGACGTTGTCGGCATTTACCACGAGATCAAAGGCGTCGTCCTACTGTATGTTTTTATACTGTGATATTAGTAACAATTATGGACCCTTTCGGGCACAGCATAGATCAATGTAGGAGAGAGGAGGAAGAAAACTGGGTGCTTAATGTGATAAATTGAATTATTAGTTATGTAGTTAGCGATAAAAATACTGTTTTATTATTACAGAAATAATAGATGACTGTTTTTAAATTAGTTACATTTATTTATTTAATAACATTGTAAAAACCATTTTATTTATTTATTCTTTTTTTTATTATATATTCTTATTGTAACTATTTACTTATTATTATTTTTATTTATTACGTAGTAATCAATGCCTTCTTATGAGCGTGCAACTGTCGCACACGCTGTGGTTGCGTAGTGATTAATTTATTGCCATTGTGATCCTGCTTATAAAGACAGTCGGTGGACTGGAGGAGATTAAGGAAGGGAAAAGGTTTTATCTGGGCAACTTATCCAAGTACTTACTCATAACTAATCTAGCCATGGTTAGGTACCTAAGTTACTTATGGCTATGGTGAAGCACGTCGTCTCCATGGCCTGTAGAGTGTAGACCCCGTTGTGGTCGATAACCGATATCTACCTAATTTGTTTGTCGGCCGTGTCAATGTGGTCCACTTTTTGTTCGATTACTTTTGTTAAACCTTGAGAGCAATAAATAGGTATCAAATTAATTTCGTAATGGATTAGGTCCAAGTTTGCGCGTACAAAAGCACGCGAGGAACGTGAAAAATAGATTCAACCATTTAAATAACAAAAATAGTTATTTAAATGGTTAAATCTATTTTTAACGTTCCTCGCGAGCTTTTGTAGCAGCTTGCAGCTATGCGGCTGCAACAATAACAGCATTGGTAGGACATCCAAATATCGTGCTCCCAAAAGAACCCACAGATATAAGAAAGAAGTTCTGCTGTTTTTTATATTTCTATGGTCCCATCCAACCGGCGGCGAAGCGGCGACCTCGTAGTGACAATTTAATTGCTTAGCCACAATGCGTAAAAACAGCTGAACTTAACCTTACCTTTGACAGAGACACCAAAATCCGTAGTTAGTAGTTTTTCTAATGTCCTCAAGTGCCAAATGAAAGTGATATCGATTGCCAAGGAGTTTCATAATTATTTAGAATGGAAATTGCATGTTCTAATGTTGCATGTTTAGGCTGCATTTTACTATTTTAGTGACCTTCAAACCTCATGTCATTCAACCACGAATCAAAGATGATGTCAAGGCCTCGAGAAAAAAAATAATAAGAGGTTCATGGATTGGCGACCTAATTAGCATCGGCCTGGCCCATTACTATATTTTAGAAGGCGCTCGATTCGAATGCATCGATCAAAAGAATAAAAAAAAAACTGCTTGCTGGTTGGTCTTACAATACCAACTGTTAGAATAAGAAAGAATCTAGCATCCATTAACGCTTTTATAATCAATTCGATCGACATCTTACGTACTTATAGAGCAATGGAATTAAAAATGCAACAACTGTGTATTGGACCAATTATGTTATACCTGTTACATTTAGGCCAGAATATTGAATAATTGAACTGTAGGTATAGTATAAGAAAACCGAGATTGCACCACTGTTTATTTCATAATCACTAGACTGTGACGGAGGTCGCAAGAAAAGTTCGCGTTTTGCCGCCAACACCTTCAATATGGTTGATACGGTATCAGTTGGAAGACGTCAAACGTTTTTTGAATTTCGAACAATTAAGATAAATAATATTTTTTTTTATTTGATAAAAAGGTGTTCCTAACTATAAAAGAAAGGTTTGTGTTTGTTGTCTTTTTTTTGGTTAAGTTTACATTGTGTTTGATAAAAGTGATTAGTGATTTATGTATTTTATCACAGGTTTGGTTCTTGTTCGGGTAAAATTTTAACTTGTGCTTGCTTGTTATCTATGTGAAGTTAATAGGCTCCTTGGGATCGTGCTCGTGGCGCTCTAAGCTACTGGAATGAAAATCCGCCATATCGTTAATCAGATAATTATTTAAAAAGAAGCAACATATTTTAACATCAAGCCTGTACTCTCCGGAGGGAAAGGCAGAGGGGAAGAAGCCATTTTTAATAAAATACACCGCTTGTCAGTCAACGGGGCTGACCATTATCTTTTCCTATTCTAAATTTGAAATCATAATATTCGTGGAGATCGGTTGACAAAGCTTCTACAATACAAGTTTGTACCTACCTAAGGTGGGTGGGTGGGAACCTACACAGCGGTATGTAATTTGTAGGTAATTTAGCACGACGTTATTACAAGTTCTGCATCATTAAACAGAGTAAGTATCAATTTTAACAGTTTAAAGGCTCGCAGGCACTGGCCACCGGCACGCGCCATGGCATGGCGCGACGCGACGCGATTCCTGGTATGACAATTTCCATGAAGTTTTCATAGAAATTGTTCTACTAGAGTCGCATCGCGCCTGTCTGCAAGAGCCTTTAATCTACAGAAGAAAACAAACTCTTGCGGTCTTATTACAAAACGAGGTTTTTCTTCCGTCATGGTTTAAACCATCAAGCCAGTTTTTGTAATAAGAACCTAGCTGTGATAGAAATACAGTTCTTTATACAAAACTGACAACTTAGTGCGGTACTAAGTTGTCAGTTTAGTGAAACTGACAACTTAATGTATCGGAATAAAGTTCGAAATTCAAAAAAGGCTCCATACTTTAAACCTGGGTTTGAAGATGAACCTTGTTTTGTAATAAGACTGTGCGTGTTCTCTTAATCTGCAGTAGTAGCCCGCGAAATTCAAATGTTCTTACGTTTTTTTGCACTTTGCAGGTCAGTGTCAGGTTGTATCTTGATAAAAATGTGATTTGCGATTATAACAAATATGTATATACATAATTATAACCATAACAATCATCAATACATCTCTCTAAATTAGATTTGTTCTCTATAAGTTTGATTTCGGAAATCATCGGAACAAATCTAACTTTGAAAGATCGATTCTTATGGTTAAAATTATTTAAATACAAATTTGTTATAAGTAGTCGCGGATCATATTTTTATCAACATACCTATAACCTGATAGTGACCTGCAAATTGCAAAAAACGGAAGAAAATTTGAATTTCGCGGGCTACTATTAGTAGGCACACATTCTTCTAGATGAATGAAATCTCAGTCACGGTTGTGCAGTTAATTTGTCTGTATAATTATGGCTCTTCCCACCTTCCGCATAGAACTACATTATTTTCAGCGAGGAGTCAGGAATATCTGAGTAGCGACCTAGTATCCCGTGATTATATATGTACCTATGCCATATAAGGGTCACTTTTGCTTGCACAGAATGAAGGTGTAGGAAGTGAAATGAAATGAAATTGTTTATTCTGTAAATAGGATATCGGAATCACTTTTACACGTCATTTAAAAAAAAAACCGGCCAAGTGCGTGTCGGACCACGTGCAATGAAAGGTTCCGCAGCTGAAAAGAATTTATCCTAAAAACAAACTTAACAGTGTAGTTGAAAAACATGTTCTCCCATGCATTGATATACATCACGCTCACGGTCTATTTTCAAACTGCAAATTTAAGTTTGTAATCCCAATTTTTTTATGTGATAAAATTACAAATTAACGATTTTCGGACTTTTTCCTTTACTTGTGCTGTGAGACCTTGCTGCTTGCCAAATTTCATGATGCTAGGTCAACGGGAAGTACCCTATAGGTTTTGATTTACTTGCGAGTATCAAAATATGTCGCATAAATGGTCGTATTGTTTTATTGCGTTGACTTAGAAAAGCTTGATTTCTTTAGAGCTCTAAGAAACCATAGACTTACGTATTTGATATTAATTTCAGCTTGATACCTCAACGCGTCCCTGAGAAAAAGGGTGTTGACAGACTGACAGACAGACAGACTGACAGACAGATAGACAGACAGACAGAGAGACAAACAGATAGACAGACAGACGGACATGAAGTGATAGAATAGAATAGAATACTCTTTATTATGCACACCATTTAAATTACTGGTTACAAATTCCTCCTATAAGATGAACCTATAAGAGTTCTGTTTTGAGGGTTCCGTACCTCAAAAGGAAAAACGGAACCCTTATAGGATCACTTCGTTGTCCGTCTGTCTGTCTGTCGGTCTGTCAGTCTGTCAGGACCCTTTTTCTCACGAACTAAACACTTCTGCTTAACCCTTTGGGACTTTTTTTTTGTCGTGTAGAGTGTAGGTACTTAAATTATTTTTTTAAATTTATATGAGACTGTCCACTTTTTGAGAAATTTTCATCGGCATTCAGATTTTGAAAAAAAAAAATTACAAATGAAAAATTATGAAAACTTTTACTAAAAAATCTTATACAAAAAACGAACTGCTTTTTGTATTATCTCGCAGAAAGTGAAAAGTAGAGGACCTATTTTCTGGATCCCGCGCTGAACTCAGGATTCTAGTCTTAATTCCCTCGCTGCGCTCAGGATCCCTAGAATCCTTCGTTCGTTATTTAAGTCACTGCTTTATCCCTATAGCGTGTATCTACTATCCCTAATTAGCGTAGGTGAAGTGTTTATTTATTTTATTTGGAACAGCAAAGTTGGTGTGCTTTGGAACATTTTGAAACTTACTTGTTTACTGCCAGTCCTAAAATCAAGTCTTATTTGGGTGTCTTGAGTAAGATTTGTTGTTCTTATAAGCCTGATCTTTATCTGGTTATGTAATTACGACCGTGAACATTCTCATTTCGGGTCCGTAAAAGGTTCGACTTCGATTATCTAGCTAGAAAACGGGCTAAATTGAATGGTTTACCTATTGTTACGCACTAATTGTGCACATCCTCTCTTCGCATTAAAATGAGGAGGAGGAGCTCGTGGCTAAGTAATAACAGCCGCACGGGTCGATCCATGAGGTTAAGCTACGCTTGCCGGGGTCGGTCCGTGGATGGGTGACCATCTTTACATACCGAGACTCCTCCGTACCTCCGAAAGCACGTTAAGCCGTTGGTCCCGGCTGTCATTCGTGGATCTTTGACAGTCATTACGGGTCGTCAGAAGCCCGAAAGTCTGACAACCAGCCTTACCAAGGGGTATGGTATTATCCAGTTAATGGGTTGTGGAGGTCAGGCAGTCGCTCCATGTAAAATACTGGTATTCAGCTGCATCTGGTTAGACTGGAAGCCGACCCCAACATCATTGGGAAAAGGCTAGGCAGATTGATCGACTTTTGTCTCTTCGCATTAAAAGTGTACTCGTATAATCTCAAAAAAAATATTTCTTAACTTTCTAAACTTTCTGTATATGTGTAGTTATATCAATTTCGTAAGTTTTTTGAGATTGTTCACTTCGAAGAGACGACTGTTATAATTAAATAGGGTTTAAATACTAGTGTTTCAGTTAGTTAGGATTTAATATTCACACTCAGCCTGTCGTACTTCCCGGTAAATATTCTCTTTTTCTGTATGTCGTAGTCCGATCGCAGAAATGGCCATGTCGTGATCTGCCTGGAAATTTCACGATTCGCCGTCATTTCATCTAACATCCGATATATCTTTCAATGCTCAGCCAGCGTTCGACGATTTGCCCAGCGATGCTTGGGCATATCAACCCAGACACGCGTACACACATAACACTATCTTTGCTGCCGCGCAGTCGGGTAATAGTTCCTATTTGACTTATTCCTACTCGAATAAGTTATAAAATATAATTTAGGGTCCTAAAAATACTAAATAGCCAAGTTACTGCGACCATCTTGGATGTAGCGCTCGCCGGCCGCTGCCGCGGCACCGCTCGCTAAGGCTCGGCTAGCGCGCGGTTGGTTACAGTTCTAACCTAACCTAACCCATTTGGTCGGGGTGTCACTAGTGGCGGGAAATGAAACAACTTTGCGACATACCCAGTGGTCAGCTGGGAATGTCGATAAATAGGTTGCTTTCGTCGCTCCGCCTGACTTTCGATTAGGAACATCGTGATAACCGGCAAAATCAAGAAATGGCGACGTATCGTGAAATGGCCAGGTAGATCTCGATATTGCCACTTCTACAATCGGACCACGCACGGCGTATATTGAAACACGCGTGTAGAAATGGCAAAATTCCGTAGGTACCTGCCTACCGCTGAAACTACATACACGTGTCACACGTTTAAAACTCGGTCGAATTAAGTTTTATTTTATTGTGTTTGTCAGTCCCTACTTAAAGATATTTTGATTGTGTTTTTCAGATTTCCACTAACTTGCGTTGCTGGCAGCCTAAAAATAGAAATACAACAGATTACAATGTCAATGCTTGATTAATAACAAAGGAAGAATTGAATGCACCAATTAATAATTAATTATTGTTTTTAAAAATGTTACGGCTGCTGTTTCTGGTTATAATGGCGGCAGTCACTGCGAAGGTACAAGATGATCCAGCGGCCAATCAAATCCTCCTATTCAAAGAGAAAACTAAGGTGAGCCATTTATTTTTCTTCAAAAATTTTTGAGTTGATGTCAAAAGTAAAAATATTATATTAGGTAGGTATGTTAGACGAGTTGGCGGCCTCGCCAATCGTGACATATGTGGCGTTCTTTAGGTCCCTTGAAGTGTAGATATATTGACACTTTGGACAGAACAACATATGGGACATGGTTTGGTCAGGAGTATCGAATTAGCACTGGGTGTCGGTTGGTCAATATACATTTCGCAAGAATGTATTTGGAGCGGCCTACTTGGGTCCGCAGTCGATTGATAAGTGGACCTGGACCTGTGCTCCTGGGGCTGGAAGAAGTTGGGGGAGTGGTGGGCGTTGTTTTTCCCACAAATATATTCTCAACTTTTGCGGTTGGGCTAGAATGGCAGTGCAACAAGAAAGCTCTTCCGGCTCGTTAGTCTACCCGGGGTTGTTGGGTGTTCGTAGAGGGGATGTCGGTTTTAATTATTTCTATAGACAGAGCGCTTTGACATGCACAATCATGTCAAAGCGCTCTGTCTATTGAAATAATTAATTTTGTTTAAATAATTTTTATCAATCAGTTAATTAAACGATTGGTGTGAGCTAATTAATATGATAACTATTTTTATATAAATGTTTTTTTTTTGCAATTGTGATGAAAATTTCAAGCGATTATTAGAAAGCGATATAAAGAATTGGAATGAAATTACACTTCTGGACACATCTTTTGGCCCACCTTGTATTTTCAGTTTCGTTTGGTCCTAGCTAAAATTTTATATTAGGTCGAGCAAAAAGTTTTTATGCAGTTTTGAACCTGGCACATTCACAATTTCATTCAATAGTCTTTTTTTGAATTTCGAACACAGAATTTAAAGAAACAAAAGACAATTTGGAGCCTGTTTGTTGATATCAAACAATCGATAACTAAGAAAACTTGGTTTTATTGGTTTACTTGGATTTAATTCTTGAAAAAGTGATTGATATCTTTGGTTTTGCAACAAACATTACTTATTCTTAACATTAAGGTGAGGTTCTATCAATAATCTATGGCTTCACCTGAAGTCGCCGCCCAAGCTGTGGCACTTATTCAGGCCGGACACAGTCAAAGAAACGTGAGTGCTCAACTTAATTTAAGTCGATCTGCGGTCCGAAATGTTTATCGGAGGTACCTAGAGACTGGCGGCTTTGTTCGTCGCCAAGGATGGCCATGATCTCGGGTCACAACTGAAAGGCAGGATCGATTCATCATGACGACCAGCTTGAGAAATCGTCACCTTACCTCCATTGAGATACAAAACCAACTTCGCGACTTCCACGGAGTATCTGTGAGCGCTCGAACTGTTCGGAGAAGGTTAAAAGAACGCGATATGGTACCACACAAGCCAGCTAATGGCCCCAAACTAACGCGAGCCCACCGAACAGCGCGCTTTCATTTCGCACGCAGTCATTTAAATTGGACACAGCAAGATTGGAGCCGTGTACTCTTTTCTGATGAGTCTAAAATTGTGTTACATGGCAATGATGGAAGGAAGAAGGTCTACCGACGTAAGGGAGAGCGTTTCGCACAATGCTGCTTTGAAGAGAGGGTTGCTTATGGCGGTGGCTCATGGACTGTCTGGGGCGGTATATCCGCGAGCGGCAAAACTCAACTTGAGGTTGTTACAGGACCACGGCTGCCAACATTAAATGCTGAAAGGTACATTCGTGAGTGCTTAGAACCTCACGTGATACCATACGCGGACTATGTGGGCCCAAATTTCCTTTTTATGCATGATAATGCAAGAGCCCATGCGGCCGGCATCGTCAGGGAATATCTTCGGGATGTGAACATCACAGTTATGGACTGGCCAGCCAGAAGCCCAGACATGAACCCCATTGAGCACATGTGGGACGAGCTAAAAAGACGTGTTAGGGCTCGTCAGCCAGTTGCCCAGACGATGCAGGAGTTGAAAACTGCCATAGAAGAGGAATGGGAGATGATCCCTCAAAATTTCATAGAGCGGTTGATAAACTCTATGCCTAATCGTATGAGAGCTGTGGTAGATGTCCATGGAGGCAACACGCGTTATTAAATTAAACCTTTATTTGATAAAACATGTTTTTTATTCAAAAATCAATTGCCTTTAACAAGGCGCATATCCGACTTGTTAGGCGTAGCTCCATGTCGTATGGTATTCTGAATTCAAATTTAAAACAATACGATCGATAAAGATGGTAAAATGTATCAGGTTTAAAACTGCATCAACAGTTTTTGTTCAATCTAGCGATCATATTTCGGTAGGGGCCATCGAAACCTAAACTCTAAGGTGGGCCAATAGATGTGTCCAGAAGTGTATTAGGAACCACAATTATAATGATAAGATTGTATGTACTTGTAAAATTTTACTATTAGGATTAAACTCATTTGTATTTTGCAGTATTATAAAATCTATGCCTACAGTTGAAATTCTCATGACTTTTCTGGTATATTCCAGGGTCCCATCGCTATAATGACTACCTCTGCAGGCGCACCCATCGAACAAAAAGAAGCAACAGTTACACTAAACGAGAGGCTGATATTTAACGAATATTTCATGGACAGCATGACGCACTTGGTGAGAGAGAGGATACCAGAACGTTTGGTCCACGCAAAGGCTGGTGGAGCTTTCGGTTATTTTGAACTCACTCACGATATTTCTGATATTTGTAAAGCGACGTTATTCAACAAAGTTGGCAAGAAGACCCCCATCGCAGCAAGATTCTCTCCAGTAGTCGTTGAGCGAGGTGGTATCGATACATCCAGAGACGCCCGAGGATTCGCAGTCAAATTCTATACTGAAGACGGAAACTTCGATATTGTTGGCTTCAACACCCCTATGTACGTCTACAAGGACCCTCTCCTCTTCCCCACTTTTGTTAGAGCACAGAAAAGGAACCCAGCAACGAATGTCCTCGATCCAAACATGCTTTGGGACTTTTTAACGTTACGACCAGAAAGTTTACACATGTTTTTACTTGTGTTCGGTGACCGCGGGATCCCTGATGGCTACCGACACATGCCTGGTTTCGGTATCCACACTTACCAAGTAGTCAACAAGCATGGAGAGAGTAACTTTATTAGATTCCACTTCAGACCAGATGCAGGAATAAAAAATCTACGCTCCAAAGAAGCTATGAAGATTGCAGCCTTTGATCCTGATTACGCTACCAGGGATTTATACAGAGCTATAGGAAATGGAGATTTTCCAAGCTGGACGGCTAGTATTCAGGTCTTGAGTGAGGATGACGTCAAAAATGCAGGATTTGATGTCTTTGATGTAACAAAAGTGTTGCCTTTGGACAAGTATCCACTAAGACCGTTGGGTCGGTTCGTTTTGAATAAGAATCCTGTTAACTATTTCGCTGAAATCGAGCAGTTGGCTTATAGTCCAGCGAATTTAGTGCCAGGTATTCTTGGAGGACCGGATAAAGTGTTTGAAGCTAGAAGATTAGCCTATAGAGATGCTCAATATTACCGTTTGGGGGCAAACTTTATCAACATACCTGTAAACTGTCCTATTCAAAGCAAGGCATTCGCATACAACCGTGATGGCCAGCCTCCTGTTAAAGACAATCAAAGAGACATTCCTAATTACTATCCTAACTCATTCAATGGGCCTGTTCCTTACAAAGAAAAAAATAAAGTTGAACTAATTGAGGTATACCAAGATCAACCAGATAATTTTGAACAAGCTCGTGAACTGTATGAGAACGAAATGACTCCAGAGGAAAGGAAAAGATTAGTGGAGAACATTTTGTTTAGTTTGGGACCAGCCACCAAGTTTTTACAAGATCGGGCTGTTAAAATGTTTGGACGGATACATTCAGATCTTAGTGAGAGAATATGGCAGGGACTACAGGCGAATAGAACTAGAAGTCCTTACGGCTTTGAATGGGACGATTAAAGTACGCATATTAGAAATACATATTACCTAATCTAGTTTTTATGGTTCCGCACCAAAATGCTAAAAAGGAACCCGTATGGTGCGACTCAGTCTGCCTGTCTGTCTGTCTGTCTGTCACAGCTGGATATCTCAAGAACTACTCATGCTATCAACTTGAAATTTGGAACAGCTTTAGATGACTTTTGCCCAACTACTATTTTGCAAATAAGAAAGATATAAATTTTTTTTTGCAACAGGGCCTGAAAGGGTGTCTTAAAAATTTGAAGTGCGAGGTGTCACATGAAAGAGCGCTGTTTGCACATTCTCAAACATTTTTTCTTTTTTTTAGACCGCCTAGTTTTCGACTTTTGATGAAAAATTTGAATAAATACCCTTATCTCCGAAGTTTGCATAGAGAAAAATCTGAAATTATTCTATGTGGTAGAAGTTTACGCAAAGATTACAGGAAAAATAAAACGGTGTCTCTAAATAGCACACTTTTTCAGAAATCGGAATGCAACCCGCGGTGCGCGAGTCCGACTCGCTCTTGACCGGTTTTTTAATAATAGTGCCACTATACTTAGCCGACGTTCGCACGGACGTAAAAATATCGCGGCGATTTTTTTTTCGCGCACTGGATTTTCAACGCTCTACTTAGCGCCGAGAGTTGAAAATCCAACAGTGTGTTTATTCTACGCGCTGGGATGCACTCTGTTGTTGTTAGGTTGGATTCTCGAAGCTCGGCTCAACACCGAGAGTTGAAAATCCAGTGCGCGATAAAATCCCGCCGCGATATTTTTACGCCCGTGCGAACGTCGGCTTATGATGACTAAATAATAAGAAAAGTGTTATTTACTTTTTGTTACGATTTAATAAACCTACAGTTACCTACTTGTTCTTTATTAATAAATAGACGTGTTGTGTATTTAATTTAAATAAATAGAAATATAAAACTGTTTGCGTTTAAATTAGTTACCATCTTTTCTAGTTTATTACCAATCTAGTATCTACACGGACATCAGTATCGCAATGTACAAGTCTGTTGCCTAATTTCATTACCAACTTGCTTAAGTAATAGATTTTTATTATTACAAATAACAACAATACAATTTATTACGTACTTGAGGAGCTCGTGGGGTTGGTCAGTGGATGGGTGACCATTCTTTACATACCGAGACTCCTCCGTGCCTCGGAAAGCACGTTAAGTCGTTGGTCCTGGCTGTCATTCGTGGATCTTTGACAGTCGTTACGGGTCGTCAGAAGCCCGAAAGTCTGACAACCAGTCTTACCAAGGGGTATCGTATTACCCAGTTACTGGGTTGTGAAGGTCAGATAGGCAGTTGCTCCATGTAAAATACTGGTATTCAGCTGCATCCGGTTAGACTGGAACATACCGACCGACCAACAAAGTTGGGAAAAGGCTAGGTCAACTTTGAACCTAATGCTTTAGCGATAAAGATGAATATCTATTAAAGATATTTGACAGATTTTAGTAGCTTGATGTGCTGGCGTCTGTACCTGAATCGATCATATTTTGAGTCCGATCCTTTTTTTTTGGAGAATCCTGCACCTTGTTTTTTTTAACTAAAAAAATACAAATAATCTATAAAAGAAAACAAAAAGTTTTTTTTAAATATTATGGGAAATACTATGCTTGGCTTACCTACATGATGGCCGAAGGCAATGTGAAGATGAAAGGTGATCGGCAGCAGGTCAAATCCTTTTATTTATTACAAGCTTCTGCCCGCGACTTCGTCCGCGTGAAATTTCTTGTCTCCCGACCCACCCCGTCGCATCCCATTGCCTGCCTGTTATTACTTCGTTTTCGCTTAGCATTCATTCCGACTTTTTTCTTTTTGCTCAGCTCTTGAGGGTTCTAGCGTGATGTTAATAGCTTTCTTATTAATGGGACTATCAAATGCAAAAAGATTTTTTCAAATCCGACTGGTAGTTCCAGAGCGCGTTCAAACATAATTAAACAAACAAACTAAAAAACAAACTCTTCAGCTTTATTATTGTATAGATAGATATAGATTATTAGTATAAATTATTTCGGAGAGTTGTAAATGTTATTTTTTTTAATTAATTTAATTATACATTGTTAAGGTTGAGTGCATTGACGATGCCATAATTAGTTAGATTATTTCATCAAATAAAACCGCTTTAATTAATCTTAATTGGGATTAAATATTTACATCAAGCGTACTTGACTTCAATAGGACGTAACCTTGATTCTTGTTTACGAATTCTTATTTCGTTTTAATTCATGGATCTAGGTATAATGGAAACTTTTATGAAGAAAATAAAAAAAGAATTGGTTTATAATGTAGGACGTGGTCTATTTCAAGGCCCTATCGGTATAATGACAACTGCAGCTTGTGCACTAATTGACTATCAGGAAGCATCAGTAACTTTAAACTATAGGCTAATATTCAACGAGTACTTTATGGACAGCATTACGCACTTCTTGGTTCGGAGAGGAAACCAGAAAGAGTGGTCCACGAGAAGGTAGAAGGAGCATTCTACTTACTTTGAAGTCACGCACGATAACGCATAACAGATTTATGCAAGGCGAAACTCTTTAACAAATTTGGGAAAAGAACTCCCATCGCCACAAGGTTCTCCCTCGAGTTTATTGAAAAAGGTGGCACGGAGACCACAAGATCCTCAAGAGGTTTTGCCATCAAATCATATGCTGAAGATGGAAACTTCGACCATAGTCGGAGACAACTTGCCCATGTTTATCAACAAAGATCCTCTTTTCCCCATGTTCGCTCGAGCACTCAAAAGGAATCCGGCAATAAACTTGTTGGACGAAAACATGCTTTGGGACTTCCTTATTTTACGTCCAAAAGTACTACATATGTTTTTAATAGTGTTCGGTGATTGAGGGACCCCTGATGGCTACCGACACATGTCCGGGTTCAGTATACACACATTCCAGGTGGTAAATAAATTTGGCGGAGAGCCAGATTGGTTTCCGCAGGGGGCGCTCTACGGTGGACGCCATCATGCGCGTGCGAGCCCTCACGACGGGGGATGCTGTGGCCCGGGGTGGAGTCGTCTTGGCGATGTCTCTAGACATCGCCAACGCCTTTAATAAACTGCCCTGGAGTTGCATCAGGGAGACACTCCGGTATCGCCGTGTGCCAACCTACCTCCGTCGAGTGGTCGAGGCCTATTTGACGGACAGGGCCGTCATCTACCCCGGTCATCAGGGAGAGTGGAACCGGCGAGAGATGTCGTGCGGTGTCCCACAGGGATCGGTCCTGGGGCCACATCTGTGGGACATCGGGTACGACTGGGTGCTGCGTGCCGACCTCCCTAGCGGCGTCAGCGTTGTATGTTACGCTGACGACACGCTGGTCCTGGCGCAGGGGAGGTCGAACCAGGCGGCGGCCGAACTAGCGACACGCGGGGTTGCGACAATCGTAGAGAGGATCCGGCAGTTGGGACTCGAGGTGGCCCTTTTTTTTTTTTTTTTTTTGTTGACGCTGGGAAAAATGCATTACGCATGCCCACCCGTCGGGGGACGGGTGGGGTATGTGGGACTCCCCGGTAAATCCGGTATACCCACTAAACGACCCAGCGGCGCTCCCGCATCGCCGTGACGGGAGGGTCATGGGAAACTGGCTCAGCCTTTACATCCACAACCCTCCCGGCGCATGCCCGCCTAGCTGGCGGGCCCCGCTTGCCCCCCAGCAGGTTGAGGGGCTACGGGAATGGCCGGGAGCACCTGACCATTCCCGTCCGGCACTGGTGGAGGTCCGTGCGATACAGGCAAGGGTGCCCCCGCACCCGTTGCCTGCTGGCCTCCACCTGGGAGGAGTCGGAGATGAGTATCAAACTCACGTCTTCTTCGACCCCTCCTCCGCCTTCGGAGCGGCGCCGCGTGAGGATCATCCTCCCGCGCCCGCTCCGCCGCCTCCTTCTGGGACATGACGTGTTCGCAGAAGGAGGCGACCGCCGCCCAGGACCTCTCATCCACCAGCATGGCGTTAACCACGCCGGGGAGCGAGAGGTCCGGTCCTATCACCGCGACCAGATCGCGGCGCGTCTCGGACCACGACGGGCACGACCCGAGGGTGTGCTGCGCCGTGTCCTCCGCCGCGCCGCAACCGTGGCACGACGGCGTCTCCTCCCGTCCGATTCGGTGCAGGTACGACCCGAAACAGCCGTGTCCGGACAGCACCTGCGTCAGACGGAAGGAGAGGAACCCGTGCGACCGCTCGAGCCAGTCTCGCAGCACTGGCCCGAGCGCATCGAGGGTCCGGCGGCCAAAGACTGCAGTGGCGAGTTCTCCCGTCCAGTGGACGACGATGGCGTCTCGCGACTCCCGTCGGAGGGCCTCGCGCTCTTCCGGGGCCGGGCGTTCTCCTCTCGCCCTCCGCCCCGCCGTCCACTCGTATACTCTGGCGAGCACCCACGCCTCGAGTTCCCAAGGGGGGGTGCCGGCCAGAGCACAGGCCGCCGCAAAACCCACCGTCCGGTAGGCCCGCGCGACCCGCTGGGCTATGGCCCTCTGAGGCGCCCGCAACGCGGCGGCGTTCTCCCTCCTTCGGAGGGAGTCTTCCCAGATGGGGGCACCGTAGAGGGCCATGCTCCTCAAAATGCCGGCGTAGAGCTGCCGGCATCGCGCGCTGGGCCCGCCCGAGTTGGGCAGCAGCCACGAGAGCGCCCCTGCAGTCTTCAGCAGGCGCGACGACAGCCCGCTGAAATGCGGGCCGAAGCGCCACCTGCTGTCGAGTACGAGGCCCAGATATTTCATCTGGGCCTTGACCTCGATCCTGACGCCCTCCACGAAGATGTGGGCGTCAGGTGGGGGGCGCTGCCGAGGTCCGTGGAAAAACACGGCCTCGGTCTTGTGCAGCGCCACCGTCAAACCCAGGCGGCGGATCCTCCCTGCCACCAAGGATCCGCCCGCCGAGGCCAAGTTGGCCGCCTCCCGGAAACTCCCTCCCCGGGCGGTGAGGAGAGTGTCGTCCGCGTAGCAGACGACACTCGTGCCTCGGAGGAGAGTTCCCCTCAAGAGCCAGTCGTAGCCGACGTTCCACAGGAGAGGTCCCACGACCGAGCCCTGCGGAACGCCGGCCCCGACGGCGTATCGCCGGACTTGGCCAGTCCTGTCCACCAGGACGATCGCCCGGTCGTCCAGGTAGCTGGCCAGCAGACGCCGCATGTACCGAGGCACTCCGTGGAATCGGAGCGCCTCCAGGATCGTGGAGTGGGGAACAGAGTTGAACGCGTTGGCTATGTCGAATGATACGGCCAGCAACCCGTCCCCCGCCTCCATCGCCTCCTTCGCCCGGTCCTTCAGGCGGGTCAGCGCGTCCACCGTCGAGCGCTCAGCCCGAAAACCGAACTGAGCGTCCGACAAGTCCGGCCCGATGGTCCGCAGATGGCTCTTGAGGCGGGCAGCGATTATCCCCTCGAACATTTTCCCGACCTCATCGAGCAGAACGATGGGCCGGTATGCCGAGGGGGAGTCCGATGGGCGGCCCTCCTTGCGGAGGAGGCACAACTGCCCCTCCTTCCACGGTTTCGGGAACCTCCCGCATGCAAGACTCGCGCTGAAGAGGTCCCGAAACCGCTCCTCCATTTCAGTGGCGGCAATCGCCACCACTCTGGCTGGAACCCCGTCGGGGCCCGGAGCCGTCTTCTTGACGCGGATGCGGAGAATCGCCGCGCCAAGCTCCGGCTCCGTGACAGGAGGGGGGGCCTGCTCCTCCTCCTCCTCAGCCAGCAGAGCCGCACTGCCCCGCGGCGGGTCCATCACTGGTGGGGTGAAGCTGTCCCTGCACGGAAACAGGGACCGAACTACCCCATCCAGAAACGAGGGCTCCAGGGTCTCGGCAACCGGGGGGCCAAAGGGGCGCAGCTTGTTGCGCGCCGCCTTATATGGCCTCCCTAGCGGCGTCAGCGTTGTATGTTACGCTGACGACACGCTGGTCCTGGCGCAGGGGAGGTCGAACCAGGCGGCGGCCGAACTAGCGACACGGGGGGTTGCGACAATCGTAGAGAGGATCCGGCAGTTGGGACTCGAGGTGGCCCTGCACAAGTCCGAGGTCATGTGTTTTCATGGTCCTTGGAACGCGCCACCGTCGGGTTCCCAATTAACGGTAGGAGGGGTTAACATCGGGGTCGAGTCGACGATGAAGTACCTAGGACTCGTCCTCGACAGCCGGTGGAACTTCGTGGAGCATTTCCGACGTTTGGCTCCCAGACTGGAGCGGGCCGGGGCTGCCTTGAAGCGGCTCCTGCCCTTTCTGGGGGGTCCAAACGCCTCCTGCCGGAGGCTTTACGCGGGGGTCGTGCGGTCCATGGCCCTTTACGGGGCACCGGTGTGGGTGCGTTCCCTGAGGCTGCGACCAGCCCGCCGGTTGAACGCGTCCCAGAGGGTCATGGCCATCCGGCTAGTCCGGGGATACCGCACGGTCTCCTGTGAGGCGGCATGCCTCCTTACCGGATTACCACCATGGGATCTGGAGGCAAAAGTCCTCGCGCACGTGTGGGAGTGGCGCGAGGAGGCGAAACGCCGGGGCGTAATTCCGCTGCCGCGAAAAATCACGGTACAGCGGACAGAGCTCCGGCGGGATCTCATGGCGACATGGAGAGTGCGATTGTCGCAACCCAGCGCCGGGTACGCCACAATTGCGGCAATAAGTCCCCTCTTTGAGGAGTGGTTGGAGAGGCGCCACGGCGTCCTCACCTTCCGCCTGACGCAGGTCCTCACCGGACACGGTTGTTTCGAGAGGTTCCTGTTTCGGATAAGGCGGGAGGAAACGCCCGGGTGTCACCATTGTGTGGATCACCTGGTGGACACGGTGGAGCATACAGTGGAGGTCTGCCCGGCTTGGGCGGAGCACCGCCGTGTTCTCACGGAGGCGATCGGCGGCGGCGATCTCTCACGTCCAAACCTGGTCCAGGCCATGGTGCGGAGCGAGAGTGTATGGGAAGCCGTCACCTCCTTCTGCGAAGCAGTAATGCTCGCGAAGGAGGAAGCGGAACGCGTGAGGGAGAGGCAACAGCCGCGTCCTGTGACGACACGGCTGTAGTTTTCTCTGGACGATCCTGGGATGACGTAGAGCAAAGTGCTTCAAGTGGCATGGTCCAAATTGCTAAATGGCTAAATAATAATCTACTGACATTGAACACCTCAAAAACAAATTACATATGCTTTAGTATCTGTAATCGTACACAGCCAAGTAAGGACTTCACAATCAAGGTTCACGAATGTGGTGACTCTAAAAACAAAAACTGTATGTGCCCTACCATTAATAAGGTCACACACATCAAATATTTAGGTGTCGTGATTGACCAGAGATTGTCCTGGTACCCTCACCTTGAGCAGGTCACTAACAGAGTTCGGAAACTAAGCTGGATCTTCAAAACATTGAGACATATTGTTCCAAAAAATGCTACTAATACCGAAGACCCAAGTAGAAACCTATTAAAGGATATATATATCGCTTTGGTGCAGTCTGTCTTAGTGTACTGCATCCCTATTTGGGGAGGTGCAGCTAAATCTAAATTTATTGGAGTGAAACGAGTGCAACGAGCCCTAATAAAAATAATGTATTTTAAAAGAATTCGATACCCCACCGAGAGACTTTATCAGATAAGTGATTTGCTATCAGTTAGAAAACTGTATATAATTCATACTGTGTTGAAAAAACACAAAGAGCTGCCTTATGATACCGCTATATTATCAAAAAGAAGGAAAGACATTATAGCACCAATTCCACAAACAAAAACTAGGTTTTGTAGTGGGCAATACGAGAAACGGTCATCTCAACTCTACAATAAAATAAATAGGGAAATATATGTATACACCAAACAATATTATGAATGTAAAATTCTTATAACTAAATGGATAAAATCACTTGATTATGAGGACACGGAGGCCCTCCTGCAGCACACATCATAACACTCATTTCAAGCGTACACTTACTCATATGTTCAAAATGTTGACGTACACACCACACATACACATACACATACACCCCTCATACACACATACATCCCTCACACACACACACCACACACACATACAGCCTACACACACACACACCCTACACACATATATCATACATTCCCAACTCATATAACTATAACAATTATTTCGTAATAAGCTGATATAAAAATTTAGTCTTCTACAATTCTTTGTTTGAAATAATTTTAATTTACTTTATTTTACTTTAGTTTTTCAAAATTGTATAAATAGTAAACATTGGCTTAATTTTGTTTGTGAATGTACAGTACGTAAATTTAAGTTGCGGAAGAGCGGAGTGTCCTAATACAGGCATTTATTTGCTTAAAAGGACATTTCTATCACTAGCTATGTAGTACATACCTTGTTAAAGAAATAAACTATTTGTATTTGTATATTTGTATTTGTATTTGTCCTCGCACCCCTAGCCGCCGTAGGAGACGCCCTGGGCGGCGGGAATCGATTGCCGATTCCCGGCCACCGTAGGTAGGCTTGCGGACGACGAGTAATGGGCAGCTCGCCGTCCGGTAAGGAACAGGCCCGGGTCGACGGCGCGTTGTGTTCCACGCGCGCCTCAAAGAGATGTCAGCAGTGACGGGGTCAATTGGGCCGATGCCGCCGGGGTCGCGAGTAGTTCGAAAGAGATACCGTGGCCCTGGCACGGGCAGTTGAAGGAGCATGGGTGGGTTTTAGTCAGTAAAAGTCTGACACGCCCTCCCGCTCTGCCCAGAGCGGGAGAAGTCATTTGATGATTTCCCATCCGCAAAAAAAAAAGGTGGTAAATAAATATGGAGAAAATCACTTCATCAGATTCCAATTTTCGCCATATGCAGGAAATCTACGTTCCAAACAAGCTATGGTGATAACAGGTATGGATCCGGATTATGCGACTAGGGATTTGTATAATGCAATAGGCAATGGTAATTTACTGAGTTGGATTTAAGACTTTAATACTGGCCAGTATTAAAGTCTTAAGTGAGAGGGATGTCAAAAATGCAGGATTCGATCTAAGGTGTTGCCTTTGGATAAGTATCCACTAAGACCATTAGGTCGTTTGGTTCTGAACAAGAAGCCTAAAAATTACTTTGCTATAATCAAGCCTACTAACCTACTAACTATCCTGAGAATGTAGTGCCAGGTATTCT
This sequence comes from Cosmia pyralina, assembly GCA_946251885.1. Taxonomy (NCBI): domain Eukaryota; kingdom Metazoa; phylum Arthropoda; class Insecta; order Lepidoptera; family Noctuidae; genus Cosmia; species Cosmia pyralina. The sequence goes on from OX276344.1 coordinate 24,944,849, forward strand.
TGGAAGACCGGATAAAGTGTTTGAAGCTCGTCGATTAGCGTATAGAGAGGCTCAATTTCACTGACTAGGCGGAAACTTTTTCAATATTCTCGTACCAGTAAACTGTCCGTATAACTATAAACGAAAGGTCTTTCCAAATAATGAATCTTTCCAAATCAACGATGACTCGGAACAACTAATATAAATACCCTGACCTGACACTGAATCAAACGTCAAACGACGCACAATGGGAACAAATACGTACACACACACACCACACAGACATCACATTTATACAAACATACCATACAACACCTGAAATCACCTTTCTAGTCTCCACTCTGGAATTCGGACCCTGAGCCCCAAGATACAGACTAACTGTCTAGTTTGGGGCTCAATGGCAAATAATATTTTGTAACCTAGCTATAAGTAATATTAGGTCTTTACCTATGAAATTGCCGTTCTGCAGTACTGGCCATTTCAAATCAAAATAATTTTTGTTTGGCTAAGAATTCTAATTTCAAATTAATTTTATTTTAAAAACATGGATTTTTTTTCCAAAAGTAGTCATTTGTTTATTGATTAGTGTTACATTTTCATCGCATTTAAATCTTTTTCGTCATCATGGATACGTTAAAAATTCGAGTAATTATGGAATATGAGTACCGTCGTGGCAGCAACGCGGCACAAGCGGCACGCAACATCAACAACGTTTACGGAGCTAATACTACAAACCAACGCACCACTTGTTATTGGTTTGCTCGCTTCCGTTCTGGAAATTTCGACCTGAAAAATGAACCTCGCGGTCATCCGAAGACTTTGGTCGACAATGACGAATTAAAGGCGATTGTGGAAGCTGATGATACACAATCTACGGCTGAATTAGCAGCAGCATTCGACGTTAGCGTCAAAACAATATTGGTCCATTTGCGTCAAATTGGCAAGGTAAAAAAGCTTGACAAATGGGTGCCCCACGAAGTCAATGATCGCCAGCGCGAAGTACGCGTCGAGACGTGCCTTGCACTGCTCAACAGACACACAAATGAAGGAATTTTGAACCGCATTATTACCTGCGATGAAAAATGGATTCTGTTTGATAACCGCAAGCGCTCAGCAAGTTGGTTGGATCCTGGTTCAGCACCTAAACAATACCCTAAACAAAAATTTACCCCTAGAAAAGTGATGGTCACTGTTTGGTGGTCTAGCGCCGGTGTGATTCATCACAGCTTCTTACCAAACGGGGTGAGCATTACTTCAGATGTGTACTGTGAAGAACTGAACACAATGATGGAGAAGCTGGCACATCTCCAACCAGCATTGGTCAATCGCTCGTCTCCGCTGCTCCTGCACGACAACGCGCGACCTCATACTGCACAGCAGACGGTCTTCACGTTGCAAGAACTGGGGTTGGAAGCTCTCCGTTATCCGCCCTACTCACCAGACCTTGCGCCTACAGACTACTACTTTTCCAGAATTTGGATAACTTCTTGGCGGGAAAAAAATTCAATACCCGAGAGGCAGTACAAAATGCCTTTGAAGAATTTGTTGCCTCCCGTCCAGCTGATTTCTTTAAGAAGGGCATCAATAAACTGCCACTGCGTTGGCAAAGATGCATTGATTGCATGGGTGATTACTTCGATTAATACAAATAAAAAATGCATGAAAAAAATTCGTTTAAATTTTTTCATACAAAACGGCAATTTCATAGGTAAAGACCTATTATTTTAAGCTACTCTCAACCTGTTGTTAACATGTTAACCTTACTGTATTACCTGGACAATAAACTATTTCTATTTCAATCGTGATGGCCAGGCGCCCGTCAATGACAATCAATGAGATATACGAGTACATAATTATTATCGTAAAATCATTCTATGGGTTCCTTACAATGATAAAGATAATGTTGAGTTTGTTGAGATACCTAAATGAAATGAAATTTTTTATTTGCAAGAATTGTAGTACATTACAGATGGTCGGGTTTTTTAAAAGTTTCTAATACAATTCGCTAAAACTAGCATGCAAACTAATTAATAAATGAAGCTAATAAAATTAAAACAAAAATCATAGTTATTAAATTAAGATAATAATGTCAATCATTTAACAAATTATAAAAAAAAAAATGAAATTAAATAATTATTAAAATGTCAGTGTCACTCTTTAAAATTTAGGTACTCCTTCACAGAATAGAATGATTGTTCTACAAGCCATTTGAATAACGCTGTTTTAAAGTGATTGATTGGCAGTTCCCTATATGATTTTGGTAATTTATTAAATAACCTTATATCCATTGGAAAACAACTTCTGTGATATAATTGGCTTTTCATTGGAGGAATAATTAGTCTATCAGGATATCTTGTATTAAACGTAACAGTGTCTCCAAGACGTTGAAATAGTTCGGAGTGCATTTTAACAAATTTACAGCATTCAAATATGTACCTACATACCGGGAACAGTTAATATTTTTAAATCTTTAAAAAGAGGTTTACATGATGTCAATGGTGGCACGTCACAAAGAGCACGGATGCATTGTTTTTGGGCTATAAATACCCTGTTTGTAAGAACTGAATTTCCCCATAGCACAATGCCATATCTAATGTTAGAAGCTACATAACCATGATACGCTAAGAGGGCTGTTTTGAGGTTGGCTATTTTACAAAGTCTCCACAATGCAAAAGCAAAACGATTAATCTTATTTGTAACCTTTAAGCAGTGAGGTTTCCACTATCCACTGTTATACCTAGAAAAATGGCTTCATGTGCTTCATTAATTCTTTGATCAGAATAAGTTCAGAATTTGATCTTCTATTGTAGAACTGAACAAAGGAGATCTTATCTATGTTCACTTTTAAATTATTATCATTAAGCCGTGTTATGATAGCAGTAACCGCTTCATTAATTTCTGCATTATAATTAAGCATTTTATTCTCCGTGATAACCAACGCGATATCATCCGCAAACAGTGAGTAGAAATGCTTAGTAACATTTGGTAGGTCGTTAATATATAACAGAAAGAATAACGACCCAGTAACACTACCTTGTGGCACTCCTGTATTGTTGCTTCTAATGTTAGATTTACATAATATTTCTTCTTTATTTGAGTTTTTTTCGGAAATTGCTGTATATTGAGTCCTATTTGAAAGATAGCTTTGCAGTCACTTCAATTTTATGCCTAGAAAACCGTATAGTTCACACTTAGTGAGCAGAATTTTGTGGTCAACAAAGTCGAAAGCCTTGCTCATATCGAAAAATACAGTGCAGGTACGTGTTTGTTTATCCACATTCTCAGTAATTTTTGATAGTAATTTAAAAGCTGCTAACGTTGTCGATTTGCCTTTTTGGAATCCATTTTGTTCCGTTTTAAGTATTTTGTGTTTAGTCAAGAATTGGGTCATACGAGAATGCATTATCTTTTCAAACACCTTCGATAAATTTGGTATTAAGGCGATGGGCCTATAATTGTTTATATTCGTTACGTCACCTTTTTTAAAAATCGGTTTAATAACGGAGGTCTTTAATTTATCCGGGAAGGTACCCTGAGAGAAAGACATATTAATAAGGTGTGTTAATATTGGTGTAATTAAAGCTGCAGTGTGTTTTATGATATGTGTTGGGATCTCATCATATCCCACAGACGAAGTATTGTTTAATGACAGTATAGTTTTAAATGTTTCATCATCACTAACTGGATAAATGAAGAAACTAGCGTTAAGTGTTGAAATTAAATGGCGATGTCCCATTATAGATGCTGTTCTATTATTACCAGCGGTCATATCAATAAAATAATTATTAAACGCATTGGAAATGTCACTAGTATTCGTCAAAATCGTATTATAAAATTTTGTTTTGTGATTAATTTATTATCATTATTTGAATCTGTCATTGTATTATTTTTTATTAATGTCCAAGATGCTTTACAAATATTCTTTGAATTTTTAATATACTTTACATTACATACTTTTTGTGCCGCAAATATATTTTTTTAAAATTGTTTATTGTACTTTCTGTAGGCAATTAATTTTTATACCTAACGTTCTGAATTTATAATACCTAAATCGCAATGTTCGCTTTGTTGCGCATGATTTCTTTATCCCTTTTGTAATCCAACCAGAGTTTTTATTTTGTTTGTTGGTAATTTTCCGTTTACATACCGGAAAACATATCTTGAAGAAGAGTATAAATATCTCATAAAACGTGTTAAATGCAGTGTTAAAGTCCTCTTTCGAGTATACATCTCACCATGACTTATTATATTATACTGACTTTGACTTATTATTATATTTATAGAGACAATCACAAAACTTTTCCAAATTTCTGGAAGAGTAGTCACGTTTAAATACAAACCATTCCATGAGAGGTTTTGTCTTTTTGGAAGAGGGGATGTACAAACCAAGTTTGAGAACTTCACTCAAAGCTTCCGGACTATTACTAATCATTTGATCCACAAATTTAATCCTATATCAAGATCCACCAAAATATTTTTCACTCAAGCTCGTGTATGGTATGTGAATGAAATGATACCAGAGGAAAGAACGAGATTAGTGGAGAATATCTTGGAAAGTTTGAGTAAAGCGGGAAAGTTTTAATAAGCTCGGGCTGTGAAAGTATTTCAGAATATTCATCCAGATCTTAGTCAAAGAGTAAGTGAAGGCTTGCAGGCGAACAAATCTATGTATATATCAGTAACGAAGCAATAGAAGCTCTGATACATCATATTTAAAAATATAAATATTTCCTTGATCTTATTTGAAAATATGTATTTTCAATACACTTCCTCGAAAACTGGTTCATATCGCACTACGATTAGGTTCACAATGCAATATATTTCACACGCGTGCAATTTATAATTTTCCAACACGTGTGCGGGAATAAAAATTGCCACATTTAACTTATACCTATACTTAGTCCAAATTGGTTTATACTAAGTAGTCTGTGATTGGTTCAATGCCTCTATTTCACACCGTCTCTATTCGGAGGTGAATGTTTTTTTTTAATCTCGGCAAAGAGATATGAGCCTTTACGGCGTTAATATTTTTTGAATATTTAAATAATGTTTATAAATAGAATATCATCAAAAATCATGATTATTACAATAAAAAAAACGTTTACGAACAAATTAACATTTATTTGTGTTCTAAACTCAAAAATATTTGAATTTTCTATTTTTCATATTAGGCTGTTTATCGGCTTTATACCTTTGCTTCTCCTTGAATATGGTAAAAGCAAAGCGCGGAAAAAAAAAGAAAATTTAAATCATTGTTTCCTAATAATTCATGACAAAAATATTTTTCGTTATTTTATTTTATTTCTTCAAAAGTGTATTGAAAAACGTCGTTTGATGCACGTGGACATTTGTTATGGCAGTTCTCGGCTCAAAAACAACCTCGCCTACGGCTCGGGTGTTAATTCCGCCTCGAGTGCAATAACAAAAATTCTCCACTTGTGTCAAAATGTACTATTCACTAATTATAACAATACTGCGTGCTTTTTAACTATACCTTTAATATATACCTTACACACTGCATAGAAAATTATTTTCAGAAGCAATGACATATTTTTTACAGCTAGGAAGCCAGAATTTTAAAGGGGTCCTTTCGATGGAAGTTAATATTATTGTGGCTAAATATACTCTTAGATTATTTTCATTTCAAATTTTCAAAAAGGTATTTATTTGACGTAAAATATTGATATGGTATTTGCTATAGTAATTGGCCACGCTATAGTAACTGGCCACTCATAAAACAGTGGTAGAAACAAGGTGTTGCAAGCAAGCTCATGAATGAAAAGGTCAAAAAATATATCTTTTGTCCTTTTCATTCATGAGCTTGCTTCTTCTCCTTGTTTCTACCTCTTATTTATGATTGGCCAGTTACCCGCAGTTGCGTAGTCAATTACTATAGCAGTACCCTACTGTTGTTTAGATATAAGTAAACTTAAAAAGTCATAAGTCAAAGTCTTACAAAAGTCTTGTTAAAGCCATGTTAATACAGTTAGTGTACAGAGGGCAGCATCAATTGGGGACCCCAGTTGTATTAAAATTTTAATACAACTGGGGTACCCAATTGATGCAGCCCTCTGTACGTTCGCACGGACGAAAAAATCGCGGCGGGATAAAATCGCGTGGCGCGCTTGGAATAGAACAAACAAAAAGCTGTACATCTGTTCGCACGGCCGCGATTTTTTCCCACCGCGATTTATTATCGCGCGGTGTTCGTTTTTTAACGTTCGGCGTTGAGCGTTGAATGAATACGACATACGAAGTCCTGTACTTGTGTTCCCACTGACGCGAAAAAATCGCGCACGTTGGTCAGTACCAAAGACTACTGGCAAGGTACTGCAGACTACTGGCGATGCCGAGCTGAAAAACGCGTAGGTAAATAAAACTTTGGAATAATTAGTAATTTATTTGGAGTTAGTTATCGGACGTCATTGGGCGATAGACGATAGCGTAGGTACTCCAATATTATGTACCTATCCTCCTCCCTATAATATATACCTAATCCTAAAATAGTTTCAGCATATGGGTGGACTTAAAAAAAAAACGTTATAAATAAAGTAAGTAAACATTAAACGGTTTTCAATTGAGAAAACACAATAATAAACACGAGATTTAATTGATAATTATTATAATTATTCTTCAGGATATTTCCTTAAATAATTGTACGGAGTCAATAATTGGCTTTTTAAATAATTAATTATTCATGTTAATTATTCAAGGGATGCATCCAAAATTTTCTTTGCTTCTTTTGTGGTCTTCTGCCCTCTCAAATGGCTACCGCTAATAATTTTGCAGAACCCATCGTACGTCCGCACTGTACGAAGAGTCAATTCAAAGATTTCAAAGTGGTTTTTTAACGCTCGATTGTACACTCTGTTGAAGGTGGGAAAAAATCGCGCCAGGCGTATTTATTACGTCCGTGAGAACTATAAGTCCGAGGTATAACTCGAAGCAAAACAGTGTAAATTGATTAATGAATCAGATAACAAATGTCGATAAAAAAATATAGCTCACATAATCAGAATATATGCCCAGCGTAACCTGGCCTTTAGTGTAGACGCTGGTTGCATAAACAAAAACCAAACACTGTGCAAAAATGATTATAATTTAATATCAGTTCTACGTTCTCCATCTGCCAGGATAAACTGGACGCACTGGAGCCACAAAAAGTGTTATTAAATTATTACCAATTTTCTAGCGTTTAGGAAATACTGAGTAATCTAGGGCATTCGCAAGGGCGTAATGCTTGGCCAGTGCCTATAAAACCGTAGAGTTGTAGATAGTCGGTGATTGTTCGTGGTTTTAAGTGGGGATGAAGATATTTGCTTGTGTTCGGAGTAATTGTAATGGCGGAAGAAAATGATGATCCGGCCGGGAATCAGATTGTTTCGTTTAAGGATAAAACTTTGGTGAGTTTTTGTTACATCTTTGTTTCTTCTGGCTTCATTGGAGAGATTTTATTTTCTGCTTATATTCTTACTCCATGTCATATTCATTCTTACATTACAACCTATTACTCAAAATCAATTTAAATCTTTTCTAATTTGTTAAGCATTTTCATTTTGTTTTATTTTAATTATCGTATGGTTCGTTGAGTCAGCATGGATATGAATCTTACTGAAATATCAAAAGATTATGAGTAAGCATTGTTGTCGTAATTATTCATTTAGCAAGTTTATGCATTGGTGCACATGGTTATTTTATTAATTAGATCAATAATCAAAGTACCTTTAGGGATCTTTATTGCGAGTCTACCTTTGTTTTCCTTGTCCAAAACAAGGACAAGGAGAAAAAAGGAGGAGGGTTGTTGTTTAATACTTGTTAATATCAGCATGATTTTATTTAACATAGTATTGACAAAACTCGATATTGTTTTCAGGGCCCAGTTGGCATAATGACAACTTCACTTGGCACACCGATCAACTTTGAAGATGCAAGTAGTACTTTAAACAAACGTCTTATTTTCAACGAATTTTTTATGGACTCTATAACACACTTGAACCGTGAAAGATTACCTCCAAGAGTAGTCCATGCTAAGGGTGGTGCTGCTTTTGGATATTTTGAAGTGACAAACGATATGAAAGATATTTGTAAAGCGAAAGTTTTTAGTAAAGTTGGAAAGAAGACTCCAATAGCAGTAAGATTCTCTCCTATAGTTCAAGAAGTAGGTGGCATAGATACTTCAAGAGATGCCAGAGGTTTTGCATTAAAGTTTTACACTGAAGACGGTAACTTTGATATAGTTGGATTTAATACACCCATGTTTGTGATAAAAGATCCTCAATTTTTTCCTACTTTTGTTCATTCACGGAAAAAGAATCCACAAACTTGTCTATATGACTCAAACATGTTCTGGGATTTTTTGGTGCACCGTCCGGAAGGTATGCACATTCATTTGCGTATATTTAGTGATTTAGGTATCCCTGATGGTTATAGACATATGCCTGGATTTGGCATTCACACTTTTCAAGTCGTAAATGAAGAGGGTGAAAAATTCTTCATCAGATTTCATTTTACACCTGAAGCAGGTTTAAAGAATTTGGGATCAATGAAGGCTCAGAAATTAGCAGCTTTAGATCCAGATTACGCAAATAGAGACTTATTCAACGCCATAGGAGCTGGAAACTTTCCCAGTTGGATAGTCAGTGTCCAAGTTTTGAGTGTTAATGATGTCAATAATGCTGGGTTCGATGTTTTTGATGTTACCAAGGTTTTGCCTGAAGATAGATATCCATTAAGACCTGTGGGAAGATTCATCTTGAATAAGAACCCTGTAAACTACTTCGCTGATATTGAACAGTTAGCTTTCTGCCCTGGTAATCTCGTACCAGGTATTCTTGGAGCGCCTGATAAAATCTTCGAGGCACGTTGTCTTTCGTATAGAGATGCTCAGTACTATCGTTTAGGAGCCAACTTCCATAAAATTGATGTGAATAAACCTATTGACGTAACATTCACATATAATCGAGATGGCAGACCTCCAGTTGGACACAATCAAGGAAATCTACCGAATTACTATCCCAATTCTTATAATGGTCCCGTGCCATATTTAGAAAAAAATAAAGTTGACTTGATTGATATATTTGAGGAACCTGCTGATAATTTTGATCAATCACGTGAACTGTATATTGACATGACGTTGGAGGAAAGGAACAGATTTATACAAAATGTTTTGTATAACTTAGGTTCAGTAACGGACTCATCTTTAAAGGATCGAAGTGTCAAACTGCTTAGAACTATACACCCGGACCTCGGTAGAAGAATATGGGAAGGTTTACTTGTAAATAAAACTAAATATTACTGGGATGACTGAGCTGATAAAAAATAAAGACTGAAACAATACAAATTGTATTCTTTCCTAAAACAAAATCATACTATTTATTTCTGTAGCTGTTGCTGCTGTTATACAAGTGAGCTGTGTGTGTGAGCTTGTAAGACAATGAAAGCGATGTTGCATCTAAAAAAATATACGAGCAACAAGTTTAAAGTCTGCGTCACAGAGCAAAAATAAATTCAGGCGATTGTAAAACTTGAAAGTATGAATACACAGATACGTAAGTATCTGGATGTACTAAAAAGTTTTCAACTGTAGGTATAAAAAATTGCCAGACTCTACTAGACAAAAATTCTAAATTACCAAAGGAACCCCAAAACCAATTTACCACAAGAAATTCCAATCAATTGCACCTAGCTCTCCAATTGCTCATTGTAACTTCTACATGTTTTGACGAATACACTCCACAACGACCCTCTTGACCATTCCAAACTTTTTAACCTGTACACAGACTACACAAATCACCTACAAAATAATCCCAGTTCTTCAACAAGCTGTAACAGGCTGTCGCAGTATTGTTTACACTGTGGTTGTTTATGTATACTAGCAGTGAAATGTTGGCCGAAGTAACTTGAGTAAGCTGCAAAGCACCCTTTCAATTCATGTCGTGGGAAAGTACTTGGTTATGTTTAAAAGTGGTCCGATGTGACCTGACCAGGCTGGAATGTCGACTAACTTAACAATGGGGCTCGTGTGGAACTTGATTAGAAAAGTTCTAGACATAACTAAATGATTCGAGAATATAACAAAAATCACGAAAATTTACTTGTATAATTCGCTTCGAGGCACGCTTCGCTTGATTAGGCTGTAAATGCACTTTTCTTTCTGAGAGCAATGAAAAATGGATTACAATTAAATCTTGTGTTTAATTGGCGGATTTGGCGCTACTTATGGAAGGCTTAAGTCAAAGTGGACTACTAAATATAATGGTGAGATAAGTGGTAGTCAAAACAGCAAATAAAGAACACCAATTACCTACTACATTACCCATATGTGTACGTGTGTGTGAGGTTGTGTGTGTATAATATTTTACTACTATAAGTAAAACCAGTGAATGCTGAGCGCATAGAAATATAAACGTTTAAGTCAGTATTCATTAGAAGAAAGCTCTCAGTATATTTCTTAGAATATCGAACAATAAACACCATTAGCGGGCTCTTTAACATCATAGATTATGAAGCAAATTAACCGAAACACTTGTTGATAGTACGAGATGGTAAGCCTTACATTGTCATTGAAACCTCTTTGCATTGGTGCAGGGTTGGCGACGCGTATACATAAAGTAAAGTCTCTCATTAATTCTCACCCAATCTCACGTGGGGGAGAGGGGGGCTTAGAAAATATCACGTTTTTTTTTTGCAAGACAGTGTAAGATTGCGTGCAGCCGCACGGGTCGAACCATCAGGATAAGCTACGCTTGCCGGGGTTGGTCCGTGGGTGGGTGACCATCTTTACATACCGAAACTCCTCCGTGCCTCGGAAAGCACGTTAAGCCGTTGGTCCCGGCTGTCATTCGTGGATCTTTGACAGTCGTTACGGGTCGTCAGAAGCCCGAAAGTCTGACAATCAGTCTTACCTAGGGGTATCGTATTACCCAGTTAATGGGTTGTGGAGGTCAGATAGGCAGTCGCTCCATGTAAAATACTGGTATTTAGTTGCATCCGGTTATACTGGAAGCCGACCCCAACATAGTTGGGAAAAGGCCTAGGCAGATTGATTGACAGTGTAACATTGCGAGAAAACTAGATAATTATTATAAAAAAATATTAAACAATATATGTTTATTTAAATAGATCCAAAGCAATAAAGCACAGATTACCGTATTTGCGCTGAATATACACATTTTGAAAAAGCTCATGTGAGATTTGGTCGAATCAAATCTCACGGCATCTAACTAAGGGGGTCGAAAAATCGCCAAATCGCCTCACGTAATTATTGAACGCCCCCAAAAGTGTTATCGTAGCCCTCGTGTCAATTTCGACGTTACAAAGTATGATTGCACTGATTCATTTGCCTTTCTATGAATTGGTCAATCTTACAGACTTGACCTATTATCTAGGCCGTATAATACAGTCGCATTTACTATAGGAACCCTCAAGAGAATAGGTAGCAGCGTCCTTTCTGCTGTCAGTAACAAATGACGATCAACAATCCGTCAGCGCGATGCTTCGTCATAATTGTAGTTGTTCATTGGAAGGTCCATGTTCAACAGTGACTCCTTACACTGACATGATGAGCAATTCAAGAGCCAATTTCTAACTGAAGATATCACCACAAGAAATAAAAGCATTAGGTACGTACTGACGTTTAATAAACAATAACAGTGGTAAAAGTTTAGGTAATGTCTCCGTCATCCCAACATATCTACATTAGTGATACGAATCGTAAAATCTACAAGGTATTGTTGTTTTGCGCTAACGCAGACACCACAATGTGGGCACACAGTCGGGGGCCTGTTCCTGTGTCAATCAGAGCGTCGCGACGATATTTGATACTACGATACCACGCATTCGATACCAACTTTCACGATTGTACGTCGTCGCGGCTCTGGCCCGATGAACAGCAAACTTTTTAATTTGTGGAGAGCTGCTGATTGTTCCCACGATAATATCTTTATTTCTGTATTTTTTTTGCAATGTTACATATTGATTGGAATGGTTAGTTTTGTGGGTCAGTTAACATACTATCACACTAATCACACTAATATTATAAAGGTGAAAGTTTGTGAGTGTGTGTGTGTGCGTGTGTGTGTGCGTGTGTGTGTATGTCTGTTACTTCTTCACGCTCAAACGGCTGGGCCGATTTGGATGAAATTTGGTATGGAGGTAGCTGATACCCTGGATTAACACATAGGCTACTTCTGGCTTCTTCTTCTTGATTGGTCTACGCGGGTGAAACCGCGGGTCGCAGCTAATAAGGTTATAACACAGTAATACTGGTACTCTCTTAGAATTTGAAGTAGGTACTACTCCTTTGATTTACATGATTACATAGAATAAAAGAAAAACTTTTTTTTTGTCCTTGCAATGTTTACAGCTATGTATTATCTTGTGGATTGGGTTTCAGAACGTGTTCTCTGGGTGAATTAGTTCGTATTTTTCTTTATCTTCATTTTCAGCTATATGTTTCTTTAAATCACTGTTGTTGCATCTTGACCATAGAGTTTATAAGCATATTATATTACTAATTTTTACCCAACTACGGCGAAGCAAAAAGGAGGGTTATGATTTTGACCGGTATGTATGTATGTTCATCTGTTTCCTCATAACTTCTAAACTACTTACTTATCATAATTTGACAAATGCGGTATCATTAGAAGCGTCTTGATCGTCCGCTGGTTATAGGCTATGTGACGTCACATTAAATTGAATATGGCGCCCTCTAGAGGACATAAAGTGATGAACTAAAAAAAAAACATTTTTTAATCACACTGTGTTGGGTATCAAATGAAAGGGCCTAATTAGCACAATTCAAAAATATATATATTGCTAGCCATTGCTCGCGGCTTTCCTTGCATGCACCCGATAATTAGGAAAAATTTCTATTAAATTACGCCTCAGATGTGAGCCAAACATATTTTCACACCAAACGTACCCAAAATACATGTCTAATAATTATTCTTTAAAAATGTAAAGTGGCTCTGTAAATACTTTATCACAAAATTATATGGAACCCCAAAATAATTTAAATAAAAAATAAGTTTAAAAAATAAAACCCGACTACTGAAAAATCACGCTCTAAAAAGTGTGAAACAAGAAAAGACAGACAAATAAAAAATCCGGAGTCACACTTAACGTGTTCGATTTATGCCCTAAAATGACGTGTGACTCCGGATTTTTAATTTGCCTGTCTTTTTCTAATTTCAGATGAGAATATTTTCTTGTTTCATACCTTTTAGAGCGTGATTTTTCAGTAGTCGGGTTTTAGTTTTTAAACTTATTTTTTTTTAATGTTTATCTAGGTATATTAAAAAAAAATAAGTATGTATATTTTATAATGTAGGTAAATAATTAGCTTTATCCCATTTTGTATATTATAATATCAAGACAACTCAAGCCAGTTCCGAATAAAATTATTTACAAAACTATACTAAACTGCAAAACAGCAAATGTCTTAAACTGAACAGTTTAATCCGTGTGAACGGCGGTATATTTCTGGTACTTGTTCCAACAAGGATACATGGCGAATTGTTAATGTGACTGCATTAACTGCCTGCCTCATTAACTGTTACATAATGAGTTCTCGATTATTATTCTATGTTGATTTGACGAACGATAAACAGGTTTCTTATAATATTATTTGTGTTTGATTGTTTGTCTTTGTATACAAAGACATTCTCATTTAATTTATATGCTTGTTCATTACAATCATTACATTTCAACTTATTAATTTTATTTTGTTGCATCATTGTGCATTGTCAGTCATAGGATTTCGTTGTCAAGCAGTGGAGGTATGATTGAATTTGGTTATTGGTAAGAATTGATTTTATTTTCTATCAAAAATCCAAAAGCCGTGTGACGTCATAAATCTTATTCCTTGACTCAAGTTACTGCAAGTCTTTGTTGCAAATGATCCTCAGTTGCTCTTTTGGAAGGCGTCTTCTTACCAAAAATTAGACAGTAAAACGTACAGACAGCGGAGATCGCTACCGTGATCAAAAGAAAATATTGAATGTATCTACGTGCACCATAGTCGACACCATTACGGTGAACTAGAGGTGAACACGAGTCTATTCAATACACAAAAAATATCCTTGTTCATCGAACGAACCCAGAGGCAATTCCTAGCCCATTCAGATAGCAATCAATAATAAACGCGAGGAAGTGCACACGATAGAACTAATACGCTAAACCCCAAAATAACTGACAAGGCGCTATACGTCCACCCGAGTGAAATAAATAGCTAACGACATGTCGGTAATGTATCGCTACCAATTAGAAACTATTACATGAATCTTAGGCTCATTATAATCACAAATATGGAGTAGTAATCGCCACCATTTTATGAACCAAAAGGACTTGGGAAAAAGACGGATAAAGGCAAAATGTTGAAAAGAGACTCGTCATATAGAGCTTCACTGAGAATAATTGTTCGGGATGTATATATCTGTTCTGTGATGTATATCTAACACCATTCCTGGTTTCTGCTGCCATGTTTCGGTTTTAAGGTTATGGTTACTGAATTTTCGATACTGGTGAATAGGGATGATGACTAAGATATTTTTTTTGTGTCCGTCTTGTAGATTAAAAATATTGGACTTATATTTTTATTTTTTTACATAATCAAAAGATTACGGCATATACATTGAGTTAAAATTTGGAATGAGATCACTCCTTGCTAGGTTTTATAAATAGTTTGTTACATAGAGTTGTGACGTAGCGAGCCCCCACTCATCTAAGATAAAGCAAAAAATACGTGTCTAATATTTTTTTTACTATCTGACTGACGGACTAAATAGAAATTCTTTTTTTTTTACTCAGGCATCCCTATTGTATCGTGATACAGTAGCACATAGGGGTCGTGACAGACACATTTGAAGTTGAATTTGAGGTATTGCTGCCGTAATACGTTGAGGTTACGTCATCTGCCAGTTCAAAATGTAATCAACATATCTATAGCAAATGGAATTTTTCCTGAACCTTTCAAAAAGGCCCTGATCCATCCGATATATAAGAGCGGGAACAGGGACTGTTCGAACAACTACAGACCGATTTCTGTTCTTTCAGCTATGTCTAAGGTTATGGAGAGGCTAATAAATGGTCGTCTATTGAACTTCTTAGAAAAAAATAAAATTATAGCGCCCAACCAGTATGGCTTTAGGAAAGGTGTCTCTACTGAAGATGCAATTATTGATCTTACAGAACTTGTCGCGAGGAAGTTAGATGACCATAAAAAATGCCTAGCCATATTCCTGGACTTAACAAAAGCCTTTGATACAGTCTCTGTTCCTACTCTTCTCTCAAAAATGGAAATCATGGGTATTCGTGGCAAAACGCTTGATCTGTTTAAAAGTTATCTCCAACACAGAAGACTCAGTGTCAAGATTGATACGTGCGTCAGTGGTGAAGAAATTATCTCATATGGAGTGCCGCAGGGCAGTGTGCTCGGTCCTACTTTGTTCCTTGTTTACATAAACGACCTTTGCACACTGCCACTGCTCAATTCCAATATCTTCACGTATGCTGACGACACGGCAATCGTAGTTTATGGGGATACGTGGGCTGATGTGAAATATCATTCTCAACAATCGTTGCAGGTGGTTATGAGCTGGCTGCAGTATAATTTGCTTTCCCTGAACCTATCCAAAACCAATTTCATCCCATTCTGTGTTAGTCACAGAACCAAAGCCCCACCGGAATTTATCATAACCGCACATACATGTGATGATTCCTCGTCGTGTTCTTGCATAACACTTTCTCGTGCCGGTCACACCAAATACCTGGGTGTAGTGATCGATGACGGGCTGAAGTGGTACACCCATGTCGATAATTTGGTTTCGAAAGTTAGGAAGCTAATCTACATCTTTAAGTCGCTAAGACACTGTGCGGATTCAATAACACTGAAGATGGTGTACCTAGCTCTTTGCGAGTCCGTTATTTGTTACTGCATCCCGGTGTGGGGTGGCACCGGCAAAACTAAGCTGTTGGGTGTGGAGCGGGCACAAAGGGCTGTTCTTAAGGTGATGCTTGGCAAACCGTTTAGGTTCCCCACGACCCAATTATATGCGGACTGCAAAGTACTTACTGTACGACAGCTCTTTGTGCTTCGTGCCACCCTCTGGAAACACAGTCAGGTCCCACTCCCCGATCCTAACAAGCGGTCATTTATCACATCATGCCCTTCAATACCCCACAAAACGTCCTTCGCTAGTCGTCAACTGTATGTTGTAAGTTCTCTAATCTATAGAAAGATCAGCACCAAAGTTCAATTAAATAAGTTAAATAGATATGAGGCAAAAACAAAATTAAAAAGTTGGCTGTATGACTTAGATTATTCTAAAACAGAAGAACTACTCATCTTTCCTCGCTAGTCTCGCGGTTGAATGCAGCAATCACACTCCATTACGTTTGTACTCATACAGGCTTATCCAAATTATTGTCTTGCGAAATTAATCATCCCGCTCAAGCATAATATTGTGAATGTTAGTAGTTGTTTAACAAACACACACAACTCTTACACACTCCCACACACTCACACACATAACACACCCTCACATAAACACACACACACATAAACACCCTCACTCACATTATACTTAGACACGCAGTCATGGTAACCACATTTTCATATTCCTCATTGTAATTTTTGTTTTGTTCCCTATTTTTATTAAGTATTTTCATCATCATTATTGTTATTACTTTTTTTCTCTCTTATTCATCCGTTCATGTATTTAATTAGGTTCATTACAATCAAAGTGCGATGAAAATGACTTTTTGAGCACGAAGTAACAGTAGAACACTGTCTCCTAAGGCACAGGTTTCCCCTAGTTTAGGAGGCAGGGTTTCCACCATTCCAGGCACCTTTTTACAAGCAATTGTTTTTGTTACCTACATGTACTACTTATTGTAACGAAGGTTTTTAGTGTCAATAAAGTTATTATTATTTTAAAAAAAAAAAATAAACAAAAGAATATCGTCATTTCATATAATTTCATTTAAACGGTCATGAACCTGAAAGTAGAGAGAACTCATTCAATATTCATTGATTTATGACATAATTGATTTCAAAACGGCTCGATTCAATTGCCTGCCACTAATTTAAGATCTAATCAGGAGTATGCAAATAAGCAGCGTACCTGTAACGGCTTGTATCCGTTTGTAATAGTCACAAAGATATTACATGGGTACCGACGTACGTAATACTGTAGGTTATGTTTTGGATAACCTAGTTTTTGGAGCGTTAATCAATCAACGCAGCTTGTTGCAGGTCTGAGACAGAACATAAATGTTGATCCAACCAATGTAATTAGTAAGGTCTTTATGAAAGAATAGCTTCTGCCCGCGACTTCGTTCGCGTGAATTTTCTTGTTTTAACATAAAATATATCGTATGGCACTCGGCAATACTGTAGCTTCCCATTAGTGAAAGAAATATCCAAATCGGATCACTATTTCAGAAGATTACCCCCTCCACACACAAACTCACAAATCTTTTCTCTTCAAAATATTAGTAACTATAGATTTCGACCGGTATATCTGATTCATTCATTATATTTTTTCTCAAACATGCTTGGATATTCGAGCATTATTTTGACAACCTCCTTCGAGCTAAATCGAAAATGCTGTACTGGTCAAATACATGAAGCAGGCGGCCGGCAATGTTAGTATGAAAATCCTGGAAAATCCATATCTGTCGTGTTTGAATGAAAACAAATATCATGCTCATATCTGTCGTGCAATTTAAAAATGGAACGAATGTTTTACTTCGACACAATGGCAACCAAAGAGGTAATAACTTATCAAAGATTTTATTTAAATTTCGAAAAAAAAAGAAATAGGACTATTATAATCTTTGCGCTCTAGCATGGTGCGGGTGACACATGTCAGTATGGCATGACTAGGTGTGACAATATGCACAATTCAATTTTATCGATAACGATTCTTACAGCAAAAATCTCGTTCTCCTAATAATTTTAAAAAAGTCTTTCATATATCATATTATTATTAAATTTATTTTAAAATATGTATTTAATACAAAACATTAAAAAATCACATTAGCACTACCGATATTTATTAAAAAAAAAAAAAATGTTTTTCATGGTATCATTTTTTCGGCTAATTTAACTATAGATGTCTAAAAACAATCAATCTGCCTAGCCTTTTCCCAACTATGTTGGGGTCGGCTTCCAGTCTAACCGGATGCAGCTGAAACCAGTATTTTACATGGAGCGACTGTCTATCTGACCTCCACAACCCAGTAACTGGGTAATACGATACCCCTTGGTAAGACTGATTCTGACGTGATTAAGTAACAAACATCCATCCATCCAAACTTTCGCATTTATTAGATTTACTTACTTCTTACTTAGTTTGAATTTCTGAGCATTACTTGAGAAAAGTACTAAGTATACAAGCCTTGGCCCAACCAGGCATTGATGGACTCACGTATGTGTGCCTGGGTTTCGCCTCGGCCCACATTTTCACGTTCGTCCGTCAACGCCCCTTTTCCAGACCGGGGCAGTAATGTAGTATACCATGAAGCAACACTGCTGTTTACTTGCTGATTGAGGTTCAATACCTTCATGGGAGCAGGGAAAATATTAATCACATCAGGCTTTTCAACGTTGCCTTTCAGATCGACAACTCTTCGGAAGTCCCCTTGGTGTCGCAGTTGTCTATCCTGGATAGTTGACGGAAACGTTTCATCAAGGGAGACGTAAGTCTGTTTGCTATGCAATAGTAATTATAAAAAAGTTTGAACTGCTGGCAGAATGAATGACGGAAATCCTACGCATGAGAGCTTTCAATTTGTTAAGAACGGTTAGATACTGTTTTAAAGTGCCTTGATGGTATCAACTGCAAAATGCTATTTAAGAATGGACTCACTCATATGTATTTGTAACCACGGTGATTGTAGCTTTTATAATAACAGCATTTGTGCTTTATCAAGTGTTATAATCAGTGTTATCAAAGTTTCTAATAAATGTTTAATGTCCAAGGGCTAAATGTTGGAATGCTACACACGCTTACATAACTGTCTTATTATTATACAACATATGGATTCCATTACATAAATTCAAATCGTCCATTTATATTATCAGCAATCACCTTTACGCTATTGTAATAAAAGCCATTTAAAACAAACATATTGCAGGTTATGTTTCAACAAAGTTATATTTGCCGTCGACAATAGCGCTAGTAGCTTTCACCCCGTCCTAGCTTGCCCAAGAAACTTTTGGTTCAGAAGTTAGCCACTGGTAAAATTAAGTTGGTAAATAGTAAGGAAGTCGATTGCTGGCAGATAGTTTAGCATTATCAAAAAATAGATCTGTAATTATTTATTGTCTAGTGCCTCGGCCAATTTTATTACGAATGTAATTACTGTAATTTAGGTAATTAGATTAAGATACGATTTGTGATTGGTAAATACTGTGATTATTGATTTATTGGCTCATTTGTCTGTATGTTCGGGTTTTGGATAGTTTAATTATATCATCTACGCTATCTTTTTAGCCTTAAGCAGTTAAAAGTAAGAGAAATGCTAATTTTTTCGAAACTGCTGCTACAGATTGCTTGATAGCGTCATAAAGAACATCTGATGAGGTGGTTACCATCAGTCTTAACTCAACGATGTGCGAAGACGTTGCGTTTCAGTCACGATGGGTCCTAAACAGAGATATTGTTCTTTTTATTTTGTTTTTAAATTTTTATCATTGTGTTTTTAGTTTAGTTGGTGATATTCCTGTGCGAGTCACAATAAATACTTTTCTTCTTTTTTTTCCAGCTGGAAGCCATTTAGCCGACTCGAAACTCATCCAGCATGCGAAAATGGTTTGCACAAATTAACATTGGGAGCAGAAAGAAAGCTAAAATAAAACAAAGCTCCAGTGCACAGTGGCATAAAAGAATATTGTCCTTTTCCTTCTATCACCAATAACAATCATCATTAAGTCCTCATTTCTCTACACAATAATAGCAGTTGAACAATGGGATGCTATGGGATGCATGCGATTTGAGTGCGAGGTTATATTCTATCGTCTACGAGCAACGACCCATGACGTTTAACCCGATTACCATTAGTAAAACATGCTAGTTAGTATGAGAGTACTCATTGATTTCTTTCTTTGTACTTATGTCTTCTATTGAACATGTGCAAAAAGATGCGCGTCTTTTATTTCTATCTTGGTAAGGGTAATGAAATAACTAAAATAATGAAACATACCATAAGCATATGTATTTACAAAAATTACCTTTTCGTACATATTTCTTTGATTGACATAGTTATTGGCACCAGGTAGGACAAGTTGTTAGATGATAATATTTTTAATATAACTGACATTACACTGTTTTCAAGGCAAAGCAACGAAACACAATCCACTTACCTAATTTATTTATTTTTATTAGTTCATCGACAATTGTTTACACAAGTTATATGTTAAAGGTAACATGTAAAAATGTATATGTAACAGTGAAACAATCACTTACAGGTACATTCCGCATGCTTATAGAAGTTGTACAAAAAATTATAATAATAATATAATAATAAATTATAATAATCCCCACCGCCGTATCTCTACGTTGACGTCGTGGTGGGGCTTTGCGCGCTCCGAACTCTGGGTCTGTGCCGATGAAGTTTATTTTGCCGAAACAGGTCTAGGGTGAGGAGCCAGACCAAGAGAGATACGTGAACCCGCAGGGCAGCATGTGGCGAGCTGTTGGGCAGTAGCGACCCCACGGACCCTATTTCCCGGGAGAAGTCTTGTTCTTCACCTCTGGCTTGCCTTTATTGGCCGGCTGGAGTGAACACTGACGGGAACAGAGCTCCCACCTCATTCTTGCCTTTATTGGCCGGCTTGAGTGGAGATTCGCAAGAGCAAACGTGCTCGGAGGAAGGAAGTATTCCAGTAAGTGCTTGTAGGGATCTTGACCATCTTCCGGGCTCTGGGATTGTTCTGAGAGCCGTGGAATACCTCTCCACTCCTCAAGCACCTCAGGACACGTTGCCCCTTGTCGCTACGTCACTATGTGCTACCGACCGTTTCCGGGGGCCCATTATTGAGTGTGCAAGTCACCCCCTGCCAATTTATCTGTGTATATTATATAACATTGGTCAGGCAGGGGACATAGTTCTTCCATAGTTCAAGGTACCCAATCACTATAACCACCCAAACCCATAGGCCCAATGTGTTTTGTTTTCATGTTCTGCAGTAGTTCTGCACCAACCGGGGGTTGTCCTTGGGTGCAATTGCATAGTGCATACAGGGATAATCGTCGGCTGGTGCCTCCTCGTCATTTAAAATTGTCTAAGGGGCCTCTGCGAGTTGGCTTCGGCTCCTCGTACGCCTTCCAAAGGTCCGGGACCCCAGGGTCCCGAGGTACCTCAAAGAAAAAAATAAATAATTAAAAAAACGAATAATTAAACCTAATTAAAAGCTAACAGCTAACAGTTTAGCAACAGTAATAGTTTTAAAATAATAATAATAATATATATAAAATAAAACGGGGGGGGGGGTATGTAAAAAAGGGGGGAAATAATCATAGGGCATCAAAGAATTCGTCCGCATCGCAGTCAACAGGAAAAGTGCCCAAAAGGTTAATTCTTTGGCCGAAAAATAAGCCAGCCCTCTGGCCACTGCGGAATTGACCAACCACTTGGCGATGTCTCAAAAAACTAAGAGGGCACTCGGACCCCATGGCTCTAGTATTTCAAACCCAAACGGCTCGAACATATAAGTCCCAATAAGATTGGAGTATTTGCGCCGTTTGAGGTTTTACATACCTTGGTACATACTACTTATTCAATAAGCTTTAACAAATCAACACACATAGCTACAGCATCTAAATTTTAAACACAAAAACACAGCCTAATAAAAGCAGAAACATTTCCGAGAAACCACCATTGTATCCCCGGTTCCCATGTCCGATGCTTTCCACACATTACGTCACAATCTGGTAAATATACTCCCAGATCGTTGTATCACCTGCTAGATCGCAATTAGTGAGGCAATTATCATACTTCCGCTCAAATTGTTGGCCATAACAGATGGCTATTGACAGTTTGAAGTAGTACTGATTATAATTGAGGATATTGGTAACGACTGAAGTTATAAAATGGACCCGAAAGGAGTGTTTAAAATGATGTGCGGTTAATGGTGTGACTGAATCTTATATCACATATGAATAAGCTTAGCAATCATATCAAGTTTCAAGAGAATCTGACAGGAATGATCTTAGTAGCAATGAGGAAAAGTCTTGTTGACTTCTGACATCGAAAACTGTTTAAGGAATGCATTAAATACATATTGCATTTGTATTGCAAGAAAGTAATTGCGACAAATTTTCACAAGGTTTTCTCCCCATGAATATGAACAACTTTCAATATGGGACTAACTCTGAAATCGATAAAAAAAAAATCATCTGTTCAGTAGGTACATTTATCTACACCAAACTCGTCAAAATGTAGGGAGCAGCAGATTTTTTTTTCGCGATTTCATGTTTGATCCCATAGTAAAAGTTGTTCATATTCATGGGTAGAACCCCCTGTGAAAATTTCTCCATATATTTTAATGGGACCTTGTTTAGAACCTAGCTATTGATTCACGATCATCATCTGCCTAGAATTTTTCCCAACTAAGTTGGAGTCGGCTTCGAGTCTAACTGATTGCAGCTGAATACCTTATTGATTGATTCTTGATTTCAAACCTAATCTACTTAGATATTTAAATTAAAACGTGGCCCTAATTCTCAAACTGCTTTGCAAGACGAAATGCCGAAATTGTTTGAAAATTCTGTGCGCAAAGTAGTGAAAATATAAACCTACTTTAAATTAATTGAAGCATGAATCAAGTTAAGAATGGAAATGATTATAATCAACACCACCAACACTTTCTTACAGTTCCATTTCAATACGCATAACTTTCATGAACAGTTACATTCAATCCAGGGTTAAAGATAATTCAATCTTCTAGTGTTACACATATTGGATGCAGCTTTCTAGTGAAAACAGATCGTTTGTGGTATGTTGTGCAACGCACCGGAAGACACTACTACGGTTAGCAGAAATAGCTTAGTATAGTCGGTGCTAAAAGATGTGTGATATTATGTAAATAGTGTGAACTTATCTGAATTACAAGCAACGATAATCTTCACTGCATTTGTTTTCTAATAATTTTGAGAGATATATAGGTGAAAATACCGTGATTTATCCGGTTATTGCTATTCACTATAATATCTTAATATGCTTCATAAGCTTCGGTAGCTTATGTCAGTCTGTTGGAACACCACAAGTCCATCACTATTTTATTTATGTAGGGTGTCGGGACATAGTAATGTCAATTCTCTTGACATTAGTATACTTACTACTACTATAAAAAAGTGTATAATCTATGATTACTTCCTCTTACCGGCTGCCATTAACATTCCTAATATTGTGTTCTGTATTTACCTTGTTCTAAAAGTTCTAAAGAATAACAAAGCAATAGTGTTTGATAAATTCATTGTTCGTCTTTTATTTAGATCACCCACTGAATCAGACCTTGTTTCCAATATAGTCACATACATTTTTGACATTTCCATCATCGTTATCGCTGATAGAATTTTACTTTGTCTATGCCTTAGGTTTGATTTCGATTATATTTATTCCTTTGCTTTTTGCATTCAATTTGTTCAATCAACTTATTGGTCTTGTAATATGTTCGTTCATCGTTCCGGTCCACCAGATTTTTTTTTTGATCTCTCACATCAATAAAATGTCCGGCTACTAACGAGTTGCTCGTTTTAATGCTTCTAATCTTTATTGTTTGCATTGTTTAATACTGTTGGAAACGATACTAGAGTCATTCATACTGATATTTTATGCAATGTTAACTAAGAAATGTTGTCAGATATGTTTAATGCCAACACGTTGAAGGTTTGTTTTTTTTGTTCGGAACTAGTTTTTATTGTATGCATGTTTTTGTTTGATTTGTGATAATGAACTTCGAGATGGGTTATTGTCCTAGCTTTAATTACTAGAGCTACGTTAAGTTTCGTATGGTTTCTTGATATCTGTTATCGTTAATGTTAGAAGCTTTATAGATTCTGAATTACGTCTGAATGAAAAGTTGACTTCTTCTTTTTTTCACTTGCAATTCCTAGCTTCCGCCATATTGAATTCCCTGTACGATCGTTTATCTTACAAAACACACTTTAATTTGTCGATTCTTTTAAAAACTTACGCATAAGTAGAAATAAATGCTATCTCACATGAAAAGGAAGACGAACATCATATCATAAGTAGGTACAGAACTGTTATGTGTTATTGACAACTCTTCTTATTTTGCGTCATCATCATCATCCACAGCCCGACTTCACCCACTGCTGTGCATAGGCATCTCTTTTCTTGTGTCAATCCCCACGCTCCTGTGCCAGCCTCATCCAGATTCTGCCCGCGATGGCAACAATGTCGTCCACCCATCTCGCCGCCAGACGGACGATACTTCGTCTTCCAGTCCTTGGATGCCACTCGGTCACTTATGCCGACGCTACATTCCCAAGGCGTCCAAGACCATTGTTACATTTGACGACAAAGTAGATTTACGACGGAGCTTTACGCCCTCTTACATAAGAGATAAAGTGAGGTACTACCATCATTGTTACACATAACAGCTTTATATACTGTGTAATTAAAACTTAGCAGTACTTTATACAGACATTCACGCCAAGACGTGAGGGATTATGAGTAATTCTAGCGCCTGTAGAGATGAATGTTGTGGTTGAAGTAAAAATTGCTATGCTAGGTGCATTCAATGTGTAGTTCCTACCTTCCCCTTTGGTTTTTATTTTTGAACAAATTACAAGTTATAGAAGGCATGGTTTAGGAGGGATGTTAACACATAATAAACACTGTTTGGCCGTTATGCAGTTATGCATAGGTAATTAAAGACAAGGCATACTATTATAGGAAAATTTTGGGTTATTTGAGAGCAAAATAACTAGGTATATTATTGAACACACACGTCTTATCTGCCGTACCGAAAAACGCACCAAAACGCAGAATCGCAGAAAACAAGGACAAATCGCACGTGAATAGCGATCTTTCCTTCACGTTTGCTACAGGGGCGTTTTCATAGGCGGAGTTTATAACGACAAGAGTAAATCTTATTGTGAATAGACAAAGAAAGTGCATGTACCTATAGGTACTATTATAGAATCTACTTATATATTTAATTGTATATTTTATTACATTAGGCCCCTCGCCCACGACACTACTCAAAAGTACCCTGTTACATATTCAAATCAAAATAAAACATCTATTTTCAGGCGACAATGGATCATAGACCTTACAAACAAACATAATCAATCTACCTAGCCCAACTATGTTGGGGTCGGCTTCCAGTCTAACCGGATGCAGCTGAATACCAGTATTTTATATGGAGCGACTGCCTATCTGACCTCCACAACTCAGTTACTCAATACTCAATATTTTATTGCATTCCATAATGTGTACATTAATAGTTGGTATGTTAAAATATCGAATCAATTATGGACGTACCCTGTCGGGCACAGCAATGTTAATATTTTGAATAGGAGAGAGGATGAAGTCGCTTTTTGTCAAATAAATATTAAATTAGTTACTGGGTAATACGATACCCCTTGGTAAGACTGGTTGTCAGACTTTCGGGCTTCTGAAGACCCATAACGACTGTCAAAGATCCACGAATGACAGCCGGGACCAACGGCTTAAGGACGCTGTTACAAATGGGTAGTCAAATCAATACTTTTTTAGACAAAAGTTTGTTTATTAAATAAAATGCTTTACATTCTTAAAATGTTTTTTTGGCCAAACTGTTGATAGATGTGCATGGTATGATTCTGAACTATAAATATAATTTTAAATAGGTACATTTTCTCAATAAATATACCGAAGTAAAAATTTTCACTCCGGTACATTTATTGAGAAAATATACCTATCTAAAATTATATTTATAGTTCAGAATCATACCATGCACATCCATCAACAGTTTGGCCAAAAAACATTTTAAGAATGTAAAGCATTTTATTTAATAAATATACTTTTGTGTAATAACTACCCATTTGTAACAGCGTCCTTAACGTGCTTTCCGCGGCACGGAGAAGTCTCGTTAAGTAAAGATGCCAGAAGACCCATCCACGGACAACCCCGGCAAGAGTAGCTTAACCTGATGGATAGACCCGTGAGGCTGTTATTACTTAGCCAAGAGCTCGTAATCCACGAGCTACAAACAAACATTATATAAAGTATAAAACAACTTGACGTGTTTATAGAATTATTTTTTCTGTGATTACTTTTACACCTAATTAAATTTACGTTTTTATTAAGATAAACAACTTGTGTTCATAAATACAACTTAAAACCACAGTCACGAAGCCCGAGCTGCATACGAAGTTCGGCGAACTACGTAAGCAGCTCGGGCTCTCGTCGGATGACTGTATGATGTATAGACTTTGTTAAAACTATATTAGTAGCACTTCACTTGACTTGCTTGTCCTTGTGCTGTCCTGTGGTACTAGTCCGCAGATACGACGGAACACCACGTCCTGCGGCCAAAAGTCTTCTTCCTGACGACGGACAGATAACAATTCGGTACTCGCACCACGAATGCCTTGAAGTTGACGTTGTGGTGCGACTCCAGTAATTGCACCCTCGGCGAGTACCTCGTCTTCTGACGCACGTACTTCACGGTGTCCTCCGCCTCAGTGGTGTAGTGTAGGCGGGAGATGTACAGCGGTGCGTGCGGCTTTGCGACACGCAAGCTCACTTCGGGCTCCGTAGGAGCTTTGCCGCAGCGGTTCTTGTTCGTTTGTGATCGGCGCTTCCTCCTTTGCACTGTCACGAAATCCTCATCATCAGCCCTATTCGGCACCATTTCTGGCATGGGCTTGATACTTGGAGCGCCTGGGACACTCGAGGTGACGCTAGCGAAATCCTTTTGGAAGAGCTTCGAATATTTTAGTGGCCGCTGCATTTGAAGACTAATGACGTGAACAACGTGAATTAACTAGTAACTTTTGAGCAGCGCGATCGTCGTGGATGACAAGACTTAGTGAGAAATGAAAGTTCCTAAACTCTATTGTCGGACTGTCAATAGACTTTTAATAAGTAAGTGCGAACATGGTAACGATGTAGTAAATAAATATCTTTATGTTTTGTTTGTGATACAAAATAGGGAATATTTATTTTATTATCTTGCTTTTACTATTGTTTTAACAACTTCCTATGCTCATTGCGTTAGTTTCGGTGTCTATTAAGCTGTTAAAGGGTCTTATTAGTATGAATATGGATATTGTTATAGGTGATATAAAGTTTAAAGACTGTTAAAAGTCCTTTATGGGTTATCCAGTTTATGTCTATTGAAAAGATAATCAAAAGGTAATCTTATCAAACTACTTTGAATACGGTTGGGTTGGGATCCAGTTGAAGTCTATAAAATATCTACTACACACTCTCTCTCTGTCTATATATACTTCGAGTTCCAGCATAAGGGGATGCGCTATGGTAGCCCGCCAAATTCAAATTTTCTTGCGTTTTACAGGTCATCAACAATTATCAATACATCTCTCTAAGTTGGATTTCGTGCAGATTCTTTAGATTTCGTTCGTTCGACGAAATCTAACTTTAACATGGATTGATGATTTTTATGTTCAAAATTATGTAAATACATATGTTTTGTTGTCGCTTATCATATTTTGATCAAGATACAACCTGACACGCACCTGAAAATTGCAAAAAACAAAAAAAAAAAAAAAAAAAATCAGTTTTTAGATGGGACAACTGTCATTAATGTTATTTTAGTGTTGATGAGATTCCAAGTTTAGTCCCTACGCTTGATTTGATTATGATGCCTCCAGTCCTCCAATGTCCTGCAGTAAAAGAAAGCATCATCAGTATAGTTAAAGTACATACGAGAGTGACCGAGCTCTGCTCGGGTGAAAATAGAGAAAACGAATTTTCCCAGAAATGAGATATAGCTAGGTAGATCTATTTTATATGCCTACTTTCTTTTTTAACATCAAGATGGCGCCTGGAAAACTAATCGAGATTTAACAAAAGATAAGAGTTTTTTAAATATAGTATTAAGTACTCTTTTGTCTTCTATTGGTCTTTTGCCTTAATACTTACACAATTTTGGAGCTTTTTTAGACCAATGAAAATTAAAAGTTATAAAAAAAGTATTGTCAAGGCTTCGGTCAGTCAGAAAGATGAAGCTAGTTGCTCATTGCAAATTAAGCGTAGTATGTACGTAAGGAGAAGAACGGGCAAGAAACTCCACGGACACTGTTAAATCAAAATATGGTTACAAAATATTGGTTACATCATTCATGTTGAAATTAAACATGTGAGAACGATGCAGAAGGTTAAAAGCGTCCGTAATAAAAAATATAAAAAAACAATTCAAAAATTAAATTAAATTAATATAAGCCGTAGCAGCTGAGACGACCAGCACCCTAATTGCGTAACACATTATCGATCAGAGTTGGTTTCATTTTGAAACAAATTGCTAATCCATTGCTTCATATGTTCGAAAAATTTATCTGCTCGACAACGTAAATAACGCAATGAATGTTGTTGAACTATCAAAATGAATTCAACTCCGATTGATAATGTGTTACGCAATTAAGGTGCTGTCTACTGACGGAACCCGTTCACAAACCCGACGTATGGATTAGCACCATTCAGCTCAACCATTTTGAAAGGAGCTAAATGCAATTCCTTTAAAAAACACGTAACTTATGTAAGTAGGCACTTACCTACCTAAAAATATTCGAATCCGCAAGCCTCAAACTTCTGTCGCCTTAAAATCACCTAAAAGAAAACACAATTTGGTAGGTATTGTTTCTTTTTGCACCAAACTAACAACGTCAAATTGACCCAACAGTCCCTATAACACTTACAACAACACGAGGTCAGCAATTACCACAGCTAATTTGTTCTACCAGTAAGGAAATGTTCTGGAATAGGTTCGTGAGGATCAAACTGCAGGTGCTTGGTGCTAAGGTGAGGTGAAAGGGCCAGCTGTTGACCCTGAAGGCTTATTCTGAAGTGTATTATTGTAAGTATGGTATTTCTAATATCAATGTTAGTTATTTTTTGGAGGATAACGGATGTTTTACGCAACCTCTTATGGTCAGTGATGTTGCCATCACGAAATGTAGTTAGCGGACACTATCGACAACCTACGTTATCCTGGTTGATTTGTTTATCTATAATAAGGTCTCCAACTGATTAAATACCTGCACGACCAATAAATAAAAGGCATCGGGACATTAGTTTTGCATAGATGTGACGCATATTTTCCCCAAAACTTGCTTTTTACATTGTTATTTTATTTTGTTGTCCTTTGCGTCATGTTTACCGCAAATAAACGTATTTTCTTTCTTTCTTTCTTTCTATTAGGTACCTTGTACAGACGCCAGCACATCAAGCTACTACAATCTGTCAAATTTATTTAATAGATTTTCATCTTTATCGCTAAAGCATTAGGTTCAAGGTTGATTGGGAAAATTTGATAGTTTCGGGTGGCTTGACCTGCTGGCGTCTGTACATGGTTTTCTATAGTGATCGTTTTCTTCATTTTATTTCAGTGTATAACGATTTTGTATTACTGCTGAACAAAAACATCATCAAAAATGGTGGAGGCTTTCACCGTTTTTGATGCTGTTTTTTTGATCTACATAGGACAAGTGTCATAAAACTGTCTACTGTCATTGTATTTCTCTTCTAACTAACTGCATATTTTGCTTTCTTCAACTTCTTGCTGGCCTTTAAGAATTTCTTGTTTGCTAGAAGAGTAATCGTCAAATCATTGCTCTTGTCTGGTCTATCTACTGAATGATGATCTTCTCCAAACTGAACTCAAATATAAAGACATTTGAGTTCAGTTTGGAGAAGAATTATCTTCCAATCATTCCTATTGCTTGATTCTTCCACTAAATAAAAATCTTCTGTTTGTTTTCATACTTTATTCATCCATAATTTCTCCATACGATTTCACATTCACCAGAATAGTGGCACGTTGAATAAAAACAGTTCGTGCGTGCTTTAATGCTTTTGTCGCTTGTAAGTGATTACACGGCGAGTGGCGAAGCAATGCACTGGTGAGGAATGTACACCATATGTACATAATAATATGTATAGCAGGGTATATAAAGTATACATAAATGTGTACAAGCATGTAAGCGATTACAGGGCTAGTGGCGATGTAGAGGTTTGGAATGTGTAGGTATTAGTTTTACAACAGTAAACAATTGGCAATAAATTAGGTCTACAATAATGGAAAAAGGATTGTTTTCTTACTGAACTTATTTTATTTCGTTAGCAGGACCGTGTGAATGCTACAATACGGCCGATGAATCATGGCCGGACTAAACATAGGCTCTCCGAACTATCGCGCATGTAGGTACTATCGGCAAAACTTAAGCATGCTCAGTTTAAAAATGTTATTGCGCAGCGTTAACGTACGCCTTAATTAACAACGTACAGTCCACGTTTGCTGTTTTGACCAGCACATTTTAAAGAGTAGCCTCTGTTTTGACAGCTACAATACTTCGTAGTTAATTATAAAGAGCCTCCAAGACTGACAATAATTAAAACGTCTGGAGCTGACTTGTAATCAGCGGGCAAATTGTGTAACACACTTACAGTACGAATCAGTTTCATTTTGACAGTTCAACAACATTCATTGCGTTATTTACATTGTTGAGCAGACAAATTTTTCGAACATACAGAAGCAATGGATTAGAAATATTCTCCTCAATGCATGGATTAGAAATAGTCCTCAGCTCGCCGTCCGGTAAGGACTAAGGTCGACGGCGCGTTGTGTTCCACGCGCGCCTCAAAGAGATGTCAGCAGTGACGGGGTCAATTGGGCCGATGCCGCCGGGGTCGTGGGTAGTTCGAAAGAGATACCGTGGCCCTGGCACGGGCAACTGAAGGAGCATGGGTGGATTGTAGTCATTAAAAGTCTGACACGCCCTCCCGCTCTGCCCAGAGCGGGAGAAGACGTTTGATGATTTCCCATCCACAAAAAAAAAAAGGCCGCTGTCCTTCTACCATCCTTTCTGCCCGTAGCCTGTACTTTATTTTCTCATGACTTCATATTTCTCGTTACCACATTCACGTGTTTTAAACTTTAAACCTAGGACATTCCATTAATGATTGCGAGCAAAACTAACGACTCCAGCCGAATTTCAACATGAATGATGTAAACAATATTTTGATTTAAAAGAGTGTCCTTAAGAACTTATTACGCTTTGGATTAGGCGAAAAGCAAAATCATTTTCGTTTTTAAATTACTTAACTATCGTTTATATCTATGTACAGACGCCAGCACATCAAGCTATTACAATCTGTCAAATTTCTTTAATCGATTTTCATCTTTATCGCTAAAGCATTAGGTTCAAGGTTGATTGGGAAAATTTGACAGTTTCGGGTGGTTTGATGTGCTCCAGTCTGTACTTATTACAAAATAATGTCACTTTTCGTGACTCTGTTTGTATGGCCACGTTGTTATTCAAAACTACGCAACGGATTTTGACGCGGTTTTCACTATCATTTATAGAATTTATTCCGGAAGGGTTTTGTCAAGTCGTAAAAACCGTGCGAAGCAGGGCCGGGTCGCTAGTTATGGTATAAATGTGTATAACGTGTTAGTTTTGCTAATTATTTTTTTCACCTCATTTCCTTTTTACTGTTAGGAACTTATCCCTTCAACTGTCAAGTTACTTAATACCTACGATTAAAAGTCCAAGTACCTATAGCTTCATCTTTTTAACTGACCGACTCCTTGACAATTTAAAAGGCCTGCAATGGGAAGGAACAGGCAAAGCTAATTATAGATGACGCCATTATCGCTGGTAACGGTCAGCTGTCTATCTGTTGAATGTTTTCAAGGATTTAAAAAAGTAAACGCGCTCTCACCCTAAAAAAAATATAGCGTTTGATAGGTAAACAACACCTAGCTCCTAGCGGGATAAATTTGCAGTGTATCTTCCCATTGTTTTAATTGAAATATTTGCTTTGAGTTTGAGTCCTGAATCCTCCTAAACACGATGACTGTTAAAAGTAGAACTATGAATATCAGTATTGTTATCTTTAATCAAAAGAACTTGACCCCTAAAGGTCACGCTATTATTTGCATATCATAACATTGTGAAAGATAAATGAATACTTGTACCGTTCTTTTGGAACCCAAAAGACTTCATTGTTTTCATATTATTTGCTATTTTATTGAACTTTGTATTTTGAAAGCTATCTCTTTAAACTTAAAGATCGTTTCTCTTTGTTAAATGGCGGTTTGTCTTCAGATTTTCATCACCGCAGGCAATATGTTTGCCTTGGTTTAAAATAAAAACTGACGCGGATTTAGAGCTGAAGATTTTTGCTCACTTTTTAACCGACGAAAAAAAGAGGAGATTCTCAAGTCGAGGGTATATTTTTTTATTTATTTTTAAATGTATGACAACGCATAACTTTTTACAGAGTAGTTAGATTTGAAAGATTTTTGTTTTATTCTAGAGGGTTGGTCGAAGTTGGTCCCATGGAAAATTTATTAACTTTGCCTGGTTAGCTTTTGAGTTAGCTTCAATAATACATATTTTTACCATTTATATTCTAATTTATTTTACCACAACTAAAAAGTGAAAAATAAAAACTTTTTTTACAAACGAAAAACAACCGACTTCCAAAAAAAAAACACTACAAAGTGAAAAATAACTTTAATTTCGGAAGTCTGTGGCCAAAAACGAAAATACAAAACCAAAGAGACCGACTTCCGAGATTAAAGTGATTTTTCACTTTGTAGTGTTTTTTTGGCAGTCTGTTATTTTTTTTAAACTTAAAAGCTCATCAGCTGTTTGTAACAAAGCTTTCATTATTTTCATTTTGCAATTTGAGACACCTGCGTCCACCAGTCATCATACAGAAACTTGGAAGATTTCCATGAAGTGATTTGTTCCTACGAAGTTTAATTTTCATTCGTAGCGAATTCTTTACAGGTAACTAAGTACTTTGCGAGATTTAAGAGTATTCCCGGGATCGCCGTGCTCTAATTAGCTACTAGAATCAAACTCTGATTGTTGATTTTTAGTATCGTGTTCAAAATAACACATTTTTATGTACACCACTGTAATCGGGGCTGACCTGTGGGGGACTTAAATATTTTATTATTGTTTAATACATAATAAAGCGATGTTTATCTTCAATTAACTTTTAAAATATTCGTGGAGGTTGGATGAGAAAGGCACCCCGGCTAAAACCATAATAGTAACTATATAATTACTTAGTACTTCAAACGACTAAGAACATCTGTCTTTTCTGAATATTTTTTACAAAAATGTTAATCTCATTTGTCTTCCAATGTCTTACCTCAGAATACGCTGCCATCTTTGTAACGATCCCGCTTTCAACTTGGACCGTTCACCAATTGACATGCATCGAAGTTCGACAACGGAATGCTGCCCTTTGCGCGGTCAAGTTGAGGGTCCCACACTAGACCACCTACAGATAGGTTCCCATTGACAATCACACACAACATTTTACGGTTCGCACGCAAATCGATTATTGTATCGTATTGATTGGAAGTTTCTATTTTGTATCGATCTTTTATGCACTATGAAAAGCGTTTTGTATAGTGAGTAATTGTATGTATTCTGTGTATGAATTAAACGGTTTTGAATTACCTGTCATCGGATAAGTGGCTGAAAAAGGGTTTGGAAAAATGATTTGAAGGAAATGTAATTTCATAGCTTGGTAGAATTTGAAACAACGGCAATTTCATGAACATACCTACCTATATTACTTGACTAATTCATATGTGTGATTTGGCACCACGAATCTTTTTGATGGTATCAAGATTTAAGAAGGCTGTCTATCCAGAAACCCTAAGTACTATAAAGTTACGTGAATACATTTTGTTCGTGCTACGGGTAGGGACTACGTGTGTTTGATAATCCAATAAAATGCGGTGTAGTGTATGTCTTGCGGTTTACTGTTGTGATGATTTAGCAGTGCAATTTTACTGAAGTAAGGCCGCTAAGTTTAAATGGCAAAATGTAATTTCCGATGAAAAGCATCTCTTTGTATAGCCGTTGCTCTTGCAAACCAACAGGCAAAGTTTTTGGTGTGTTTATGTTGACAATCTCGCAAAAGATAATTCTAATTTTGGACACATAGGGTAAAAAAACCTAGAGGAAGCTTACAAAATAAATTGGGGGATTTTTCGTAACCATTTATGTACACTATTGCTGCATGTATGGATTTAATTTTTGAATACCTGTTATTGACTATTTGATTTTCTGACTGAAGGAAAACACAATTGGGTTAAATTTCCTCGATTGAATTTAATTAAGATCTCTACTTTTTTATGTTTTTTTTTTTTCTGTAATTCTATAATCCTACTTGTAATTTCATTGCAAAATTGCATTCAAAATGCGCGTATTAGGTAATTGAAAACTCTGGCTGAAAATATTTTTGTTAAATAGCTTAATGTATTTTTAAACAATTTTTAATTGATTTCGTGCGTTTTTTTTTGGTTCCAGCGCATTGTTGTGTTTTTGGTTTCCGCATGTGGAAGTAATTGACTCTGTCACTTTCTTATTCCCGCCCAGTTCACTTTTACATATCACCTTAAAATGCAAGTAATACGCAATTTTTGTTTAATCTTTTTTTTAGAAGAAGAAGAATTAGAAGTCATTTTTCTCACCTCTAATTCCATGGCTCCACCCATATACTGTTCAGTACGTGACAAAAAGCTGTAAACACCTTCAAGCGTTAAAATAAAGCGCTTAGTTGCTTCAACACTTGCCCAGAAAATTTCACATATGAAAGCAGCTATTGTACAGTTAGATAAGGTTTTAGCATCGCTTTTACTTTACAAATCACTTCACCAAGGTCTTGTGCTTGCATATGTATGAGAAATCACTCTCACAAGCCTGGTGTCAAGGTGTGGGCTTGTTAGGAAAGGATAGCTGGGGTTAATAGTAGAAAAGTTTTAAAAGAAAATGGGTAGACATAGTAGGTACTTACGACGCTCGCGATGTGACGGACAAGCCATGTATATCTACGCTGGAAACTTAAAAAACATCGTTCTGCTTCTGTCAATCCTTTGAAGATGATCGAGATAGAATGATGTTTTGAGTATGTTTACCGTTTAACGCATTTATGCCCGGTTTCTGAAGTATTTTAACGGAGTTTATCCATTCGATAGTGATTATTGCTCCGATATCGTGTTTCTGAACTATACGATAAGACAGAATTTAGCTTACAAGTTGAGTGAATTACTATCGAGGGTTTATCTGAGGACCTCAGAAACCGAGCCATATGGAAGGATTTCGTTTAAATAGTTTATTTTTTCGAATCAATTGTTACTGAGAGCTTAAACTCCGTTTAAGAATTAAGGAACCGAGCATTAGTGAGCTGTGGTGCAAGTGGGCCTTAAGGGAACAACAGGACCTAAAGCGCGGTCACTGTCGGATTGCATAGAAAGGAAAGAGAAGCGCGATGACACAACGCTGGTAATTTATTGCAATTATATGAAGCAATTATCTATTTAAAAAAAATCTTTTTTGATTGGATTAAAAAATTAAAACACTATTACGTTATTATGTTGCTTGAAGAATAATCTGTCAAAAAAACACAATGATTGCATGATTGATTGTATTGTATGGTTTTTATTCGAAGAAATTTTTAGAGGTATCTTCGTGATTTTTTTCTATCGTATCAAATTAAGTAGTTGTATTATGTTTTCAGCTCGTGGCTAAGTAATAACAGCGGCACGGGTCGATCCATCAGGTTAAGCTACGCTTGCCGCGGTCGGTCCGTGGATGGGTGACCATCTTTACATACCGAGACTCCTCCGTGCCTCGGAAAGCACGTTAAGCCGTTGGTCCCGGCTGTCATTCATGGATATTAGACTGTCGTTACGGGTCGTCAGAAGCCCGAAAATCTGACAACCAGTCTTACCAAGGGCTATCGTATATTCAATCACTGGGTTGTGGAGGTCAGATAGGCAGTCGCTCCATGTAAAATACTGGTATTCAGCTGCTTCCGCTTAGACTGGAAGCCGACCCCAACATAGTTGGGAAAAGGCTAGGCAGGTTGATATTATGTTTTCAGCACATTATCTAACTATCCTGAAGAATATCATATATTTTTCTGATTTTGTTTATTGCAGCAGATCATATACTTTTAGGCATTTTAAAACTTGCGTTTAGTTGCGTTTAGGTCCTGTAGTGCCCTTATTGTTCCAATAATGAGCTTTTGCCACACAGAGAAGATGAGTACTCTAGAGGTTTGATGCTTTGGTCAAGCCTCGACAATGTTATACTGGCTGACATTCAATCATTCAAATATTGTATGTGTTCTAGAAAGAAAAATGATCCTCGTTTTTCTTTGTAGGATGACAGATAGATTCTGGTAGGGCTCCGCGTAGAACCATTTTTAGTTAAGGAGTGTGAAGTATATTTTATCTGAAGCTTAAAATACACAGGGCATCAGCCCCATTTAACTAGAGTCCCTCTCGTTTTATTATTAATTTAGTGAATCTCCTACTGTGAGGTTCGAGACCTCACAGTACCTGTACCTAAAAAGGATAAGTAACATGCAAAATCGTGCTCAGCATTACATCTTTTCATCCTACTGCTAAGAATGTCAGATCTCATGGTTGGCTTTCAATCAAAGTGATTGATATGATAATTAATTATTAGTCTCTCTCTCTCTCTTCCTGGCTATGTATCCCGCAAGGTGGTGGGGTCAGCCTTGGTCTTTCTCTTCCACTTCGCTCTATCCTTGACATCGTCTTTGGATACGTGACACTCTTTCATGTCCTTTAGCAAAAAATTCTTACAACACCACATTAAAGAGATTTCATTAAGACAGTCTAATCACTGGGGGAAAAAAAAAAGAAAACTACCATTAATGGTAGTTTTCTTTTTTTTTTCCCCATATAAGTCAATTTCAATGGTTTGAATGAATAAAATAGTTAATTTAACAGATAGTACAGGATAACAAACTGATCATGATTCCCCAAAGTATCCGTGCTAAAGCAGTAAATTGTGATACTTTTCAATGGTTTGAATGAATAAAATAGTTAATTTAACAGATAGTACAGTATAACAAACTGATCATGATTCCCCAAAGTATCCGTGCTAAAGCAGTAAATTGTGATACTGTTTAAAACGTTAAAGTTTACTGTCATGACGGTAACTTTTGCCTCAAGCTTTAACTGTTTTCGGATCAGCAAAATTACTGTTTTGAACGTTACGCTCATATAAAACTGTTTAAAGCAGTTCAGATCAATGTTTTTTTTTTTATTTTTAACCGACTTAAAAAAAGTAGGTTCTGTATTCGACCCGTATGTATGTACGTATGTCCGCGATTTTCACAAAAACTAATGAACCAATTTTGATGATTCTTCCACTAACGTGATCTACATACTTTCAGGAAGGTTCTATTCTATAATACATTAGGTAATTATTCTTTTGTTCGAAGTTATATGCATTAATGTACTGTATCTCCGGCATGTCTAAGCGAATTTTGATGATTATTCCTTTCATTTGTCTTAGGCTTAAGTATGGACCTAATTGTATATTCAAGTAAAAATGGAAAAATAAATTTACTTTAAATAAAGTAAAAAAACCGACTTCAAAAACCTAAAACGAATAAAATAACTTTTATAAAAAAAAAAACTTAACAGCTTCTGAAGTCGGTGTCTTCAAGTCTTCAATGCACCTTAGCTTGGCACCGACTTCAGAAGCGGTTAAGTTTTTTAAGAAAGTTATTTTATTCGTTTTAGGTTTTTGAAGTCGGTTTTTAGTTTTTTTAAAGTAAATTTTTATTTACTGCTTATTTCTTTCAGTGCAACTGCAAATTGGCATCCAAAGCTGCATTTTCTGATCCGTTTGTAAACATTTTCATTACACACTTTTGAAACAGACCTTTAGTGTTTATCCTGTGAATTTTCAGTCAGTCATTCAGACACGGAACTGTTTAATATTGTTAAAGATTGCAGACATTGGCATGCGGGTCCATTTCTGGACCGCATAGATTAATTACGAGATTGACATCACAATGCGTGTTATATAACACACGACAATACGACACGTAGAAATTAAGTTTATTACACACCGAGAGAATATTGGTTATTGGAGATGAGAATATAGGAGGTCGTGGCTAAGTAATAACAGCCGCACGGGTCGATCCATCAGGTTAAGCTACGCTTGCCGGGGTTGGTCCAATCTTTACTTAACGAGAGTCCTCCGTGCCACGGAAAGCACGTTAAGCTGTTGGTCCCGGCTGTCATTCGTGGATCTTTGACAATCGTTATGGGTCGTCAGAAGCCCGAAAGTCTGACAACCAGTCTTCAAGGGGTATCGTATTACCCAGTTACTGGGTTGTGGAGGTCAGATAGGCAGTCGCTAAAATACTGGTACGAGTATTTACCTGTATCCGGTTAGACTGGAAGCCGACCCCAACAAAGTTGGGAAAAGGCTAGGCAGATGATGATATATCGAGAGAATATTGGCGAGGAGCATACAGAACGTGGTGGAATACCGTGATCCTGACCACCTCTCATTATCATATTATCAACTTCCGAATTAGTTATCCCTGGACACTGTTGCTCGCTCATCTGTTTGAAGTCATTCATAAATAATTACTTATTTATTTAAATAAACAATCCACCATCTATACATGTGCTTTTCCTGCATAAAATGTCAGTGTACTTTTTTTTTTTTTTTTGTGGATGGGAAATCATCAAATGACTTCTCCCGCTCTGGGCAGAGCCGGAGGGCGTGTCAGACTTTTACTGACTAAAACCCACCCGTGTTCCTTCAGTTGCCCGTGCCAGGGCCACGGTATCTCTTTCGAACTACCCGCGACCCCGGCGGCATCGGCCCTGTTGGACCCCGTCACTGCTGACATCTCTTTGAGGCGCGCGTGGTACACAACGCGCCGTCGACCCGGGCCATGTCCTTACCGGACGGCGAGTTGCCCATTACTCGTCGTCCGCAAGCCCGCGCCTTCGGTGGCCAGGAATCGGCGATAGGTTCCCGCCGCCCAGGGCGTCTTCTACGGCGGCTAGGGGCGCGAGGGCGCGGCTGTTGCCTCTCCCTCACGCATTCCGCCTCCTCCTTCGCGAGCATTACTGCTTCGCAAAAGAAGGTGACGGCCTCCCATGCACTCTCGCTCCGCACCATGGCCTGGACCAGGTTTGGACGCGAGAGATCGCCGCCGCCGATCGCCTCTGTGAGAACACGGTGGTGCTCCACCCAAGCCGGGCAGACCTCCACTGTATGCTCCACCGTGTCCTCCGGGCGATCATCACAATGGTGACACCCGGGCGTTTCCTCCCGCCTTATCCGAAACAGTAACCTCCCGAAACAACCGTGTCCGGTGAGGACCTGCGTCAGGCGGAAGGTGAGGACGCCGTGGTGCCTCTCCAACCACTCCTCAAAGAGGGGACTTATCGCCGCAATTGTGGCGTGCCCAGCGCTGGGTTGCGACAATCGCACTCTCCATGTCGCCATTATATCCCGCCGGAGCTCTGTCCGCTGTACCGAGATTTCTCGCGGCAGCGGAATTACGCCCCGGCGTTTCGCCTCCTCGCGCCACCCCCACACGTGCGCGAGGAATTTTGCCTCCAGATCCCATGTAATCCGGCAAGGAGGCTCGCCGCCTCACAGGGGACCGTGCGGTATCCTCGGACTAGCCGGATGGCCATGACCCTCTGGGACGCCTTCAACCGGCGGGCTGGTCGCAGCCTCAGGGAACGCGCCCACACCGGTGCCCCGTAAAGGGCCATGGACCGCACGATCCCCGCGTAAAGCCTCCGGCAAGAGGCGTTTGGACCCCCCAGATTGGGCAGGAGCCGCTTCAAGGCAGCCCCGGCCCGCTTCAGTCTGGGAGCCAAACGTCGCAAGTGCTCCACGAAGTTCCACCGGCTGTCGAGGACGAGTCCCAGGTACTTCATCGTCGACTTGACCCCGATGTGAACCCCTCCTACCGTTATTTGGGAACCCGACGGTGGCGCGTTCCGAGGACCATGAAAACGCATGACCTCGGATTTGTGCAGGGCCACCTCGAGTCCCAACTGCCGGATCCTCTTTACGATTGTCGCAACCCCGCGTGTCGCTAGTTCAGCTGCCGCCTGATGCGACCTCCCCTGCGCGATCAGCGTGTCGTCAGCGTAACATACAACGCTGACGCCGCTAGGGAGGTCGGCGCGCAGCACCCAGACGTACCCGAACTGTCAGTGTACCTAGTGACTGAAATCCAATCTTCAGTAGATAAGGACGTTGACCGACGTTATTAATTTATAATGACTATAAATTATAATCGACTAGAAAATAAAGCGAAATTAAGTTCAAACAAAACTATCACCACATCGACGTTTATTACATTTAGATGAAGACCACGTTGTTTGCAATATCCTTTGGTCATAAATTGATAAAG
The DNA here is from genome assembly GCA_946251885.1 of Cosmia pyralina. Lineage (NCBI taxonomy): Eukaryota > Metazoa > Arthropoda > Insecta > Lepidoptera > Noctuidae > Cosmia > Cosmia pyralina. The sequence goes on from OX276344.1 coordinate 24,985,280, forward strand.
CTGTAGGCAGATGGCTGCATCGATTTTAAATAGACAATGCTTATTCGATGTAACGGTTCACAGTCATGTGAAATATGATTGGATACAATTGGACGCTCTGGTTTCTTTCATTATTATAGTTTACGATCTGAGTACTAATAGAAATGCTAGGAACACAATGAATGTCTGGGCAACGGTAAAACTAAAGATTACCTAGATTTTTAGATTAGTCCATTATTTTAGTGGGGGTCACTGATGGAAGTACCTATTTTTGTTTTTATTTGTGTATAAACCCGCATTTCGCGATGTAAAACAGCTTTCTACTTATTTGATCTATAAATATATTTTATAAATATAATAAAAAGTTGTTTATCCATTACTTAAAAAGTAGTTTATCCATTTCTTTGCCGTAATTTTTCGTCAATAGGAAAGAAAACATGGCGTCCTGTACTGTAAGCAAATGGCCGTCGCCATTAATCTACCAAGTCTGGTGATTTAATATCTATGAGACCCTTTATCAATCACTTATAAGAGCTTTACCTTTCAATCAATATTTACAAGTAGGTACCTATCACTATCGAACCCAGTGTAAGTGCTGATTTTTATAAAGAACCGTTAATCAAGTATTTTCCCCTTAACTTATAAGAAAGACGTTATTGGATGGTTTCTTAATTTTTAACCGACTTCGAAAAAAGGAGGAGGTTCTCAATTCGGATGTTTGTATTTTTTTTTTTTTTATGTTTGTTCGCGCATAACTCCGTCGCTTGCCAACCGATTTAAAAAAATATTTTTTTGTTGGAAAGGGTATACTTTCCAAATGGTCCCATTTTTGTCAAAATCCAGTTCTGATGATGGGATCCTGGAGAAATCGAAGGAACTCTTCAAATATTATAGGCACACCTATAGCGATTTGGGTATTTTTTATAGTAGCTTGTGCATTTGCTCTCGTAAAGCACCACTTGGTGAAGTGGAACTGATGACGAAGACCACAGATGGCTACCGGAACTACTCAATGATAAATATTTCACGGGTTGCGATTCGATTACTTTAATATGGTTGTTAAGCAATTTCCGCTCGTCACACAATGCGTGTGGTGAGTGGTTGTTGAGGAGTTCTCCTGGTTCTTACCAGCAGAACTCCTCAACAATTAACGTCCCAGCATCGGGAAAAGCAATATTTTGTAACATGTGATGAGCAATTGACATTAGACTATTGTAACTTATACAAATTATAAACAGACCCACTAAAAAGTGAGAAATAAAAACTTTTTTACAAAAAAAATACAACTGACTTCCAAAAACAACACTACAAAGTGAAAAATAACTTTAATTTCTGAAGTCGGTGGCAATAACGAAAATACATTTAACTAGACACCGACTTCCGAAATTAAAGTTATTTTTCACTTTGTAGTGTTGTTTTTGGAAGTCGGTTGTATTTTTTTGTAAAAAAGTTTTATAGATACTTATTTAGCAGTTTAAAGGTTCTTGTCCACCGCCAGCTAAACTAAGTTAGTTTAGCTGGCATAGTTGAGCCAGTTTTTCATATTTATGTGCGTCCACCGCAAATTATGCACACATGATTGCACGTTTAATAGTCTAGTCGGCTTACTAGCCAATATAAATAAATATGTAATGAACAGTTAAATATAAATATACTAGCTTTTGCCAGCGAGTTCGCCCGCGAGAATGTTGGAAAATATCCCACGGGAACGTACTACCAGGAATTCCTTCCTTATTCCTTGTCTACATTATAAAGGGAATCTGTATGCAAAATTTCAGCTTTCTAGGTCCAAGGGTTTGGGCTGGGCGTTGATGAGTCAGTCAATCAGTCAGTCAGGATTTCTCTTTTTATTTATATGTATAGATAGTTAAAAATAGATATTTTACTTACCTACTTTATCAAAAACAATTAAATCTGTGCAAAAAATATTGCAGAAATCAAAAAGTTTCGACTCAAGCTCTAATAGATTGCGATGTACTCGTAAGAAAAACTGGCTCAACTATGCGTGTGTTAGCTTTGATATAATATAATTATAAGCATATATATAGCTACTACGCTAATAGCAAACCTTAAATGTCAGAATGGTTATTGGTTATTTATTGTGTATGAAAGTATTATGAACATGGTGTGTAAGGGAAGGATTTCATAAAGAAAAGCACAGAAAGACAAGGCTAGATATTTATTATTTCAATTAGGCTTGTCAATAATTATTCATCTTTAATGAGAAAGCTATTGTCCGTTCGCAAAACTAGGTCTTCATGGAGAAGAAGGACAAGAAACTCCATGGAAACAGTATTATAGTATTCTATCAACACATTTCTTATATTTCCACAATTTATACTTATCTCAAACAGATAATTCTATCACTCAGAATAATAGCAACATAATAACAATATTTAAGGTATAATATGAAATTACGTAACTTACATGACACCTGGTAGATATATTTCACATCACAACGGCACTAGCACTAGCCACTTGAACCTCCACAGAGCAACTGCCTCGAGAATGTCATTACAATCCTTTTTATATCCTACCACCCCTTCCATTTATCCCTTCCCATCAAACATCAACTGACAGTATTGTATCAATTGTTTCAAACAACCTATTATATTAAAATAGCAATATAAATTCTATGATATACTACAGTTACTACCAAATATTATTTAATTATTTATAGTAATAACATCTGTACGATTTTGACAAGTTAAGAGTGGTATATTTCGTAAACACAATAACTAATCAAATTAGATACTTCTACATTGGTCTCAAGCTTCGTAAATGTGACAGATGTCAATATCCAACAAACAGTTATTCTAAAGGTTGTTTTACAATGATTCGATGATTTTAATCACAACCGAACTAACTTCCGGAATCAAGGTAATCTCAAGTATTTATTTTTAAATAATAGACACATAATAATTACATTTATCTAACACGGCCATACTGACAAGTACTTCGCTCTCGAAGTACATTAGATACTGTTTTTCTACAATTGTAATTTACTTTGGTTTTGTCATCGTCATTGTCATTTTTGTTTTGTGTTGCCAATTGCCTAGACGTGTCAAGTCCCCTCCACCCGCTGCTAGTGGGATAGACTTGCACCAAGCAAATGACCGACCAGCGGAAACACTCACAGTCATAGTCACAGTCAGCTAATTACAATTATCTAATACGGCCATACTAACATGTATTTCGATCTCGAAGTACAAGATAATTATCATTATACAAAAACAATAGTGTGAAACTTAATCACGTCTTACTGTATGTGGCCAAACACCCGCCGTCGGTGAAGCTCAATCACCCGCAGTCAGTGAATGCCAGACAACAGTCAAGACAAGCTCTTTTTGTATTAATTAAATAAGTAATCAAAACAATATACCGCTCGGTCAACCTGACAATATCATTGCAAATTGTATTGATCATTCTTATTACATTTTCTATTAAATAATTGCAAATATTTAATATGGTCACTCTGTTGGTACCTCACTTTTTAGTAAAAGGCTATAACAATAAGCCAAATCAAAATTATCAAGAAACACAGATCAGTTCCGACAAAACTATAAGTTTATTTTAACAATACTATTAGTAAGCATTTTGAAAGTGAAAAATAATAAAATAAAGCCAATTATTAATAACCTTCAACCTTGTCATATTTGTTTATCAGCAAGGTATGTGATATTCGCTATTTTTTTCATAATGTAAAAATACAATCATGTTTCATTTACTTTATGACATTAGCAACTTCAATTTTGTAAAGTTTCCTCCAAAGCCATTTTTTAAATTAATTTGTGATCAACAGAGCAATAATACTAACAATTTTAAATTAACTTTCCGTGAACACTTGCATTTTTGTTTTTCGACCATACAATTCTCAGCACATTTTCATCGTTATGATGAGGGTTGAGTCAACGACCCGCCGTTACCAATGGTTTCCAGCAGAACACGATTGCTCCAACGTTGATCATGAAAACAGCAAAATAAAATTCATTAGAAATATGTTATGTGAGACTGAGCACTATCCCACTTCTGATGTTAGCTTTGATATAATATATAATTATAAGCATATATATAGCTACTACGCTAATAGCAAACCTTAAATGTCAGAATGGTTATTGGTTATTTATTGTGTATGAAAGTATTATGAACATGGTGTGTAAGGGAAGGATTTCATAAAGAAAAGCACAGAAAGACAAGGCTAGATATTTATTATTTCAATTAGGCTTGTCAATAATTATTCATCTTTAATGAGAAAGCTATTGTCCGTTCGCAAAACTAGGTCTTCATGGAGAAGAAGGACAAGAAACTCCATGGAAACAGTATTATAGTATTCTATCAACACATTTCTTATATTTCCACAATTTATACTTATCTCAAACAGATAATTCTATCACTCAGAATAATAGCAACATAATAACAATATTTAAGGTATAATATGAAATTACGTAACTTACATGACACCTGGTAGATATATTTCACATCACAACGGCACTAGCACTAGCCACTTGTACCTCCACAGAGCAACTGCCTCGAGAATGTCATTACAATCCTTTTTATATCCTACCACCCCTTCCATTTATCCCTTCCCATCAAACATCAACTGACAGTATTGTATCAATTGTTTCAAACAACCTATTATATTAAAATAGCAATATAAATTCTATGATATACTACAGTTACTACCAAATATTATTTAATTATTTATAGTAATAACATCTGTACGATTTTGACAAGTTAAGAGTGGTATATTTCGTAAACACAATAACTAATCAAATTAGATACTTCTACATTGGTCTCAAGCTTCGTAAATGTGACAGATGTCAATGTCCAACAAACAGTTATTCTAAAGGTTGTTTTACAATGATTCGATGATTTTAATCACAACCGAACTAACTTCCGGAATCAAGGTAATCTCAAGTATTTATTTTTAAATAATAGACACATAATAATTACATTTATCTAACACGTGCTAAAGTAAACTAACTTAGTTTAGCTGGCGGTGGACAAGAGCCTTAAGTTATTTAAATTACATATTAGCTAATAAGCTAGATAAAAAAAAACCGGTCAAGTGCGTGTCGGACCACGCACAATGAAGGGTTCCGTAGTTGGGATGAATTTATCTTAAGAACAAACTTAACATTGTAGTTGAAAAACATGTTCTCCCATACATTCCAACTGTAAATGTAAGTTTGTACTCACAATATTGATAGATTTACCATGTTATTTTAAGACCACAGACTTCTTATAGGTTTTCCTGTAATCTACAGGTAAAGATCTATTTTCTGTATTTTTTTCAAATTTTTAAGCTCATTAGTTTTGGAGATAAGGAGGGGAATGGTCAATTTTCGTCTATTTTCTTAAATATCTTTAAAACAATTTATTTTAAAATTATAAAAAAATATATTTGAGACCCTCATAGTAATTCCCCCTTTCATTTGACATGCCACATGGTGTAGTTTACAAAACTTTTTTTTTTAATTTTCTTATTTGTCCCCCAAAAGTGACCTCTATATTCAAAATTCATTTATTTACTTTACCCGTCCGTGTTTGGGTCACAGAAATTCATATACCAAATATCAACTTAATCGGTCCACTAGATTCGGAGCAAATTGGCTGTGACAGACGGACAGACAGACAGACAGACAGACAGACGGACAGACAGACACACGAGTGATCCTATAAGGGTTCCGTTTTTTTCTTTTGAGGTACGGAAACCTAAAAATTAATAAAGTATCACCAACTGTGATACTTCTGTGATACTACTAAAGGAAAAAAAAAACTATCGAACCCAGTGTGTACCCAGCCTTTCTCCATTGTGAAAATAACCTCACGATCCTTGACACATCCAATCGCGGTCCCACTGTCATCAATACACTTCAAACTATATTTGTTCAAGTAAAAGTACATTTTAATATCTATATCGTTCGCGACGTTCAAATTGAACGAATGATTTATTCGTGGGAACAAACTGTTATGACACGTTCAGTCATATTCTTAACTGATGAGAAAATGGCTAATGATTATTATGGACTTATGAAGCTTATTGTCAGGGATGGTGAACGTTTTACCGGCTGTAATACACTTTAGGTTATAATATAAAACTTGGGGTTATTTAGAACTAGCTTTAGCCAGCGGCTTCGCCCGTGTGCATGTAGGAAATTATCCTAGGGGAACGTGGGTACTACTGGGATAAAAAGTATTATATGTCATAATCTAGGTTTACCCGCGTGCCTAATTTCATCCAAATCCATTCAGCCGTTTTATCGGGAAAGCATAACAAACAAACAAACATACTCTCTTTCGCAATTATAATATTAGTTAGGATTTGTTCTATATTCTGAGGTTAGGATATAGGATTGTGATTCACTAATCTAACAGTATTGGTATTAAATAAGTGTCGATAAATCAACCCCCAAAAATATTATTGGCCCCACGGGATTTTTATGTAAATTTTTTATTATTATTTTTGAAAAATCCCTAAATTCAGCTTTTGGACTAGAATAAAAAAAATAGTTATTGGTACAGCCTCCTAATTTTTTTTTTATTGTAATGTGTAATGTTATATCAAAATTACTTGCAAGTAACATCTAGTTTTTTTTCATAGACTCACAAAGGTTTTTCATGAAGTAAAAATTAAGTTAAAGGTCTACTTTAAATTCTAATTAAAAAAAAACTAAAAGAGATCATGTTCGTCGTACTCTTTTAAAAAGTTCTCTAGTCTATCTTCTTTCTAATGACATGCAATAATGCCATAAAAACCTTTTTCTAACTTCACTAATTTGCTAATTTGTGTTTCTTGCTAATTGCTTACAGGGAGGAAATATTTATGTAATTATGATTCTGAAAAAAGCTCTGCTACTATCGAATGGTAATAGTTCCGCCAGAACGTTACATGTTACATCGACATGTTAAACATTTTTTGTTTGTTCACCACAGGTTTGCGAACCCTGCCTTATGCAAATAAATGAGTTTTTTTTTCGCAATGGGTCAACTATGGTCACGTCTGACAAGACCTCTTGGCATGAGGTATCATGTTTCATTGTTTAAATCAAATGAAATACTACAAGTTGTACATGAGAACATTGGTGCCGATTCTCTTGTCACAAATGCCTCTAAACTAGACTAAAAATCACTAAAGTTCAGTTTATTCCTGTCAAACGACGATTTCCCATTCTGAAATTGACTAAAGTGACACAACTTAACTATATTTCAGTTTGACAGGACTAAGATTGTACGGAGTTATTAGTTTAGTGAAAATGGCAATTTTGCTATTCTGAATTTGACTTGTTTTCACCTAAAATATTAATTGTCAAACTAAATCAGACTATATTCAATCGCGATTAAAAAGGTGTGGAATAAAATTACTTGACATGAACTAAAATTCACACCGAGCCTTGACTTCGCATGCAAAAACAGTAGTGTATTTTTTTCTTTTCTTTTCTCGAAAACAGTGAGTCCTATCGCAAAAATAATGAAAATTTGGCCCCCCTTTATAAAACCCATAAACCCCTATGACTCAACTTATAGGTACCAAAGAAAAAGGTACCTACATTCCATATAAAACACGTTGAAGCTGCCCCCTCCCTGCGCCCCTCCAGCTCTAAAAGATATTTGACCCGGTAACGACAGCGATGTCGGTGAACAAAATATGACAAGCCTTGTCACTTCATAGTGATTTCGTTAGTTCCAATTAAAGCCACCGGGTCAAATATACTACAGGCACTATACCACGTGGAGTCACGATTGTCAAACTCGATTTTAGTTGTGTCAAAATTGTTATTAAATTTAGAGGTTTTTTTTTTGCTCTAAGATTCTCATAGCAAAAAGTAAGGAATTTTAGTGATAGTTTAGTTAGTTTAGTTCGGTGTACAACAGAATCGGCACCATTGTTTAATGAAAATACCAGATTTAATACTTCCTCTTCCGTTCAAGTTGCAACGATCGGGTTCGACAATAAATCTTTTGTGGCACACCTATTCTCAATAGAAATTGTATTTACTTTACTTGTTTACATGTGTATGTAACGACTCATATACATTGCGAGGTAAATCACTTGGAAAATCAAGTGCTTTTGAGATTGCTGCGAGCTAAAGAAAAAGGTGTTTCTTGTCATTTAGAAGTGGCTCGCTACGAGTGGTATAACCCGACCCCTCTTTCCCTCTTCTTCTTAGTAAGAGGGATTTATTTGTAACAGGGGGTACTTTGTTTCTGGTAGCTTCTGGTAATATCAGAGAGACTAGATAATCTTTTAACCACGTTGTGATTTATTCTCGAATTTAGGTAACTGGCTGCGCCCCTCGGTTTCATCCGCGTAGACCGGGATAAAAAGTAGCCTATGTGTTAATCCAGGGTATAAGCTATCTACATACAAAAGAGTACATACCAAATTTCATCCAAATCGGTCCAGCCGTTACAGCATGGATAAGTAACAAACATACAAACACACACACTCACACTGCAAACTTTCGCCTTTATAATATTATTGTGATATGCAAGAGAATGGTGTAAATAATTCCAAAATATTACATAGCCACTACTGTTTTGCTCTCACTATTTTCCAAAAGAAGAAGGTACAGTGGGCTGCATCAATTGGGTACCCTCGTTGCATTAAAATTTTAATACAACTGGGCTACCCAATTGATGTAGCCCACTGTACACATCCATTAATGGATCAATGCTCCATTTTTTCTACGATATTTATATCTTCTATATCCCTAAATCTTAGAAAAAAAATATTTTTCGTAATTTTAATGGGCGCTCACCTTTCATCCCAGTTTCATAGTGTTCTAAAATTAATTTTGTTTTGAGGGGCTTGTGGCTAAGTTATAACAGCCACACCGATCGATCGATCAGGTTAAGCTACGCTTGCCGCGATTGCTCGTGGATGGGTGACCATCTTTACATACAAAGACCCCTCCGTGCCTCGAAAAGCACATTAAGCCATTGGTCTCGGGTGTCATTCGTGGATCTTTGACAGTCGTTACGGATCGTCAGAAGCCCGAAAGTCTGACAACCAGTTTTACCAGTAACTGGGTTGTGGAGGTCAAATAGGCAGTTAATCCATGAAAAATACTTGTATTCAGCTGCATTCAGTTAGCCTGGAAGCCGACCCAACATCGCTGGGAAAAGGCTAGGTAGACGATGAAGAAAATTAAACATTTGTAATGGAGAACAACAATTTAGGAAATAAAAAAAAAAAAAAAAAAATGAAAAAGTGTTTATTCACAGAAATATTTTTTCAGTACGTCCTCTATATTCGACAACTTTTAGAACGTTTTAAGAGGAACAATTCCGTCATACATGATTGTTGCCTAACTTTAACCGTTTACGAGGCGCACGCAACGGAAGCTCTCAAAAGGAATAAATTTTCCCCGTTTTCGCAACATTTTGCATTGATACTCCGCTCCTATTGGTCGTAGCGTGATGTTATATAGCCTATAGCCTTCCTCGGTAAATGGGCTATCCAACACTAAAAGAATTTTTCAATTCGAACTAGTAGTTCTTGAGATTATCGCGTTCAACCAAACAAACAAACAAACTCTTTAGCTTTATATTATAATATAGTATAGATATTCAATTGTTTTTCTTATGATCTTTGCAGCAAAATCTAGCCATCTAACTTAATTCGTATTTCAAGCTTCATTTAATTCAAACCGAAAAAGAATAATAATTGATAATCGTAATTACTTAATCGTGTTACCAGCAAATATCGTGATATAACCTCGTTATCTCGTACAGATCATATCTCAACCTCGTATTAAGTTTCATTCACATTTCCTCTCAGCTGATGCAATGGCGTTCCCATACCGTCAATTGTTAGTTCTATAAGAAAAAAACTTTGTCTCGTGCTGTTTTCACTTTTTATTTTTAGTTCCGAATAGTTTGTGATAAGTTTTTATTGCTTGTGCTGACGTGAGATACTTTCTTTCCGTTGTTTTTTGAAGCATAAAACACATTCAGCAAATACTTTTGTAGCCGCTAAAAAGTATAGAAGCTTTAAATTTGTATATGTCTCTAAGGGCCTCACGATGTCCGAATAGCCACGCCACTACTTACCGAATAAATTCAAAAATGGAACAGAATTTGTATAAACTTATCTGCCAAGAAGTTAATAGGAATTTAATCATAGGTGCTGAAACAGGCTCTGAGACTATCTTGTTTCAGAAAAAGAGACCACACACAGTAAAAAGTTGTACAGTTTCTAAAAGTATAGCAAGCACTTTGGTCAGACTTAACAGTCAATTCTCCGAGCTTTTGCAGGCGAAAGAAAATATACAAAGCCACAAAGTAGCCAAGGTCCTAAAGTACTATCTGTACTGCCTAAAAGTACAAAAAGTGTAGGGAACTCTGAAGTTTTGACTCTGAGTGATTTGTTGAAAATTCAGAAATACATCTGTGTCTTTACAATATAAACGACAAATTACGACTTTTTACCCGACTTCTTAACAAAGGAGGAGGTTCTCAATTCGTCTGTATATATTTTTTTTGGACCTTTATTCATCGATATATAAGTCATTTGTGGACCGACTTTAAAAATTATTTTTTCGATCCCATATAAATTTTATTAACTATTCTCGGGTAGTTTTTAAATTAGCTTCAATTTTTTCCCACTTGATGATGTTATAATATCTTCCTGTCACTGTCATTTATTTAGAAAGTACTGGTTTACGAGGATGGGGTACCACACTTAAAAGTGAAAAATATTTTTATTTTAACAAAAACAAAACGACTTCCAAAAAACACTACAAAGTGAAAAATAACTTTAATTCCGAAGACGGTGGCTAAAAACGAAAATACAAAACCAAAGACACCGGCTTCCGAAATGAATGGATAAAATGCGCGTCGACCCCAGCGTTGTTTATCAAGCATATCAAGGAGGAGAGGAGGATTGCATATCAAGGAGTAGACCGGGGGGGGGGGGGGGGGGGGGCGAATAAGGTCAAAATTAATTAAAGTTATTTTTCACTTTGTAGTGTTTTTTTTGGAAATCAGTTTTTGATTGTGTACAAACTATAGTGCCCAGAGAAGTCACGATGTGCATTGCGTACCGGTAGAATGTGGTTACTTTGATACTACGGGGTTTACTTTGATATTGACAATAACAACTTTCATCTTATGAAAAACTATAGGTAGGTATAGACTTTTGGAGGCATCAAAAGATTTAAAGTTTTCGTTTTTAAGGTATGAACCTTAAAAATGCCCAGTAACTGTTACACCAACAAAACATGTTTTTTTTTTTTGTGGATGGGAAATCATCAAATGACTTCTCCCGCTCTGGGCAGAGCGGGAGGGCGTGTCAGACTTTTACTGACTAAAACCCACCCGTGTTCCTTCAGTTGCCCGTGCCAGGGCCACGGTATCTCTTTTGAACCACCCACGACCCCGCACCAACAAAACCTTACTCACACATCGTATAAATTAGGTTTCATAAGTCGAAAGTAGTTATCAAAGTAAACCCGTAGTATCAAAGTAACCCCATTTAACGGTATGCGACATGTCGGTTGAGTGTAAAGAGTTCCTATGTTCATTGAGCTGATCGTCTCGAATTCCGCATATAATGAGAATGTTCATACAGGGTGTCCCGTAAATAATGGATCAAACGTAACGGGTAGGTAGCTTACCTAATTTCCAACAACTAATTTGAATATTAAAAAAAAAACCGTTACAGTAACCAGGATATTAATTTTTTTTTCGAATTTTACGATTTTGTCTTCCAGAATTAAGCTTTTTTAATGCTGTCGCTGCAAATGATGACATTTTTAGGTATGATTTTTATTTAACATTTCTGAATAGCTTACTAATGTTATAAGATACCATTTTTTTTGAATACCGTTTTATTTGCCTTAGAAAAAAAATCTTGAGTTGAAAAGTTTTTTCTTTACGATGTTAGGACCAAAATTGAAAAAATTCTCCTGTAAAAAAAATGTATGACACCGAAGACCACCATTATTTTAAAAACTTGTACATTTAATAAGGTTTGCAAATTGGTATAAAACTTACGTCTAGTCCTTATCGTTACAAAGATATTGCTATGAATGTGATGAAGAAGACAGAAAATAAATTAAATTGGTACTATTCCATTTTTTCCTTTTCGTAATGGCTTATGCTTGAATGCTTGTAATCGAAGCAGGTAGTTAAGCGGATAGCATAATTCCGACCCGATGACGTCATCTGTCCGGAATTTGGGACCGCTACCTGTGGCGGAGTTGCACCTCAGTCAGTGTGAAAGGGATAGATAGCGCCGCTTTTTGGTAAATCGGTTAAATCGGTATGAAGTTGCGCAGGTTCTTTTGTTCTTTCCTGCTCCCTTCACTCGTACAGGCTTCATTGTTGCTTGATTTTATTAGTTTAGTTGTAACTAGTCTCTCTTCGAGTTGCTACGTCAGACAACTTTCGCTCCCGGTCAGTGGCTCGGTGTTTTCTTCTGTAAAATTTGACTTGTGCTGTGTTTTTGGACTTTGCTTTGCCTATCGATTTGGAACTCTTTGCGTATTGGACAAACGACTTGGCGATCCTACGGACTCCGAAAACATTCGTTTGTGTGTGCTTGTACGTGTGTGCAGTAGCGCTGAAACCTTATTCAGCCCAATGCCTCGTTATGAGTACACGCCACGGCAGTACGCCGAAATGCATTTTATCTACGGAGAAGCAAGAGGTAATGCCAGGGCGGCTGCAAGATTGTACCGTGAAAGATACCCGAACCTGGTTCGTTATCCCGATTATCGCGTCTTTATTAGAGTGCATAACGCGCTTCTTGAGGGAAGAATTCTTGGCACCGGAGTTGGTGGTACCCGTGAAGGACGACCGCGACAAGTTAATGACGAAGTCATTCTTCGAGAAATCGAGGAAGATCCGTCAGTCTCCGTTCGCGTCATAGCGCGACGCGTAGGAATTTCTAGATCGACGGTGCATCGAGTGCTACAACGGTGCCGATTGCACCCATATCACGTGCAACGTGTTCAAACGCTGACGTCGCGTGATTACCAGCCAAGAATAGAATTTTGCCAAAGGATGCTTAGAATGATTCGGGCGGACCCGCAGTTTTTTAACAAGATTTTATGGAGTGACGAGTCTTCATGCCGCCGAGATGGATATTTAAATTTGCATAATTTGCACAGTTGGCAGCTGATAAACCCATATTTGATGCGAGAGGACAGGAGCCAACATCAATTTAAAATAAATTTATGGGTGGGAATAATCAATGGGCAAACAATAGGGCCCTTTGAACTACCAGCTACTCTAAACGCCGAATATTATCTCCATTTTTTAAGGAATGAGTTGCCAAGGTTATTAGAAAACGTTCCAGAAGACGTACGGCAAGCAATGTGGTTGCAAAATGATGGGTGCCCCGCTCACTATGCGACGGCAGTAAGGGCGCACCTTGATGAAAGTTATCCGGACAGATGGATCGGCCGATTAGGACCAATTTTGTGGCCTCCGCGATCTCCGGATTTAAATCCCCTAGATTTTTTTTACTGGGGATGTTTAAAAGACAGGGTCTACAAGAATCCAATAACGTCGGAAGAAGAATTACGACAGCGCATCCAATCTGCTGCATCAGAAATAAACCAAAGCCGTTTTGTCCGTCGGATAAGAGCTTCCTTTATTAGGAGATGCAGACTTTGCATTCTTGTAGAGGGAAGGCAATTCGAACATTTATTGTAAAAACCAAATAAAACGATTTATTTGAACTAACTGTTTTTTTTAGTACGGCCTCCTAATTGTTTTCATACGCCTCAATAATTCAATGAACATTGCCTCTGAAATACTACAGTTACACATTTTAAAGAAAAAGTTTAAATGTACACACTTTTTTATTTTTTTTATTAACGTTGATTTGGAGCACCTCTCAGATTCATAGCAATTATCTTTGTAACGACAAGGACTAGAATGTACAACTTCATACCAATTTACCAAAAATACAAAAGCGGCGCTATCTATCCCCTTCACGCTGACTGAGGTGCAACTCCGCCACAGGTAGCGGTCCCAAATTCCGGACAGATGACGTCATCGGGTCGGAATATGCTAGCCGCTTAACTACCTGCTTCGATTACAAGCATTCAAGCATAAGCCATTACGAAAATGAAAAAATGGAATAGTACCAATTTAATTTATTTTCTGTCTTCATCACATTCATAGCAATATCTTTGTAACGATAAAGACTAGACGTAAGTTTTACACCAATTTGCAAACCTTATTAAATGTACAAGTTTTTAAAATAATGGTGGTTTTCGGTGTCATACATTTTTTTTACAGGAGAATTTTTTCAATTTTGGTCCTAACATCGTAAAGAAAAAACTTTTCAACTCAAGATTTTTTTTCTAAGGCAAATAAAACGGTATTCAAAAAAATGGTATCTTATAACATTAGTAAGCTATTCAGAAATGTTAAATAAAAATCATACCTAAAAATGTCATCATTTGCAGCGACAGCATTAAAAAAGCTTAATTCTGGAAGACAAAATCGTAAAATTCGAAAAAAAATTAATATCCTGGTTACTGTAACGGTTTTTTTTTAATATTCAAATTAGTTGTTGGAAATTAGGTAAGCTACCTACCCGTTACGTTTGATCCATTATTTACGGGACACCCTGTATATCAATCTGCCTAGCCTTTTCCTAACTATGTTGAGGTCGGCTTCCAGTCTAACCGGATGCAGCTGAATACCATTATTTTACATGGAGCGACTGCCTATCTGACCTCCACAACCCAGCAACTGGGTAATACGATACCCCTTGGTAAGACTGCTTGTCAGACTTTCGGGCTTCTGACGACCCGTAACGACTGTCAAAGATCCACGAATGACAGCCGGGACCAAGGGCTTAACGTGCTTTCCGAGGCACGGAGGAGTCTCGGTATATAAAGATGGTCACTCATCCACGGACCAACCCCGGCAAGCGTAGCTTAACCTGATGGATCGACCCGTGCGGCTGTTATTACTTAGCCACGAGCTCCTCTTGTTCATTGAGAGAATGTTCATAACTCCATTGTATATCAATCATGTCACTATGTAATAATGGAGAGTTCATCGTGATGTTGTCATCTGATTAGAACATTGAATAACTAGTTATTGATTGTCAATTATTGTACCTACCTACTGATTTTTTATTAAAATTTAATAATCAAGCGAGTAAGCAAGTGAGTATAAAAGAGGGAGTCTGAAAGTGACCCCGGTGACTGAAAAGTTGTGCGGAAATCGGCTGTCATGGTATGGGCATGTGATGCGGAGGAATGAGGAAATGTAGTCAAGAAAGTTTTGTGTATAAAAAAAATAAAAAAAATAAAAATAGTTTTTTGGTAAAACAAATTTAGGTATAAACAACATTTTTTATTGGATCCTCCTTTTAGGCAGATAGTGCCTGTATTAGGAGAGTCCGCTCTTCCATAACAAGACGTGTTAATACAGAAACCAAAACGTATAATTTTTATGCTGAAACTACATAAATTAACATTAATGTAAAATAAATCAAATGTGTGTAAGGGTGGGTGTCTGTGTGAGTATATGTGAGTAAAAGTAGGTGTGATTGAGAGTACATGAGTGCGAGGGTATGTGTCAAGTTCCCAGAAGTGTTTCGGTATCATTATAGGTAAGCGTTTGTATCCATTCCATTATATTAGGTTGGGGAAAAAGTCTTTTCGCATTATAGTATGTATGAACTTAAAATAAAATCTCTGTGGCTATACTATTTGTATCTGGCTGGTTTTGGTATCATTGAAAGTTTAAATTTTAAAGAACATAATTCCAAATTCAAATTAGGAAAATGTGTGATTGTCATTTGTTTTTCGTACTGTCAAGATGAGTGAATCTAATGAAGAAATGCGATACATTTTAAAATTTTACTACAAAAAAGGTAAAAATGCAGCGCAAGCCGCGAAAAAAATTTGCGATGTTTATGGACCCAGTGTAATGTCTGTGAGAGTAGCACAAGTTTGGTTTAAGCGTTTTCAATCCGGAAATTTTGATGTCAAAGATGCACGTCGCTCTGGTCGCCCTATTACGGATAAAATGGATCCCATTTTTGAAAAAGTGGAGCAAGATTGGCATATCAGTAGTTACGACGTAGCTGAAGAACTGGGAATTGACCACAAAATAGTTTTGGCGCATTTGAAAAAACTGGGTACGCAAAAAAGCTCGATATTTGGGTACCTCACGAGCTCACTGAAAGAAACCTAATGAACCATGTACTAATTTGTGATTCTTTATTACGACGTAATGAAACCGAACCATTTTTGAAGAAGCTTGATAACTGATGATGAAAAGTGGATCACGTACGACAAGAACGTGCGAAAAAGGTTGTGGTCAAAGGCCGGTTAGGCTTCACAGACTGTGGCGAAACCCGAGTTAACTCGCAACAAGGTGATGCTGTGTGTGTGGTGGGATTGGAAGGGCATTATTGATTATGAGCTGTTACCACCAGGCAGGACCATCGATTCTGAACTCTACTGCGAACAACTGATGAGATTAAAGTAAGAAGTTAAGAGAAAGCGGCCGGAATTAATCAACAGAAGGGGTGTGGTTTTTCATCATGATAACGCTAGACCTCACACATCTTTAGCCATTCAGGAAAAATTAAGAGAGTTTGGCTGGGAGGTGTTAATGCATCCGCCGTATAGTCCTGAGCTTGCACCTTCAGATTTCCACTTGTTTCAGTCTTTTCAGAATTCTTTAGGCAGTGTCAGGTTAACATCACGAGAGGACTGCCAAAACCACTTGTCGCGGTATTTTGATCAGAAGTCCCAAAATTTCTATAGCAATGGGATCATGTCCCTACCTACAAGATAGCAAAAAGTTATCGAACAAAATGGTACCTACATAATTTAGATAAATGTAAATAAAGTATATTAAAAAACGTTTTGAATTTTCTTAAAAAATGCGAAGAAACTTTTTCCCCAACCTATTATGTTTTTTACTATCATAGTAGTTTTTGGGATAAATGTAAATGTATTTATTAATTTTATTATATAACGCAGCAGATCTTTTATTGAACTGCCTACTGGCAAGCAAAGTCCTTGTCCTAGGGATATTTAATATCATATCTTTCCTTCTTTTTTTCAGTATGCCAGCATCATAGGAAAGAGACTTATATTTTTGTAATATAATTTGTGTAATGTAAAGTTTCCTGACTGAGAGCAAGTTACTAAGTCGAAATAGGTTTACTAGTATGTGGATGGCTATACTAGTAGGTGAAAACCAAAGAAACGATGGATGGACTGTGTGGAAGATGATATGGCTAGAAAGGGAGTGACTACCGAGATGACGATTATTTTAAACAGAAGTATGGAAGAAAAAGACAGTTGCGCCAACCCCGAATAAATTGGGATTTTTTAAGCAAGCGTGGTGATCAATGCACGTGTCTTCTCTGTATGACAAGAGACCTTTTCCCTGGTGGGATAATAATAGACTGGTATTAATATTATATAGGTAGTATGATGAAAGGGTGTATCAAATACCTAGTTAACGGATATTTGGTAGACTTTATAAGTACTACGTTTTTTGATAGTAGTGCTTCTGAAACCGTTAATTGATGAAACTTGGTATATACTCGTACATACATAATTATCATGTACACCACTGGAGAAACAAGGGACCTTCCCCTATTTATATGTATATGCCTCCAAAAACTTCTAGAGATTTGGTGTCAGCCTCTGTAAAGAACCTTTAAAAGGCTCCCCAGACAGGCGCGATGCGACGGTGCGACGCGATTCTGGTAGAAAAATTTTCATGAAGTTTTCATAGACATTGTTCTTCTAGAGTCGCGCCGTGCCTGTATGCGGGAGTCTTTAAGTTTTTGTTTAACATAGTTATGTACATATTTGCATATTCTTGACTTTGAATGCCTGCTTCAAATCGTGAAAAGACATGAAGCGACACATGGAATATTTGTGGTTTGCGAGTATCTATCGCAACTCACAAATCTTCCATGCAATGTCAGAGTCGTTGAGTTGTGTCCGAAGTGTTTAAGAGCTACTCTTAACCTGTGCACTTACATGGAGGTACTTCGGTTCGCAATTCGCACTCAAGAGTCTTGCTAAAGGCACACGCATGATGATGAATATATGACATTGTGTACTCTTGTGTTGTGTAACGGTTAAAGGCTGTGACAAAACTACTATACCTAGGTATATAGCTCACTTTTATTTATTTCAGACATTTCTAGTCCTTATTTATACACAGTCTTAAAAATATATATGTACAAGTATATAAAAAAGGAGGGAAAATAATCATAGGGCATCAAAAAATTCGTCCGCATCGCTGTCGACAGGAAAAGTGCCCAAAAGGCTGGCTGCATTGCCACGTTGTATGGCAATGCTAATTCTTTGACCAAAAAATAGGCCAGCCCTTTGGTCATGTGTAGAGTCAATCAAACGCTTGGCGATGTCCCGAAAAACTAAAAGGGCACTCGGACCCCATGGCCCCAGTGTTTCAAGGTATATTGCTGTAAATACTAAATTACTTATTAGAAGTCAGGTGCTATATTTAAAGAAAATTACATCCGAAGCTATGAGTAATTAGGGCTGTAAGTCTTTTTGTGTCTAAAATAGTTTTGGACAAATAAGTAATCATACCTTAGCGGCCATGGCTTATTTTAATTTAATTTAAATATTTGAATTGTTTTTTTTTTTAAGGACGCTTTTAACGTTCTGCATCGTTCTCACATGTAAAATTTCAACATGAATGATGTAACCATTATTTTGTAACCAAATCTTGATTTAAAAGAGTGTCCGTGGAGTTTCTTGCCCGTTCTTCTCCATAGGTACCTACTATGCTTTGGAATGGGCGCCTAGCTTCATCTTTTTGACTGACCGACCCCTTGACAATTCAAAAGTGCCTGTAATTGGTTTAATTGAAATAAATGCTTTGAGTTTGAGTTTGAGTTTGAGTTTAATTTCCTGTTTATATAAACATTAACAATATATGTTTAGAGCAGAAGTGGCCCAGTGGTAACGGCCGCGCCTTACGAGTTAGGTCGTGGGTTCGAACCCAGGCAGGCGCTTTAATTTGTGTAAATTATTTCATCACCACTGCTCTCAAAACAGTGAAAGAAAACATCGTGAGGAAACCGCACACATATTAGTACCAACAGTTAGAAGACATGTGACATCTACCAACCCGCACTGGACCCGCGTGGTGGATTACGGCCCATTCCCTTTCACCGAGAGGATGCCTGTGTCCCAGCAGTGGGAAAATTATACGCTGATTAAGATTATGCTTATGTAGGTATATGTTTATTCTAAGTTTTTATAAAAAAACTTTGATTTGATGTCGCATTTGAAAGTGACAGTCAATTACTGTCACATGCGAAAAAAGAGAGTGCAACAATGCACCTTTTTTTTTTTTTTTTTTTTTTTTTTTTTTTTTTTGTGGATGGGAAATCATCATCAGAGCGGGAGAGCGTGTCAGACTTTTACTGACTAAAACCCACCCATGATCCTTCAGTTGCCCGTGCCAGGGCCACGGTATCTCTTTCGAACTACCCGCGACCCCGGCGGCATCGGCCCAATTGACCCCGTCACTGCTGACATCTCTTTGAGGGGAGCGTGGAACACAACGCGCCGTCGACCCGGGCCTGGTCCTTACCGGACGGCGAGCTGCCCATTACTCGTCGTCCGCAAGCCCGCGCCTACGGTGGCCGGGAATCGGCAATCGATTCCCGCCGCCCAGGGCGTCTCCTACGGTGGCTAGGGGCGCAAGGGCGCGGCTGTTGCCTCTCCCTCACGCGTTCCGCTTCCTCCTTCGCGAGCATTACTGCTTCGCAGAAGGAGGTGACGGCTTCCCATGCACTCTCGCTCCGCACCATGGCCTGCAACAATGCACCTGGAACCAAAATAAAAGCGCCAAACCAAATAAAAATTAAGCTATCTATCAAAAATATTTTCAGCCAGATTTTCAATTACCTACTTATAACGCATATTTTGAATACAATTTTGCAGAAAAATTAATTGGGATTTTAGAATTACAGAAAAAAATATAAAAAGTAGAAGTCTTTTAGGAATTAAATACTATCGAGGAAAATTAACCCAATTGCGTTTTCCGTGAATCAGAGTATTAATCAAGTAGTCAATAAACATATATCCAAAAATTTAATCCATACATGCTGTAATAGTGCAATAAATGGTTACGTAAAAGCCCCCAATTTATTTTGGTATCGCCTTATTTTTATACGATCCTTGGTAGCACTCCGCAGAATCATTCACCATCTAACAATTAACGAATTATACTAACATTTACAACTGCATGATTAGGTAATATCTAGGGTATCATTTCTGCTATTCATCGTTTAGCTAACGTAGGCGTTAGAACATCGTTTAGGCGTGTTTTCCCATTAGCTGGACAAACTTTCACACATCAATGTTAGTGTCAGAGAGTATTGAAATCTGACCATCGCATCGTAACGTACTCGTGTGGCATAAGTCACGGTACTTTGATTGCCAATCTTCTACATCCGTCGTCGAATTTATCACTGACATTATCGTGACAGATAATTCAAGATGGCGCCCAATATTTGGTACTCAAACACATTGTTATATAATGACTAATCTATCATTTTAATGTTGAAGCGCAACATCGGAAATTGAATACAGGAGCTGATAGATCGACTAGCCCGTATTTGAACAAGATATAATTAAAATTAACTATTGATTGGTAGTTCACGAGAATAAGGTTACATCCTTATCTAACACAGTGTTTCATAACAGTATGTTAGCTTCAATTACTCTGGAATGTAGACTTCCGATTGCACTATGAATTCTAAGTTACGAAAGTTCGTTTCATAATCAAAACACAATAAATCACAGCAAAAATCATCTTCAAATCCCATTAAAACATCAATTCAATTAAAACAAAATAAATTTTCACCCATTCCGTAACAACGCAATCTGCGTAAAGAAATAGTTAAAAAGTTGAAAAGTAAAAGTGAATCACTTGCGTACGCACATACATTCGATACAGTAAATTGATCCATCGTTAGAAGTATAAATTATAATGATAGATGGATCGGATGCTCAGTATGTAGATAGTTAATTGGGCAGTACTTGTGCAAGTGAAAACTGTAACTACTGCTGTCTTTCTGACACACCCTGGCTGGGAGTGTCGCAATTGGTGGATAGATTTATAAGAAAGTTTAGAGCAGTTCATATGAAATGTGCACACATTTAGTCCTAGAAGTGACGTTAGCGAATAGATTCGGAATGGATGGGCAGCGGTATTGCCCTGGAATCCTACGAGTATCTATTATTATATCACAGTTTTTCGAGGTCTGGTGGGTAGCTCTGCTTAGAATTGTGGAGTTGCTCATTCACAATAATTAAAAACCTCAAAGACCTAACCTCCTAATGTGTTGGGAGTAAAGTTTATAATTATACTAGCTTTTGCCCGCGGCTTTGCCCTCGTGGAGGTCGGAAATTATCCCAATCCTAAAACTAAAGTAAAGAAAAAAAAGGAAAATAAGTAAAGTATCCTTTGTCCTAATCCAAGTTATGATCTACCCATGCCAAATTTCATCCAAATCCGTTTAGCCGTTTTAGCGTGAAAGCGTTACAACTATACAAACTCACTTTCGCATTTTTATAATATTATTTAGGATTAGGATGAGTGGTGACAAGCACAAACTAAGTGGGAAACTGATAGTTATATTTTTACCAAATTATTTATTTAGTAAAGAACACCAACAGCATTATATACATTCAATATTGGTTTACAAAAGTATTTATGAAAGGAGGCATTCATTAATTACGTGAGGCGTTTATTGGCGGTCGAGCCGAATCTCAACCAATCTCACGTAGAGGAGTGGGGGGGTCTCGGCAAATATCACATATTTTTTTCGCAAGAATCTTTACAATTGCGAGAAAGCTGGGTAATTGTTATAAAAAATAAGTAGGTATTATAAAAATAATTAAGCAATTTATGTGTATTTAAATAAAACCTACGCAATCAAGCACAGATTAACGTAGGTACAATTATTTACTTTTTGATATTTGGGGGAGGGAGGGGGTCGAGCCAAATCTCACGCACTACATATCACCAAGGGGAGAGGGGGGGGCATACTCACCTCACGTAATTTATTGAACGGCCCCAAAGATTAAATATGTATACCAATATCTGAAAAACTTCTTGTTCTTGTTCTAAACGGTCTGGCAAATTAAACTGCTGTACAATTAAGGGTTTAAGTAGGACATCACCGTTTAGGTACTTATTCTTAGGACATTGTCCAACATCGATTGCAGGATATTTCCTCACCTGTCTTGTCCGCTTTGTCCTGTACAGTACGAGGTCATATTACGATCACATTCCACTCACAGAGACGTCCAAAAACGAAGCTGCCGGCAGTGGCTGTCCAGTTTCTACCAATTACTGAGCCATTATCGAATTATGTTCCTCTATGTAATAGCGGTCAGAAAAAGTTATCGACATAGATTGAGGAATTATACGGAGACGAGAATGTCCATTTCTTTTATTATTGTTCCAAGTTTGTATACTTTGGCCTACCGTGGAGTTCACGTACAGTAAGTAGCCTTAGTGCGAGTTTTTAACCGACTTCAAAAAGAAGGTTCTGTATTCGACCCGTATGTATGTACGTATGTATGTATGTATGTTTGTTTGTCCACGATTTTCTCAAAAACGAATGAACCGATTTTGATGATTCTTGCACTAACGTGATCTACATACTTTCAGGAAGGTTTTAGTATATAATACATGATAGAATTATTCTTATGTACGAAGTTATATGCATAAACGCACTGTATCTCCGGCATTTCTAAGCGGATTTTGATGATTCTTCTTTTGGTTCGACTTGGGCTTACCTTCTTATATTATTATAATTGTATATTCAACTAAATACGGAAAAAAAATTTAGTTTAAAAAAAGTAAAAGCCGACTTCAAAACCAAAAACTAATAAAATGTCTTCAAATCTTCAATGCACTTTAGCTTGGCACCGACTTCAGAAGCTGTTAAGTGTTTTATGAAAGTTATTTTATTCGTTTTTGGTTTTGAAGTTGGTTTTTAGTTTTTTAAAGTAAATTTTTATACTTAATCGCGTTTACTACGTCAATTTGTATGAAATAATTGTGTTTCCCATTATAGTCACCAGGCGGCGCTT
The DNA here is from genome assembly GCA_946251885.1 of Cosmia pyralina. Taxonomy (NCBI): domain Eukaryota; kingdom Metazoa; phylum Arthropoda; class Insecta; order Lepidoptera; family Noctuidae; genus Cosmia; species Cosmia pyralina. The sequence continues at coordinate 25,008,355 of OX276344.1, forward strand.
ATTCAGTTTCAGTACAAATTGAAGTTTACGTTAACATGATCGAGTAAGTATAAAAACACTAAGGCCATTGTTTTTTTTACTGTCTTATTTTATTCGATTACTTGAGAAAAATGTTTATTGACATCTCATTCATAGGCATTTTGTCATGGCGTCAATACTATTGGAGTTACTATTTTCAGTATCTTTGCAATTTCATTTTTTTTTAGCAACTTGGTAGATTTGCGATTTCTATTTAGTTTAAACTCCTCGATTTTGTACCCCTCAATTTAGTTTGGGTAGTATTTAAACGCACATCAAAAATTACCAACTTTTCCCAACAGAATACGTACATCAAAAATACTGTTTGCACATCAAAATTTGCACGTTTAAATAAATTAAACTTAACGTCAGGTCGACGGAGCCCCGCTGCGCGGGGCTCCTATTTCTGTCTGCAGGGTTTATAGGAACCTAACCAAACCTAACCTCGGGATGCCTAACAATTATTATTTGTACAATTTTTGATATTCAGTTAGTTAACTAGTAGTGAAATAATAAGTTTTTTAGATGTGCATTTATTATTTTTGATGAACAGTTAGTATTTTTGATATGTAATTAATATTTTTGTTGTAACTTTGGACAAAAAATATATTTATTATTAGTATAATAAGTATAATAATGATTATTATACGTGCAAATTTTGATGTGCATGTGAATGTTTTGTTTTGATGTGTGTGAGTTGGTAATTTTTGATGTGCGTTTAAATACTACCCATTAATATTTTTCTGATGTGCGATTAATAATTTCCCATTTAGTTTGCAGAAAAAGAGTTTTGTAATAGACAGTATACGAGTATATGCCAACTCTGTTTCTATTCGTAATCTCTGCACCAAGGTTGTCGACGGCACAGCGCGAATTGATTTCTTTTAACGAAGACAGACGACGATTGTTTATCAAATTTATTGCTCAGCGAAAGTACCAACTGTACTTCACATCTACCCACATATGGGCAAGAAAAATAAAGTAAAAGTGTTTTTTATATCAATCACTTGCTTCTACAGTACCTAATGTTATGAAGTCGTTGAGTAAGATATATGTTCTTAGGAAGGAAGTTGAGTATGTCAGACGTATCGGATTGATTTTTTAGTATACATAACTAATCTAATATTGGATCAATAAAAAGTTGAGGAGCAAAAGTTGAAACATTTCCTGGAGATAATTGGGTACTGTTTGTAGTTTCGTGTTGCATGTGAGGCATATTGTGATATTCTTATATAATAAGTATTCGCTATTTGTATACAGCTTGGTTAGCTTCCTTCATTTGAAATAAATTTAATTAGAAGATGTGTTTTTAAAAACCTAGCTTTTATTATTGCATTGTTTTAGGACTGAGTTCCTGTGGCCACCTTCCGGCTCCATCATCAAATCAGCTGGATGGTACCAAAATATTGTATGGTCACCAAGTTTACAGCTCATTTGGTTTCGATTCGTAGCACTGTCTATTTTCTGTTTTATACTATTATACGTAAACAGTTCCTTATTGTGCAGTAAAATTTGCTTTAAATCTAAGGTAATTAAACATGTTAAGAACTTACTAAGCTAAAATTTGTCATAAATCTACAATTAAACGAAGCGCGTTTAATTCCAGTGCGCGTGAGAGTCTTATATCTCGGGCGTCAATCTAGACAGTCATAACGCCATCTCATTTACACATCGAGCTTAACCACGCTTCGATGTATACTCTCAAACTTAGATTTCATTACAAAAACCTTAAGAAAATCGTCTTTCTATAACAACCCTATCCTTAACCCCTCTTCTGACATTATTAAATCAACAAGGAAACTAACTTTACCGAGGAAATATGTCCGCCATATTATTACAGCTGTAAGAACTAATTCTTAAGTAGTTTGCTCACTGTTATTAAGTGTCGCGGTGGTACCACAGGCTGGCCGGTGTGTCCTCAGGCTAATAAAACATACAGTTTAGTGAGGACTAGGCTTGTTGTTCGGCGAGTTGTCTACACTTTCAGTTTTCATCTGTTTGGACTATAACGCTTGGAATTTAAATTGGTTATGGTGGAGTTGGAGGCTCATTTGAGTGTGGATCATTGGCACTGAAAACGGTTGTATTTCTAAAAATCACCACCCCTATTCAATCTGCCTAGCCTTTTCCCAACTATGTTGGGGTCGGCTTCCAGTCTAACCGGATGTAGCTGAATACCAGTATTTTATATGCAGCAACTGCCTATCTGACATATACAACGCAGTTACTGATTATTACTTAGCCATGAGCTCCTCAAACCACCACCCCTATTAATGTCAAAAAAAAGAAGCCTCCTACCATACTTGAAACGATGCATTTATGCTTTTTATTCGGCAATACCATTGGTTTTAGTATCAAAGCTGGTTTAGCAGTTTAAAATATGTAAATATCAAAAGGGAAAACTAACTTAAATCTTATATATAAAATTCTTGTGTCACAATGTTCGTTCCCGTACTCCTCCGAAACGGCTTGACCGATTCTCATGAAATTTTGTGAGCATATTGAGTAGGTCTGAGAATCGGCTAACATCTATTTTTCATACCGCTACTTTTTATTCCGGTCTACGCGGGTGAAACCGCGGGGCGCAGCTAGTAATTTATAAAGATACTGTAGTGTAGATAATCGGAGACGAATTTCAACTATGTGTATTGTTCACATTAGACACCACCGTTTCGACACCGGCCCTTAGTGTCTTTCGAAGTATTGACATAAACAGGTATCTTAATAACTATGGTAAATGGTTATGGAAGGTGAAACCGAGGATAATCTAACTTAAGAAAATACTTTTGAACGGCTGTAGACCACTTGCCCTTTTAACTTTTCAAGGCCTCGCCTCGTCTCGTTTGCAAAGTGTCTCATTAGATTCTATAGTGCTAATAAGCCACAAAAAAGATAGCACAAAATTTCTATTAAATCGATAAGTGCCATAAAAATGCATTTAAATTTTACATTTTTTAAATTTCGCGCGTAATTTGACGAAAACGCTGGACGCCATATTGCTCTGTGGTCATGACGTCAGTTGGTTGTGTAAACAAAAACTTTATATACGCTGATCAGTTGACATTGACACTTTTTAATTTACACAGCCGTATGACGTAATAGCATGGCGGCTACTTTCATGGTGTTAGAAAACAGATTAAAAAAACTGAAAAGTTTGAATTGAATTTTAAAATTTAGGTATATTGTTATTTTATGAACATTTTTCGACTGCTTTTTGAGCAAGCTATCTAAATAACATATTTTTAGATTTTTTCTCATATAGAGTAAAATACCGTATTGTAGTGTTATCTATATGGGAAAAATGGACTGCAAGATCCGTTGAAAACAGAATCGAAGGTTTTAAAACACACAATGCCCCGGAAAGACGAAAATATTTTGCAGGCCATCGTGAAAAAGCTCTTCCTATTTTTCATGGCTTTCATTGTAACTAGGGGTGCATCCGATACCGATACCGATGCCGATATATCGGCGATACTTCGGGTTTGCCGATGTATCGGTATCGGCTCATATTTTTATTGCCAGTACAACGATGCTTTTCAAATTTCGCGCTTCAATAAAGTAATGTAAACGCGCGTGCTTTTTCGTCTATTTCGTTGCAAACGAGCCACGAATAATGACGTCTTATACCCATACTTGAAAAAAAAAAATGGTGCAGAATTACTTTAGTTTCCAAATGAGTTCTGACGCATCTGAGAGACTATTTTCAACCGCAGGTCTCATTCAAACAGACTTGAGAAATCGCCTACCTCCGCAAAACATGAGAATACTTTGTTTTTTAAACAAAAATCTGATTAATATTAATTTTAATTACTAACACTATTAATCTTAATCATTAATTTTAATAAATAATAATCTCATTCTAAGTCTGTGATTTTTAAATTAATAAAAAAAAATAACCCAACTCATGTTTTATTTATTTTACCTTCATTTAAATTCAATAAGCGTATCCGGCATCGGTAGCGGTGTCGCCGATATTTATAAGAGTATCGGTATCGGTATCGGGTCGGCGATATTTTTATAAGAGTATCGGTATCGGTATCGCATTGGCAAAACGGCGTATGGATGCATCCCTAATTATAACGCATGCTAATGTCCATCTTTTTTGAGAATTTTAATTGCTGGCAATGAAGATGTGTATTTTTACGATAAAAAAGGATATACTTTTAATTACAACATCAATAATATAGGTAGGTAACATAATATTATAACCATATTAGATGCATTACCGTGTTACAAAACAAAAAAAAATCAGGCGCAAAGCTTTGTTCAGGTGACACTAAACTATCTAATCGTACAAATATCTAATTAAAACTCAATCAAATTCCAATTTATAACGATAACAATTTGCCATCTTTCATGACACAATACATGTCATAAGATCAAACAATTGTTTTATGTAAGCCCTGCCGCAGGGCGAAGCTAGCTCACGATTTAATTTACAAGCAATGTGTATTGTTTAGATTGCTGATAGGGATGGTGAACCTTTTTGCATCAGTATTGCAATTCAACAAAAACATATTTTTATGGCAAGTTTTGCCACCGAAATCTGACAAAATTTAGACAATATTTCAAGTCAAAGTCATTTATTTGCTATAAATGCGGTAATACAAAGGTGACAGATAGGTAATAAATATTCTTGTGCGATGACACATTTCGCCATATTTTGGCATGCCAATTTTAATGGTACGTAAGGTGCTCATTTATAAACGCAATATCTATACCAACAGTTGAAAAAAAAAAACCCAGAACATGACAACTAAACAAAAATTACTTCTATTACACGAAATCTCTTAAGTACTCATCATAATGAGCCACTTTTACCTCATCATCTGCTTAGTATTTTCCCAGCGATGTTGGGGTCGGCTCCCAGTCTACCCCTTGGTAAGACTGGTTGTAACGGACCCATCCACGGACGTCCCCAGCAGCTAGATCGACTCGTGCGGCTGTGATTACTTAGCCACGAGCTCCTCATGTATGTATGAACAACTTTTACTATGGGATCAAACCTCAAACCAAATCTGAGATCACGAAAAACAAATCATCTGTTCCCTACATTTATGTTCGCATAACTCGTCAAAATGTATGGAACAGCTGATTTTTTTTTCGCTATTTCACGTTTGTCCTATAGTAAATTTGTTCATATGATGAGTACATTGACCCCTTAAGAGATTTCGTGTATGAATATATAGACTTTATACAGGGTTACAGGTTAAGTCGACCTATTCCCTTTAAGGGCATGTTCTTTACATTGTTTCTGATTGATTTGGCTATGAAACACCCTATCCTAAATCTAACCGTTTTCGAGATATTTGAAATTAATTGTTTTTTATAAAAAATACCCGATTTTTGTCTATCAGCTCAGATATTGTGAAACGTGTAAGTCTTATTATTACTGTTATTTATTTTTTACATGTAAAATAAGATGCTTTATGACCTAAATAACCAAGATTGTCCATAAAATTAATAAATAAGTCGTTGTAGATGATTAAACTTTCAAAAAAGTAATTAAAATTTAGAAACCTTAATTTTTGTTTAAGGATATCTAAAAAAAAAATTATGGCACTTGTTTTGCAGATGAGCTTAAAAATATCTACGTTTCATCAGCTATCCAACGAGGTATGATAATCTGGGGTTTTATCAAAAATGCAGAGCAAAACTTAATTTCATTGGCTACAGGGGAGGTAAAAAAAATACTAAATAAAACAATCGCTTAGTACAAGATGCTTTTAATAAACTATTAAAACTGTTAAATTTCTAAATTTCGTGTTCGACATGTCCGCCTCTATTTTGCACACATCTTCGCATTCTTTTTCGAAGTCCACTTTTAACAACACCAGTAGTTAAAGTTCTTCTTATTTCATTCGCCGCATTAATTGTTTTTTCTCTCAATACCTCAACGGATGAAACTGGGTTGGGGTCACTGTATACAAGACTCTTCATGTGCCCCCATACGTAAAAATCCATGGGGGTTATGTCAGGACTTCTAGCTGGCCAGGGTAAAGGCCCACCTCGTCCAATCCACTTATTTGGATAATTTGTATCCAGCCATTCTCTGACACTTCTCCTGAAATGGGCGGGGCAGCCATCATGCTGATACCACATGTCTCTTATTAGATTTAGTGGTAAATCATCTAGTAAATCACTTAAGTCTCCTCGTAAGAAATTTTCATAGTGTTCTCCATTTAAATTATCAGGGAGAAAATAAGGCCCAATCAAATTATTTGAAATAATACCCATCCACACGTTGAGGCTAAATCTTCGTTGTGACCCCTTTACTCTCTTTTTGTTTGGATTTCTCTGTTCTTTCGGGGCCCAATAATGAGCGTTATGGTAATTGGTAATCCCATCTTTATCAAACTTAGACTCATCTGTCCACAAGATTTTTTTAAGGAAAGTCGGGTCTTCGAAATCAGCATTTAACATAAATCTGCAGAAATCCAATCTTCTCGCAGGATCTCCCTCTTCGATAGCATGTACCGGCGTATAATGGTAAGGGTATAGGCCCGTTGTGTGAACGGTAAACCATACCTTCCATTGCGAGAGTCCCAGAGCACGGGCAACAATATTAGTGGAAGTGGTTGGATCCAATCGAAATTGTTCCACTATCTCATTATTTTGTTCTTCGTCGTCATCAATCACACGTGGTCTTCCCAAGTCTGTACGTCGTCTTGAAACGGAGCCAGTTTCTCGAAGTCTTCGATAAACTCCGTTGAACACGCTCACATCCGGCACTCGACGGTCGGGATAGCGTATTATGTACTCATTGCGAGCATGCGCAGACACACAATTGCAGTATCCATAGCAAATTAGCATGTCAGCATATTCCTCATTCGTGTAGGCTGCCATCTTGAACAGTTCCGTATCACAAGCACAATCAGAATCCAGTTAACACGCACAGTAAGTCAGGAATCAGAAGAAACAGTCCAGAAACACAGCCAAGTCGAATAGAAAACAGAGAACAAAATAATATCGCATCTACCACGGACGAATCACATAAGCAGACTAACAGATTATTGTTGGATAATGATAACCAAACACAAAGCGCATTGTATTACCAAACCGGTTTCTTCACGTTATGTTTCCCACTCACACCTGCACAAAGCGTATAGTAAGGTATCTCGCTCACACTCACCGCATTAACCTTAAAGGACAATAGGCTAGGGTCTACTACCTGGGGGCTCGCAACTAAGTTTTTTCTATGACTGTTTTTTTTAACCCTAGATTATCATACCTCGTTGGATAGCTGATGAAACGTAGATATTTTTAAGCTCATCTGCAAAACAAGTGCCATAATTTTTTTTTTAGATATCCTTAAACAAAAATTAAGCTTTCTAAATTTTAATTACTTTTTTGAAAGTTTAATCATCTACAACGACTTATTTATTAATTTTATGGACAATCTTGGTTATTTAGGTCATAAAGCATCTTATTTTACATGTAAAAAATAAATAACAGTAATAATAAGACTTACACGTTTCACAATATCTGAGCTGATAGACAAAAATCGGGTATTTTTTATAAAAAACAATTAATTTCAAATATCTCGAAAACGGTTAGATTTAGGATAGGGTGTTTCATAGCCAAATCAATCAGAAACAATGTAAAGAACATGCCCTTAAAGGGAATAGGTCGACTTAACCTGTAACCCTGTATATACTGTAGATATACAACCTGTTTATTTTGATTTCCCATAACTCTAGGAAATTAATGAGACCATTATTTTGAACAACTTTTACTAAGGGACCAAACCTGAAATCGCGAAAAAAAAATCAGCTGCTCCCTACATTTATGTTCGCATAACTCGTCAAAATGTAGGGAGCAGCTGATTTTTTTTTCGCGATTTCAGGTTTGGTCCCATAGTAAAAGTTGTTCAAAATAATGGTCTCATTAATTTCCTAGAGTTATGGGAAATAAAAAAAACAGGTTGTATAGATAGGTACATACGAGTATGTAGGTATGTAAATAAAAATTAAATACCGTCCGTTGGTAAGCGCATCACTGAAGGACTGGACCGATTTGGATTAAAAAAAAATGTAAATAAGGTTTTTAGGGACCGAAAAATTGGAAAAGTTGCCCAGAAATTGGAATATTTGGGAATAACTGAAAGTGCTCCTCTATGGGATTTTGTGTGAACTTTTGGACAGAGCAACGTCTGTCAGTCAGATTGTTTAAAACATAATGATGGATAGAAGATATGAATTATTGAATGGGAATAAAAAAAAATTAACTTCTGTCGTTTGTGTACAGAATTATAGGTATGTCGCGCCACAGGTTCACCATCTCTGACGTAGGATTTAGTTTGGTAATCGTATTGATATTGTTATGAGGAAGGTTTATTCTGTTAGCAAAGTGTGTCAGGTGTCGCCACACAATTGGCTATTCCTGTAGATTTTAAAATTATAATATTATGTCGACAGATTACATCAACCTGGAGTTTTGCATCGGCACAGCAACTTCCATAAGTTGCAACGTCCAGCCAGCTGAGAAATCGATAAAAAAAACCGGCCAAGTGCGTGTCGGACCACGCACAATGAAGGGTTCCGTAGTTGAAAAGAATTTATCCCAAAAAAAATTTTTTTATGTGATAAAATTCCAAATTAACAATTTTCGAACTTTTTTCTTTACTTGTGCTGCGATACCTTGCTTCTTGCCAAACATGATTCTAGGTCAACGAGAAGTACCCTAGGTTTCGATTTACTTGCGAGTATCAAAATATGTCGCATAAATGGCCGTATTTTTTATTGCGTTGACTTTTGATTGATTTTGATTGATTGATTTTTTAGAACTCCAAGGAAACATAGACCTACGTTCTTGATATTAATTTTAACTTGATGACTCTACGCGTTGCTGAGAAAAAGGGTCTTGACAGACTGACAAACTTCAAAATGTTTTTTTATGTGATAAAATTACAAATGAACAATTTTCGGACTTTTTCCTTTACTTGTGCTGTGAGACCTTGCTTCTTGCCAAATTTCATGATTCTAAGTCAACGGGAAGTTTCCTATAGGTTATGATTTACTTGCGAGTATCAAAATACATGTATGTATTGTGGTTTATGCCTACCCCCATGGGAAGAAGGCGTGAGTTTATAAACTCACGGCTAAGCAGAAACTACAGACCGCCACCTGCTACGATCCTTACATACTTTCAGTATCAAAACATGTCATAATATGGCCGTATTTTTTATTACGTTGACTTAGAAGCTTGATTTTTTTAGAGCTAGAAGTTTTTTTTGAGTATAGTTTAGTAGATTCATCTTAGCCATCATTTTCGTGACACCAATATCTAATCTTATCAACCTACCCAAAAAACAGTCGTTTTGATTGCCTGGAAAACGAATGACTGTTTTGGGTACTTAGATAAAATAAAAAAAAATATAAGTAGGCATTTAAACCCAAATAGTGATAGCCTGGCAGCTAACGTTACTTACATAACAAACAAACGAATACTATTTATATAAACTCCCACTAATTAAATACATCATTGTAGTACATAAAGTTAATTATATTGCAGCACTCGATAATCTCCGTTATGTCATAGCGTACGCTCAATATGTTGTGTTAAATTAAATGGTTTTTGGCATGTATTGTAGATGTTAGGTCACGGATTTCCGGAGTTAATCAAAATAGCACGTATGCCTATATTAGTTCTCTTGTAATTTGTTAATGAGTAAGCTGAAATTTAAGCGAATAATTATTGCATTTGGTAATGATTAAATTCCTAAGGTGACGATCTATCTATGTCAAGAGGATAATGTACCTACCTGTTCATTAAAGAAAGAAAGAAAAAAAGTTATTAATATATATACAGGGTGTCAGGTTAAACGAGGGACATACTTTAACGGAGTGTAGTACTCATGAAAATGAACCAGTTTAAACATGGAACTAACCCGGAAATATGAAAAAAAAATCTGCTGTTCTCTACAAAGTGCAAAATCTACGCGATCAAAATGTACGTGTGCCGAAAACTTTTCTGTAAAATGGAAGGGGAAATTCAGGGTGACATCGAGGCAGAAGTTAATTTAGTAGTGATTCAAATAATATAATATTTACAAATGTTTGGACTTTGTTTACTGCGTAAGTCAGTAGAAAGTTTGCTAACTTCGTAAGAAATGGGGGAACGCTTGAAACTAAAGTTTCAATCATTACTTAGTCAAGAAGCACGCCATCTCTTGAATATCAACTGCATCTGCACCAACAGTGCGATTGAATAGAACAATGTCATGCAGTAAAGTTTTATAAAAATTATGGTGCATTTTTTAATCTTGAAAACTAACTAAATTGACAAGTGCAAATGTCAAACTGGCTTATATTACATTATCAATAAATTTTCACTTGTCAATTTGGTCTCCGAGATTAACAGACCATAGATTCCTGAAAAATCAAGATAATAGTGTATTTCCTAAAACAAAACACTAGCAAACTGCAAACCACAGTATTCAAAAGCATCATTCAATCATCATCATTCAATCATCATGACAATCGGCGGTATATTGCCTGACACCAGGCCAGGCGCACTCCGCATTTTAGGTATGAAGCTACAAGTACGTGGCGGGCTCGACTTGTCGAGCTAATTCAGTGTGGGCTGCCGCGCGTCGGGCGGGGCGTTAGTTCGATACTCACTCACGCGCCGTGTCGTAAAAGAACAAGTCAGAATGTATAAAAGTTACGCGATAGAAAAAGAGACAACTTCTAGGTGAATATAACTGTAGGTAATTAATGCTGTGCGACCTGAATTGCACTTTATTGTGTCGCAGCAAGAGTCGCTATTTATTTAAATGATTTTGCGGAGTGAATCTTCTGTACTTGTACTAATAAGTATTCTGTACCAACACACTTAACCTCCGTTCGCACGGGCGTAATAAAATCGCGGCGGGATTTTATAGCGCACTGGATTTTCAACTGTCGTTGTTGAGCCGAGCGTTGAGAATCCAACTTAACAATAACAGAGTACATTCTAGCGCGTCGAAAAACACACTGTTGGATTTTGCACTCTCGGCGCTAAGCAGAGCGTTGAAAATCCAGTGCGCTATAAAATCCCGCCGCGATTTTATTACGCCCGTGCTAACGGGGGTATACTTTGTCGATACCTTTCATTTTGACAGTTCATCATCTAGGCTAGGCAGATGATGATCATCATTATCTGCCTAGTCTTTTCCCAACTATGTTGGGGTCGGCTTCCAGTCTAACCGGAATGCGTTGAATACCAGTATTTTACATGGAGCGACTGCCTTTTTTTTTTTTTTTTTTTTTTTGACGCTGAGAAATGCTTTATGCATCCCCGCTCGTGGGGGACGAGACAGGGTATGTGGGACTCCTGTCGGAATGACAGTATACCCACTAAAACTCAGCAGTGTTCCCACATCGCCGTGATGGGAGGGCCATGGGAAACCGGCTCAGCCTTTACGTCCACAACCCTCCCGGCGCATGCCCGCCTAGCTGGCGGCCCCGCATGCCCCCCGGGATGGAGGGCTACGGGAATGACCGGGAACACCTGGCCAATCCCGTCCGACACTGGTGGGGGCCTGTGCAATACAGGCAAGGATGCCCCCACACCCGTTGCCTGCTGGCCCCCACCTGGGAGGAGTCGTCTGCTCCGACCCCTCCTCCGCCTTCGGAGCGGCGCCGCGTGAGGGTCGTCCTCCCGCGCGCGCTCCGCCGCCATTTCGGCCGCAGAGGATAGGGAGAGCGGCCGACGTCATACCGACACTCCTCTTCCCCTGCGGCCCCACCGCGTCCGCCATCAAACGGTGGCGGCCCCGTCAAGGCCGCGGAAGGTAGGGAGAGCGGCGCACCGCAATACCGGCACTCCTCTCCCGCCGCGGCCTCCAATCCTCAGCCGCGATGCCTCCCATAAGACACCGCGGCCCGCCTCAGTTGCGGTGTCGCCCATACGGCCACCGCAACCTACCCGCTGGCCGCTACGTCGTTGGCTTATCGGCAAAAGCCCTGACGAGCGGCCCCCGCATGGGTTCCTCTTCGCTTCACCGTGGGTGACCAAGCCACGGCTACTGAGCCCCCCCGCCTCGACAATGCGGGAACCCTCCGGGGGGGATGGAGCGACTGCCTATGTAACTTCCACAACCCAGTTACTGGTAACACGATACGCCTTGGCAAACCTGGTTGTCAGACTTTCGGGCTTTCGGGGTCAAAGATCCACTAATGACAGCCCGGACCAGCGGCGAAGCAGTTTGACAGATTGACAGTTCAATAACATTAATTGCGATAAACTTTCATCACCACTGCTCTCAAAACGGTGAAGGAAAACATCGCGAGGAAACCGGCAAGTCCTAGAACCAAAAATTCGAAGACATGTGACATCTACCAACCCGCACTGTGCCCGCGTGGTAGATTACAACCCACCCCCCTTTCGAAGAGAAGAGGCATGTGTCCCATGGGAGCATTATAGGCTGATTATATATGTATGTAATTGCGTTATTTACATTGTTGAGCAGATTAATTTTTCAAACATAATATGAAGCAATGCATTAAGTATTTTCGGATCGTGATTGAAAGTGTGTTACGCAATTAGGGTGCGGATCTAGAAAAACAATTCAGGTCACATACTACTTATCATGCTTATCATCATGAAATTATATAATAACCCTCAATCAAACTGTGAACTAATAAAAGCCAAACATAATTCGCAAATCTGTGTATCTGTTAATATCCGTTTAATACCATGACCTAACATTAATTCCTATAAACTACTGTTTGAATTTTTATATAACCTATTCAAGTCATCTAGTTTAAAGTACACAAAAAAGGCGGGAGACAGTATTTATTGGTAGGTGGTTACTGACTAGTATTTGTAATTCATTCATTAGTAATGGGTATAATATTGTTATCTAAGAGTATGGATATGTGATACAGAGCGCTGATGTGTAGTAGTTAGGTACCTACTTATAAGATGAGCTGAAAGTAAGGAAGCGTTGAAGAAAAATAACCATGTTTGTCGAAAGACCGATGGCTGGACACGAGTCCTGGAGTGTAGACCGCGTATCGGAAAGCGTAGAGTGGAACGCCCCCCACATAGATGAACCGTCGACCTTAAAAAGGTGACTGGGACAGACTGGATGCGTAAGGCGGAGATCAGGGTTTTCAGTGGACTGCGTTACGCTGAGTTGATTGATTAATTGAAGAAAAAAGGGGGTGTTCCAATTTACCCACAGAATCGCGACTATCAGTAGGTAAATAAAGAAAGGCAACCGGCGATCTTTTCGTTTTGCTTCAAGGCATGCTGCGCCGACCCCAAATAAATTGGTATACCTACCTAAGGGCTTCGTGTCGCTGACATGACAGTATTTCAGATCTTGTGACCATAGCAGAATGTTGGGCCACAAAAGCGTTACGCGAATGGATAGAATAAGAAATGAGTACCTATATAAGAGGAAGTCTGAAAGTGACTGCACCGGTGATTGAATAGTTGTGTAGAAATCGGTTGTCATGGTATGGGCAATTGGGCATGTGATGCGGAGGAATGAGGAAAATGTCGTCAGGAAAGGTTTGGGTATGAATGTGGATAAAACTATACGAGGAAGACCAAAGAAACGATGGATGGACTGTGTGGAAGATAATATTACTAGAAAGGAAGTGGACTACCGAGATGACGAATAATAGAAAACTATGGAAGAAAAAGACAAGAGAAAAGAGCAGGAGAGTGATGATAAATGATGTTGACCCAAACCTTTGCCACTTTCACGGCGTCGTCAGTGGCAGCGCAAAGTTTGGCTGCATGATTTAGGACACAGAGGGCAGGATGTGAGGTGGAACGTAGTTTGATGATGATGACCTGGACGTATAAAACTGATAAGCTTGTACTACACTTTGTCTTATTCATACTCTAGCTCATAAAATCCTAGAAGTTACTACCTTCTAACTGGGAGTTAGTAAAAGCGATTCAAAGGTAGATAGGTAATAGTAGGCAATTTGTACGAAGGCGTGTTCCAATATATTACCCAAACATTTTAATTAAATTAAAATTGTTTACTTAGATTAAGAAGACAAGTAGAAATGCCATAAGGAAAGACAAAATAATTCAAGTGCGTTTTATGTAACAAGTGTCCCACACACAGTCGAGAAATTGCGTTTCGTAAAAATTTTATCGAATTCTATGGAAGTTTATTTATGTAAGGAATTTCGTAATAAAAAGTAAGTTTAATAAAAACTAAAACCCGACTGCTGAAAAATCACGCTCTAAAAAGTGTGAAACAAGAAAAGACAGACAAATAAAAAATCCGGAGTCACACGTAACGTGTTCGATTTATGCCATAAAATGACGTGTGACTCCGGATTTTTAATTTGTCTGTCTTTTTCTAATTTCAGTTGAGAATATTTTCTTGTTTCATACTTTTTAGAGCGTGATTTTTCAGTAGTCGGGTTTTAGTTTTTAAACTTACTTTTTATTTAAATTATTTTGGGGTTATGTTTCCTGATAAAGTATTTTCAGAGCCACTTTACATTTTTATAGAGGAATAATTATAATTATTATATAAGTATTTTGGGTAGGTTTGGCGAGAAAATATGTTTAGCTCACATCTGGGGCGTGATTTTATAAATTATTCCTAATTATCGGGTACATACAAGCAAAACCGCAAGCAATAGCTAACAAAAAATATATATTTGAAATGTGATAGTTAAGCCCTTTCATTTGATACCAGACACGGCATCATAAAACAATTTTTTTTAGTTTATTACTTCATGTTAATTTAATGTGACGTTATGTAACGTCACATTAAATTGAATAAGGCGCCCTCTAAAAATAAATAAATTAAATAAGGCTATGTTGCCTAGAAGTTATGAGGGAACAGATGAACATACATACATACATACCGGTCAAAATCATAACCCTCCTTTTTGCTTCGCCGTAGTTGGGTAAAAATACTATATACTGAAGTCAAACGATACCTACTATAGCCTATTATCCGTATTATATCTATGTTAAAAGAAATGTTTAAATGATAGCACATTAGAGCTCGTCTAAGCTGAAATGACGCGCCGTACTACTTAAGTTAGTATACGTAATCTACAATAAATGCGGTAGAGGGGCGCGTCATTTCAGCGTACACGAGCTCTACGAAGGTATAATTTTAAAATGGCCCGATGAAATTGAATGGTCACAGACGAAATGATTGCCATAGCAATCTTGGCAGGTACCATAGTAAGGAAAAATTTAAGCTTTGCTCCATCACACTAATATTATAAAGGCGAAAGTTTGTGAGTGTGTGTGTTTGTATGTTTGTTACTTCTTCACGCTCAAACGGCTGGAACAATATAGATAAACTTTGGTATGGAGGCAGCTGACACCCTGGACTAACACATATGCTACTTTTTATCCCAGTCTACGTGAGTGAAACCGTAGGGCGCAGCTAGTTGAACAATAATTCGGACGAAATTATAACTTTTACTTCAAGAAACTGGAATAAATTTCAAGAAATTTGAAAGAAGTAGAGATGCTTTTTCCTAGGAGATGTCGGGCACAATACCTACGACGAGATTATCGACTTAATAATTATACCTAAACAATGATTGCCAGAATTCCCACAAATTTAACCCAATATTACTGAAATTATATGTTTCAACAGAATAATAAAACGTTTTACTTAGGTCATTCAGGTTAATATCTCAGAACCTTTGACATATCCTAGGTAAATGCTGTAACCTATCATAACCTTCTCAGTAATCAGATTTAGCTTCATTTGATACGGAGAATGTCAAATAAGATCCGTTCCCATTACAGTTGATATATTAACTAAATGTTAGATGTTTTGAGAGGATTCTTGGGTTTCTGGCATTTATTTTATCAAGGACGAGAGATGGGTTAAAAATTGTTTGAATCCGTGGAACATCATTAATGACCTAACGTTGTTTGATTTGCAGTTTATAATCTGATTTGTTTTTGTAAAGGTCTTTGTGATTAAAGGAATTTGTTATTACCACGATCTATAATGTGGGAAATGCATAAGACAACCTGGCATTTGAGAAACATTAAGTTAATAGTCCTGAATGGCTCTCAATTTCATTGCCAGGCAATGCAATGCAATGCTTCAAGCAATTGTAATGAAGTTGGGGGTCCTGACCGAAACTGCAGCTATTTTTCGTTTTCTTCTCACAGTAGTTGTCTTATTTATAAGTATTCAAACTCAAACTCAAAGCATTTATTTCAAATAAACCAATTACAGGCACTTTTGAATTGTTAATGGGTCGGTCAGTCAGAAAGATGAAGCTAGATACCCATTCCAAAGCGTAGTAGATCCCTATGGAGAAGAACGGGCAAGAAACTCCACGGACACTCTTTTAAATCATAATATTTTTACAAAATATTGGTTACATCGTTCATGTTGAAAATATACATGTGAGAACAATGAAGAAAGACGTGCACGTTAAAAAGCGTCCGTAATAAAAAGATAAAAACTGAAACAACTAAATTAAATATTAAAATTAAAAATAAGCCATGGCAGCTAAGAGACGACCAGTCCCAACTGACGGCGCCCGTTCACGAACATGACGCATGGATCAGCACCAATTAGCTCAACCATTTTGAAGGGAACTTAATGATCCAACACACACGCCACCACTAGCGAGACATTTGAGTGAGCATGACATACTCTCAACCGCCAGGGCACACTCAAGTCAGTGAAAGACGTACCCAGTAAAAGGTAGCTTAATAGTAGCTACATAGTGCTCATACATGTGCTATATGGAAAAATAAATTTACTTTAAAAAAAGTAGAAACCGACTTCAAAAATAAAAAACGAATAAAATAACTTTAATTAAAAACAGCTTCTGAAGTCGGTGCCAAGCTAAGGTGCATTGAAGAATTGAAGACACCGACGTCAGAAGCTGTTAAGTTTTTTATGAAAGTTATTTTATTCGTTTTTGGTTTTTGAAGTCGGTTTCTACTTTTTTTTAAAGTAAATTTATTTTTCCATTTTTAGTTGAATACTTATATTACTTTAAATAAGCCTAAGACAAGCGAAAAAAAGAATCATCAAAATCCGCTTAGGAATGCCGGAGATACAGTATATTTATGCATATAACTTCGTACATAAGAATAATTACATAATGTATTATATACTAAAACCTTTTTGAAGCTATGTAGATCACGTTAGTGAAAGAATCATCAAAATTGGTTCATACATTTTTGCGAAAATCGTGGACAAACAAACATAGGTAGGTACATACATACATACATACGGGTCGAATACAGAACCTCCTTTTTTAAAGTCGGATAAAAAGAGTGTTAAACCGTCTCAACTTTAAAAAGATTAAACATCCTATACCAGCTTATGTATTTAGGCTTCTAACAGTGCGATTAGAGTAGCTTATTTCGAAAGTGCTTTCCTACATGTTAAATTATAATATTAAATAACAATCTCTCTTTATCGCACAGCATAATATAATAATCAGGATGTCAAAGGCCACAGTGTGAGAAAATGCGAAAACAAATAGATAAAAAATGAAAGTGCGGTCACAATGGCGTGTGCGAAGTTTTGACATAACTCCGACACCCACGGGGCCACGGAGCGGGCGATTGTAATAACTGTAATAATCTTATCTACTTATGACAAATACGAACTCCTGCGATTGTTTAAGATGAAGTGGTTTCTTGATACACGTTTTGTATGACGACAAAAAAAAATGCTGCTGAAATCTTTCACTCACTCCACAAAGTCACCTTCACTCACACACTGCTCATCTGAATTACTCACATACATCTCATATTAGTCTAACACTCCACACAAGATAAACACTCACTCACACATCGTCTCTCAACATGACTCAATAACTTCTGCAGAGTTATAATTAGGTATTTCTTATAGTTATTACTTCTTATTTTATTTGTTTAACACAAACAAAATAAGAAGCACACTGTTTAACTCTTACTTAGTTTTTATTTTTGATATGTTTATTGTTTAACTTCGACTCTTACACGGTATCTCTGTAAAAGCTAATTCTAGCCGTGGAAGGGGGCCTGGTGACCAGTTGACACAGGTTTTTCCCAAAAACCTATATCAGGCACCAGTCTCTCACAAAGGTGGAAAACAGCTGAGACGTTTTTTATACACATTAACTTTAAGTCAGCTTTGTGAAGAGAGACCTGCCACTGTTTGTATCTGCATCACCTAAAGGTCCACCTCTGTACATTTGTGTGCTTGAAGTATTAAATAAATAAATAAATAAAAGATATTATATTATATATTACACCATACAAAATGTCGACATAGTTCATTTCGATGGCGTCTTCATGTCAAGCAGTCCGTTAGTTTGTAACAGTGGTGTCCAGGAGAGTAGGAAGATTGGTGATAGAAAAGGAACAGACGACATAGTGACGAAGCCCGGACCAGGTTAGCACAAAACAGCAAAGACTGACGTTAAAGGCAAAGGCAAAGAAAATACGAACAAGATGGAGGATCGAGGATCATGATGATATGTCCCTAATTACAGAGAATGGTAGCTCTGTGGTCCTAATCAATTCTGCCTAGCCTTTTCCTAACAATGTTGGTGTCGGCTTCGAGTCTAACCGGATGCAGCTGAATACCAGTATTTTACATAGAGCGACTGCCTACTGACCTCCACAACCCAGTAACTGGGTAAGGGTAATACGATACCCCTTGGTAAGACTAGTTGTCAGACTTTCGAGCTTCTGACAAACATTTTTTTTTTTGCGGATGGGAAATCATCAAATGACTTCTCCCGCTCTGGGCAGAGCGGGAGGGCGTGTCAGACTTTTACTGACTAAAACCCACCCGTGTTCCTTCAGCTGCCCGTGCCAGGGCCACGGTATCTCTATCTATCGAACTACCCGCGACCCCGGCGGCATCGGCCCAATTGACCCCGTCACTGCTGACATCTCTTTGAGGCGCGCGTGGAACATAACGCGCCGTCGACCCGGGCCTGGTCCTTACCGGACGGCGAGCTGCCCATTACTCGTCTTCCGCAAGCCCGCGCCTACGGTGGCCGGGAATCGGGACCCGAGGTCCTAATCAAATACTGGCCTATAATTCTTCCATTGTAGACAGCAAAGTAAGCAGAACCGTTTATATACTTATAGCTTTACAACATAACCTGTCGATCATGGCAATATCCTTCCCGTAGATACTTTTCCATTGTATCATTGAATGCGGGTGGCCCGTTTACCAGTAGCCTTATAAGGGCACTTGGTGGGACGTGACCCCACGTACTAATATTAGATAATCCTTAGAAAATAATAAAACAACGGGACTGGAACATATTTGGAAGGTTTTACCGTATACTTCGACGTTCCAAATATAGTGCTAAGAATCTAGACTATTGAATGAGTACTAGTCTCTAGGCAATAATGTTATGAATTTTAGTTCAATTTTCGCAAGGTAACTAGGTAATGTGGATGAACATTGTACAATTTATTATGTTCCATATTTTTTGGTTACGAATCTGTGTCCAGAATAAGGGATGAAGCTATTATTAATTTGTTTCTATTATTAGGAGAAAGGTCAAGAAAGGTAAAGGATCTTTTGGTGCGTATTCAAAATCGGAACTAACGCCGCCATTTTGTTTTATCAATACAATTTCCACAGACAATTCCATATATTATATCTCTACCAAGAATTTCGCCTTGTCAATTTTATTCAAGCGCCAAATGATCTTTGTCGCTCTGCATATAGAGTTCGTTTTAGTTACATACATTCTATAGACACAGCTTTTAGTTATTCTTTAGGACTTAAAGTTGTGATAATTAATAATGGAAGATTGCATTGAAGATTACATTTCCAGTAGGCAGAACATTCGGTAAGTGCTGGTCAGTGCTTATTAACGGACCTAAATCATATTGACAGGGTAGTTTGATGCGGTACAAAATAAAATCTATAAATGAACCCTCCACAAGCAGTCTTCGCCTTAAACAAAACAAATATCAATCACCTATGTCGGTAATATGTAGATAAATAGTAATGGCCATTTATCGGGCACTTGTCATTAATAGAGAATGCTTTCAATATGTTTGAATGGCGGTTACGTCGCCATCTTTGTCATAGCACGGATAAGATTATATGCTTGATTGATTATACTAGAGTTTGCATGGGAGGGGTTGCGTAAATCTGTTTTATATAATTTGGGTTGGTTATCAATTATCTTAAGCCTATCGTTATTAACGACATACCTGCCTGCTGTAGGCCTCTCATATCCTATTAGTGTAATGCTGAATGTGGGTTTGATAAAGCTACAATTAGGTAATTGGCATAGCAATAAACTTTAAACTTACCCTAAATCAAAGATAACAATTTTGCGTAGAATTTCTCCTACATTATACATTTTAGTATACAGGGTGTTTGGCAGAACGTTGAACATACGAAAATGGTGGATAGGTGGGGTCATCTGCTACTTACTCAGCCCTAATTTATTTGGCCCTGGCCCTCTGGATATTTTAAATTTTATTTTTTTTGCTTTTTTCTAGTTTCACCACTTTCATAACTTTAAAGTGTAATTTTTATAAAAAATGGGTAAAACAGGCAATACTTTGTTTTTTTTTTTAAATCTTTAATGTTGGCAGATTCTTATAAAATTATTGTTTTATTCAGATGTTAGCTAGAAAAAAAGTTATGAGTCCTCAAACTTACAGAAAGGTGTAAAAAATTACTTAAATCTTAGTTTCAACTTGCATTTAAAAAAAAAACAAAAAATGATTGAGGAGTTCCAATTCTAGCAAAACATCCCTAGTGTGTGACCTTTCTAATGGTATGTAATTTGCTTTTATAAAAAAAAAACTTTAAGAGTTATTTCATAATTTTATCAAGTAGGAAATTTTTGACGAAACTCTACCTTTACGGAAAGTGAAATGTTTTGCGAAATTTAACACTGCAAGGTTCGTAAAATTTAAATGATCGACGGCTTGCCAGTAGCAGTGGTGCAAATTGACATTCACTATTCCCTTGGGATGGTTACACAAAGCAGGTAGAAATTTTGTTTCACTCTTGTGCAGTCAAAGCTCATTTTTTCTCTCTTTCACTCTCGTGGCACCGTGACGCCTCAGAATGAATTCTTTTCTTTTATTCAGTCCAGACTTAACTGCCTCTGCGATCTCACGTGCCCGTTACGCTTACGTTTGTTTTTGTTCACTTCGTTTTATTTTATTGTTATCACTGGTTTTGTAACCTGTTAGTTAAGTTTTTTGTTATTACTGTTACCTGTTGTTATTGGTAAAGAAATGGCTGCTTTTACCAGTGAGGAATACGCGGACATGTTGTTAGCGTATGGAAGCGTTAATGCTAATTCGCGTGAAGCACGAAGGATTTATCAAGAGCGTTATCCCAACCGCCGAGTACCCAGTCATCAGACGTTTGCGAGTCTATGGTCTTTCAACACGATGGCTGCCCAGCTCACTGGAGTCTGATTGTACGTGAACATTTGGATAATTGTTTCCCAAATTCGTGGATTGGCAGGGAGGACCAATTCCCTGGCCTCCGCGATCGCCCGACCTCACTCCGCTCGATTTTTACGTGTGGGGAAGAGCAAAGGAACTAGTTTACACTACAGAAGTAGAAAGTCGAGAAGATTTGATAAATCGAATTAATGCTGCTTTCGAAGTTATGCGACAGGAGATGCTGCTGCGCACAACAACTGTAGAAATCAGACGTAGATGCCGCGCCTGTATTGTAAATGAAGGGCGTCAATTCGAACATCTGTAATTTATTAATTAAATAAATTATTTAATTGTTTCATTAACGCTCCTAACTGGTACAGCTATTTTCTTTGTACTTAATTCAAGAACTTACATAATTTTAATCGATCATTTAAATTTTACGAACCTTGCAGTGTTAAATTTCGCAAAACATTTCACTTTCCGTAAAGGTAGAGTTTCGTCAAAAATTTCCTACTTGATAAAATTATGAAATAACTCTTAAAGTTTTTTTTTTATAAAAGCAAATTACATACCATTAGAAAGGTCACACACTAGGGATGTTTTGCTAGAATTGGAACTCCTCAACCATTTTTTGTTTTTTTTTAAATGCAAGTTGAAATTAAGATTTAAGTAATTTTTTACACCTTTCTGTAAGTTTGAGGACTCATAACTTTTTTTCTAGCTAACATATGAATAAAACAATAATTTTATAAGAATCTGCCAACATTAAAGATTAAAAAAAAAAAAGTATTGCCTGTTTTACCCATTTTTTATAAAAATTACACTTTAAAGTTAAGAAAGTGGTGATACTAGAAAAAAGCAAAAAAAATAAAATTTAAAATATCCAGAGGGCCAGGGCCAAATAAATTAGGGCTGAGTAAGTAGCAGATGACCCCACCTATCCACCATTTTCGTATGTTCAACGTTCTGCCAAACACCCTGTATATTTAGAGGGTGACAATATATAATGACAGCATTTAACTACCGTAGATACAGTGCAGCAGCGGTTTGTTAATGAATAAAAGCAAAATATATTGTACTAGCTTCTGCCCGTGACTTCGTCCGCGTGTAATTTCTTGTTCCCCGACCCACCCTGTACCATCGCATCGTCTGCCTGCGCTAATATTACTTCGTTTTCACTTAGCGTTTTTTCTGACTTTTTAACCGACTTCAAAAAGGAGGAGGTTCTCAATTCGTCGGAACCTTTTTTTTTTTTCTTTTATTTATTTTTTTATGTATGTTCCCCGATTACTCGAAGATGGCTGGACTGATTTGGATTTTTTTTTTTTATTCGAGAGGGTATGCATCACAGTTGGTCACATATAAAATTTATTAACTTTGCTTTGGTAGTTTTTGAGTTAGCTTCAATAATACGTATTTTTTCCCCACTTTTATATGGATGATGTTCTAGTTTGTTTTGCAGATAGTGGTATTAGAATTTGTGTGGGGTAGGTACGCAACTAAAAAGTGAGTGAAAAATATAAACTTTTTTACAAAAAAATACAACCGACTTCCAAAAACAACACTACAAAGTGAAAAATAACTTTAATTTCTGAAGTCGGTGGCAAAAAACGAAAATACATTTAACACCGACACCGACACCGACTTCCAAAATTAAAGTTATTTTTCACTTTGTAGTGTTGTTTTTGGAAGTCGGTTGTATTTTTGTAACCGACTTCAAAAAGGAGGAGGTTATCAATTCGATTATTTTTTTTTTGTTTGAAAGGGTATACTTCCCAGGTGGTCCCATGATCATCAAATCAGGATCTGATGATGGGATCCTGGAGAAATAGAGAAAACTCTTCCAATTTTATAGGCACACTTGAAGCGATTTGGATAGTTTTTGGAAGAGTACTTTCTTGGAGTGGTCCCATTTCAATTTGGTGAAGACCTGATGAAGAACTTCTGAGATAGGCAACGGAACTCCTCAATAAATGATAGCAAATGGACTGGGATTGCTGAAATCTCATGTCTGTTTGTTGTTCACACCAGTTCATAACATAACATCACGCCAGTACGCTGTGAAGGGGTAAGCACATGTGAACCACTAAAAAGTGAAAAATAAAAACTTTTTTACAAAAAAATACAACCGACTTCCAAAAACAACACTACAAAGTGAAAAATAACTTTAATTTCGGAAGTCGGTGGCAAAAACGAAAATACATATAATCAGACACCGACTTCCGAAATTAAAGTTATTTTTCACTTTGTAGTGTTGTTTTTGGAAGTCGGTTGTATTTTTTTGTAAAAAAGTTTTTTTGTAAAAAAGTTTTTTTTTGTTTTTTCTCGGCTGCTAAGTGTTCTAACGTGATGACAAATAAATAGCCTATAGCCTTCTTCAAGAATTGGGCTCTCAAATGCTAAAAGAATTTTTCAAACCCGACTGCTTTCAAACAAACAAAATAACAAGAGTTTCAGCTATTATTAATATAGATGAAAATAAAACAAAACAGTTTTAATTAACAGTAAGTTACTAACGATATTTGCGTAAAGCAATCGTTTATTGTTTCGCTTATTTTGAGGTCATAGTAGTGGACGTTATAACAGACTTATAAATGATGGTTATATCTATAACTTACGACACTCGATGAAACATTACACTGAAGCTTGTCTATATAAAATAAAGCCATATTTCTCATTATGTTCACAAGTCAAGAGGTGCCATGCAAGTTTGTTGCATGTCAGTTAATACCATTTACGTACGATCATGATACATTGACCATATGCTCATAATATTGAGATAGACGTGTGTAAACTGCCGCCTGCGCAGATTATGGAACCGTGTGTCTCAATTTACCTTTGCGAGTTTAACGTAAAGATAGATTGCTGTTTCATATAATATGTTATGTTGGCTTATGTTAGTATTAACTTTATTGTCATTGGTAAGTCTGACATTTAGTTAAGTTACAAGTACACAGTAGTCAGCTCAATAGTTGGAAAAGTTACCTAATATAACTTTCGGTTATAAATAAGACATGCATACCGATAGCTAGACGAAGATGAACAGAAGTCAAACTCAAAGCATTTATTTCAATTAAACCAATTACAGACACTAACTAGCTTCCGCCCGCGGCTTCGCCCGCGTGGTATGTCGATAAAAAGTAGCCTATGTGTAAATCTAGGGTGTCAGCTACCTCCATACCAAATTTTATTAAAATTGGTCCAGCCCACTAAAAATTAAAATTAAATTAAAATTGGTTGGTTGGTCCTAGGATATGTCAAAGGTTCTGAGATATTAACCTGAGTGACCTAAGTAAAACGTTTTATTATTCTGTTGAAAGATATCATTTCAGTAATATTGGGTTAAATTTGTGGGAATTCTGGCAATCATTGTTTAGGTATAATTATTAAGTCGATAATCTCGTCGTAAGTATTGTGGCCGACATCTCCTAGGAAAAAGCATATCTACTTCTTTCAAATTTCTTGAAATTTATTCCAGTTTCTTGAAGTAAAAGTTATTATTTCGTCCGAATTATTGTTCAACTAGCTGCGCCCTGCGGTTTCACTCACGTAGACTGGGATAAAAAGTAGCATATGTGTTAATCCAGGGTGTCAGCTGCCTCCATACCAAAGTTTATCTATATTGGTTCAGCCGTTTGAGCGTGAAGAAGTAACAGACATACAAACACACACATTCACAAACTTTCACCTTTATAATATTAGTGTGATTAATTAGAAATTAAAAAAAATAATAAGAATATTTGTGCACAGTTAAGTAAGACGGAAGATGAAATGAGCGCTATGCTCATTTCATTAATATTGACATCTGTACTTTTTTGTTTACCTATCTATGTTTTACAAATAAAAATACTTGATTCAAATTCAAGATGTAGATTTTTTCTAACATAATATGTTATTTAGCAAGGTACTGTAGAGGTTTGATGCTTTGATCAAGTTTCAACAATATTATACTGGCTGACATTCAATCATTCAAATATGGAATGTATTCTATAAAGAATGACGGATAGAATCTGGTAGGACTCGGCGTAGAACGAATTTAGTTAAGGAGTGTGAATTATAATTTATCTGAAGCTTAAAATACAGAGAGCATCAGCCAGCAACTAGAGTCCCTCTCGTTTTATTAGTAATTCAGTAAATCTCCTACTGTGAGGTTCGAGCCCCCACAGTACCGTCATGATGATAATGTTTTTAAACAGCCAATAGATGCTGGCTTTCTGATCAAATATTTCTTTTTTATTTCAGATGTCAGAAGCAAAGCAGGAGCATCTTCATGTAGTGACGTAGGAGGAGGATTCTGTAGGATTAAGTTCAGTAGTGAGCGCTTATGGGCTGATCATTCAATGTTGTGTGTAAGAGGGAAACCTTAAAGGAGGAGGGAACGACTCCATAGTTTCCTGGGCCCAGGTGTTATCTCAATCAAACTAGCCTTATTCGTAAGAGGATATAATGATAAGTTTCACTGAAAATTTGATGAAATTTGGCTATCCAGGAATCAAGTTATATGAAGTATAGTAAAAGTGAGGTTACATTATAATATTGTCGTTTTTTTGATGTTATTTGCGTATTTCGTTGGTTATTTGCGAAATATTTTTGAATGGCTTCGCTTGTGTAATGGTGTTATGCATGGAGTGCAAGTAAAGAACCTGCATGAGTGACGTGTCGAAGATCTGACACATTTGGCACGCCCTGGTCATCAGTCGCTACAGGCGATTATAAGTCTCTACATCCAATATACTGCACTTAGAAGCAATTGGTACCTACCTTTTAAAAAAGGGAGAAAAGGAAATAATATAAAACAACAATTTAATGTCTAAAATATTATTTTTTTATCTACAATAATTTATAGTATATATTATATATTTATGGTATATACTATAAATATATAATATATACACATATGTGTGCAAGCTTCCGCCAATGTTTGAGTGTTATCGGTACTCACTAATTACCGTGTACTATTTAGTAGTGCTTATAGTACTTGTAGTGTGTACCGATAACACTCAAACATTGGCGGAAGCTTGCAAACATATATTAGGTCTTTACCTATGAAATTGCCGTTCTGCAGTACTGGCCATTTCAAATTAAAATAATTTTTGTTTGGCTAAGAATTCTAATTTCAAATTAAAATTATTTTAAAAACATGGTTTTTTTTTTCCAAAAGTAGTCATTTGTTTATTGATTAGTGTTACATTTTCATCGCATTTCAATATTTTTCGTCATCATGGATACGTTAAAAATTCGAGTAATTATGGAATATGAGTACCGTCGTGGCAGCAACGCGGCACAAGCGGCACGCAACATCAACTACGTTTACGGAGCTAACACTACAAACCAACGCACCACTTGTTATTGGTTTGCTCGCTTCCGTTCTGGAAATTTCGACCTGAAAAATGAACCTCGCGGTCGTCCGAAGACTTTGGTCGACAATGACGAATTAAAGGCGATTGTGGAAGCTGATGATACACAATCTACGGCTGAATTAGCAGCAGCTTTCGACGTTAGCGTCAAAACAATATTGGTCCATTTGCGTCAAATTGGCAAGGTAAAAAAGCTTGACAAATGGGTGCCCCACGAACTCAATAAGCGCCAGCGCGAAGTACGCGTCGAGACGTGCCTTGCACTGCTCAACAGACACACAAATGAAGGAATTTTGAACCGCATTGTTACCTGCGATGAAAAATGGATTCTGTTTGATAACCGCAAGCGCTCAGCAAGGTGGTTGGATCCTAGTTCAGCACCTAAACAATGCCCTAAACGAAAACTTACCCCTAGAAAAGTGATGGTCACTGTTTGGTGGTCTAGCGCCGGTGTGATTCATCACAGCTTCTTACTAAATGGGGTGAGCATTACTTCAGATGTGTACTGTGAAGAACTGAACACAATGATGGAGAAGCTGGCACATCTCCAACCAGCATTGGTCAATCGCTCGTCTCCGCTGCTCCTGCACGACAACGCGCGACCTCATACTGCACAGCAGACGGTCTCCAAGTTGCAAGAACTGGGGTTGGAAGCTCTCCGTCATCCGCCCTACTCACCAGACCTTGCGCCTACAGACTACTACTTTTTCCAGAATTTGGATAACTTCTTGGCGGGAAAAAAATTCAATACCCGAGAGGCAGTACAAAATGCCTTTGAAGAATTTGTTGCCTCCCGTCCAGCTGATTTCTTTAAGAAGGGCATCAATAAACTGCCACTGCGTTGGCAAAGATGCATTGATTGCATGGGTGATTACTTCGATTAATACAAATAAAAAATGCATGAAAAAAATTCGTTTAAATTTTTTCCTACAAAACGGCAATTTCATAGGTAAAGACCTATTAAAATACTATAAATGGTTAGGAAGAATAGTGGAGCGCGTCTTCTTGGATTGCGCTATCTGTACCTATGTCTCATTTCTGGAAAAAATATTTTACTCTATTTTCCGAGCAGAGCTCGGTCCCCCAGGAACTTAGCTATTAAGTAAGTATTGTTTTAATGTATGTTATGCAACAAAATGACAGCCGACAGACATGACGCCGGAGACCGTAAACAGTAGGTAAATAAGTGTGGTTTTGTTCGCTTGATAGGCTAAAAGCTCGATATGAAAGTTACTTACAGGCTGAAATGCACGCCACTGGCGAATAACTGGTAAAATCGCCTCATCGTCCAAGACACTTCTGCCAATAGAATTACTGCGACCAGTCGCAATGGTACAGTGCACACAGCAATCCATGTCGTCAACGATCAATAGGCGTAATCAGTTGTCCAAAATAGAGAGCCAGGTCATTCAAAGTAGCAAGATCCGTCGAATAGTCCTCTATAATATGAAAAGCCGAGGTTGTGGTGGGGTTATACCAACGATAAAACATGGAAAATACGTGCGCACTCAGAACGAAAGAAAACGAACGAGTGAAGCTTTTTTTATGCCGATTGACGACAGTGATGACAGTGACGATGACAGTGTCAATCGGTGACCAGTGTTCCAACTGAAGAAAAATTAAAAGAACTAGATTCGCTATGAATCGATTCCACGAAATAATTGATAAGCACTTGTCACTCGATTTTCATACATATTCAGAGATTTTACCGATTTATTCACTATTGATTACTAAGAATTCAGGCATGTATTTAATCGATTATTTAGTTTAATAACTTAATTTAACTTTTCTCGCTTCCAAGATAGAAACATGGTACTGTATTTTGGGATTTCCTTTAAAAAAATATA
The DNA here is from genome assembly GCA_946251885.1 of Cosmia pyralina. NCBI lineage: Eukaryota > Metazoa > Arthropoda > Insecta > Lepidoptera > Noctuidae > Cosmia > Cosmia pyralina. The sequence continues at coordinate 25,036,916 of OX276344.1, forward strand.
ACGGTTTTTTTATATACATTTCAACTACACTTCTGGACACATCTATTGGCCCACCTTAGAGTTTAGGTTTCGATGGCCCCTACAGAAATATGATTGCTAGATTGAACAAAAACTGTTGATGCAGTTTTAAACCTGATACATTTTACCATCTTTTTCGATCGTATTGTTTTAAATTTGAATTCAGAATACCATACGACATGGAGCTACGCCTAACAAGTCGGATATGCGCCTTGTTAAAGGCAATTGATTTTTGAATAAAAAACATGTTTTATCAAATAAAGGTTTAATTTAATAACGCGTGTTGCCTCCATGGGCATCTACCACAGCTGTCATACGATTAGGCATAGAGTTTATCAACCGCTCTATGAAATTTTGAGGGATCGTCTCCCATTCCTCTTCTATGGCAGTTTTCAACTCCTGCATCGTCTGGGCAACTGGCTGACGAGCCTTAACACATCTTTTTAGCTCGTCCCACATGTGCTCAATGGGGTTCATGTCTGGGCTTCTGGCTGGCCAGTCCATAACTGTGATGTTCACATCCCGAAGATATTCCCTGACGATGCCGGCCGCATGGGCTCTTGCATTATCATGCATAAAAAGGAAATTTGGGCCCACATAGTCCGCGTATGGTATCACGTGAGGTTCTAAGCACTCACGAATGTACCTTTCAGCATTTAATGTTGGCAGCCGTGGTCCTGTAACAACCTCAAGTTGAGTTTTGCCGCTCGCGGATATACCGCCCCAGACAGTCCATGAGCCACCGCCATAAGCAACCCTCTCTTCAAAGCAGCATTGTGCGAAACGCTCTCCCTTACGTCGGTAGACCTTCTTCCTTCCATCATTGCCATGTAACACAATTTTAGACTCATCAGAAAAGAGTACACGGCTCCAATCTTGCTGTGTCCAATTTAAATGACTGCGTGCAAAATGAAGGCGCGCTGTTCGGTGGGCTCGCGTTAGTTTGGGGCCATTAGCTGGCTTGTGTGGTACCATATCGCGTTCTTTTAACCTTCTCCGAACAGTTCGAGCGCTCACAGATACTCCGTGGAAGTCGCGAAGTTGGTTTTGTATCTCAATGGAGGTAAGGTGACGATTTCTCAAGCTGGTCGTCACGATGAATCGATCCTGCCTTTCAGTTGTGACCCGAGATCGTGGCCTTCCTTGGCGACGAACAAAGCCGCCAGTCTCTAGGTACCTCCGATAAACATTTCGGACCGCAGATCGACTTAAATTAAGTTGAGCACTCACGTTTCTTTGGCTGTGTCCGGCCTGAATAAGTGCCACAGCTTGGGCGGCGACTTCAGGTGAAGTATCCATAGATTATTGATAGAACCTCACCTTAATGTTAAGAATAAGTAATGTTTGTTGCAAAACCAAAGATATCAATCACTTTTTCAAGAATTAAATCCAAGTAAACCAATAAAACCAAGTTTTCTTAGTATTCGATTGTTTGATATCAACAAACAGGCTCCAAATTGTCTTTTGTTTCTTTAAATTCTGTGTTCGAAATTCAAAAAAAGACTATTGAATGAAATTGTGAATGTGCCAGGTTCAAAACTGCATAAAAACTTTTTGCTCGACCTAATATAAAATTTTAGCTAGGACCAAACGAAACTGAAAATACAAGGTGGGCCAAAAGATGTGTCCAGAAGTGTAGTTAACTGCTGGGCCCAGGATTTCCCTCCTCCTTTCTCATTCATTTCTAAAGAAACTTTCAAATACCAATCTATAAAGTTCACACTGATCAATGAATGAACTAAACGGATGCCATTACTTCACAAATCCATCTTGTTTGTAAGATATCCTATTAACTCTTAATAATCCGGTCACAACAACAATAGTGAAGCGAAAGGCATAACGCAACCATTTGTCAAATGTCATATCGCTGTAAAAACAACCAGTTTTAGTTGACCTGTCACTCTTAGTACAAATGCCCTTTTTTGTTCGTTATTTGGAAGTGGTAGAGAGGCAAGGAAGGTCATGGTATTTTGGTGGTAGGGATTACAAGTCATCGATAGGGTGTCAATAGGATGTCAAAATGTAAGTGAGTATTTAAGTTGCTAAATCCAATTATCAGTAGTATTTTATCAAAATAAGTATGAATCGACATAATTGGTTCCTAAAATTGTTTATTTTATTTGACAAATAATTTAACGTTTTGTGTTGCGTAAATTATTTTGCATACTTTGTATGAATCAAGTTCTTCTAACTGAACAGGCAGCTGTGCTGCTGGGGAGTTTTTTGCGCCACTTCTTCCCAGCTAAAGCACTAGGAAGTGGTGAAGGGCGGGCGTTTTGTGGGGACTGTAATATTTGACCTTCAGAAAGCGCTGATTCTCAGCCTAATGTGACTTTTGTTTTTTCTTTGATTTTGATTTTGGTGTTTTTTTTTAAGATATCTGCTGAATTGCATAACCTACACGAGTATCGATAGTTCAGTTTACCTTAGAAAGCTCTTACCACAAAGCTGCTTGAGTTTTTCTTGGTTCGTCATAATGGCGCAGGAGAGAAAGAAATCCCGTTGTATTCTGAAATCGATATTATCTATATAAATGAAAAGAGAAGTCCTGACTGACTGATTGATTGACTGACTCATCTTCGCCCAGCCCAAACCCTTGAAAGCTGTTTTGCACAGAGGTTCCCTTTATAATGTAGACAAGGAATAAGGAAGGAATTCCCGGTAGTATGTTCCCGTGGGATATTTTCTGACATCCACGCGGGCGAAGCCGCTGGCAATTAAGACGCCTTTTGGTAAAGAAATTCAGTCACTTCAGCATCATTCAGAATTTAGTTCGTGACATAATTATAGCAGAGTTATCCTCGCGACTAGCATATATTAATATACACATACAGGTTCAAATTAAATTTGTTAAAGAAACTTCGCAGATGTGATGGGTACCGATACCTAGACACGAAAAAATACAGAATAATGATATTTTTTGGGGCAACACCTAAAAAAAGCAGAGTGTAAGTTAAGAAAATCTGTGTTTTTTTCTGTTTTATCGTGTTTAGATATCGATGCTCATCACGTCTGTGAAGTTTACACAAAGAAAACAATTTTTTCAATACACTTCCTCGTAAACTAGTTCATATCGCACTACGATTAGGTTCACAATGTAATGTATTTCACACGCGTGCGATTTTTCATTTTCCATCATGTGTGCGGGAGTAAAAATTGCCACAGATAACTTATACCTATACTTAGTCCAAATTGGTTCAATGCCTCTATTCACATCGTCTCTATTCGGAGGTGAATGTTTTTTTTAATCTCGGCAAAGAGATATGCGTCTTTACGGCGTTAATATTTTTTAAATATTTGAATGTTTATAAATAGAATATCATTAAAAAACCATGATTATTACAATAAAAAAAACGTTTATGAACAAATTAACATTTATTTGTGTTCTAAGCTCAAAATTTTTTCTATTTTTCATATTAGGCTGTTTATTGGCTTTATACCTTTGCTTCTCCTTCAACCTGGCCAAAGCAAAGCGCTGAAAAAAAAAGAAAATTTAAGTCATAGTTTCCTACTAATTCATGACAAAAATATTTTTCGTTCTTTTATTTTATTTCTTCAAAAGTGTATTGAAAAACGTCGTTTGATGCACGTCGACATTTGTTATTGCAGTTCTCGGCTCAAAAACAACCTCGCCTACGGCGCGGGTGTTAATTCCGCAATAACAAAAATTTTCCACTTGTATCAAAATGTACTATTTTTACTGATATATATTTCAAGTGACTAACTACCTGCGGTTGATGACCCAAAGAAAACTAATCAAATTAATTAATTTTTTGTTTGCTCATATTTACCTAACGAAACGCATCACGTCTGCGGAGTTTCGCTAGCTAATACGAGTACAATTTGACTCTGTATACAATATCCCGACATCAACCGTCGCGTCGTGTGGCTGGGCTACTCCCACCAGACACAAAAGCCGTCTGGTCGAAAGATCCTTTTCAAGGGCATGAGGAATTCACATTCAGCTCGTTATACCTCTATACTGGTGAGGAACTTGTGGCTGAGTAAAAACAGCCGCACGGGTCGATCCATCAGGTTAAGCTACGATTGCCAGGGTTGGTCAGTGGATGGGTGGCCATCTTTACATATCGAGATTCCTCCGTGGCCGCTGGTCCCGGCTGTCATTCGTGGATCTTTGACAGTCGTTACGGGTCGTCAGAAGCCCGAAAGTTTGATAACCAGTCTTACCAAGGGGTATCGTATTACCCAGTTACTAGGTTATGGAGGTCAGATAGGCAGTCGCTCCATGTACAATGCTGGTATTCAGCTGCATCCGGTTAGACTGGAACCCGACCCCAACATAGTTGGGGAAAGGCTAGGCAGATTGATTGATACCTCTATACTGGTGATCCCGACGTGACACATCTATAAAACTTTTCATGGGTCTTTCTTTAGCCGGATGGAAGATGATATCAAGAGTATATGTGGTCAACAGCATCCTGCCGTGATATAATAACTAAGTTTCTATGAGTATATCTGCTCTTCACATAAGAGCAAACTCTTATAAAGATTTACATAGGTTATATAGTATTATCTAACAGGAAATGTCTTATTAGCCTGTCTCACCAGTCTGCATACATAATGTTAAAAGTATCAATTACTTCGTAGTGAGTAAATATTACAACAAATTGATTGATGAGCGCCACTCAAATGAAAGGTATGATTAATTATATTTATTTATTTATATGTTAGGTGCTTTATTTGTCTGTAAATGAACAAGTTAAGCCGAGTTACTTTGTCTGTGTTGCCTCCGCCAAGACGAGCCAAAAACAAAAAGCAATTCAATTCAATTTTATTCAGGAACAATTCACATTGTGATTGAAATCATAAATAAGTACATAAAAAAAAACATTCATTAAAATTATAAAACTAACACATACTTAAATCAAAAAATAAAAAAAATAACATTACAAATTACTTAAATACAATTAAACATTTTATAACATTACAAATTAATAAATTCAATACAATTAAAAATGCAATAATAGTACATACTAATTTTACCCAGTCTCACATTAACCAATAACTTTTATTATTATATATTTTTTTTAAAACGTGGATATGTCAATCAATCATCATCTATCGAGTAGACATTTCTCCAATAGGAACGCTTTGAGCCCAAGTCCAATGGCAACCTGTTAAAAATCCGCACTGCTTGATATTGAGGACTATGTTGAACAATATTAAGTTGAGATATTATATTGCTATCAAAATCAATCAAGCAGGGGGCACTACCTACCTTTTCTCGAAGCGTTTCGGCGTATTTTTAAACTATTATAGCTTTGGCTTGGTTATTGCTAGAGAGTTCAATTCGGGATAAGATATAGTTAGCAGACTTATTTAACTAAAATAGGTTTGTAGAGCGTTTTAGTTTTTTATGATTAAGGGGGTTAAAATTTATTGCATTTCTGAACTTTTAGTAACAAGTAAACTGCTCTATAAGTTAAAACGAAATGTCTCCGGAATTAGGTATCTTTATAAGGACTACGCTTAGTTGTTCATAAGTATTCGTAGTTCCTTTCTCCCCTTAATCTTAATTTCATTCAGTATTATTAAGTATCAAATCTTGGAAAAAGGTTGCTTTAATATCTTATGTGATACCTAATAATTTACCGATGCTAAGAACTTAAGACTCACTAATAATTATAGGCAATTATGCTAAGCTAACAGACTAAGTACAAATTAATAGTTAGTTACCGAAGCTAATAGGGATGATGTTGATACCTGGGTAAAAAAACTATTTAGTCCGTCATCGTCAGTAAGAAAATGAAAAAATATTACACACGTATTTTTTGCTTTATTAAAAAAATACTTGGATAAAACGCATTAAAGTTGGTGTATAAAACTATGTATAAAATCTAGCAAGGAATGACGTCATGCCACATTTAATGTACTTTTTTTTAAGGTATCGCCGTAATCTTTTGATTACGTAAAAAAAGAAAAAAATACGAGTCCAATATTTTTTACTGAACTAAATGAGGGACAAAAAAAATTTTAGTCATCATCCCTATTGTCAGACATGATTTGCACTAAACTAAATACACTTATTATAACACTAGTTGACTTTTATTTAACTAGTTAAATGATGAGGCTTAGAATGGCAACACTCTTAATTGGATGGGTAAATATTAATCGGTCAGGATTATATTTATATAATACGAAGCGGCTATGGCCTATTGGTTTAGTCGCTAACTTGGCCGTGAATATGAATCACAGTGGAACTATTGATGTGTAAGCGCCACTTAATTTAGGAGATGGCGGGGATACTAAAAATAAGCGACACACATTGTCAGTGATCTTTACTTACTATCCCCAAATTCCCCACGCTTTTCTACAATAAGTCAGTCAAAATTCATAAGTTGGTAAAAGTAGCGTGTGTGTGTGTTCTGTACCTGTGAAGGTTCTAACACTGGTCACGGTGAAATTGTAAGTTAGAACGTTACCTATAACACGTAAGCCTGATGCCATATTATAAAGTTTAGGGCCTATTTTTTCGATGTCCGAATAGCCACTTACACATCGATTAAATTCAAAAATGGAACAGAATTTGTATGAAATTATCTGCCAAGTAAGTCAATAGGTAGGAACTTAATCGTAGGTGGTGATACAGGACCTTAGACAAATGGATTCTTGGTCTTAAACTGGCACATCATCCCAGGAAGAAGAGAGAGAAGCCCAGTTCAACAAAATGAGCCCCCTTGAACGAAAAGTAGGTCAACATTTACAGAAATAATATTCATATGGAATTGCGATGTTAATTTGTTTACATAAGTATTGGGACATGTCGTTAATCTTTCCACAAACACTTTAAGTACATATAAAAATAAACATTTATGATACTTAAGTACAACAAGTACATGTACATGTTTTTACATACATTTTGTAAGTTTTTTGTAGTAATATTAATGTTATGATGAAATGCATGCTCAGTCCCACGTTCGGTAATAAGACATTTTACTTAAGGCGAGTAGTGCTGCCAACTAGCGCCGCCATTGAGAAAAAAATCACAAGTCTAGAGACATGGAACATTTTGAAATTTCCTATGCTCACATTTTTAGTCAGGTGAGGTAGAATTTAATGAGAGAAAAAAATCAACACTAAACCTCCTAGGTTCGAAGCCTTAGCAGTTAACGCCAAAAACGGCCGTCTTTGTTCCAAAATGTTCCATATCTCCAGACTTATGATTTTTTTCTCAATGGTTGGTGCTAGTTGGCGGCAGTACTTGCCTTAATTTATGTTTTTACGAACCATCGTGTACGGATCGATATTTTGTGATTATTGTTGGGATAGTGCAATAAAATTGTGTTTACATTGTAATGCACACTACTCGTATCATCCTACTAATATTAGGTCTTTACCTATGAAATTGCCGTTCTGCAGTACTGTCCATTTCAAATCAAAATAATTTTTGTTTGGCTAAGAATTCTAATTTCAAATTAATTTTATTTTAAAAACATGGATTTTTTTTTCCAAAAGTAGTCATTTGTTTATTGATTAGTGTTACATTTTCATCGCATTTCAATCTTTTTCGTCATCATGGATACGTTAAAAATTCGTGTAATTATGGAATATGAGTACCGTCGTGGCAGCAACGCGGCACAAGCGGCACGCAACATCAACGACGTTTACGGAGCTAACACTACAAACCAACGCACCACTTGTTATTGGTTTGCTCGCTTCCGTTCTGGAATATTTGTGTGTACAAATGAAGGAATTTTGAACCGCATTGTTACCTGCGATGAAAAATGGATTCTGTTTGATAACCGCAAGCGCTCAGCAAGTTGGTTGGATCCTGGTTCAGCACCTAAACAATGCCCTTAACGAAAACTTACCCCTAGAAAAGTGATGGTCACTGTTTGGTGGTCTAGCGCCGGTGTGATTCATCACAGCTTCTTACCAAACGGGGTGAGCATTACTTCAGATGTGTACTGTGAAGAACTGAACACAATGATGGAGAAGCTGGCACATCTCCAACCAGCATTGGTCAATCGCTCGTCTCCGCTGCTCCTGCACGACAACGCGCGACCTCATACTGCACAGCAGACGGTCTCCAAGTTGCAAGAACTGGGGTTGGAAGCTCTCCGTCATCCGCCCTACTCACCAGACCTTGCGCCTACAGACTACTACTTTTTCCAGAATTTGGATAACTTCTTGGCGGGAAAAAAATTCAATACCCGAGAGGCAGTACAAAATGCCTTTGACTAATTTGTTGCCTCCCGTCCAGCTGATTTCTTTAAGAAGGGCATCAATAAACTGCCACTGCGTTGGCAAAGATGCATTGATTGCATGGGTGATTACTTCGATTAATACAAATAAAAAATGCATGAAAAAAATTCGTTTAAATTTTTTCATACAAAACGGCAATTTCATAGGTAAATACCTATTATTTAAACGCGAAAGTTTGTGTGGATGGATGGATGAATGTTTGTTTTGGACCTGGATTAACACATTATATTTTTTATCGCAATATTCCTACAGGTTCGGGACTTACGCGGGTGAAATCGCGGGACACTGCTAGTCCTATAAATATGTAGGTGAGGCTTAGTCGCAATGACATTTTTAAAAATCTATTTTTTAAGGCTTCACTGCACTCTGTGTGATAGCCACCCCACCCAGAGTGCACTGACCCTGTCACTAGCTTAGAGCCTGCGGTAATTAACAGCCAGCATGCTACTAATTGCACCATAGTATCATCACTCAAATCTGTTTAAATCTATCTACTCTATCTAATATTATCCTTTTCTCCCGGTCTCTCGGTGACATTCAATCTGTTATTTAATCATCGTGAAGAAATGCTTTTCATCATCAACATCTAGCCTAGTCTTTTTCCAAATATATTGGGGTCAGCTTCCAATCTAACCGGCTACACCTGTATACCAGTATTTCACATGGTGTGACTGCCTATCTGACCTTCACAACCCAGTTACTGGGCTGGGTAATATGATAGGTACCCCTTGGTAATTGGTTGTCAGACTTTCGGGCTTCTGTCGACCCGTAACGACTGTCAAAGATCCAAGAATGACAGCCGGGACCACTTCTAAAATAATGCATTCAGAATAAGGTCCTTCTTATCCTGAACACAATAGCATTATTTCAGAAGGATCGTATACTAGAAGGTAGCGTTCTGTAGTTTCTGCTGACCCCCATGGCAGGAAGACGTGCTACCTATGTATGTATTTCAGGGGACAGTAATGTATCCACTATTTGAAAAAGATTGAAAAAAAGTAATAGGTAGGGATAAATAAAGATCAAAATAATACATATCCGTATCCATAGAAAAGGGAAAACACCGTAAATGAATAACGAGGAACTGTTTAGAAATAGTAAGTAAGAATTAATTAATTACAGCTATTCATGGCTCCTAATTAGCAGCTAATGGGATTTCCTGTGAGGTAATATATTGCCCTGGCTTGTGTATTAATTGTATGGTGATATTTTTCTTAACTATTATATACATCTCAACTCTGTGGTTCCCATGGTAGATCGAAGAAAACTCTTGTTATCTTCGATGGGAATTTTATGAAATGTAACTAATAAATTTCATAATTGTTATACCCTGTTTTTTGGTTGACTAGAAACATCTTTCAATTTGCTAAAAACGACATAAGACCAAGTTCAGTATTGCGGTCGTTGTTGCTATTTACCTACCTGCTTATAGTAGGTTCCTATTAGAAAAGGCGCATATTCAGGTGATGAAATGAAGCACCTGTAATTTTTCCTAACTTTCATAAAAATAATAGCATTAGGCGACACAAATAACTAGTACTCATCAGGGAGTAAAGATTTTTGATTCCACTACTCGCCGCTAGATGGCGCTGTTCTCAATATTCAACACCTCATCAGTAATTGGCGCTCCTTTTACAGCATTGTTTCTCCAATTCGCCGTAAAGAGTTAATAACATGATAACTCGTGTTAACCCATCAATTTGCCCCGTGTTATGTGATATAATGACATGTCGGGGTACGTCCGTCTGGTGAAAAATGTCCCGCGATAAAACTCTTAATTCCCTACCGCTGCAGGCAATTTAGTATAGTAATTTAACTTTCTGATGATTGTATGTAATTTCTTTAAATTTATTGGTTTCATTTTTGCTCGGGAGGGAAAAGTTTCGATGTGGAGACGTTTGGTTTATCACGATTATGAGGCACGGCCCTTGATACTTTGCCCCATGCTTCAAAGGGCAAAGTTGCCACTTATAGACATTATTATTAGATCTATCAACTGGTATATTCAGTTCATGCCTGACGTTAAAGTAATGTTTTCAGGCTTTTCTTAAAACAAGTTTAAAGATAAATTTAAAGAAAGAGCTGGTATTAAAAACACAGTAAGTTTTTCATAAAGAAATTTATATTCATATTTGTATGCAGTACAGGGATGAGGAGCTCGTGGCTAAGTAATAACAGCAGCACAGGTCGATCCATCAGGTTAAGCTACGCTTGCCGGGGTTGTCCGTGGATGGGTGACCATCTTTACATATACTCCTCCGTGCCTCGGAAAGCACGTTAAGCCGTTGGTCCCGGCTATCATTCGTGGATCTTTGACAGTCGTTACGGGTCGTCAGAAGCCCGAAAGTCTGACAACCAGTCTTACCAAGAGGTATCGTATTGCCCAGTTAATGGGTTGTGGAGGTCAGATAGGCAGTCGCTCCATGTAAAATACTGGTATTCAGCTGCATCCGGTTAGACTGGAAGCCGACCCCAACATAGTTGGGAAAAGGCTAGGCAGATTGATTGTATGCAGTACAGGGATATCTGCTATTAGTTTGGTAGCTTTGGTAATACTTATCTCATTTCTGTCCAATACGTAATTAACTAGGTAGGTTTATAAATTCTCTATACTTTATCTAGATATAAATTAAAAACGCCAATTACCTACACAATAAATTACTATCGTTATATAACTCCGTTGCTCTATCACTATCTTCCTTTACTTAATGATAACTAATGACACCGTCTCCTTATCTCAAGTTATTCAATAAATAAATTAATACTGCTCACTTAACATCACACAATCTTCAAACACATTTCACCTAACCTATACTGAAGTCTTTAATGTTTTGATTAAAGACTTCATTCACACCCCCGCGGCTTTCTTATACAACTCTTAAATCTATCACAAAGTTAAATTTACCATTGAAAAAGCACCCTTTAACCTTAAAATGAGACTTCCCACTTCGCAATACGACGATATCCAAATTGAAATGGTCTTCTTGGACGGTAAAGTTAAGTTTGTCATTGATAGATATAATAAAACATATTAGTTTTGCGCGTGCTCAAGCATTCGGCGTCATTCATCATCATAATGGTGGTCATTTGGCGTTATGTCATTGGCTGAGACGTTTTGGCAAATATTTTTAAGTACAAGACAAATCGCTTTGTACGTTAATGTCTATTACGTGTTTTTTTCTATTATGTGGTACATAGCACGTTAAGTCGTTTTGTAGTGTGAAGTATTGTTTATTTTTGGTCTTAGAGAGAAAGGCATATGGGGTCTACAATGATCTATTTGTTTGAATCAATCTGCCTAGCCTTTTCCCAACTATGTTGGGGTCGGCTTCCAGTCTAACCGGATGCAGCTGAATACCAGTATTTTACATGGAGCGACTGCCTATCTGACCTCCACAACCCAGTAACTGGGTAATACGATACCCCTTGGTAAGACTGGTTGTCAGACTTTCGGGCTTCTGACGACCCGTAACGACTGTCAAAGATCCACGAATGACAGCCGGGACCAACGGCTTAACGTGCTTTCCGAGGCACGGAGGAATCTCGATATGTAAAGATGGTCACCCATTCACGGACAACCCCGGCAAGCGTAGCTTAACCTGATGGATCGACCCGTGCGGCTGTTATTACTTAGCCACAAGCTCCTCCTATTTGTTTAAATAATTACTAGAATTCGTCAAACGAGGTTTACACTCTTTTTTGCAAAGACCAACATTATCTAAGTATGTATAATGTGACGAACTGATCAGCGTTCTAAGTTTAAAGCTCTCTTTATCTTATCAGCTTTAATTTTTATAGCTGTTGAAAAAAACCGACCAAGTGCGAGTCGGATTCGCGTCTGTTGTATCGGAGCCCGCTTAAATATTTATTTTATTCTGTTTTTTAGTATTTGTTGTTATAGCGGCAACAGAAATACATCATCTGTGAAAATTTTAACCGTCTAACTATCACGGTTCATGAGATACAGCCTGGTGACAGACGGACAGACAGACAGCGGAGTCTTAGTAATAGGGTCCCGTTTTACCTTTTAGGTACGGAACCCTAAAAAGGTCCATTACCTATGTTAATTGAATATGGAGCAACAGAATATGAAATTGATCAAATTAATGCGATAATGAGCGATTTACGCAAACAATGTGGACTGTAGTAACTTCTGGTAAAGGCAAAATTCAACTGGAAAGGAGGGCTTTGCTCTGAAGGGCATCGCACTGCATCGTATCATACATCGTATATCGTATATCACATAGCCAGCATACTAACTTGTTTCGTAGTACAACATTAAAATTCGTAGAAGGCTTTTAACCATTTATTGTTTGCTATGTTTTAACGTTAACGGTCATTGAGGAATGGGGATTCATGAATGGGACAGTTGTCAATACATGTCTGACAAGATTTGAGGCATTTTTGGGACGTTGGGTTCGTCATTTGTTTTCATAACATAGTTTCGTGTGGAAATGAGAACTATGCTACGTTGCCTATTCATTGATGCCGTGTTTCAGAATATTGTCTTTCTTCTGCATTATGTCTTTTATTGTTCAACTACAAAGTTATGTTTGTTCTTGGGATTTTTTCATTCCATTTACGGAACCCTTCATTGTGCAAGGTCCAACACGCACTTAACCGGATTATTTCTTGATTGCACGAAACAATTATCAAAATTTAAATAATTTTCTCGTTTTTTTCGTCAGTAACAGATTGCTTCTAAACTTTTTATTGGTCCGTTGTGTATCTATTCCACATATTTAGTCACATACACATATTTAGAACCAGCAATCAATTTTATAGCTTTGAAATTATAATACTCAAATTAAATCTATGGTGCGGCATATCATTTCTATGTAGGTAAGTTCTTATTGTACTTTATAACACTTTCGTATACATACACTAGAACGAGGAGCTCGTGGATAAGTAATAACAGCTGCACGGGTCAATCCATCAGTTTAAGCTACGCTTGCCAGGGTTGGTCCGTGGATGGGTGACCATCTTTACATACCGAGACTCCTCCGTGCCTCGGAAAGCACGTTAAGCCGTTGGTCCCGGCTGTCATTCGTGAATCTTTGACAATCGTTACGGGTCGTCAGAAGCCCGAAAGTCTGACAACCAGTCTTACCAAGTGGTATCGTAATACCCAGTCACTGGGTTGTGGAGGTCAGATAGGCAGTCGCTCCATGTAAAATACTGGTATTAAGCTGCTTCTGGTTAGGCCGACCCCAACATAGTTGAGAAAAGGCTAGGTAGATTCATACACTAGAACCAACGAAATGTTGACTATATGCCTGTTGACTATACGGACTATACGGAAAGTACTTATTATATGTACTTACAAGCCATTGAGCACATGTCGGTGTGGTCGCACTGTGTCCTATTTCCCATATTCAACTTCCACTTTCACGGGAACACAAACATTGACCCACTCACCCATCTCACCTAGAGCACCTTAGAAACCTACTACCTTGAAATTGAAGAAAAAAAACTCGAAGCAACTTGAAGACTGATTGACTCGTCCCTCAAGTTCAACTAAACTAGTACCTGGACGAGGCAATAAATCTCACATTCAAAGAAAGCCCTACAATCAATACTTTATCTTTACCTTATCGAGGACCAGCTGCATGGTTTATTTTTAAATGGTTTTCTAAATGAGGCATCGAAAGTATTGGTTTAATAAGCGGCTGCTTTGGTGACGACATGAGAGGTGGACCGATACATAAGGGCAGTGTGTTTGCGAACGGCCCGACCCACTAAACCTGTTGAGCTGCATGTGACGTGCGGTGACTATGACTTTGTTTACGATTTTGTTTATGAAGAGACCGTTGAAAATTACATGCATTGTATAACGGTAATTCAATTTCGCTGTTAAATTTTTCGACGGTTTACATCATACACAGGTAAAAATAACAAACTGCAGACCAAAACGAACGGTAGACATAATTAAAGAAAGGTGCATACGCAGCAGAGTAGGCTTATATAAATGACTAGCTTCTGCCAGCGGCTTCGCCCGCGTGGATGTCGGAAAATATCCCACGGGAACGTCCTACCGGAATATCCTTCCTTATTCCTTGTTTACATTGCAAAGGAAATCTCTGTGCTCAGCTTTCTAGGTTCAATGGTTTGGGCTGGGCGTTGATGAGTCAATCAGTCAGTCAGTCAGGACTTCTCTTTTTATTTTTATAGATGTCCAATTAATCCTAAAAGTTACTTTGTCTTTGTCTGTTAGTTTGTTTGTCTGTTGTTTGTTTGTCTTTGTATGTCTTTGACTGATAAATTTTCATTATATGACAGATCTGAATAGTACTATTGTTATGCCTAACGGTCTCGGGTGTTCATAACATATTTGAATGTCCAATTACCTAGGACTAGAATAATGCGAAAAGCTTTAAAAGCTCAAAGCTCCAACGATTATCCTATTCTAACGAATTTGGGATGATAAAAACATAATTGCTATGCATGTCAGGTAGATTGATGATATCACGATGATATCATTGGGTCCTGCTGGCCATCAATCCTGTTTACCGAGTGATTTAGCCGCCTCCTTGGACCTCCTCGCAGACAATGACCTATTTGATTTGATTTGTATTTTACCGATGACTCAATAAAATCACGCCTTGTTTTTTTTATTGTGAATTTGATCATCACTGTTGATGACAGAATTGTTGATTCTTTTTTAATCTGCTACAAATTGCTTGTTAGATTTTTCGAGTTGTACGGATTCAAACGAAGCGTTTCGCTTTCACGCTTTAACGTGGTCGCGCGGAGTGTTTCATTCATTAAGTTAAATGTTTAACCGAATAATCCCAAATCATGCACGTCAGTATAACCATAAACAATAATAAAATATTAAGGTATTTCCCATCAGCCGTAATCCATATCCACCCTACAATGGAACAAGTGCAGGCGGTTCGCCTTGCACGGACGTTTCACTGCGCACACACACATGCGTAGACTCACGCACACAAACGCAACCAGGCTTGTGCGCACACGCCGCTACATTTGCAACTTATATCTGATTGATATTGATTTCTCTCCATAATCAATATTGGATAGAAATATCCAACAGTTATCATAAATATGGAAATATATTTATGATTACTGTTGTTAATTTGCATAAACTGCTACTTATGGTGTTTCTTATGTGCTTGAGTATAATAAAATGTTGAAGTGCAATGGATTAATAGAAAATATAATAATTCACATTTATGATGAAAGGATTAATTTTGTAAGTAATATTAGCTGTTCAAAGAAAGCATAGATATCATATTACAAAAGAAATAAAGTATATAGAAAATATTTTGTGTCACCCTAAGCACGAAGCCACGAAGCTTTAATATTCTTGTTTGTTAGTCTCGATGCAAAAGTTCCTGGTAAACAAAAACAAATAAATAAAATATGAGCTCCTTAGCCTTGAAAGTAAGTAAGAGTCAAAGGTTCCAATTCATCACGATTTAGATCTTAAACGATAGACTCTAGGCAATCTACATAAATCGTTCATGATTGCTGTAATTTTATATTAAGTTTTATTTAGAGTAATAAATTATACTGGCTACTTGTCAGTCCAAAAGAAGTCGTGTGAAATAATCTGGAGTATGCGGTTGGTTGCTAAGGTTAGGTTGAATGAGGAATGGACATATCGAAAGCAATCTAATTTTATGGGAAGACTAGTCAGCAGGTAGGCATAGTCTCTAGAGGAGTGGAGTTTTCAGAACTACTATTATATAGCCGCTGTTAGAACTCCAGATTTTGACAAAACAAATGCAGATAGTGAAAATGACATATCTGAAGAGATCACAAATATTTGAGCCAATGCCATAATCAATGTCATCAACCAAAACGACGATAATTATTCTACTATATTTCCAAATAAAGCAACTAAGTTCAATACAATTTCAGAACTCACTAATAAAGCCTTTACATCTGCTAACTATATTACTAATAAAATACCCTCAGAAGCTCCAAATATGGTGAAAAACTATAACAATGAATTTGCCACCCACTCCCTGGCGGTAAACATTACAGAAACAACACGGTGTTACAAGTATTTCGCAATAGGCCACGGGCTGAGGATTTATATCGAAATGTAAGGCATGGCCGCGCGATATCGCTTGTTATAATTTGAACAAAGATTATGAATATTTATGGGAAATTCTGTAGAAGAATATGTGACTGTACTTGAACCGTCTTATTACAAAACAAGGTGCATCTTCAAACCCAAGTTTAAACCATGGACCCTTTTTTGAATTTCGAACTTTATTCCGACACATTCCGGACTAAGTTGTCAGTTTTGTATAAATAACTGTATTTCTATCACAGCTAGGATCTTATTACAAAAACTGGCTCGATGGTTTAAACCTGGGTTTGAAGATGAACCTCGTTTTGTAATAAGACCGGAAGGTTTTACGAGGCTTTCATTCATAAACTGTGATGAACGGTGCCGAAAGTTATACATATAAGTTTTATAGTGACAACATAGTGATAAAAATACAAGACGTGCCATAGCTACTCAGACATGCAGGTTTTGATTTTAGTAAATGAATATTTCTTCTTCTCAAACACGTAAGAAGAAGAAATATTCAATTACTAAAATCAAAATCTGCATGTCTAAGTAGCAAGAACCCTTTTAAAAATGTTAACTAGGTACTAAGCTAGTTTGGAGATATTTTTAATTTTTTTATTAATAAATATAAACATTATGCACAAGACAGTAAGAAAAATACTGGTGGATTTAATGCCTGAGGTGTTTTCTACTAGTCAACTTTAGGGTGATGCAGAGAAAAAACATGATGGCAGGTGCAACATAAGAGATAGATAAATCGAAAAAGAATAAATACATACAAACACATATATACATACATACATAATAGGTTGGGGAAAAAGTTTCTTCGCATTTTTTAAGAAAATTCAAATCATTTTTTAATATACATTATTTACATTTATCTAAAGTATGTAGGTACCATTTTGTTCGATAACTTTTTGCCATCTTGTAGGTAGGGACATGATCCCATTGCTGTAGAAATTTTGGGACTTCTGATCAAAATACCGCGACAAGTGGTTTTGGCAGTCCTCTCGTGATGTTAACCTGACACTGCCTAAAGAATTCTGAAGAGACCGAAACAGGTGGAAATCTGAAGGTGCAAGGTCAGGACTATACGGCGGATGCATTAACACCTCCCCGCCAAACTCTCTCAATTTTTGCTGATTGGCTAAAGATGTGTGAGGTCTAGCGTTATCGTGATGAAAAACCACACCCCTTCTGTTGATTAATTCCGGCCGCTTTCTTTCAACTTCTTGCTTTAATCTCATCAGTTGTTCGCAGTAAAGTTCAGAAACGATGGTCCTGCCTGGTGGTAACAGCTCATAATGAATAATGCCCTTCCAATCCCACCACACACACAGCATCACCTTGTTGCGAGTTAACCCGGGTTTCGCCACAATCTGTGAAGCCTGACCGGCCTTTGACCACGAACTTTTTCGCACGTTCTTGTCGTACGTGATCCACTTTTCATCACCAGTTATCAGATTCTTCAAAAATGGTTCGGTTTCATTACGTCGTAATAAAGAATCACAAATGAGTACACGGTTCATTAGGTTTCTTTCATTGAGCTCGTGAGGTACCCAAATATCGAGCATTATTGTGTACCCAGTTTTTTTCAAATGCGCTAAAACTATTTTGTGGTCAATTCCCAGTTCTTCAGCTACGTCGTAACTACTGATATGCCGATCTTGCTCCACTTTTTCAAAAATGGCATCCATTTTATCCGTAATAGGGCGACCAGTGCGACGTGCATCTTTGACATCAAAATTTCCGGATTGAAAACGCTTAAACCAAATTTGTGCTACTCTCACAGACACTGCACTGGGTCCATAAACATCGCAAATTGTTTTCGCGGCTTGCGTTGCATTTTTACCTTTTTTGTAGTAAAATTTTAAAATGTATCGAATTTCTTCATTAGATTCACTTATCTTGACAGTACGAAAAACAAATGAAAATCACACATTTTCCTAATTTGAATTTGGAATTATGTTCTTTAAAATTTAAACTTTCAATGTTACCAAAACCAGCCAGATACAAATAGTATAGCCAAAGAGATTTTATTTTAAGTTCATACATACTATAATGCGAAAAGACTTTTTCCCCAACCTAATATAAACAGGAGAAATAACGATTGATAGAGGAGAAAACGAATCCAGCAAATCAGCGCTGGGATGATTCTGCCCTATTATCGCGCAAACTTAAATTGTACTACATTAAAATTGGTGATTAGCTATACGATTACATTTGAGAGTATAATAATTTAACACTAGAAAGAGAAGAAAGTAGGTATTATTTTCATCAAGAAAATCCGTCGCCTCAAACAAGATCGAAAGTATGGAAAACCGGAGAAATCACGTCATCCCGCGTTGTGCGCCCTAGAAGGTATTAAGTTGGGCGTTGAGTCACCCGTCACGAATGAATCACAAAAACTTCACTCTTCATGAAGATGTGACTCAGAAACCAGATAGTCTCGGAATACTAACACATTTTGAATTTAGAAGTCTTACTAATAAAATTAATGAATTTGTGGAACGAACCGTGTGTAAAGCTGTATGAAAGTGTGATTTGGAAATGTATCGGATTTCATTCTTGGATTTTTTTTGTATCATTGGATTTGTTTATATTAATAATTTAATTACTCATCGACGCAGTTATTTGCTGAAGATATAGCGCCAACCGAAGGATTATATTTCATCATACGAATATTTTTATTTCGTTAAGTATAGTTCTTTAACCTTAGATTTTTTTCCAGCTGCAAATTGGACTTAAAATCTTTCGCTAGGTCATGTGAATCGTTGTTAATCTTACGGGTGAATACGAGATTTGTTACTTTTACTTAAAAAATATAAATACGTCCAACATTTTCAATATCCACTCCAGAATCATTTCTCTCTTTCCTAATTTGCTTCTGTTAGCCGACGTTCGCACGGACGTAAAAATATCGCGGCAGGATTTTATCGCGCACTGGATTTTCAACTCTTGTTGTTGAGCCGAGCGTTGAGAATCCAACTTAACAACAACAGAGTGCATTCTAGCTCGTCGAAAAAACACACTGTTGGATTTTCAACTCTCGGCGTTAAGCAGAGCGTTGAAAATCTAGTGCGCGAAATAAAATCGCCGCGATATTTTTACGCCTGTGCGAACGTCGACTTACTCTAACAAACCAACCCGACAAAAGCAACATTATCCAGCTATACGTTTGTCATAATCTGTCTGACATATACCTCGTTTTACAAGCAGTCGGCTATCTGCATGCTGCTCTGTGGCGGTTGACAAAGGTCAGCGCAGCACCGGCACGACTTGAACCCCAGTCGACAGAGTATGGGAACAGGACCTCGGCGACCATACCATTTGTCTGGTCATTATTAGCTTTTATAGGTGAGATGTTAATGCAACTGTGTTTCGTAAACGCTGGTCGAAGACAACTGGATTTTGATAAAGAGCATACTTGACTACAAGACAATAACGTTTTCCAAATAACTGATAAATGATTTTATTTCAAAATCAATCAATCAATCTGCCTAGCCTTTTCCCAACTATGTTGGGGTCGGCTTCCAGTCTAACCGGATGCAGCTGAATACCAGTATTTTACATGGAGCGACTGCCTATCTGACCTCCACAACCTAGTAACTGGGTAATACGATACCCCTTGGTAAGACTGGTTCTCAGACTTTCGGGCTTCTGACGACCCGTAACGACTGTCAAAGATCCACGAATGACAGCCGGGACCAACGGCTTAACGTGCTTTCCGAGGCACGGAGGAGTCTTGGTATGTAAAGATGGTCACCCATCCACGGACAACCCCGGCAAGCGTAGCTTAACCTGATGGATCGACCCGTGCGGCTGTTATTACTTAGCCACAAGCTCCTCCGATTTTATTTAAAAATCAAAATCAAAATATTTTATTTGACATAAACCTACATGGGCACTTATGAAACGTCAGAAGCTAGGTGCACGGTTCCAAATTGGTCGTTTCCTATGGAGAAGAGCCGACAAGAAACTCCATGGTTACTCTTTTAAAAATAATTGGCTTTTACAATATTTTCAAATAACAGTGTTAATAGGTATGGGAGAACAATGTAGACCTTTCAACAACTACCAGGTACTTATGGTACTTATTTCTGTAAGTAGGTTTGTACAAACAGTTTTACGTCAATCTTATTTTTATTAAAAACTAGATGAGGTCGGTGTTTCCCATCTAATTACTCTGAGAAGAAAGGCCGAAACAAACTCAGAGGTCACGTCTCTTTTAAAGTCCAGACATAATCTTGGTAATGTGAGGACCATATAGATATCAAATTCACAAAGCTGGACGATGATTGAGAACTGTCCATTTGCATGGACTCCTTGGTTTATAAGTCAGGACCGTCACGACTTCAACCCCACTCGACGAGAGTACAGGACTTCGGTGACCATTTGTTTGGTCATTATTATAGGTGAGATGTTAATGCAACTGCGTTTTGTAAACGCTGGCCGAAGAAAACTGGATTTTAATTTATCAAAATACAGTTTTCTTACGACAATCATGTTTCTCACAGCAAGATATATATTTATAAAGGATATCCCCAATAAGGGTAACCCCGCAACTCCAAATTCTGGATGAGTTAGAGATAAACTAGCTTCATCACGACTTGAAATCAGGCAGTCAGAACTGAGGTCCTACCGCAGTGAGCATACCATTTGTCTAGTTAATACGAGGGCTGCCTTTTAATTAGTGTCGTTTGCAAACCTCCCGCAATTATTAAAAAAAAAACATGACTTTATCATCTTTTTGAATTTAGAATTCGAAAACAAAAGAATGTTTTTGGATGTCGTATAGATGAGGTGTTAAATGCTTGCTCTATATCATCATTATCATGAATACTATACGCACAAAGACCGTACCATTTGCCTTGTCATTATAAAAACTTTTTTACAAAAAAATACAACCGACTTCCAAAAACAACACTACAAAGTGAAAAATAACTTTAATTTCGAAAGTCGGTGTCTAGTTAAATGTATTTTCGTTTTTTGCCACCGACTTCCGAAATTAAAGTTATTTTTCACTTTGTAGTGTTGTTTTTGGAAGTCGGTTGTATTTTTTTGTAAAAAAGTTTTTATTTTTCACTTTTTAGTTGTGTACCTACCCCACACAAATTGTAATACCACTACCTGCAAAACAAACTAGAACATCATCCATATAAAAGTGAGGAAAAATACGTATTATTGAAGCTAACTCAAAAACTACCAAAGCAAAGTTAATAAATTTTGTATGGGACCAACTGTGATGACCCTCTCGAATAAAACAAAAACAATCCAAATCGGTCCAGCCATCTTCGAGTGATCGGGGAAAATACATAAAAAAAAAAAAAACAAAAATAAATAAAAAAAGGTTCCGACGAATTGAGAACCTCCTCCTTTTTGAAGTCGGTTAAAAATGCACGACATGTTTTCTTGGTCACATGAAAACCACGATTGTAATAAGGAGTTTATCAAATATGGATGTTCTGGATCCTGTTTAAATCTGATTATGTTCTAGCATTCAATGGATTGGAAAAATGTGTTGTAAAAATTAAACTGAAAGACTGACAGTTGATTCTGATTGAAACTAATTAATTAAAGATGTTGATATGATACTTGTTAGTCTTGTAACTGTCCACATCTTTACACGACAGCACAGCTTCACAAAGAACACAATTGGAGCAAAATAAATCACAATTACGCCAGATATATCAGTGCAACTGACTGATTCAAACTACACCCAGTTGTCCTTGTTACCCATTCCTTCCACATTAATATTATATTATCTTATCGAGTGTTTTCAGTGAAAATGCACCGATGGTAAAACGTGAGGGAGCAGGGCGCGGCGCCTGCGCCGGCCGGCCACTCAAGATAACTGCCTTACTAATGTACCAGATAGTATTGAATTATGACGTCTACCAACGATATTGTTCTACGTGAAATTTAGCGAAAGTTTGTGTATCGCGGGCTGTTTGTTTGATGTGTTTATTTGTGTTTGATATCCTGGTGTTGCGGGCATGGTGGTCTGGAGTGAGACATTCTTTATGAGATGTATGGGTGCGAGGAGCCGGTGAGACGGCGAAGTTATATAAAATTCCTTTCGTAATAATGTAGAGCATAGCTGAAGGATGAATATTGATCGCATTGATGGTTATTGAAGTTACTGGTTTGATAGCAGCCAGGTGGTTAAGTAAGTTGAAAAGTTGGGTAAATTAGGTCCAGGAGAGAGATGGATAGTTCTGGCTTATTAATTGCTAGCTTTTGCCCGCGGCATGTCCCGCGTGGATGTCGGAAATTATCCCATGGGAACGTACAACCGGGAAAAAAGATATGCTGTTCTATTCCAGGTCATGGTCTACCCATGTGCTAAATTTCATCCAAATCCGTTCGGCCGTTTTAGCGTGAAAGCGTAACAAACAAACCAACAAACAAACTCACTTGTTTTTCTCTATCTGCCCTAAGTATCCTGGGAATGACCAAAGATAACAAAATCAAGTACTGACTAATCGAGTACTGTACTACAGTTTAGTTGTTAACAGTGCTAATTAACCTATTGATCTAATCAACGTTTACACTGTAGTACAAATTAATTAAACTAAATGTCAACATAGCTTTAATTTTCTTATGTCATCGGAAAAAACCAGCTCGGAGGGGCCATTTAAAATCCTATTCACGCCAAAGTAATCGTGTCTTATATACAAATCTTTTGTTATCGGAAGTAAAAACAATAAGATATTTCAATTCTTCGCGGTTCGCAAGAATTTTAAGCCAAAACGTGTAATGTGTGAATGATTGTGTCCCAAATATTTCTGTGCGTGCGCAAGTCGACTGCTTTAGTCACGGTATAGTTTAGCATAATCTACTGTTGCTGCTACCGACAGAGATGACCGATTTCCTGAGTTCTTTTGGTGCAAATATTTTATAATAAGTATGGATATTTTGACAAGTTGGTGAAGTGAAAAGAATTTAGCTCGTAACTTCGTGCTTGAATTTTTTGAAGCGTCATACATCTAGAGATGGGATAATCGGATGCATATTTACCTAACGTTGAGGTGTTGGCTAAGGATGGAATGGACTTTTGGATGAAAAATCCCAGAATTCCGGGATCGGTCAGTTTTGACTTTTGATTATAGAATCGAATGTATAATTTACTTACGTTCAGATGTTGGTTAATATGGATTGCACTTTTGTAACGAAAAAATCCTGGGATTCCGAAACGATAAATTTTAAGTTCTGATTTTGCAATCGAATGTATATTTAGGTACGTACTTGCGTTCTGCAGGTCTTGGCTAATACGGATTTCAGTTTTGTAGAAAAAAAATCCCGGGATTTCGGGATTCACAAATTTAGAGTTCTAATTATAGAATCAAATGTATATTTACTTACGTTTAGGTTTTGGCTATGAACTTTTGTATCGATCGTCAAAACCTCGCGATTCCGAAATTGATAAATTAAGTATTTTTTTACTATATTTGGCTATAAGGGTAGGGGAAGACCAAAGAAACGATGGATGGATTGTGTGAAAGATGACATGGCTAGAAAGGGGGTCACTACCGAGATGACGAATAATAGAGAAGTATGGAAAAAAAGGACATGTTGCGCCGACCCCAAATAGATTGGGATAAGGGCAGGAGAATGAAATGAAGTATTTTTTGACTATAAGAGGGCAATTTTTCTATCACTAGCTAAATTTTTACCATGGGATCAACCCGTAAATCACGAAAAAAAAATCTGCTGTTTCATACATTTTGGTCGAGTAGGTAGTAGTAGTAACTTTTGTATGAAACACATATGATTTTTTTTTCGTGATTTCAGAGTTGGTCCCATAGTGAAGCTGCTGAAAATGTAAAACCAAGATGGCGGCTGCGAATATTTTCAAATTTTTCGTCATGGGTATCGTTTTCATGGTTTTCAAGGGTGTTAAAGCCGCTTCCGTCATTTGTTAGCCAAATATTAACTTTAGGTAAATATGCATCCGATTATCCGATCTCGATTATGTATAATAACACTTCAACTTTTAAATTCAGATTACAAATTAGTCAGTTTTCAAGGGAAAGACACCATTCTGGAGAAAATATTAGGTCTTTACCTATGAAATTGCCGTTCTGCAGTACTGGCCATTTCAAATCAAAATAATTTTTGTTTGGCTAAGAATTCTAATTTCAAATTAATTTTATTTTAAAAACATGGATTTTTTTTTCCAAAAGTAGTCATTTGTTTATTGATTAGTGTTACATTTTCATCGCATTTCAATCTTTTTCGTCATCATGGATACGTTAAAAATTCGAGTAATTATGGAATATGAGTACCGTCGTGGCAGCAACGCGGCACAAGCGGCACGCAACATCAACGACGTTTACGGAGCTAACGCTACAAACCAACGCACCACTTGTTATTGGTTTGCTCGCTTCCGTTCTGGAAATTTCGACCTGAAAAATGAACCTCGCAGTCGTCCGAAGACTGGTCGACAATGACGAATTAAAGGCGATTGTGGAAGCTGATGATACACAATCTACGGCTGAATTAGCAGCAGCTTTCGACGTTAGCGTCAAAACAATATTGGTCCATTTGCGTCAAATTGGCAAGGTAAAAAAGCTTGACAAATGGGTGCCCCACGAACTCAATAAGCGCCAGCGCGAAGTACGCGTCGAGACGTGCCTTGCACTGCTCAACAGACACACAAATGAAGGAATTTTGAACCGCATTGTTACCTGCGATGAAAAATGGATTCTGTTTGATAACCGCAAGCGCTCAGCAAGTTGGTTGGATCCTGGTTCAGCACCTAAACAATGCCCTAAACGAAAACTTACCCCTAGAAAAGTGAGGGTCACTGTTTGGTGGTCTAGCGCCGGTGTGATTCATCACAGCTTTTTACCAAACGGCGTGAGCATTACTTCAGATGTGTACTGTGAAGAACTGAACACAATGATGGAGAAGTTGGCACATCTCCAACCAGCATTGGTCAATCGCTCGTCTCCGCTGCTCCTGCACGACAACTCGCGACCTCATACTGCCCAGCAGACGGTCTCCAAGTTGCAAGAACTGGGGTTGGAAGCTCTCCGTCATCCGCCCTACTCACCAAACCTTGCGCCTACAGACTACTACTTTTTCCAGAATTTGGATAACTTCTTGGCGGGAAAAAAATTCAATACCCGAGAGGCAGTACAAAATGCCTTTGAAGAATTTGTTGCCTCCCGTCCAGCTAGTTTGTTTAAGAGGGGCATCAATAAACTGCCACTGCGTTGGCAAAGATGCATTGATTGCATGGGTGATTACTTCGATTAATACAAATAAAAAATGCATGAAAAAAATTCGTTTAAA
The DNA here is from genome assembly GCA_946251885.1 of Cosmia pyralina. Classification (NCBI taxonomy): domain Eukaryota; kingdom Metazoa; phylum Arthropoda; class Insecta; order Lepidoptera; family Noctuidae; genus Cosmia; species Cosmia pyralina. The sequence continues at coordinate 25,062,507 of OX276344.1, forward strand.
TTTTTTCATACAAAACGGCAATTTCATAGGTAAAGACCTATTATACCGACTATAATCCCATGATGCGCTCATAGCCTTCTTAGCACCTTTCGAAGTGTCGTAAGTGGTCTATTAACACATGTCTAGCCGAACTATTATACTACTAAGTAGCCCACGAGTATACCGCAGTCAAGATAATAATGCCCGCATTCCTAAGCCACTCTTTCCAAACCCGGAAGATATTCGAAGATCCCACATAAACACTAAATATAAATCAAAAAAGATAAAACAATTACATAACAAAGCAGACACGTCTGAATCAGAGAATTAGATCGAATCGTGCGCAGATCATGCGGCACATTTTCCTATTGCTGTCGTTAACACAATAAGGAACCTCTTCTAATTGCGCCGGATAACCTCAGGGCAATTAGGTTGTTCTTACACTTTGTGACATACTGGTAGATTAAGTGGCAAGCAACGAGTACTTTATATACGAATCTTTTCTTCATAAGATTCGTCATGAGAGTTACTCCTTCCTCACTCTGTCACACACACTCACTCGCTTGAATTTGGAACAGTTTTAGATGACGTTTGTCCAACTATTTTGCAAATACGAAAGAAATATAAATATTTTTATTTTGCAACAGGGAAAAGGGGTCTTAAAAAATCGAAGTATCATATGAAAGAGCGCTGTTTGCACATTCTCAAATTTTTTTTCTTTTTTTTAGGCAGCATAGTTTTTGACTTTTGATGAAAAATGTTAAAAAAATACCGTTCCCCTTATCTCCGATGTTTGCATAGAGAAAAATCTGAAATTATTCTAAGTGATAGAATTATGTACAGATTACAGGAAAAATATACCATTGTCTCTAAATAGCACAGTTTTCCGGAAATCATCAACCAAAATTACATATAAATGATGGTACGGGTACGGAACCTTCGGTGCGCGAGTCCGACTCGCTCTTGACCGTTTTTTTATGTTTTGGTTGAGATGGAAAAATTGTATTTGGCTTTTTGATAATAAAGATTATTATATTTTATTTTATCAGCCAAATCGAAAGGGGTTTGAGTGAGCGATTGGAGGAACTTTAAGTATCCATTGTATTATAAATATCCTAGCATGATTTTAAAAGTTCGCTCTATATGTATAGTCAAATGCTAAAGTGTTCATAGTGTTCTTGTATAAAAGTTATAATAGTTAAATCGAGTCGCCTTCGAGGTAGATTGCGGCGAAGGTGGTGTGATGATTTAATTATGTTGCGGAGCCAACATGGCCAGATATCGCACAAAATATACAGGTATGGAAGGAAAAAGGGGACACGGTAAGCTATAAGTAAATATACAATCCGCTACGTTAGTTAGGGAGGATAGGTGCTTGTATCGAATCAATCAATCTGCCTAGCCTTTTCCCAACTATATTGGAGTCGGCTTCCAGTCTAACCGGGTGCAGCTGAATGGGTGGGTGTATTTTACATGGAGCGACTACCTATCTGACCTCCACAACCCAGTAACTGAGTAATACGATAACCCCTTGGTAAGGCTGTTTGTCAGACTTTCGGGCTTCTGACGACCCGTAATGATCCACGAATGACAGCCGGGACCAACGGCTTAACGTGCTGTCCGAGGCACGGAGCAGTCTCGGTATGTAAAGATGGTCACCCGTCCCGGACCAACCCAGGCTAGCGTAGCTTAAGCTGATGATCGACCCGTGCGGCTGTTATTACTTAGCCACGAGCTCCTCTTCGAGCTTGTATCGAATCATAGGTTTATAATGTCACCTTGTTCACCCACTTGCTCTCCGCTCACCACGACTGTATGTCACAAGGAATGCTTTCAACAATTAACACACTGGCGTATTTGTCTGGGAACGAACGAACAATCGTTTGGCAACCAAACTTTACGGATGCGTTGTTTTTGTTGTGCGTGTGTTTCAACACAGCGCTCGACGCACTGCGCTCCCGTGTGTATGTCGCAAGGTAAATTAGCGGAACGAAAATTGAGTTTTACACAAATCTCCTTGTTATTATTGTATAATAGAAACTTGAGGAAGATACTGGCGCAGAATAGTAATGTTACAGTAGTTTATCGTCATAGAAAACGGCCGAAATGACGCGCTTCAAAATTTCAGTATATACCAGTACGCAACACTTCGAGCGCGCGGCAGTTACGTGACGTGACGCGTGTTTGTCTACCGAGCGGCCGTAGGTAGTTAATTAAAGGCCACTGCCCACATAAACTACTGTAGCTTTATTATTCTGTGGTACTGGTTCGATAAGAAGTTTGTTGTGGACGAGTCTAATGTGTAAGGTATTTGAGTTTGATTGTTTGTTACGCTTTCACACTAAAACGGCTGTACAGATTGGCATGAAATTTGGCACATGGGTAGACCATTACCTGGGTTAGGACATCAAACAATAAATCTGCCTAGCTTATTCCCAAATATGTTGGGGTTCCGATTTGAAAAATTTTTATTCGAGAGGGTATACCTCAAAGTTGGTCTCACAAAATTTATTAACATTGCTTGGGTAGTTTTTGAGTTAACTAACAGTAATACGAATTTTTTCACAACTTTATAAGTGGATGATGTTCTAATTTCACCACACAAATTCCTACCTACCTATTAGAATTAGAGTATTAGAATTTGTGATGTAGGTACAGTCAGCAACAAAATTGGATTAACACTTGCAGTTTTTTAATCTTAATTCTTAAGCGAAATATTTAATTCAAATCGGAACAGAGGTACTTAAAATTTTATGAACATTAACTCTTAACAGTTAAATTTAAAAAAAGCAGTTTATCGAATATTTTTTTGGTAATTTAGATGATGTCACAAAGTAGCAGTGTTAACTGATTTCTGTTGCTGACCGTACCACAGCTAAAAAGTGAAAAATAAAAAAAAAATTACAAAAAATACAACCGACATTTTTTTGTAAAAAAGTTTATATTAGCTATAGGTATTAAGTCTATTAAGTCTATCTAGCTACGAGTATTAGTAGGTAGAGCTTAGGTAGGTATTACGTAGCTATAAAACGTTATTGACGTGACCTAGTTCTAGATTTATAGGTTACGATATGGGACTGGATGAAAAATGCGGCATACTGCAGACGAACTTAAGATGACAGAGATGGATGATGCTCTGTACGTTCACAAAAATGAGTATCACGGAATATACAAGGTGTCCGTGTAACTAAATAACGCACAACCTCTCAAGGGGTCATTGTACTAAAAGAAAAAAAAGCTGTTCCCTACATTCATTTTCGCATAATAGTCCAGTCATTTGGTGGTTTTACCTGGAAAGTTTTCTGGGAGTTTTGAAAATTGGATTTTATTGAGTTCGACGTGCTCTGTTCGAATTTTCACTTTGCCATCTTTGCCGTCGAACTTGATAAAATCAACAATCTTCAAACCTTCCGGAAAACTTTCCAGGTAACCCCCTTTTTAACCGACTTCAAAAAGGAGGAGGTTCTCAATTCGTCGGAATCTTTTTATTTTAATGTATGTTCCCCGATTACTCAAAGATGGCTGGACCGATTTGGATTTTTTTTTTGTTTTATTCGAGAGGGTATACATCACAGTTGGTCCCATATAAAATTGATTAACTTTGCTTCGGTAGTTTTTGAGTTAGCTTCAATAATACGTATTTTTTCCCGACTTTTATATGGATGATGTTCTAGTTTGTTTTGCAGATAGTGGTATAAGAATTTGTGTGGGGTAGGTACACAACTAAAAAGTGAAAAATAAAAACTTTTTTACAAAAAAATACAACCGACTTTCAAAAACAACACTACAAAGTGAAAAATAACTTTAATTTCGGAAGTCGGTGGCAAAAAACGAAAATACATTTAACTAGACACCGACTTCCGAAAATAAAGTTATTTTTCACTTTGTAGTGTTGTTTTTGGAAGTCGGTGAGCATCGTATGACTATAGCTCGTCATAATGTAGGGAACAGCTGATTTTTTTTTGCGTGTTCAGGTTTGGGTCCGTAGTAAAAATTGTTCATAACTATGAGTACAATGACCCCTTAAGAGGTTGTGCGTTATTTAAGTTACACCTTGTACGCACGACTACAGATCAAGCTATACATTTCCAATATAAGCTGATCTCGCATTGTATAGGATTTCCTTACAATGAGAGGTCAGTGTAAACTTAAACATTAGGTTGAAAATATTTTTAATGGATTTATTGAAGAGGCTTCAGTAACTAAAGGAGCAGAGACCACCGACTACAAAGTTGCAAGGATCTATATCTATAGCAGAAACTGTTGGTTTGTTAGATTTTAGCAGTTACCTTTATCTACAACTAGCTTTTGTCAGCGGCTTCGCCCGCGTGGAATCAATCAATCTGCCTAGCCTTTTCCCAACTATATTGGGATCGGCTTCCAGTCTATCCGAGTACAGCTGAATGCCAGTATTTTACATGGAGCGACTGCATCTGACTTCCACACCCCAGTAACTGGGTAATACGATACCCCTTTGTAAAACTGTTTGTCAGGCTTTCGGGCTTCTGATGACCCGTAACGACTGACAAAGATCCACGAATGACAGCCGGGACCAACGGCTTAACGTGCTTTTCGAGGCACGACGGAGTCTCGGTATGTAAAGATGGTCACCCATCCACGGACCAACCCCGGCAAGCGTAGCTTAACCTGATGGATCGACCCTTGCGGCTGTTATTACTTAGCCACGAGCTCCTCTTCGCCCGCGTGGAGTTACGTGGAGGAAATTATCCCTCGGGAACGTACCGGGTACCGTACTACCGGGATAAAAAGTATCCTATGTCCTAATCCAGGTCATGGTCTACCCATGTGCCAAATTTCATCCAAATCTGTTCAGCCGTTTTAGCGTGAAAGCGTAACAAACAATCAAACAAACTCACTATCGTAATTATAATAGGTATTTGTTAGGATTAGGATAATACCTATAGCATTTATAAGAAAGGTGTTTCCAAAAAATCGGCTAAGTGCATGTCGGACCACGCAAAATCAATGGTTCCGTAGTTGAGATGAATAATTTATTCCAAAAACAAACTTAACATTGTATTTGAATAAAAACTTTTTTACAAAAAAAAATACAACTGACTTCCAAAAACAACACTAAAAGTGAAAAATAACTTTAATTTCGGATGTCGGTGTCTGGTTAAATGTATTTTCGTTTTTTGCCACCGACTTCGTAGTGTTGTTTTTGGAAGTCGGTTGTATTTTATTGTAAAAAAGTTTTTATTTTTCACTTTTTAGTTGTAGTAGCTACCTACCCCACACAAATTCTAATACCACTACCTGCAAAACATCATCCATATAAAAGTGGGGAAAAAATACGTATTATTGAAGCTAACTCAAAAACTACCCAAGCAAAGTTAATCAATTTTATATGGCACCAACTGTGATGTATACCCTCTCGAATAAAATAAAAACAATCCAAATCGGTCTAGCCATCTTCGAGTAATCGGGGAACATACATGGTTCCGACGAATTGAGAACCTCCTCCTTTTTTAAGTCGGTTAAACATGTTGTCCCATACATTCCAACTGTAAATGTAAATTTGTACGCACAATACTGAAAGATTTACCATGTTATTTTAAGACCATAGACTTCTCATAGGTTTTCCTGTAATCTATAAGTATAGAGCTATTTTCTGTATTTTTTCAACATTTTAGGTTCTGTTTCGGAAATAAGGCCTCAGTGGTAAATTTTCATCTATTTTCTTAAATAACGTAAAAAATGATATTTATTTTAAAATTATAAAAAAAAATATATATGTCGGAACGTCAGGATTTACTCAGTTAGATTTAGACAGACATGTGGGCAGAAGATGGGTTTCGTGCAATGAAAACACACTGGGTGCGATACACGGTGTTTAAAATCACAATCTAACACAATCACTAAGCACAACGAATCGAATACAGTCCCGTGGCGTACCAAACCCGATGTTGCCTCGATGCGATCCGACACTAGACTGTTCTTCTCGCCATCAGGTTAAAACATCACGACTCTGTAGAAGCGCGCTGTAGGCGTGGGCACCTCACGTGATGTCGCCAGTGGCGCGCTTGCGATTCGTTACGCGTCCGTACTATTGACCGGACCCGACATATATATTTGCTGCGGACCCTCACAGTAAGCCCTTTCATTTGATATGTTACTCGATACAGCTTGCAAAACTTTTATTACCCGACTGACCCAGAAGCGTTTGGTCAGTGGATGGGTCAATAGGTGGTGGGCATCTTTACATACCAAAACCTCTTGCGGTTCCAGTATGTAAAGATTGTCATCTATCCACTCACCAAACGCGGCAAGCGTAGCTTTACCTGATCGATCGACCTGTGCGGCTGTTATTACTTATAGCCTCAATATGATGGGGCCCGATGTTACCCAGTTAATGGGTTGTGGAGGTCAGATAGGCAGTCGCTCCTTGTAAAATACTGGTATTCAGCTGCATCCGGTTAGACTGGAAGCCGACCCCAACATAGTGGGAAAAGGCTACGCAGATTTCATGATGGGGCCCTATGTATGCCCTTTTTTTTTTTTTTTGTGGATGGGAAATCATCAAATGACTTCTCCCGCTCTGGGCAGAGCGGGAGGGCGTGTCAGACTTTTACTGACTAAAACCCACCCATGCTCCTTCAGCTGCCCGTGCCAGGGCCACGGTATCTCTATCGAACTACCCGCGACCCCGGCGGCATCGGCCCAATTGACCCCGTCACTGCTGACATCTCTTTGAGGCGCGCGTGGAACACAACGCGCCGTTGACCCGGGCCTGGTCCTTACCGGACGGCGAGCTGCCCATTACTCGTCGTCCGCAAGCCCGCGCCTACGGTGGCCGGGAATCGGCAATCGATTCCCGCCGCCCAGGGCGTCTCCTACGGCGGCTAGGGGCGCGAGGGCGCGGCTGTTGCCCCTCCCTCACGCGTTCCGCTTCCTCCTTCGCGAGCATTACTGCTTCGCAGAAGGAGGTGACGGCTTCCCATGCACTGTCGCTCCGCACCATGGCCTGGACCAGGTTTGAACGCGAGAGATCGCCGCCGCCGATCGCCTCCGTGAGAATACGGCGGTGCTCCGCCCAAGCCTGGCAGACCTCTACTGTATGCTCCACCGTGTCCTCCGGGCGATCCACACAATGGTGACACCCGGGCGTTTCCTCCCGCCTTCTCCGAAACAGGAACCTCCCGAAACAACCGTGTCCGGTGAGGACCTGCGTCAGGCAGAAGGTGAGGACGCCGTGGCGCCTCTCCAACCACTCCTCAAAGAGTGGACTTATCGCCGCAATTGTGGCGTGCCCAGCGCTGGGTTGCGACAATCGCACTCTCCATGTCGCCATGAGATCCCGCCGGAGCTCTGTCCGCTGTACCGTGATTTCTCGCGGCAGCGGAGTTACGCCCCGGCGTTTCACCTCCTCGCGCCACTCCCACACGTGGACTTTTGCCTCCAGATCCCATGGCGGTAATCCGGCAAGGAGGCACGCCGCCTCACAGGAGACCGTGCGGTATCCCCGGACTAGCCGGATGGCCATGACTCCCGATGTATGCCCTAAGTTGAAAATTTATCACAGCCGTAGTCAAGAATAGAATAGAATACTCTTTATTAAGCACACCATTCAAATTAAAGGTATCGATGTTGAAATTTTACATAGAGTGACACAATGGGCGGTCTTATTGCTAAAAGCGATCTTTTACAGACAACCTTTGGATGGAGTATGGGGACAAGGAGAGACAATTCTGTAGGTAGTCCGTGGTGTACCATATACATATACAACAAGCCTTGCCAAGCCTTGTTGACAGTAGACTAGTACCAACATTGGCCACCATTACCCTCGTCTCCACTTCCTGGCAACATCCTATTAACCCTCCATCACACAAGAACAGAACTAGTGCGAAGGTAATAACCCACTAGCCGTACGCCATATAATCTCGCCAGTATGAAGGTGCTACTTAAGATAACCTTGTTGCGGTCGCGGCCCACTTGTCTCGCCGGCTTTCCTATCAAATAACTGGAGTATTGTTAACAGGTGGAATATTTTGAGTTGTAATAGTTGCTAGTTGGTAATAAACATGAAAAGAGATGACGAAAGGCAGGCGAAAGGGTGCTGCTGCAATCGCGGCATTCTTTCAAAACGCTGGTAGGGCCAGTAATCATAAACATTATAATAAGATAAAATAATTCGTAAATTGAAAAAACATAAATTTCAAACAAACTAAATGATAAAATAATAAGCAAAGACTCGTTCATGAAGCTATTGTTCTATGCCATCTGGTAAAAGGTCGTTGACCAACAACCCTTTTATTTCGTTTGTCTATTTTTCTGACATAGCTGTTAATTAGCTTCATGGAAAAAAAAAATTAGTGGCGTGGTCTTTTTTCTCATTCGTTTCAATTTCATCTCTGCGCTACAGGTTGTTTTAAAATGCTAATTTAGAAAATTGTAAATAAATCAATAAATAATAAAGTTTAATGAAATCAAAACATCTTTATAAAAAGAAAACGCGGAACCGTTTATGCGTGTTGAATTAATGTCGCCATAGTACTGGCGCGTTGTATATATTGGGCTAGAGACACATAATCACCATAGTAAAAGTACTAGAGATTGGTTGACTGAACTCTCTTACCTCACTGGTTAAAAATACAATACCTATACTACATCTGTTTAGGTAATTAAATAAAGGTAAACAAAAAAAAAAACCTCGTGTCTGGTTAACAGACTAAACGTAATACCTGTCACTTCAGTTGTCATGCTACGACACAGTTGTACTCTTCAATTTAGCAATTTTATAATTCGTACCAGTAGTGGATGCAGTGCTATATGAATTCATACAAAGCAAACTGAAATCCGTTGCGTGCCGTGCCTGCGTTGCGGCCGGCGCGGACCAGTGGACGATAGATTTCAATCTCAATGCTTACGCATGTCAATAACCTAATTTCTTCAATTGCTATTCAATTTAGGTTGAATTTATTGATACATCTTGGGAATCACATCTATGCAAACTGGAGCTAATGAAGAAGACTCCAAAGAGGCTGGTCTAGATTATATACCGATATCTTCGATCAATTTATTGATCGAAGACCGATATAATCTATTCTTTTACATAGCTAATAAAGAAACTCAAAGAAGCTGGTCTATTTTGTTTGTATTTTTGTTTTGTATTTCATTTTGTTTCCATTATATGATTTTCGTGTTGTATGTTTTGATTTATTTTGTTATTTTCGCTTTCTCAAACTTACTATATCTACCTAGATTGTAAGAGAATGATGTGGTCTCCTATAATTGGAAACGTACACAAGTATTTGTCCCTGTTCTTGTAAATTTGTGTAGCCTTTGTTGGAGATCCAAATAAATAAAAACATTTCTTTTAGGGGGGGGGGGGGGGGGGGGGATTGCCGATTCCCGGCCACCGAAGGCGCGGGCTTGCGGACGACGAGTAATGGGCAGCTCGCCGTCCGGTAAGGAACAGGCCCGGGTCGACGGCGCGTTGTGTTCCACGCGCGCCTCAAAGAGATGTCAGCAGTGACGGGGTCAATTGGGCCGATGCCGCCGGGGTCGCGGGTAGTTCGAAAGAGATACCGTGGCCCTGGCACGGGCAGTTGAAGGAGCATGGGTGGGTTTTAGTCAGTAAAAGTCTGACACGCCCTCCCGCTCTGCCCAGAGCGGGAGAAGTCATTTGATAATTTCCCATCCACAAAAAAAAAAAAAAAGGGGTCAAATTATATTTAGAAATATTTTCAGGGTTTTGTTCTTCTCTTGCATTGGCATATAAAAATAGCTCATGCTTTTTCAGGGATAAGACCACTGCTATTTTACATCGTCAAACATGGTTCATACTTCCGAAGTAACCATTATAATAAGCTCTGTGTTTGTCCATTGACACCTAGCATGTACCTACCTACGAGTAAGTATTGGCAAAACTATCAAGCTTGGTTTATAAAAGTTATCTTTTGTGTCAAAATTGAATACGAAAAGAAGGCTACTGTTTATTCCAGTGAAGTATACCGTCAAACAATTCTTGAGCGCCGCATAATTTACCATTGTAGTGTCTGCTAATTTATATTGTTTTGTATATCCCCCTAATTATGCGAATTAACAGAAAAGGGACCGTGTGAATACTGAACTGGGACATTTCGTCACGGCGACTCGGAACGGGCCCACAGTGGCTAAGTGAAGGGGCCCGCTTTACTGTGCTTTAAGTTTTTTGTTTAAAAAAGCTATTACCTTTTTTGCCCGCTCATTAAATTAGTAACACTATGCATGACTAACGAAGTGATAATGCAGATTGTAGGCACAACAGAATATGATTTTATATTTAATCACTTATTGATAACCAAATTGGTGAAAGGTTTACACCCGGTTTCTGAATTGAGAATTTGAAGTTGAGAACTTGTTAAACTCTAGTCTCATATTTTTGCAAAGAAACGAGGAGCGGAGCCCTGGACACTGCTGGTGACAACTCATGGGAACGAAGAAGAAAAGAGTCGAAAAAGTAGTTTAACCCCGCCAAAAGATTCACCGATGAAGCTGGACCTGAACCTGGCTGCGACGTCGTTATAAGATTTCCATCCATAGATTAATATCACAGTCATGTCTCTCCACAATTCCTTTGCTAACTCTAGGATGCATATCCAGTACGGCTCTAATAATCCTTCCATATTCTAAGGGCACGTCTTCCCTACCATTATCGCGCCCCCCGGTCTACTCTTGGATATTCAATGGTCTCTGTTGTACAGACACCAGCACATCAAGCCACCCGAAACTTTCAAATCTTCCCAATCAACCTTAAACCTAATGCTTTAGCGATAAAGATGAAAATCTATTAAAGAAATTTGACAGGTTGTAGTAGCTTGATGCGCTGGCGTCTGTACCATGAAACGTATTTGAGGCTACAGGGGCTAGTGTGAATCTTTGGGTTCATGCGAGTAATCGAGTCTTGTGAATCCTGAATTTAGCGGGCATCTTAAGTACTACTAAAGTAGACTTAGACAAGTTCTCAACGTCGAATTCTAATTCAGAAATCGGGTGTTAATCATTCTGATTCGAATTGAATTTTATAGAGGTTGTTTTTGTTAATAAATTATTAAGTGCCAAGTGATTTTGAGGTCAGTTTTGATGTCTATTTAAATATTGATAACAGTTACAAAAGTGTATTTCCTGTCTGACACGCGCCATCTTGATTTATGGATTATTAAGCTTTTGTCAACGGTAATTGCAATATTGGTCTTATTATATTACTTGATCGAGCTTTTGTATATCAGTCTTTGAAGTTTAACCAATAGGTACTTTATTTACTTCAATATAATGCAACATGGTTCAGTTAACAGGATAACTTAAACATATTAAGTAGGTAGTGGTTTATTTGTTGGACACATTTTAATCAGGATCAGAGTTTTCGTCATTTTCGGCATAATTTTTCCGTGATAAATTGAGTTCCAAGGAATTATTAAAAATCAGTAAGTAATGATTATTAAAGCTTGACATTTTATGTCAAATTTTTCAAATAATCTAAAAATCCTGTTTATTACTGGAATCCTAATCATAACTATTATATGTAGTTATAATACTTTAAATGTGAATTTGTTTGTTACGCTTTCATGCTAAAACGGCTGAACGGATTTGGATGAAATCTGGCACAAGGGTAGATCATGACCTGGATTAGGGCATAAAGTACTTTTTATTCCGATAGTAAGTTTCCGTTTTCTAACATGCACGCGGGCGAAGCCGCTGGCGAAGGCTAGTAATTTATATATTTAGCTTGGTCACACACACATTATATTGTTATTGAAATTCGAACGTGCTATAAAAGAGTAAACGTGGTCGAGATTTGGGTTTTTGAATTTGCAAAACTTGCATAATCTATGGCCAACAGTAGAAGTAGTTAGCAGAGTTGAGTTAAAAGAAACAGATGTTGAAATCAATAGTAAGAGAAGGCATGATATTGAGACATACAGCGACACACCAGAGTGTGAAGTTCAAAATAAGTATAATACGAATGAATGAATGAAATGCACCGACCCCAGCGTGGTTTGCCAGACTCGATCACTCAAATGAACACAAAGATTCACACTAGCCCCTGTTGCCTCATGTCACATGGTGCAACAGTGACCATTGCCTAACAAGGAGTAGACCGAGGGGTGCGATAGTGGTAGGGAAAACATACCATTAGGGTATGGAAGGATTATAGAGCCGTACAGGATATGCATCCCAAGAATGCAAGTAATAAAAAAGAAAAGAGAATGAAAGAAAAAATAATGTTGATATGAGAGAATATAAGGAATGGAATTATGGAGAGAGATAAATAAATCGAAGAAGATTGTTACACAAATACTGTAACATAAACTACAAAATAACAAAACTCCTTAGTTTAGCAATAGCTAAGTATAAAGTTTACCTTAAGGCTTAACTGCAAGAACAGAGTGTCCGCTTGAACCAATATTCAGTAAATGTTAAAATAAATCAGAGTAAAGCCCAGCCCACAATATCAATATGAAATTTCTGTTTATTTATTATTCATAGGTTAGGTTTAATTTGGAGCGTGGGATAGTTGAAACATTTTGTGGGTAATGTAACAGATGTTTTGTAGTCACGCCTTCACTGTCGCCTGGTAAGGAACCTATTATGTTTTAAATGTTTTCCTTGTGCGAATTTCTTACGCAAATAAAGTAGGAATGTTTGTTGGCTTTGTAGGTGGACGTGTGTTTTGGCGTTTTGGGTTTATGTTTAAGTAATGGGTTTGTGACGTCTAAATGTAGGTTGGTTGCAGAATATAGTGTTCGGTGTCCAGTTGCCTTCTTGTAACTTAAAGTCCTGTACGTACCAGCATTTGTTGGACATATTAAATGTCTACCATTAGATTGTTATCTGGTTCGATTGACTATTTGTATATGAATGGACTTTTAGACACTATTGTATGTCTTTGACTATTTACAATTGAGTAGGTGAAGGACGCCATGACATCTTGGTTAGCAGTGGCGAGTAAAGAGAAACAATTGTAATAACAAATTAAAAGTTTTGTTATTGTAAGCAGAATGAAGATAAAATTAGTAGTAGATGAATAAAATCGAAATTAAATTAGTAGACAACAAGCAACGCAACATTCAAAATGATGTGCTGTCCTAAAAATAGATGGCGCCACCAACCAAGCAACTCTCCAATAAAATCTTTAATAATATATGACGAAGCAGACCAAAATACTTACCATGAAGATAAAAATAAATATAAAATTCCAACAGTTCAATTTTAGCTGTGTTAAATTATTAGCGATTACCCTACACTTTTAGAATATTTTGTATGTTGTAATTTTTTTGCCGAAACTGTCCGTTAAATCATTTATGTTTATAAAATAGTTAAATATTTCTCATGTAAGTGAAATTTCTTATGGGAAATAATGAAGACATCTCTAACCCGAACAGTAGAAATTAATAAGTTAAAAATAAAAAGGTCCAGCACAAACAGATACTGTAACTGTAGATTTATTTATAAACCAGAAGTGAGAAAATACATACTTCACTAATTATATATCAATTATTTAGCAATGTAATTAGTGCCTACTATTAGAACGGCATAGGACAAGCTGTCACCTTGCGTATCACTACCGGCTTATAAGCCATATTGATGAAGTAAAGTTAACAATTATATTCTACTGTCATTCTTCATCCCGCCGGAAGACGTCCACTGATGGATATAGGCCTTCCCTATTGTCATAGTAAATGATTGTAGGTAGGTCGTAATCTATTACTCTCGATTTTAGACTAGTTGTTGATTAGCATAATCAAAGTCGCTATTTATGTGATCCTGTGGGTGTTACCATTACTGTCGACCTTGAAAGTCTTTGTTTGATTTCAGGGTAGATTAGATTCAATAACAAGTTACAATCTAGGGTTAGATTAAAATTTTGAACCTTAAGCTTTCGTCACTTTTTGATCAGTAGGACTGACCGTTATCAACGAATAGATGATGCAAGATGGATCTGCTTGGTTGAGTTGGCAACATATCACAGTTTAGTCGCCTACCATTATTGTTTCAATTAATTAACAAAATTATTTGCCCACTCAACGGTACATGAAGCTATCGATAATTTAAATTAAAACACGCTAATGAAAATACGAGCAAAGTTCAGCGGCCGACGAACCTAATGCGTCTTTACGCTGCAGCCCAGAGGGACCTGCCAGCCAGACGGTACGAACAAAAAGCCAATTTCATAAAACTATGCACCCGACTGCGGCCCATAACAATAAATGAGCAAACCTCCAGAACCTGATACCTCGCCCGGATATACTTTTCATATGTCCTGTGTCAACTCATACGGAAAATTGATCTACCATCCCCACAAATACTCAAATGTGGAGTTTACGAATACCTACTGAAGCAGCAATGGATAAACTTTAAAGCCAATGAACGCATCGCTTGAATATAGTGGTAGAGGAATCTGCAAGCTGCCGCACACACAAGCACCAGCGTGGTGACGAGGAGGCTTCGACTGCACACTGTTGTAGTTTTACATCGCGCGCCAGTCTGCACCGTGCTACCGTCCGCGACGCTTGTGTCGTGAGGCGCGACGACGCCGAACCTCCGACATCGCGAAAAAAGTTTTCGTCCGACATACGAAACTTTCCTAGACTTTCCTTTCAACCCGCATATTGTTGAATTGGAACAGTCTGTTTTGAACCCGGCGAACGCGAAAAGTGACCTTCTCAAACCGGAATTCGGTATCCTCCGGAACGGGTTTAGTCTCGGACCCCGCCGTGCCAGGACTTTCGTGAAGTGCTAACTTGATTTTCATAGTGGTGTGTTCAGTGTGAGTGACTGGATTCTACGCTTAACACGGAAGGCCGGACGTTGTCCCAACATTTTAAGGTCGGCTTCCAAGTAAAAGTGCTGTTAAAAATTTCAGTAAGTATTGTTTTATTTTGCAGTTCAAAGACCTCGAAACTGATGACTATAAAACACAACTCTATACAGAGCATGCGTAATGGGCAAAAAATCGCAAATTGGAGCATAATGGAATTATAAAACAAATTTTGTAATCGTCCTTGCCCTTGTCAAAACAAAAAGTGAACTAATATTTCCATCAGACGACTTAATTCGACCCGTAGAGACAGCAAAAAATAAGTCGGTCAGAGTAAACAATAAGTCTTTTATCTATTTGAAGTAATCAGCGAATTCATTGATTGTCGACATAGCTTTAATCTTGGGCTAACAATAAAGGAAATTACGAAAGGCGTTTAACACATTGAAACTGCAATTAATTTTAATACTTTCCGAATTGCTAGTCACTGCGGGTTTAATATAGCCAATATATTATTCGGAAACAAATAAAGATTTTAAATTATAAGTAATTGGAACAGGAGAAAAATGTTTCGAGTCAGTGCACCTTTTCCGGATCTGTAATTCGTTCAATTTGTGAAGCTTTTTATTGCATGTTTGCATATTGAGAAGACTCACTCGACCTCAGAGTGTTTTGCATCAATCGAAAGTGCCATGTGTCTGTTAGTCTATTTCAGACCGAACAGATGTGCAAAAACTGAACCAAAAAATGACTATTGAGCGCTTTGTGGAGTAAAAAAAAAAAAGCAGTGCAACGTTAACTTTATTATTTTTTACTTCGATGCCAAATTCGCTCTCGGCACAGAGTTAGTAATGTGCTCTTATTTTATTTTTGATCTCAATGAAATTATTTTTGATATCTTGAGATGCTATGTTTTAAATTTTTGAGACCTTTGACTTTTGTTAAAATGCCATTCTAATGCAGCATTCATTTCGTCAGAATCAAGATTAGTTAAGAAATATTAATACAAATACATTTTAGCGTTTCACAAGGTTACATTTTCACAGTTCATAATGCCAAGGCCGAACCTAGCTGCGGATAACTTTAGAAATTCTGCGGCACCTATTACAGTAGCCGGCTGATTGAGTACTTAACTGTTAATTGAAATTTTGCAACGCTATCCAATTACTTTTGGGTTCTTTGATTAGGAAATGGGCTAACTTTAATATTGTTAGCTCTTTTAACATATTACATATACCTATTTAAATTAAATACTAGTAATATTAACTACCGCAGTTCTCTGTTTTTTCTAACTCACCATTTTGACCACATCTTCATTACTCAGATCGTTTGATTTATTTTTTTTAAAGCCAAACTAGCAAATAAGACCATTTTTTTTATATCAACTTTGTTTTTTAGCATCGACAATTCAGTTCTATTAACAAACAATCATCACATATTGTTGCGTGATTTGAACAAATTGTAACCGTAGGCCAAGTCAGCCGTGCGTTTCCTTAGCCCAGGTGGTCGAATTACAGAAAATACAAAATAACGCCTTATTTACTTTATCTTTATGATTCAAGCTAACAAAAGATATTTCGACTTCTTTATCTCTATAATCTTTTTCTTTTACGTGGTATAGAACCAATCGCTTGATGTAATAGGTGGTTATCGATTTCAGAAATTAAAAGTCATCATACTTAGCGGATTTTTCTACTTACCGGAGGCTTACTACAACGAACTTGATAGATTTTTTTACCAGCTCAGCTCAGCTCAGTCATATTGGAGACTTGGATTTGAGGCATTTTCATTTAATTAATTTATTCTTTATCATGGCCACATTATACGGACATCAGCACCGTTGATTATCGCATTGAAGGGCGATAACCTTAGGTTTAGCCACCACTTAAGGCGATAATTTGACCGAATTTAACTATCGCGATGTATAAAGCGTTTATGGGCATTGACGTTGTAGTGTGGCCGGGACATGAATGAGGATATGCTGCTGGGCTATGATTCATGCTTATTTGGACGTATTTGTAATATAACATTATGTTATATAAATATTTGGAGCGTAAGTCCCAAGAGTCGTCCAGATACTCTCAAACATGTGTGCATCGAAAACATTGAATCCGCAGCTCATACAACAAATATTGACATTTCGGATGAATTGTCTGCGCAAAATGAAAAAGTAAACAATCATTTCGCCTTTTTACAAGATGTATTGATTGAATATTGACCTCAAATGTTTAAACTTCAATTTTAGAAACACTTTCACAGCATGTCGATAGAGAGATTGTTTGCATAAGTTCATTGACAATGTATTCTGTGGTCTTGTCAATACAATGTAGTCACTAGTTATCTTCGCTTAGTACTAGAACTGTTCCTGCAAACTTTCTATTGATAATCTTGATATGAATTAGATCAGTCTCGATTTCCGTTATGTGGGCAAAAACCGATAAAAGACCACAATAGCCGTAGGCTATGAACCTATAAGTATTGTGTATTCATTCATTTTGAACTCATGTTTTTCTGAGCATTGAAAATGGTGCCGAAATGTAATTTGCTTGAGTCGACTTTGAATATTTCTTGCTTATCATGTGACAAGTGCCTATTGTGCTTTTTTTCTGTTTATTCATTTTCAATATTCTATCAGCTGGCTTTAATTTTTAACGAAGATCTTAGATTTAGGTCTTGCCTTATTGCTCTTATTGTACTAGAGAGTAGTTGAGATTTATTAGCAGAGTGATTAGGCTTATTTAAAGTCCAGCAAATTTATTCAACGGAACCTTATGATCTTTGCGCTAATCTTCAATTCTTAGATCATCACCGAATCCATCAAAAACGAGTTTGTTTGTCAAACTTTTAGCTTCCCGGTGACGACTGTATTTGTATGGCCGTGTCGATATGCTTACATTAATATGTTTATTCATTAGTTAGTATCATTGAAGGCCATCCATATTGTCGGCTTGTTACACTAAACGTGATTGGACTGTGTAACCAGATATTTTGTAACATTAGTCTGTTACCTATGTATTTTTAACATCTGCTGCTTATTAGGAGGTAAAAAAGTGTAAATTTGATGGAGGCTGTATCTAACTTGGGAGTTTTGAGGGTTTCATGTTGATGTGTGGTCATCCTTTAATCATGCTACGTTATCATTTCTTGGAGTTAAGTTCTGGGTGACTGAGACGGTACCAAATTAATGATAGTCTGTGACTACTTCAAAAACTATAGCAACTGCAATGATGGAACTGGTTGGGCTGTTGCTAAAAACAATTCTTTTGCAAAGAAATCTTTGAATACGAAATTTAAAAAGTCATCACTGATAAAATCAAGGTAGATTAAACAAATTGGTCGGTAAGGTCGCTGTTAACTCAATACAAATTTAAAGATCCAAAGATACAAATAAAATTACACTCTTACAAAGTTATGTCCAATCATAACACAGTAGTAGAATCAGTTCCAAAGTTTTTGCCATTACCAATTTTTTTGAAGATCCAAATCTGGTTCTACTGGCTGTTGTATTTACTTGTGAATGACTATCTGCGGTCACTGGCCTTAATTCACAAAAATATATAATAATAATATGAAACAAAGAAATCTTCTAAGCAATTACTGAACATAACCTGTGTTTAAGGTGGTCTATGGTGTTAAAGTCACGTCATTGTAATGACATTACGGAACGTGAAAAATTATGCATAACTCAACGGTATTTTGGACCCAATCGTTAGCGGTGACGCCATGACGGTTGACAGGCATGGCGTGAGATATTGTAGGAGGTACTTACTTATTACATTTTTTTTAGAAAGACTGAGTTTAAAAAATCTCCTGGCAATAGTTACAGTGAAAGCATTAAAAATATTTGAGTAAGTAAATTCGATTTGTCTTTTCATTAATCTGACAGAAGTTACTCAACGTCAGAGATTCAATCATTCAAATTGATAATAATAATATGTGGAAAGTTTAATACATCTATATTGGTTCACATTTTAATTAAATTAAACCAATCACATACGAGTAGGTACATTAAAATTTCCCAATTGATCACACATACAAGAGCAACTGGAATGCATATTGCACTGAAAGGCAATTTTAATTAACATTTGCAAACTTCAAATACTTTCTTATTCATTTAATTCCATCAACATTTTTACTAACAACAGTTGCTTTACATTTGATTTCGAGATAACTATCGTCTTGTATGTCACTCTGACAAGATTATCTAGTGATGCAACGATAGCGTTCGGAACAGGTGTCTAGATCTATTGATAAATCCATACTCTTGCTACTTGAACGTAAAATTTCACAGCTTGTTTTTTATATTTCCACGATGACGTTGGACTCAATTAGCTTGAATAACACCGATGGTTTTAGTTTTGTTTGAAGTACTAATGAAAGCCTGTCAGTGGTATGAGATTGAGGAGTTTTCAAAAGAAAGGCAGGTCAAAAACTAACATACATATTTGAAACTAACTGTGGTTGGAGGTCACAACATCATGAGCTTGCAACCTGTCGACCATTGCTATTTTAAGTCAATGTATTATCGTGACCTGTTGCTAGCAATACCAATACCTCTCACCATATCTCACGAGTAGTATCAATACCTCTCATAATATCACGATACAATTCTCGTTTCTTTTATATTTGAACACCGTTACGTACTCGTCAATTACAGACATAAGTTAGGCACAGGTCATGGACATGGGAACAACAAACAATGCTTCTGTTACCGATGCAACCATTTTCGGCATATGAGCTCTTAAATATTACAAAATCAATGTCGTAACTCGTAAATCGTTTGTCTAATAAACGTTTATTAAGACGGGATCAAACAACATGCAGCCTTGAGGTAAGATGTAGACCTGCCTCTATATTATGTTGTGAAACACGCGTTGTCAACTTTATTACAGCTTATTATTACTTCGTCACTGAGATCATGTATCGTCAAATTGTCCGTAACACCTTGACACATAGGTAACTGACAACCTTCAGAACTAACGTTTGCTTTGCCATAAATTACAAATCATTCTTTATCATTAATAACTGCCAATCGTGCTCCAACTGATAATTCATCGAGTTCTCACAATTATTTAGTTCGTGTACAATCTCGTGTAATAACTTCATCGCATTTGATAAACATACAAAGATTGGCAATTTTGAAATTGAATGCAAGTAATAAATCATTGACTTTATTAAAATCTTAACTTTTGAAGGTAAGGTTCGTGTAGATTAATAGGTGTTTATATTAGGCGTACATTCATTATAGAGAGTTTAGCATTAAGATTGTATTCAACATGTGTGGCCTTCACTGCATCGTTTGTGGTCCTATTTGAATAGCTAGTAAATATTGACCGACAGACATCTGTTTACGGACTATTGAAGTGGATTGAGTATTATTACGATTTTGAAGAATTATGTCGAGGTCTGTATTGTGCAAGCCTAGGTGATCGATGATCCTGTTGGTAGCTGGATTGCCTGATTAAGCGTTTCTGTTATTTTCAATGTAATCGATGAAAGTGTGAGATCGATTCATTTTCTGTTTATTATTTATTAAATATGTGCTTGCGGACTTGATCTCAGAAACTTTTATCTGTGTTGAAGCTATTTGTTGGTATAAAAAGAATCTTTACTTATTTACCTACATAATGTCACTGATGACGAATTGACAATATGTACCCTATCACAAAGATTTTTTTCACTGTTTACACTATCTATTGCTAGTACAAAATGACTAATACTATGTTTGTATCTTTGCTTAATTAACCTGTATTCAAATGAAGTGTTGCATTAATGTCAATGGTATTAAACAATTACTTGTTGACCTATAGCGAGTTAATCGATAGAATCTCACACCTTTTCATTCAATTAAGATCACGGTAATGATAATGATTTGCAAGCCTTAATTAAAGGCCCTGCAGTCGCTAATTGTGAATGCACTTCTGTGCCATTGTTCCAATTGTGTGGAGGTAAAATTATTCAGATTTCCGTTCCTTAGCACCTCCCTGACCGAGTTATGAGAAGAAGGTCGAGTAAGGGCCGCCCTAATTCAAAATGTACACACTTAGTCAAGTTTTTGTTGATTTGTACTTAAAAGGAATTCGGAACAGAAATGTTAGAACAAAATTAATATACGCAGTGCTTTTTCTCACAGGTGCAAGCCTCTAAATGGTAGTGAAGTGTAAATTTGTATTGTTTGCAATGCTGCAATAATGCATATAGAATATTAACGATGAAGCAAGACAACATTGATGTCCCAAGATTATCTTTCAATCAGATATTTCTGATATTTACAAGTGTGAGAGCTGTGAAAAGCAATAGAAAACGATGATGTTTATGACGCGTAGGCGATCATTTATTACTAATGATACATAATTATAAGCTTTTAATTCAACACTTCGTTTAAAAGTCGCTTGAAGCAATAGAAAGAAAACCATATTTCATTTTGGACTCGCAAGTTCAAGGAAACTTCGCTTAAAAGTGAACGCTAATGATAGTCATAGAGGAAATTATATTTGGACAACTGTAATTATGGTGACGACGGGTTACCAAATTCGTAAAATCTAGGCAAGTGGAGCAAAAGAATTGTGTGAAACCAAATATGGAAGTTTCTATGTACTTTTAATGTTTTATACAAAAGGAGAAGAGTTCTAAGAATGGAGCATATTATTTTTTCATTTTGATAAATATGGACTTAGGCAAAGTTATTGATGACATGGGAATTTAAGTATTTAATTTATTGGAAATGAAACAGAAAGCTGTAAGCTTGTGAAGGCACAAATAAAATAATTCTAGTGCATTCGAAGATAAGAGTCGAAAATGAAATAAGCACCAATCACGTCCGACCTTCAGCAATAGTACAAGGAACGCATTTTAATTACAAATTAAGTACAATATTGTTACGTAGCTTTGAAAATTGACCTAATAAGACCTTAAGTCAATGAGCTAACAAGGTCACAAGAATGAAAGCTAGTGCATTCAGTACAATGGTTATTGTTTTCACTTGGTTTGCAGGTACTCAGAACAATGCCACTCATCTAGCAGATGTTGATAGGCCATCGTTGAATTAATATGATTCTGATTCATTATTCACTGTATCTCTGATCTTAGTACAGTTATTTCGTAACTTTGACTAAGTTCTGAAGCTGTATTTGGAAAGTGACACTACTTTTTCATCATTTATTTCTTTCATAAGAAACTACATATGATATTCATGGACACACGAATCAATGCAGGAGAGTAGAGATGAAGAAAAACAAAAATCTATTATTGACATTGAGGTTAAAACTGCATAGCGGAAGTGTTGAAAAAATATTCGATTACTAATTGGACATGTGGTTTATACATAGATTCAATTAGAAGTTTACTGTGTTGATGTATTACCTCTACGTCTGTATTTATTCCAACTATTTATACCACGCCACTTGAAAGAAGTTTTCTAAGCTCAATGCACACATTAGGTAGCTGCACTTACTATTTTTAGGTTACCCAAACACACTTAGTTTCAAATAATGTTGTTTACAACTGGCACTTAAGACAGTGAACCAAAAAGTCTGTTTTAATCCGATGATTCGATTATTCGAACCGATACTGCTATACAAAGAATTAAATCGATTATGATATCGAAACGTAGACATACAATTGAATCGATGTCTTTTGTTCATATTTTTATAAAATCATTAATATTATCGTTATGAGCTATTGGATCTCTTTCGTAATATCTGATATAAAAATCTATGAAGTAGAAAATCGTTTTATTTAGACGAAACTCGATTACTTTGAAGTAAAATGCCACTGTCGGAATTAGATGGTCTTAGTTAAGTCATCAGAGACGTAACCGTTAAAAGAGAAAACAAATCTGCTTCACTTTCATTTTTGGCTTGTCGCGTTTTCAATATCAAGGTCGTTGCATGGTTAGCATCGGATCTTGAATCAGATGCAGCGCTCGTTGCGTGGACATTGTTTATTTTAATGTTCGCATCTTCATTTCCATACTCTTGCGAATTTGCATTTCAAGCTTTCAGTTCTCCGTTTCGTTTGCTTTTAGCTTGCTCATCATTAGCGACTTTAACAAGATTACTCATATGTTTACTACACATAACTTTTACACTAATGTTTACATCACTGTAAACATTACAGAAGTAGACTTCTGTAATGTTTACAGAGTAGTTTACTAGTATTGTTTTCTAGTTAAATTAACTCATAAATCTTGTACCTACGTAACTATTCATAAAATATGAGAAGAGAATACGTATCATTACGTTTTATGGTTATTAATATCATTGTTTAAAAATAGGTGTGCATGAGAATGTGGGAGATTAAGTTCGTTATTTAGAAACAATGAAATTTTTACGTGATTTTTTGAAAAAGCAAGACTGTCATAACTTGACGGATGAGATTTATAGAAAATAACTTAACTAATTAATTTCTAATGAAATAAATTGTCTATTGAGTCTTAGATATCTGAAACCGATAGGCATATTTGCTAGGCACACAATGGTAGAAGCATTAAATTTTGTTCCTGCTGTCCTAAAACAATATCTCTACCATCAAGAACATATAGCTGTCTCAATAAGTTATGTTCTGATTAAATCTCTCGGAGCAATAACGACGCATTGTATCGAAATATCACTATTAGTTCCGCTCGGATTTGCTGCGCGCGACACTACCATTGCCCTTTCCCTTTCTCCGATTGTTAACACTTCTCTAATGTCCATTGCTTCTTTTACACGATCTCCTGTATCTAAATCTTCATCAACTTCGTAATGTACTTCAAATGATAAATCGTTTCTACTTAGATCTTGACTACCTGGTACGTCATTATGACCTGTCATTAGAGGGCAGAGCAGTGTGTATTCGTAATTGAATGTTGCGGATCCGTAATAGAAAAGTATGCACTTTCGATTGTCAAGTTGTACTGTTTTTGCATTAGATCTGTTTATCTGAGAACCAGTTGTGAATGAGCATTTGTTAGTTATATCTATTGTTACATCACGGTGTTTATGTGAAGGTTGTGATTTCGTATCATGGAATTGCAGAGAAATGTTGATTGAGACATTGATAGTGGCTACTTGTGTTCCGTTTAGATTCTTGTTGGCGAATGGTTTATGTGTTCAAGTAATTGTGGTTGATCTTTGCGATACTAATCGTCCATAAAATGTTACTTTATCATGCTTGACATCAAATTTTGATTAATTTTTGATGGGCATATTTTATTTATCAATAGGTTTCTCTTTTTGACTGCACCTTTAGTGAGGGTAATCCATCGTAGTTGAAAATTAATCAGCCATGAACTATGATGACATACTATTTGGTTTCCTATAGCTAATTCATTATTAAGTCCTTCGCTACTTTTGGGTTTGTTATTGTAAATAACACGTGATTTATCATTAATTTGACAGTCGTGTAACAAATATCGACCTATTTGGACAAGGTTACTGATGAAGATTACCAGACTTGCGATAAGCTCTACAATGTATATAAAACTCTTTATGATGACACAAAAGATTCAACAGTCCCAAAATCAACGCTCAATTTAACCAAAGCTTTTGTTCAAATAATTATTTTTCGCGTTCTTTTGTTCGAACTTTTTGTTAATTACTCTTTAGTCAAGTCTGTGAGGGTTGAAAATTCCAATTTGCATACAGAGGGTGGAAATATTAAAGTCGTTGCATATTTTATGAAAGTTATGGGCAGGTGGGTATTAGTTTTATTACGTATGTGTTGAATGTATATTCTAATTTATTCGTTGTTTCTTTATTATTTTGTGTTAAATGGTTTAGTTGGAAGTTAACTAAATACGCAGACGCATATTTTGTTAACTTATGTACTTTCATTGTTACTCTACTTATGATATTTTACCACTTCAGCTATACATATACATATTTCCAGGTGGCTTAATTATTAAGGGATAAGGACTAAGAGGTTTAGCTATAGAATCATTTCAATCTTTAACGTTCAAAGTATATTTCGCACTAAAGCAGCTCACAAACGAGCTGACCCAGATCATACTTGGAAATACCCGAATTGACGGTGACCTTTCGACTCTCAGGACCATAAAAGAACTCTTATCCCTAATAAGGGTTGATTCAACCAAATGGTTTGGGATGGTAAGATGTCTGGCACTGAATGTTTATTTCAGTCTAGACGCTACTAAGCTTAGGTATGGCACCGAAATAAAATTAAATTGACTAGAGCTATCAAGGAGGTACCTACCTACTTAGAAGTCATAAGACGTTTACCGTCTTATTACAAAACAAGGTTCATCTTCAAACCCAGGTTTAAACCATGAACCCTTTTTTGAATTTCGAACTTTATTCCGACACATTAAGATGTCAGTTTTACAAACTGACAACTTAGTACCGGACTAAGTTGTCAGTTTTGTATAAAGAACTGTATTTCTATCACAGCTAGGTTCTTATTACAAAAACTGGCTCTATGGTTTAAACTATGACAGAAGAAAAACCTCGTTTTGTAATAAGACCGTTAAGGTTTTATTGCGTAGTTCATCTTTAAAACTTGTCAATATCCTAACAATTACAAAAGTCAGAAAGCAAAATATTTTTAATTATTCATATCATTGTAACAACTTTGCCAACTGCAAATTCCACTTCTTATTGATCAGCTGTTGGTTCTCTTCTCTCGCAGATTCCTGCTATTTTCATTCCATTTGCATCCACTGGTCACATTGGTCTCATGAAGTTCTCAGCTCCCAACCCTCATTACTGGCAGAATGCCTTAAACCTGACACTTCATCTCAAGCCCCACTTAACGACAGCCCCAGCATTGAAATAAAATGAAAGTGTTCTCGGCATAAAATGGCGGAGCCATTCGTCTTGCTGTGTGTCGGAAATTAAACTATTGACGGACAGTTCTCAACTGAACACTCTAATTGGTTTATCTGACGCTTTTTTGGCTGCGGTTCAAGTAAGGAGAATCGAAAGAAAGTCTAGTTTGGATTGTTGTATGGTGTTTATTTATTTTAGGCTTGTGGTAATTGAAAAGCAGGTAGTATTGTAGGTATGCGTTACCGTATTACAGTAACACATACTATTTTGATCATCAATTTCTGGCTCACTATAGACGTGTTTTAGCTAAACAGTGAGTCCATGATTGATATTGTCATTCTCATCACGTTTGACAACTGGATATTGGTGATCGTCAGTGGCTTAACATGCAGGAGCTTCTTCGTTTGTCTTCTGTCTTCCTCTTCTGTCTCTGTTCTTCATTTTTTTACGATTATCGGTTTCTGGTTTTACCCAAACTACAGGGTCAACAATAAAATTGTCGATGGTTTGAGAAAAGCTGTTGAAGAGCTGATCAAAATGAATGTTGTCACGGATATAAATAGATGTGGAAACGGCTTATAGGAACCTTATCAGATTCTTATAACTGAGCAACTTGTAAGAGGTTATTGAAGATAGTAAGTAGGTAATAGTTATATATGTACTTCGAATTAAGCCAATTTACATTAGTTAACATCTCGTGGGGCTCGTAGCTAAACGATTACAGATAGGGTTGAGCTACGCTTGCCGCGGTCGGTTCGGAGATGGTTGACCATCCATTACATATCGAGATCCCTTCGCGAGAATCTCAAAAGTCTGACATCCAGGCATACCAAGGCGTATCATGCATGTTACCCAGTAGGTAACTGGGTTGTGGAGGTCAGATAGGCAGTCGCTCCATGTAAAATATTGGTATTTAGCTGCATCCGGTTAGACAGGAAGCCGACCCCAATATGGTTGGGAAAAGGCTAGGCAGATTGATTGAAATTAATTTTTAACATTATTTTATTTTGATTATTTTTTGTTATAGCCGTAATAGAAATACACAATCTGTGAAAATTTCAACTGTCCACCTATTACGGTTCATGAGATACAGCCCTGTGACAAACAGGCGGACGGACAGCGGAGGCTTAGTAATAGGGTTCCGTTTGGTACTCTAAAAACGCAGAAGATAAGAAAACGATACGTTTATCGATAACTCTGCTTTTTTCGGTATTTCAGATTCGCATAATTATAAACAAAGCAAAATAAGTACAATCAGATATAGAAACAGCACAGTCGGTCAAGACTATAGACATATATAAATACTAGATAGATAGTGTATCGACACTTTCTTAGTACAGCTCTAGATAAGGAGTTATCAGGAACTTGTTATAAGACCTAAATAATAACGTTTACTGTTGCGTTTATAGCGTTACTTGATACGTTGTTGTTGACGAGGAATTTTGTCGCCAGCTAGTGTGGTTTGAAAAAGTAGGTTAGTATTTCAATCTGCCTAGCCTTTTCCCAATTATGTTGGGGTCGGCTTCCAGTATAACCAGATGCAGCTGAATACCAGTATTTTACATGGAAAAACTGCCTAACTGACCTCCACAACCCATTAACTGGGTAATACGATACCCCTTGGTAAGGCTGGTTGTCAGACTTTCGGGCTTCTGACGACCCATAACGACTGTCAAAGATCCACGAGTGACAGCCGGGGCCAACGGCTTAAAGTGCTTTCCGAGGCACGGAGGAGTCTCGGTATGTAAAGGTGGTCACCCATCCACGCACCACTCTGGCAAGCGTAGCTTAACCTGATGAATCGATCTGTGCGGCTGTTATTACTTAGCCACGAGCTCCTCTAGGTAGGTAGTATTTGTGTTACTTTAATATTATTTGACGATTGTAGCTACACATCATGTATGGTGGATAATAATGCTTTTCAAACATTCCTAGTGTTTGTTTTTTTATCTGTATAATTTATGCAATTTATGTACAGTACCTACTACTATTTTCTTGTCTAATGTCCCTCGGCAAATTTCGTGTTTCGCCAGACTTTAGCAGTTTACCTCCCATTTTTAAAATAAATTACATTAAGTTAAAAGAGTATTACCAACTACACACACCGGCAAAATTAGAGGAACACAAAAAAAATACATTGGTTTTTGAGATTTAATGTCTTTTAATTATTGTTTTCGCTTTATTTGGCTTTGCTTGTTTATTTTATGTAAGAAAAAAAAAGAAAAATTAGGGTTTATTAGGATTTATTCAAAAAGAAACAATAAAAGTGGTCTTAAGTGAAAAATGTTGATGTTTTGTAATGCTTAAAGACAGAGCAAAATTAAAAGAAAAAAGTAAAATAAAAAGAATTAATAGCGCGTGTTGCCTCCTCGTGCCCTTATAAGGGCTTGGATACGTCTACCCATGCTCCTGATGACACCTTCAATCATTTCCTGAGGCAAAGTGTCCCATTCTTTAACCAGCGCCAATTTCAGCTCTTCAACATTTCTAGGGACTGGATTTCTTGCCCGGACCCTTCGTCCAATCACGTCCCAGACATGTTCTATTGGATTCATGTCGGGCGATCGTGCTGGCCAGTCCATCTGGGTTATACCGATCTCATTAAGGTAATCACACACTATGTGCGCAGTGTGGGGCCGTGCGTTATCGTGCATAAACACAAAATCTGATCCTATGAATGGTGCAAAAGGCATAACATGGGGCTCTAGGATCTCAGTTATGTATCTGTGTGCAGTCAGAGAACCGCCATCGATGATGACCAGAGCGGTGCGCGCCGTCAAACTTATACCACCCCACACCATAACAGACCCTCCACCGTAAGACGTTGTTTCCGAAAATTTTGCTTGACAGTAACGTTCTCCTCGATATCTCCACATCTTCTCCCTTCCGTCGATGAAATTTACATAAAAACGGCTTTCGTCAGAGAATAACACTCGACTCCACTCATTGGACCAATTTTGATGCTGACGAGCGAACGCTAATCTTGCTACTCGATGGCTCACTTCAAGTTTAGGCGCTTTTGCTGGCACGTATGACTTCAAACCAACCTCATTTAACCTTCTCCTCACTGTTCGTTCACTAACACGTACGTTACGCACTTCTTCCAAAAGATTTCGGGTCTGAACAGCCGTTTGACGACGATTTCTCAAAGTTTGTACCTTTATAAAACGGTCGTTTACGGCACTGGTTGCACGTTTTTTGCCTTGGCCTCGCCTGCGCACGTAATATCCTGTCTGTCTGTATCGTCGCACATATGGTGGATCACGGATACTGATACACCCAACGTTCGACTGACTGAACGGTAGGTGTGCCCTTCCTCAATCATTGTTACAGCCCTGGCGACTTCTGTTGCTGGCAAATCACTCATTCTGTATGCAATACAATGTTAACTCTCCAAACAAAACAAACAAAACTGATCTAGGGCCACCATTGACTGCATAAACCAACTTTCTTATCAAAAGCACTTCGAAGCGTAAATTGTAAATAAACGCTTAAGGGGGTATAATTTATGCTAGAAGGTTGAAAACTGGCCAAAATGCCCTTAATTTTGTATGAAAAAAGGGTAATCATTCAAATAACAGAACCACTTGTCGAAATACCCACAAGTGTTTAAAAAAAGGCACCTTTTTTTGTGTTCCTCTAATTTTGCCGGTGTGTGTATATATACTTTCAGTCGATTGCGGTGAGTCGGTGCGTCCGGTCTGCACCAAGTGCAATGGGCAACTGATAGAAATCCGACGACTGACGAAACACGAAGTTTTCCGAGGGACATTAAGAGAATTGTTGTACTGTAAATAGGTATTTATATATGCAAACATAACTCATAATATCTGGAATTCTGGACTAACGACCAGTTGGGAAACTCTCTCAGTCTGCATAGTGCTGATTACTACCGAATAACTTCGTAAGATGCCTGTGTAGGACTTTACAAGCAAACCTCATAATCAGCTTACAATGATCCCACTGCTGGGACACAGGCCTCCTCTCTTTGAGAGGGACTGGGTCGTAATCAACCACGCGGGCCTAGTGCCGATAAGTAGATGTCACATGTGTTCAAAGTTTTGGTTCTAAGACATGCCGGTTTCCTCACGATGATTTCCTTCACCGTTTTGAGAGCTGTGGTGATGAATGAATGAATGAATGAATGAATACTTTATTTGCCAGAATATAGGTCCATTGATTATGGTAAAGTTACATATGGTTTCTCTATATTCGACTTTCTAGTCGTGCAAATAAAAAAAAAAAAATTATTTACGCAAAATAAAGGGCCTGTCTAGGTTTGAACCTGCGCCCTACAACTCGTAAGTCGCGGCCGTTTCCACCGGGCCACCACTGCTGTCACTGGGCCACCGCAACCCTGCTAATGCATAAATGATTTAGTATGGAAGCTCCACTATAGTGACATTTTGGCTAAATATCCAAGAAACTTACATCAATTAACTCATTGAACGATTAGGCTCATTGTGAAAATGGGTACTGAGCGGCTGATTGCTTTTGGATGTTTACAAAACGAAGGCAGACATTGTAGTCGGTATCCCAGACAATATCTTATACTCAACAGTTCCCTAAGGACATCATCAACAAGATTCGATACAGGCGGAGTTGCAGTACCAGCCAGTCATCCATAACCGCTAGACTTTATAGAGGTAGCCTGCGCGGGCGCCAGCTTTCGCTCCTTGTACGCTCTTATCCGTTTGTAAGAGCGATTTGTTTCCCGATTGCGGTGCAGATTAGTATCTAATTGAAGATTTGTATTACTTAACTAGCTATGCCCTATAGCCTGTAATGTTTACTATTTAATACTACCATTAAAAAGCTATTAATCTAATAAGTTCCATTAAAATTGGTTCAGTAGTTTAGCCGTAAATTCATAGGTACGTTCACAAGC
The DNA here is from genome assembly GCA_946251885.1 of Cosmia pyralina. Taxonomy (NCBI): domain Eukaryota; kingdom Metazoa; phylum Arthropoda; class Insecta; order Lepidoptera; family Noctuidae; genus Cosmia; species Cosmia pyralina. The sequence continues at coordinate 25,092,901 of OX276344.1, forward strand.
ATAAATACTCTACTCTTACGCAAGATTTAAAAGCGAATTTCTTCTGAAGTTATTGATAGATGTTTTAGGGTGTTACGAAAATACATATTAAGTCATCGAATCTATACCAGCAGGAAATAGGTCCTTTCACAAAGTTGCAATTTTTGTTTCACGAGAAACCGCTTTTCAATTTTGCGTCTCTGTACGGTCAGCAACAGAAGTCGGTTAACACTGCTACTTTTTGATATCATCTAAATTAACACAAAATCATTCGATGAACTGCTTTTTTTCGTTTAACTAATAAGAGTTAGTGCTTAAAATTTTAAGTACTTCTGTTCTGATTTGAATTAAATATTTCGAGATTAAAAAACTGCAAGTGTTAATCGACTTTTGTTGCTGACTGTAAAGTATTGATGCTCGTTGAGCTCGAGAAGCTCGTGGTTAAGTAGTAACAGCCGCACGGGTCGATTAAGCTACGCTTGCCGGGGTTGGTCCATGGATAGGTGACCATACCGAGACTCCTCCGTGCCTCGGAAAACACGCTAAACCGTTGGTCCCAGCTGTCATTCGTGGATGGTCGTTACGGGTCATCAGAAGCCCGAAAGTCTCACAACCAGTCTTACCAGTAACTGGGTTGTGGAGGTCAGATAGGCAGTCGCTCCATGTAAAATACTAGTATTCAGCTGCATCCGGTTGGACTGGAAGCCGACCCCAACATAGTTGGGAAAAGGCTAGGCAGATTGATTGTAAAGTATTAATGCTTGTGACTGTAGTAAAGGCACTGAGAGCTTCATTATCACATTTAATTTGTAAGAATTTAACATTTACCTACTTACGTATGTAGATTCTTTGGTAGCACGTGTAAATGCAATGTCGGAACGAAAGGTAATCTATGAAAAACGTGCTTAAGAACCCATACTACCTCAGCATCTTATCTCGCTCGCACGATACTGCTCGCGGACTGAGTGAGAGCGAGACCGAGTGCGGTGCTGGGTGCCGATAGTTTAGGTAATTGCTTTTTACGGTGAAAATAATGGTAATTTGAAAAAAATTAAAAAAACGTAAGACCTACTTTATAGTTACTTTAGTTAGTATGCAAAGTTTCGTGATCTAATTTCAAGTATTTTTTTGTTCGGTTTGGAGGTAACTTTGTTTTTTTTTTTCTATCGAGAAAATTCTATGGAATCGTGTTTTCGTCAAACATAGTACCTACTTAACATTAATCCTCAACTTTACCTTAGATTTATTTCAAAATTAATGCTGCAGTATTTTCGACATAATGGAGGATCATGTTAAGCCATTTGAGGTAGTATAGGCTCTTAAATGAACGTAATTTTTTTCAAGGCTGCTCACGGTGAATAAAAGCTCAATATGATGGTTATCTTAACGAACTTATTTTTTTACCACAGGTAAAGAAGGCTATAGTCTGTTTTTTTTTTAACAAACGAGTACTGAGTTATGATGTCTCTCGCACATTTCCGATATTGACAGAGTGAGATGGTTCATTGGTCGGGGTGTGACCAACGCCTTTGTTTTGTTTTGAAATTGTTAAGGCCCGTTCATATTAAATACTTCTAAAATTTACTGTACAGGAGACATGTCCTTCATGACTCACGCACAAACAATATCGTCTGGTTCACTCACTAAAACACGTGCGACACGCAGTTAGTCGATGACTCAACTGAATATACATGTAACTACAACATGTGGTTTGTGTGGAACGGACTTTATGTTGATTACGTGGACCAATAGCAACGTAGTCAAAATTTTCGGTACTCGTTTGAAAAAACAGAATAAAGGCCAGCCGTTTTATTTGATGAGTTTATGGAAAATTAGCACCTATTATGAGTACCTCATAACTTAATCAAGTAGGTGTTTACTTGTATTGTATTATGTTATCGTAAAACAAGATCAATGCACCTATCACATAATGACCTATACAGGTTTAAATACACCAACAGCAACATTAAAAACATCTGCTCATCTACAAAACAAAATACTGCAAAACACTTTAGAATAGTCTCCACTTCAAATCAAGTGTTATTAAGAGGGCTGCCGTGGGCTCTTTCGCACACACTGGACCACATTTTTAAGATTGTTAAATGAAAGAATATTTTTTGAAAAATGTAATTAATTAGCGACCTAGTAAATAATATTAATTAAATAGGTATCTAATTATTAAAAACACAATTCTATTGTGTTATCTAATAAACTCCTATCAAAAAGTATTATCTGTTTTTGAGATGAGTTAAATAAATGCCATAATAAAAATGTGTTTTTAATAATTACCTATTACATTAATATTATTTACTAGTTCGCTAATTGATTGCATTTTTCAAAAAGTGTCTTTTCATTTAACATTCTTAAAACTTTGGTCCCGTGTGAGCAGGAGAGGTGAGGAGCTCGTGACTAAGTAATAACAGCCACACGGGTCGATCAATCAGGTTAAGCTAAGCTTGCCGGGGTTGGTCCGTGGCTGGGGGACCATCCTAACATGCCGAGACTCCTCCGTGACTCGGAAAGCACGTTAAGCCATTGGTCCCGGCTGTCATTCGAGGATCTTTGACAGTCGTTATGGGTCGTCAGAAGCAAGTCTGGCAACCAGTCTTACCAAGGGGTATCGTATTATCCAGTTCAGTAACTGGACCCAATCCTGTGGTTGTGGAGGTCAGATAGGCAGTCGCTCCATGTAAAATACTGGTACAGCTGCATCTGATTAGATTGGAAGTCGACCCCAACATAGTTGGGAAAAGGCTAGGCAGATTGATGTGAGCGAGATAGGTGAGAAATTGCGACAGCACTCTTAACACTACACCTCTCAACAATTTTACAAGCCGTCACCGTGGTGATAATATTAGGCAAGCATTACCAGTCTTACCTCTTGCGAACCGATATTGCCCAATGCCCGTAAAATTACACATTGCCAACATAATTTCTTAGTACCTAGTGCCTACCTAAGTGAATAAGTGTCAACTTGAAGTGCTGCTGTGCAAATATTAAACAAAAAAACAAAATATACAAAGAACCTCTTTGTAATTTTATTGTAAGGTTTGTTTTACAAATACGTTTACACAAGATGGTATAATGGTTTTGTAATACGAATATCAGCTGTTTTACTGGTAAACAAAGGTTGACAATGAAAATCAGATGTGAAAAACAATTGATAGGATTGTTTTGTTACGCGGATTTACAATGGTTCAAATAATAAAAATTACATCAATCCTCAGTTACAAAATCATTTTGGCATCTACTGAAAAATAAAGAAAATTGCTTTAAATTAAATTTTCATTGAAATAACCAATGATATCTTATAAGTAAAAAGTGGTTAGGAATACACGCTCCGCACGTCAAAATCTGGCTAATTAGCCCCATTTTCGTCGTCTTGTCTCTTTTTCGCTCCCGATAATTATGATATCTACTCCTATCCTACTTCACTTGTCATCTAATAGTTCGACATTGTGCCGTTTTTCTACATCGAATGTTGGGTAGGTAACCTACCTATGTCTTTTTACTTATAATATTATTGGAAATAACCATAAAAGTACCTACCGAAACAAAAAAAAAACACTGACAGGCATAGAGATCATTTGTGTATTCTAAATTTTACGGCGTCAGTAACTTTAAGGTAAGTACGTAAATATTTTCCTTCAACATTTGGAGGAAAATGATCTCTTACTAGCTGCGCCCTGCGGTTTCACGCGCGTAGACTGGGATAAAAAGTAGCCCATGTGTTAATCCAGGGTAAAAGCTATCTACATACCAAATTTCATCTAAATCAGTCCAGCCGTTTGAGCGTGAAGAAGTAACACACATACACACACTCACAAACTTTCGCCTTTCTAATATACAGTACAACCGTTCTTTTTTTGTAACACCCAATGCAGACAAACAATAAGCTAGAACATACACCTCCATTTCAGCTAATCATACTACTACACCCAATTAAGACCCTTAACAGCCTATTGTCCAAAATATTCCCAACCACCATACAAATTGTATTCAATCTCTTTGCATACTAGTTCTCAAGAGATTCACGTTATTAACTAGGACTGTAGTCGATAGTGAAAAACGAAGGCTGTTTACAAATTCCAGTCACATACACAATATCTTAACTGGAATGGACCTCTTGGCTTTCCTCTGGTACGCAGTCTTGCTAGGGAAACGATGCTTTGAATGCTACGGTATAAGTCATAAGCGGGGAACGAGAGAATTTGCATGACAATAAATTATCTCCTGTAAAAATGTATGGAGTTAGGAAAATTAGGTTTCTTTTCTGGAGAAAATAGTCAAAGATTAACACCCTACCCAACCCTAGGACATGAATGAATGTCACTAGTTTCATGTCTTTATATAATTTTGAATGTTTCAGTTCTTAATTGAAATGAGTTGGTATCTTGGACAATTACTATGCTCTTGTATTAGCTACAACAACATAAATGTGTGATGAGTACAATAGTACATTATAAATAATCAAATATGTATTTTATTTGCAATTAATAATGCATTTAAATTATTAATGTTACGTATGCTACACTTGTTGTTTTATGATACTTTATAAGATTAAGATAATTTATTAAGATAAATAAATCATTATCAATACAATAACTTATCTACACAAGTGGTAAATTAAAAACAAGTGCAAATAAAAACTTATGCATTATATATGTTCGAATAAGATACATTTTTAATTTATGTAATGTAATATAACACTTACAAGTGATAATTAATAAATAAATTAATAGTAATAATTTATTACGTAATTATGTATCTGATGTACTTAATTCACTCAAGTGTTCTCAAGTTTCAATCAAAACAGATGCTATTATATTACTTTATATGCTATGACTAAAGTGTGACAGTAATAATAATTATTTGTGGCAGATGCAGAAAGTAAATGCCACGTACAAACTTACAAACGTCAATTAAATTATTGACCTAGTCATTTAATATTCTGGTGTAAATTACATGTTTTAGATAACTCTTAGTCACTATCGTTGTGATAGCTACAGCCAATGTACACTTCGGCACTTCAAAGAAAGTTAAACCTAACTTAATTTTTTTCAATTTTCCTAGTATTCCTGTCAAATTTTCCTTCCTTCGAAAATCTCTTCCGTTTTTAACTTGGACCATGCCCTAAGCCCTAGGCTCAGTTGATGTGGTGTCCTCTCACTTTCACCACTTGCTCGGTATCACTCAAATCTGCCATCTCATTAGAATAACCCTTGGAGGGACAGCAACATGGTGTTTTAATCTGTTCCGATACTATCCAATGGTTTATGAAACAAATATTAGCTTTTAATAGGGAAACCAATATACCGGATACTTCAGCGGCTAACTTTCTCAGGTTTAACGATAATGGGGTATTCTAGAATGTTCTATGGAAGACTTCATTAGTCGGTAATGTGCTTAGGCATAGTAATTTATGGTTAGCAAAAAAACAAAAGAGGTTAGATTACTTAGGCAGTGCTGTTTTGTATTTAGTGACATCTATTTTTGGATAGTTATTTTTTTGGGTTCTAATTAAAAATCACTATGTCTCGCTGATGGTGGCGCGTGTTGGGTCATTTAGCTAATCCATGCGTCAGGTTCGTGAACAAGCGCTGTCAGTGAAGGCTGGTCATACCTTAGCGGGCACGGCTTATTTTAATTTAATTTAAATATTTGAATTGTTTTTTTTTTGAGGACGCTTTTAACGTTCTGCATCGTTCTCACATGTAAAATTTTAACATGAATGATGTAACCATTATTTTGTAACCATATCTTGATTTAAAAGAGTGTCCGTGGAGTTTCTTGCCCGTTCTTCTCCATAGGTACCTAGCTATGCTTTGGAATGGGCGCCTAGCTTTATCTTTCTGACTGACCGACCCCTTGACAATTCAAAAGTGCCTGTAATTGGTTTAATTGAAATAAATGCTTTGAGTTTGAGTTTTGAGTTTGAGTTTGAGTTTTTGAAAAACGAAACTCTTGTGCTAAGATTTAGATTTTCTATCTGCCTAAAAGGCACGGTCCTTTTTCTCAGTGAATTTATTTATCATAAAAATTGGCAAAATTATAAATGTAAAATGTAGCAGTTAGTTCTTCAGTTTATTGTTTTCATGCTATTTGCTACCTGTACCTTACCGTAAGGGCGTGACCAGATCAACCGCGATGTCAGTCACTGATGGCTTGATGACAGTGAGTGGAACTCGTATTGCTGTATCGCTTTCCATACATTAAAGTAATGAGATATCGTCGGTCCATTGTCAACGTGGGGTCTAAAATGTATGGAAAAACGATACTCGAGTCAACTGGGGGCCAGCCACCACTTCTTAAAGCAGTATTATTTTAATGTTACTTCAGTGTGAGAAAGAGATGGAGCTATACAGGACGTCTAGCTCCATCTCTTTCCCACACTCATGTAAGATTAAAACAATATTGCTTTAAGAGGTGGTGGTCTAGCTCCTGTAGTGCAATCTAGAGACTAGAAGATCTGTGGTATGACATTAGTGTAAGTTTTAAGTCACGCTTTTTGACGCGAAAAGATGTTGATGATTGTTGGTGATGTAATGGTTCAGTAACATCTTTCGGTGTGGGCATTTTTTTAACAACCGTTGTTTTTTGTAGACTACTGTCTACAAAAAACAACGGTTGTGAAAAAAATGTTTGAAACTTCGAACAAAAAAAAAATGACTACGGCTACTATAGATAAACTACAGATAAGTTTGTACTTGTGGCAGTAATGGCCCAGTGGTTGCTCCAACTTACTTGTCGTAAGTCGTGGGTTCGTACCCGCGCCTATCAGTAAAGTGCCTACTTTACTTTGTGTAATTTATTTCATCTCCACTGCTCTAAAAACGGTTAAGGGAAACATCGTGAAAAAATCGAAGACTTGTGACAACTGCAAACCCGCAGAGAGCCGCGTGGTGGAGAATGGTCCAGTTCCTCTCACAGAGGGGATGCATTAAAATTTGTGTCATGACCAGTGGCAACATTTTATGCATATACATTATGGTAATATCATCAAGCTACCGTTTTATGTACAGTAGGCTGCATCAATTGGGTACCCCAGTTGTATTAAAATTTTAATACAACTGGGGTACCCAATTGATGCAGCCTACTGTACCTACCTGTTTATCTAATAGCCTATTTTTGATAGCCTTGTGGTATGATCGTCGGACTGCTAAGTCATAGGTCCCGAGTTCGAACCTAAGGCACGCACCTCTAACTTTTCTTATTCATGTGCGTATTGTCTAGTCAACCACTTGCTTAAAAAACGGTGAAGAAAAACATTGTGAGGAAACCAACCGGCATTTCTCGACGGCATGTGAAGCCAAGTCGGAAGCCCATTGGCGGCATAAAAACTGACACCAGGTTAGTCACTAACCAAACGAAAAAGAGGAAGATTTAATAAAGCCTTTAAACCTACCAAACTTCTTAAAACCTTGACAAAACCAATTAGCAATGTCAACCTTCTAATCTTTCTATGACAAGTCACTGACGGCCGAAACCATTATGTCTTGTGTCGACATCGTTTAGATGAATATCTCGTTATGGACGCAAAGAGGCGTCATACGGTGGAACAAGGGTCATCACGTCATTGGCGGAAATGTCACGATTACACGAGGCCTTTATTAAGGTTTTTTTACATAAATATTATGAAAAAATAGTTCCATTGGAAACTTGCGGATAGAGCACAGCCTTGTAGGTACCTCTGAAGATTGAAGCATGAAAGAAAGGTAGTTTTTTCGATGGGATATTGTCTTGTCTGCGAACAAAATTGCAGGTTACAGCTTTTGGGGTTGGATACCTAATAATTTTGTGTAATAGATTTGAATTTTTAGGTTTATAATTTTCTATATTATGAAGTGGAAAAGAAGACGAATGTTCGTTGCTGATTGGTATTTGGTCACTGATTATTGTTTTGTTGGTACGAGTGCATTAACAATAATATTATGCAAATCTAAAAATATTACGTTCCTATTGGGAAAACAGTTGGAAAATTATTTATCCTTAATGCTATTTTTACTAGCATGACCTGAATTTAAATAATAATGTAATTCTTTGATAACGCGTCCTTTTAATCGTGTGTAGTAACGAAAATTGAAAGCTATGATCTATGTTTTATGAAATAATATTTTAAGTTGTCCAGACAGAATTTTTGCCGATCAATAAGATTTGTAAGCTTGTTAAAGATCAGCTTACAAAAATACAATGTCGATTGTCTGTTGCTTATACTTGCTTGAATACTATTTTGTTACATAAATCATTCATTGTAGGTTTTAACTCCATGATGAACAGTTTCAGCGATTTGCCAAAAGAAGGCGTAAGTACTTGAACCAGGATGTATTGTCTAAAACTAAAATGGCTACCATTAGATTGCGGAAATTATCATAAACCACCAAATACTAATTTATTTTTTTGTGTAAAAATGTGGTTGTTTACGTTAGTTGTACCTACGTATCTATTAAACTTTTTATGTCATAATTATTTATGTTCATAATTATGACATTTCCTTTGATTCTCATCATTAACTTAGCACTACGATGAGAATGACGATTTTCTAAAAAAATCCTAACATTTCAAACTTAATTAATAATTATTTCATGAAATTGAGCTCCACAAAGGATATAAAATCAGTTAAAATTGAATGTATCACAAAAACTAAAATTAGTTATTAATGCTTATAATTATATGTTATTATACAGGGTGTCCAAGAACCTGGCGTCCAACTGGATTCCCACGATGCCCCAAGTTCTAACAGTACTCAGAAAAATATTTTAAAAAATCCACCCCATGTACTTACAGAATTATACTGATTTCAAAAAAAAAGGGGAAATGAGCACCCTGTGACATACTTTTGAATGCTGTGACTGCTAATGCTGATAATTTCGATATTTCTTGGAGGTTTTGTAATCTAGGGTATTGCTGTGTCTAAATAGAATGTAAAAATAAAGTACTTATTGTACCATTTTAAAATAAAATATTATTTTAACTAAAGGTGATATGGAAAACTATTGAATTTCGCAACTTTGACCGACTGTAGTGTAAAAAAAATGTACCAAAATAGTATGGCAAGTGACGTCAAATTTTGACGCGTTTATTCCTCTTTTTAAAAAGGTATAATACTTACACATTAATTTGAAAAAAAAAAATTTGATAATATTTTTACTCAACAACCCAATTTTTACGAAGTGCCTACCTACTAACGGTAACTGTCGGACCCTTTCTTATCTTAGAAACTGTTATGTTACTACTATTATTTACTTCGGTTCCAAGAGTAAGCAAGAAGGAAATACACACAGGTAGATGGGTTCCCAGTAGAATAAAAGCAAAGAATGTTAGTTTAAAGATATTTTATTACAATAAATGTTCAAAATGTTGACCACCCGCGGCAATACAAGCTCTCACTCTCCTTAAAAAGGACCGCTTTATGTTTCGCGAGTAACTTTTTTGACGTATCACCTGCACTGCTTGTGTTATCTTCTCACGAAGGTCAGCGATGTCATTAATGGGCTTCGCATAAACGAGCTCCTTCATAGTTCCCCAGAAAAAAAAATCCAGCGGATTTAAGTCAGGTGAGCGGGCTGGCCACGGGATTGTTCCTGATCGCCCAATCCACCTGTTCGGGTATTGCTCGTCCAAAAACTCTCTAACGGATACGCGAAAATGTGCTGGACAGCCGTCGTGTTGGAACCACATATCTGGTGGGGTCTCTTCTAGTAAGTTTGGCAAATCATTTTGAAGAAAATTTAAATATGATTCGCCAGTCAAATTCTCGGGCATCTCAAATGGACCAATAATATTCCCACAGAGAATACCGGTCCACATGTTCACTTTGAACCGGTACTGGGATCTATCTTCTCGCATCAAGTGCGGATTTTCCACATGCCACTCGTGCAAGTTGTGTAGGTTCATGTAGCCATCCTTCTTAAATGTTGATTCATCTGACCACAAAATTTTGTCGATAAAGTTTTCGTCTTCTCGATGTTTTTGCAGGATTGTTTCACAAAACGCGACTCGGCTCGGATAGTCTCGAGGTAAAAGACTTTGCACTCGCTGTACGTGGTACGGATGATATTCTTCTTTTTGGAGAATACTGTGTGCTGTGCTCTTCGGTATCCCCGTATCAGCTTCTATTCCTCGCACAGAGATGCTTGGATTTGCCGACACCGCCTCTAAAACTTCATCGCGTATGAAGTCATTTACGGGTCGTCCTTCACCAGCTACTTGATTGGGGAACCGCCCGTCACATAGTGATCTGTGCACATTAATGAAAACTCGATGGTCGGGATATCGCGTAGCCCTCGGATACCTTTCTCTGTAAAGTCTCGCTGCAGCTCGTCCATTACCTCTACATTCTCCATAAATGTAGTGCATATTTGCGTATTCTTGCGGAGTGTAGGTCGCCATGGTAGCACACACAAAACACAAACTGTCCAAACACAGGCAAAGGTCGTCGTAAAGAGTTCGTTTCAAAGTCCAGAGCACAAAGAGTAATCGAGTCCAATAAACAAAGCTTTAAATCGTAGTACGTGATCAATGGTAACAATAAGAGAGAGGTGCGTAGTAACGGCAGGAGGCAGTGACGCGTACTGACCGTACTGTTATCCTAAATAGCACGATCCCAGATAGCGTCACTATCTATCTCACTCGCACCTCTAACCTTTTTCTCCCTCACTCTTACCTGAATAATGGGGTACCATAAAGAAGAACCAGCAAATCGCAAAGATAGTTTCTGTCTTGCTCCCTCCTGTTGTAATAACGAATCACTATGGTGAGATGCATGCACATACCGTCCCTTACGGTCTAACCTGTTTTTTGAGAGGCCTGTTGTTATTTTTATGAGCATACAATAGTAATTCTTTAGAGGTTAGATTCAATTCGTCGTAAATTTTTCTTTCTAAGAATTCTGTTAGACATCGTAAAAATTGGGTTGTTGAGTAAAAATATTATCAAAAATTTTTTTTTTCAAATTAATGTGTAAGTATTATACCTTTTTAAAAAGAGGAATAAACGCGTCAATATTTGACGTCACTTGCCATACTATTTTGGTACATTTTTTTTACACTACAGTCGGTCAAAGTTGCGAAATTCAATAGTTTTCCATATCACCTTTAGTTAAAATAATATTTTATTTTAAAATGGTACAATAAGTACATTATTTTTACATTCTATTTAGACACAGCAATACCCTAGATTACAAAACCTCCAAGAAATATCGAAATTATCAGCATAGCAGTCACAGCATTCAAAAGTATGTCACAGGGTGCTCATTTCCCCTTTTTTTTTGAAATCAGTATAATTCTGTAAGTACATGGGGTGGATTTTTTAAAATATTTTTCTGAGTACTGTTAGAACTTGGGGCATCGTGGGAATCCAGTTGGACGCCAGGTTCTTGGACACCCTGTATAATTAAATATGCTGTTTAATTTTAGTCAAATCAGTTGAAGATAAACTTGACATTTTAACAATTTAATTATTACGTGCTAGCTAATATGTCTAACTAATTAGCGCCTTATAAACAAGTTAACAAGCTAAAACAATTACCGACCCAATCAACAAATAACTAAGCCATATTCTTAAGATTATAAATAAATAAATAATTACCTCCAATCTGACCTTAAACACTAGATACTTGACACCAAAGGGTTTGACGAGACCTTGTCAGTGACGTCATGACAGTGTCACTTCACGCATGTCAGTCAGTGTTTTTGTCATTCTCATTTCAACCTTGGTGGGATAAAATATTAATTTATTGACGTTTTTGTGTAAGAAGATGAATGACAAATTGATTGGTTAAGCAGTACTTGTTATGTTAAGTGTATACTTGCATGTAATTATGTATTTAGTTTTTATATAAGGTCTTATTTTCTTTTGTATGTTTGTTGGTTTAATTCGTTTTGAAGGAGGTGCTTTGGAAATCTTACGTCACCTTTAAAATTCGTGTTTGCACAAATATCTGATTACTGTCATCATCTTAAGCTGACATCAATCATAAAAGGCGCTGGAGCTCTTTAAGGCGAGTATAGCTGCCACAGCGCCACCATTGAGAAAAAAATTAATAAGTCAGGAGATATGGAACATTTTGAAATTTCCAATGCACACATTTTTAGTCAGATACGGTAGAATTTTTTGTATTAATAAAATCAACACTAAACCTTCTAACTTAACTGCTAATACTGCTGTTACTGTTAACTGCTATAACTTCGAACCTAGGAGGTTTAGTGTTAATTTTATTAATACAAAAATTCTACCTCATCTGACTAAAAATGTGTCGCATCGAAAATTTCAAAATGTTCCATATCTCCAGACTTATTTTTTTTAAATATTGGCACTGCTGGTTAGCAGCTATACTCGCCTAAATTAGAACGATGAACTTTGAACTTATGGGCACAACTAACTATGATAAGCTACAATAAAACAACATAGCTGAAAGAGTCACGTTCGTCTAGTTACTAAGAAGTCATAAATGCGTACAATCTATCTATTATAATTATGTACCCATAAAACATTTATTAAGTTTTTAAAAATAACTTTAACAACGTTCAAGAATAAACTACCATTTTACAACCACGTAGCCTAGCATGTTGGCAATATAATCTAAAATCTCAGTACTCAGAACACCCAACTCTAACACATGCACTGGGAATAAATTACACTCTCATAGTCGGTACAGAACATCTTATTACAGCCATAGGCTTTTCTATAAAAGGGTATTTTACTATGAGTACGATAGTACGCCGACCTTGAAAGCAGACTCCCTTGGTGTGTCGACAACCCCATAGTACGCGCCATGGGATTACTGCACCATGTGCTTTAGAGCGTACGATTTTGAAACGATTCGATTTCGATGCGAATTTGTTTTTTTATAAGGAGATATAACGCCTTTTTCACACCGACGCGACGGTGCGGTAAGCGAAAACCTGGCGGTAACTTGTCAAATTGTACAGAAAATATCGTGTTTCGCAGCGAAATCACTCGATAAGCATCGGTGTGAAAAAGGCGTGGCTTTAGGTTATATTAAGGGTGTATTTCACCAATGATCATACCACATTCAAGAGCTGGGTAGTTCGAAAGAGGTACCGTGGCTCTGGCACGGGCAACTGAAGGAACACGGGTGGGTATTAGTCAGTAAAAGTCTGACACGCCCTCCCGCTCCGCCCAGAGCGGGAGAAGTCATTTGATGATTTCCCATCCACAAAAAAAAAAAAAAGCTGTCAGTGTCAATATGAACAACAATGATGACAATGACAACTCTTAAACGCGGCTAAGTACTGATCGAGTTCATTTTCATTGGTAAAAAACACAGCGAAGCATAGTGTAGGTAGATATCTGTAAGTTTATTTTATATTTGTTGTTAGTCATTAATGTTATAAAGACTGCTAAAATTCTATATTTTATATTTTTTTTATTTGTTGTTTTATTGTATTGGCCATTGAAGTTTTTAAGTATTTATTTATTTATTGCCCTGTTTATATGAATATTGCAGTCAGAAATACAAAAAAAAAACAGGGATTGATTACTGTTCTAAGTTTTAATGTTTCTATGATACATAAAGAATAAAAAATGGCACAAAAAATATACACAGAACAGTTACTCTATTTATCATGTAATATCATATGACTCAGATATCGGTCTCACGAATATCATTGACAATGACAACAAACTATAGTAAGTACATACATAGTAAGTATATAAGCAGGAATATATCGTGACATTGACATTTAGTTTACAAAATGGTTTCGGAATTAGGTAATGAACAGACTTGCATCACGTCACGTGCAAGCGTGCGTGACTTAGAAACACTATTTTAATATTTACAGCCAAGACAAGTCTCTTTTAGACAGTCTATAATAAGTACTTACTTAATTGTGGCTTTCCTAACCGGTTAAGTCAACTACAATTAAAAACGATCTATTGTTATTATTAAAACATCGAGTGACCAGTCGCTTAAATGGCGAAAAAAAAAAAAAATTCAAATTCGAAGGCCGATTCTAAAACGATGATTAAGTAATGACTAAATAGTTTTTCAAAATTGCCAGATTTCATAATAATCTCTTCTCAAATCGACTTTTTCATGCAGATACCTGACATTGGAGCATCTTTTTATAAAACGGTCCTAAAAGGTAAATAAATTGAGCATCATTCAAAACGTTCGATTAGTATTGGAAACCCCGTTTTTTTTGTGCTCCTGATCAAGTAAAGCGTTCTACGTTTAAAATCTATAAATATACCTAAATAGCCGTTTGATTGACAGGTGTTTTGAAGTAAAAACTAAATTGGGCGATAGAACTGGTTATTTAAACTCAAGAGTACGATAGTTGAAAGAGTTTGTAGGTAGGTATGTGCTCTATTTTAATTAGGAAAAAATATATTCTTTATTATAATTCCTTGTTTCAGTCAGGGTTTTATTAATGAAAAAATACATTTTTTGTTCTAAATATTTATGAAACAACCTATCGAATTCTTTACATTAACTATTTCCAAAACCACTCAAAAACATTTTAATTTAAAGTCGCACACTATAACACAGCCCATATATCTTTCAACTTCAATTAAACCAACACTACGCGTTCCATAATCGTATAATCGCACAATATAAAGCGCGCCACAGACGGGGAGGCGTTCAGACGCGCGGGATGCGATCGATACGCCCGTCTGCAACCCCCGCACTGCGGCCTGACCTTGCACCCGGCTTACTGTCGCACGTTTGCGTAAACTGCAGTTACGGGACGTCTGGGTTTGGTTAGGGGGAAGTAAAAGTAAATGTTATTTGAAAAAAATGGTAAGTAGGTACTTACGTGGTTTTAAGAATTAGGTATTGACGATGCGAAATATTCCTGTTTTGAATAAATTTTAGGAATTGAAACTCGGTCCTGTTGTATTATATTTGTATTTGTACCACAGCACAATATCCAAACGACGACAGTAACATTACCTATATACACAAACACAGGATAGGAATCTAATTGAAATAATCACACGAAGATCATTATAATATTTTACATTCAGATTCAAAATCCTAGTCGCTTGTTTTCTGTCATGAAAACATAGACAAACCCTCTAGCCAACTAGGGTTGTCAGAGAACTAATAGTGGGAACCATAGATATTAATTAGGTTCGCCACAAAGTAATTAAAAAAGAAAATGGTTTTTTATAAGCGTTGCGTTGGCTGGTAAAGTTCAGCACCCTAATTGCGTAACACACACACTATCAGTCACAATCTGAATGATTTTGAAGCTTATTGCTAATCCATTGCTTCATTATGTTCGCAAAATTTGTCTGCTCAACAACGTAAATAACGCAATGAATGTTGTTGAACTGTCAAAATGAAAGCCATTGCTACTACATTATGTGTGTTACGTACCCCCCAGGATTTCTATGCGTAAAGACAGAGAGAATAGAGTAGAATACTTAGAATTGAAGTCTAATATCAGCTGGTATTGTTGTTTAAAATAAATTGTATTAAGATTTAGGTATGCACAGTGGGCTGCATCAATTGGGTATCCCAGTTGTATTAAAATTTTAATAGAAATGGGGTACCTAATTGATGCAGCCCAATGTACACCGCCACTGTGCCACTTCTGGCATAAACATGGTGTATTTGCGACAAAAGTACACAATACAGCTTGAAACCGCATTTGGCACAAACACTGGGCAAGATAAATGCTGATTGAGTGTCTCTTTGTGGTCTGCTGCCTATATCCATTGACCGGATTCTAGGTCCATTACATTATAAATATTGGCAACTTAACTTAATGAAATTCATAGGTTTTATTTTTGGCATAGAAAATTTGAGCAATTGCTGAAGAACTACGCAAAATTTAATCTTTTTCAAAATTGACAGATTTCATAACATTCTCTTCTCAAATCTACTTTCTTTTAACTGCTGAAGAACTACACGACTTCATAATCACACGTAATCTTAAGACGAGACGTTACCTATCTGCTGCCGGGGTCGCGAGATGTTTGAAAGAGATACCGTGGCCCTGGCACAGGCAACTGAAGGAACACGGGTGGGTTTTAGTCAGTAAAAGTCTGACACGCCCTCTCGCTCCGCCCAGAGCGGGAGAAGTCATTTGATAATTTCCCATCCACAAAAAAAAAAAATAGACCTTACCTATCTATACGCATATCGGTCAAGAGCCCATAATCTTGACAGTATAAGGAAAAGAAACTAATTCCAAAAGAAAATACAAGAGATCGTTAAAAGGCGTATCTCCTAAAACCAGCTTCGTTTATTTGCCGCGAACTTTCGAGCTCGACACACTTAGTATGGCATCTCTGTGCCATCGCGGACACCGTAAAACTAATTACCATAGGAAATCGTACAAATTATACACCACTGCCATTTGCAAGCAAGAAATAGGTTAAGATATCTCTTTTTGTAAGTGCCGAAGAGATGGCGAAATTGTTGTAAGTGCAAATAAGTGGGAACATTCGACTAAGGCGCTACGTATGGTAAAGTTAGGTGACTTTAATCATGACGATACCTTAAATTAAATAAGGTTCCATAGGTTTTTTTTTTCGTAAAAAACGAACTTTGTCGAATGAAATGTGACTCGTCCAATAAGTGAGTGACGGAATTAGTGCCAGGTGGGAATTTATATCAACTTCTATTGGTCGAGTCACATTGTACTCGTTATATTTCGATTTTTCCGAAGATAAACGATGGAGCATTTGAATGTTATCGTAATATTAATGATTTCGCATTTGCCAGGCTAACCAGCACCCTAATTGCGTAACACATTATCAATCGGAGTTGGTTTCATTTTGACAGTTCAATAAAATTCATTGCGCTATTTACGTTGTCGAGCAGACGAAATTTTTCGAACATATGAAGCAATGGATTAGCAATTTATTTCAAAATGATTCAAATTCTGATCGATAGTGTGTTACGCAATTAGGGTGCTGTTAAATCTCCCTTTTAATCACGTCACATCAAATCGAACTCATTTACGTGATACATGGCATTGGCAGTTTGATTATGGAAATGCTCTCAAAGAATAAAAAAGAAAAAAAATGTCAATTTTCTATTTTCACTGGAACACAGAAGTGATTTCCATACTAAGTTTATCCACTCACGAGCCCATTACTACAAAGTGGTACGGAACGAGAACGATATTTTTATGTTGTGGTCTTCAGAGTACGCGTTGATTTAAAAAGCTTGTAACTTTTATGTCAATGACTATTAACTCCAAAACGGCCGTGTCTCCTCTCATTATAGCGCGGTTTCGCAAGCTCTGAGGTATTAAGAGAATAGAAAAATGGAGTAAAAAACAGCGATTGTCCTGTTAAAACAATGCCTGGTCGCGCGTCGGTGGATGCGATTATGCGACCTTGGCAATCGACGTTTCCGTAGAATGAGTCATGTCGCCGTGTCGCGCGACTTTTTTGTCGTGAAATTGACGCTGGTGTCGATTTACTCGAAATGTATTTTTTTGCTCGGTTGTACTCGTATTTTGTTTGGGAATTAATGTAAATTTTGCGTATTGTGTGATCGATTGTGTTTGCAGTATTCAATTCAGTTTCATGAGTAGAACAAAATTTTATAAAACAGTGTTATGAATTTGTAGCTGCGACAATTAAGCAATTATGATTTTCGAAATGAATGGTGAATTTGCTGACGTTACGACTAATGGACGCTCGAGCAGTTTTAAGCAAAGCGTACCTTAGCTTGGCACAGAGCCGGGTAAACGTCAAGATGAAAAGTGACTTTAGTATTTTGTATTGTACCTAAGGAACACGAACATACATAAGCAACGTCAGGGAAATTAATTGATAAGCAAACAGTTGTATAAAATAGCTATATAGCACGACAAAGTGGCGTAGGGGTCAATTTGCTTAACAAATAATGTCCCACCTGGAAGGTAAGACTTTGGCAAACACGTTATAATTGTTTATTACCTTCCTAAAGGCTTTTTTTCTACACACCCTTTGTTTCAAAACGTATCAATTCCCTACCCAGACAATCTGCTAACTTTTAATCGAATTCACATTCATTGATTCAAATCGTTAATGAGTCTGGAAGCATTTTAATCACCTATTATTATGAATGTGTCTTTTCTATTGCAGTTAAAGAGTTTTATTCTTCATTAATGGTTGAATAGATAACATATTCAGAGCTATGAAAGAAGGATTGTATGAAATGTTTTTATTTTGTGAAAACTTTTTCTTGTCTTTCGCACTTTTCAAGTTTGCAATACCATTTCATTGAGAGGTATTTGAAATAAGCAGCTTTTAGAGGAGAGCAGTGGTGGCCCCGTGGTAGCGGCCCCGACTTACGAGTTGTAAGGTCGTTGGTTCGAACCCAGACAGGCGCTTTACTTTGTGTAAATAATTTCCTGAAAGAATTGACCGTCAGATAAAAACTTACGCAAAATACGCGCATTGATGTGGAGTTGCGGGTAACAGCCCATATTACCTATTAGATAATAACTGGAAAAATTTGAACTATCTACATCAGATAATGGAAAGCCTGTGGAAAATTAGTTATTTTCAATGTCTGCGTTCTAATATTGCATGACATTTAAACACAAGTGTTTAAAATGAATTGCTTATTACTTGTTTAGTAATATTTTGACGATGTCCTTTCATAATTTTAGTAACTACTTTAAGCCTCATTGTGTACGTTAAAATTGATTCACAAAATTGTATAGTTTGTTAATATTTTATTGTCGTTTCGTCAGCCAGCTTGTGCAAATCTAAAGAAGAATAAACATTTAGGCAAGGTACTCGTATATGTTAGCAAACGTTTAAATGTTAAACTGTAGTTTACTTGAAGATAAATTATCCTTGCCAATATGTGACCTATCCTAAGTAGTTTTGTATCTAACGCAAAAGTACTTAAAATAAGTCGTTAACTGTCGTGAAGTAATAAAAAACTAACACCACATGACGACGTGTTTGCACGATGCGGTTACAAGTAATAATATGTAAAATCAATCTGCCTTGCCTTTTCCCTATTATATTGGGGTCGGCTTCAAGTCTGACCAGATGCAGCTGAATACCAGTATTTTACATGGAGCGACTGCCTGTCTGACCTTCATAACCCAGTAACTTGGTACACGATACCCCTTGCTATGACTGGTTGTCAGACTGTCAGGCTTCAGACGACCCGTAACGACTGACAGCCGGGACCAACGGCTTAAACTGCTTTCCGAGCCACGGACGAATCTTGGTATGTAAAGATGGTCACCCATCCACGGTCAACCCCGGCAAGCGTAGCTTAACCTGATGGATCGACCCGTGCGGCTGTTATTACTTAGCCACGAGCTCCTCTTTACTTAGCCACGAGCTCCTCTTTATCTGCAAGATTATCACTGCAAATAAAATATGCTTTTAATTATTACTCTTGTCAGAGAGAGGTCCATTGCATTCCACAGTGAACAATATCAGCAGTTATGATCTGCAGAATACACACCATTTACAGACACACAATCAACTTTTAATTCCCTCAATTTATTGTCTTCCACGAGGCAATAAAAATACGCATTAAGGGGATACATCGATAATTTTATGTTTTTAAAATTCCTATAAAACCGAATGTAATATGGTTAAATCATTATTTGGATTTTTCGTAATCATGTGTTATTTGACTATATTATCTAATGCTGTACTCATAGATAGGAGAAAGAAGTTTTTTATATTTCTATGGTTGTACTAAAATCGATACATGAATACCTACTTGACAGTTTTTGAATAGAAAAAAATTTCAAAGTAGCATCGTATATTTTTCAGTTTTATACGAATAAGCGTAATCAGTTCCTTACTGTGCCGTAAAATTGGCTTATCGAAGATATTTAAATATGTTACGAACTTACTAAGCTAAAAATTGATTTAAGTAAGTATAGCATTTTGTCATAGTATTTAAGCGAAGCGTGTTTCGCGTGAGAGCCTTCTATCTCGTGCGTCAAACAGACAGCCATGACGCCATTTCACTTACACACCGAGCTGAACCACGCTTCGATGTATCCTCTTAATCGTAAAAACTCAATCCCTGCCAAGACTTAGGTAACTAGTCTATTTAATCCGTCAAGTTACATGCCAAGTTTAATGTATGTTGGGCTATAAACTTGGTCCTTTTATTAAGTTACTACGGCATGAAATGTCCTCTGCTGCCAAGTTAAATTGCTGCCATGTCAGTTTGAAACTTTATAACAGTTTTTTTTTATTATTTGTGTGGTAGACGGTAGCGTCGTCTGAACCAGACAGAATGATGGATATCGATGGGATATCGTAGATAGCGGCCATTAGTTGCAAGTACATTTTAGACTTAATGTTCCTTTTTTGCTAATTGGATGTGATTTGATGGTCTAGTTTCTCGATAATAAAAGCTAGCTAGGTGTTAAGCGGGCTGTTACGTATTGACCAAATATGAGACCAAATTTTTAAGAAAATTAAATGAAAACATGCTTTTTTGAAAAATGTAATCAATTAGCGGACTAGTAAATAATATTAATTTTAAAAATTAATGATTAAAAACACATTTTTACTGTGGCATTTATCTATTTCATCTCAAAAACGAATACCTAATAATTTTTGAGCTTTCATTTTAAAAATTTGGTCCCGTATGAGCGAGAGAGGTGATAAAATGAAAGCCCTCTTAAAATGATAAGCTAATGTTACTAGTAAAACAGATGTGATGTTATATTATGTTGCCAGGAAGAAAATGAAAATATTCTTCTATAGTATAAACGGGGAAAAAGAGAAACTTACCTATAAATTATTTCTGTCGAAAACAGCTCAACAACAAAACTTTACCTCTATCACATCAAATCTAACACATCGTACAGTCGACCCACCAGCGAGTCAACGAACTCCTGAAAATTTCGACCATAAACAGTTGAGTGGAAGTTAAAACTTGCGCGGTAGGGTGTACGCCGATTATTAAATTCCTGGCTATCCTATGCAAGGGGAAGCTACGCCTGAATAGAGGTATGAATAGTTTGCATTCGTAAGCTACTGGTTTTATAATATTAATTTTTATTATTTGACTGTAGGTAAGGAAAAGAAAAGGATGTTTTGAATACATATAGGATTAGGTCTCGTGTGCCACTAGATGATTTTAGTTACCTACTTCATCTTTATACAGTGTTACTTGTAATTCGACGTAACCCTGTATATAGATGAAGTAGGTAATTAAAATCAGAGGAGCTCGTGGCTAAGTAATAACAGCCGCACGGGTCGATCCATCATGTTAAGCTACGCTTGCCGGGGTTGTCCGTGGATGGGTGACCATCTTTACATACGGGTCCTCAGAAGCCCGAAAGTCTGACAACCAGTCTTACCAAGGGGTATCGTATTACCCAGTTACTGGGTTGTGGAGGTCAGATAGGTAGTCGCTCCATGTAAAATACTGGTATTCAGCTGCACCCGGTTAGACTGGAACCGACCCCAACATACTTGGGAAAAGGCTAGGCAGATTGATTGAATAAATAAGGGGCTCGCTCATTATTTTCCTTCGCCGATGTCAGTAATGTTTGTGATACACTTAGAAAGTATATTTAAATTTGAAAAAATCACTTTGGTATTGTTACCGGATTTGATGGAAAACATCGTAAGGACACGACTTATAATAATTATTATATGTCTGGAATCGCCACTCCGGCTTGAGCTGCCTCCTCTGAATGATAAGGCTTTTGCCCTGTGGCCTGTAGTGGGAGAGTTGCATTCTGGTTTTATAGTGTTATTTATTATTATTATTTGCTCATTGTTTAGGTAGGCTTGAATATTTAATATGACTTGATTATACTGGGTGGCGCAAAACTAATGACACAATTTCATTTAGCTGTTTATACTACACGCAATATTTTTTTAGAATATATATTATAATAAATAGACCTGTACCCATACGCAGAGTGGCTTCATTTTTTTGTTATGATAGTCAATTTTCATTAACAAATAAAGTGAAAAAAAAAAATAATATAAGTACTTACTTTTTGCCATGATAAATACGGTTTGCATTTTGAGTATGCAAGTGCATACCTACACTAATTCGCAAACAAATCCATAGATCATCTCCTTTCTTAGCAAAATCTTGGCGTCCGTAAACGTTCAATAAATCTTGCAATAAAATGAAATGAGAGTTATGCAGCGCTAAGCTTATGAGTTATTAAACTTTTATGATTTAAGTTACAGGAAAACATAAAATCTGCAGTAATCTAGATGTTAAGTAAGTTATTATAATATTATTGAAAATCCTAGTTGATGGGTTTTTGAAAGATTGTTTAAATAACTCGGGGTCATGGGCCCCCCGGACCTCTAAAAGAGGTGAGGGCGAAAGCTGACTCGCAGAGGCCCATATACCAATTTAAATGAAATGAGACCTGAAATGAGTTTAAATGAATGACATCAACTGACGATTATCCCTGCTTGGACTATCCAAATGCACCAACAACCCCGGTTCAGGACTATTGCAGAACATGGAACCAAAAGATATTGAACTACGGGGCTTGGGAGGCTATACAAATATAATTGTTATGAAAGGGAAAACCCTTGTTGTAAATTCAAATAGGAAAATCTGCCAAAGGAAAACAATTCTAATATTCATGGACTAGGCAATAATCACGAATCTATGGAAGTGTTAAAGAAGTAAAAGTAGGCAATAATAATCATAATAGCTCGTCTTCACGTATTGCAATATAATATGCCGTTCACTTCATAACATTAATTAGACGTTTAATTCTAATATCATGAATACGAATGATGTGTAAGAAGAATTTATTAATTCTAATCGTGAGGCTTATCTCGCGATTTAAACTCATTAAAATAAAATGAATTTGTTTTAAACATGAAATCGATGATTATCTTGGAATTTTACAGGTTAATTAGCATTTATTATGTGTTACACCACAGAATTAGTTGATATTGGGTATTGGGTACCAAAAAATCTATTGAAAGATAAGCTAACTAAAGGATAACGTTTATCTGAAGAATAAATATGACAGTTTGATATATTTTCTTACACAACCATTCCAAAGAACCTAGAACGCAAGGGGTAGGTCCGCACACAAAATTACAAAAAATAAAAAAGTAAGAGCCGGAACGCGCGCGCTGTCATTGTTCGTTCAGGCTCACTTTCGTGCAATCGGACAATCCTGGGTTTTCGTTCGGGCTCACTTTCATGCAATGGTCGCGCGAGTGGATACAAAAGCTGTCAAACCGCCATATTATTTGTTCCTTTAATAAAAGTTATCTGACGGTTGAAAAATTAGCCCTAAGGACGCTGATACAAATGGGTAGTCAAATCATTACTTTTTTTACACAAAAGTATGTTTATTAAATAAAATGCTTTACATTCTTAAAATGTTTTCTGGCCAAATTGTTGATAGATGTGCATGGTACGATTATGAAGTATAAATATAATTTTAAATCGAAGTAAAAATTTTCAGTCCGGTACATTTATTGAGAAACTGTACCTATCTAAAATTATATTTATAGTTCAGAATCGTACCATGTACATATATCAACAATTTGGCCAAAAAACATTTTAATAATGTAAAGCATTTTATTTAATAAACATGCTTTTGTGTAAAAAAGTAATAATTTGACTACCCATTTGTAACAGCGTCCCTAAGCCAACAAAATTCTTTGTAGGTTTTGCAATGATTATAAAAATGTAACTTGACTGAAAATATTTTTGAAAGACAACGCATGAATGAATGAGATGGGTTGATCATTATTAATTTCAGTTAGGTACTTATAAATAAATAGAACTAACTGATGCCAATGTCAACATTTATCAAAAGAGATCGCATTCGCTTGTTTTTTTCGAATTAATTCTATTATCGGTATCTTCAACTTTCACTGTCGTATTAGGTGATTTGATAATATTGATAATGTCAGATACGCGTTATGATAAACTGATTATTTAAGTCACTACTTTCTTTACACAGTTATTTGATATAAAAGTCTTTTAAATAAAATCGTTTATGAATAGTGCACGGGAACGTGATCTGTAAAGTAAGTCAATTTGTGGAAATAACTAGGTTTTGTGGTATCGTTATGTGAATAGTATGCCAAGTACGCGTACAATATGAAGCAATAAGTACCTAGTTATGCATTTCTTTAATTCATTTCAATACTTATTTAGTTCGTGCACGCAAGGATATGTGACTATTTTGTGTTTGCTAGACCATATTTTGAAAATCTTCAGCATCTCATCCCGATACTCATATAAACTTAGGCCAAACTTGATCTAAACTTAAAATCCGAAGAAAGATTTCTTGCTGAACATTAAAAAAAAACATACTGATAGCACAACCACACTTTTAATAAAACACAAACCAAACCATTCCACTCTGAACGATCGATACAAAACTCGTCTACGAAACAGGTATTATAAACTTTTTCTAATAATTAATTAAAATATTCACGCTAGCCGCAACAAGTGTGCCGTAGTAAATCAAGTCCTTGCATTTGGCATTGACATTCAGAGCGCCACCGCGGTCGGATGTATAGCGGTGTTGTGTCCGGTTGCGCAGACGACAAACACACACACTCACCCCACAACATCAATAGCACACACACACATGTAGGAAGTGTGCATTTAATGTATTTTTGCCTTATTTGGGTGAGTGTTGTGTGAGGGTAGATAAGCAGGTGATGCGACAGGAAGAGGTCTACGTACTGTGATTGGCTGTGTTTATAAATGGTGGAATATTTGATGTCATTGTATGGATGTTAGCACTGTTTTGGTAGATTTTGGCGAATTATTATCGAAGCGGCAACTAGAAGCCTACAGAAAGGAGACCATTTTTGGTCTCTCTATAACAGCAAAATTAAAATCTCAGTACAATGGTTAAGATGACATTAGGAGATCTGGAAATGTTATCAAGATGACAAAACCTCCGCATAATTTGTTATGTACCAACTCGTCTTTTCCATAGTTACGAGTACCTACCAACTTACATACCAAGCTAAGTTACAAGACCCAATAAGTCCATCAATATGTTTAGGTGACGTAAAAGTAATTTCGTACATAGTTATTATAATTTCGCACACAAACTCACTCAACATTTAAATACACCCACAAAATACAAGGTGTAACTTAAAAACGCACGTCTTTAGGGGTCATTGTACTCATCATTAGGAACAACTTTTACAATGCATTTAAAAAATCATCTGTTCCCTACATTTTGACGAGGTAAATGTAGGGACTAGCTGACTTTTTTCGCGATTTCAGGTTTGGTCTCATAGTAAAAGTTGTTCATAATAATGAGTGCATTGACCCCTTAAGAGGTTGTGCGTTATGTAAGTTAGGTACACCTTGTATATTTTACTACGTTAGGATGTATATGATGATAATTGCCTAACGGTATATTGCATTAAGTACAGATTAGTATTCTAGACTCTTAGTAAGTGCTCGTTTAGTATCCGTTTATTAGATACACAGGTGAATACAGGTTATTTTAATATGGATGTTATATTCTTGAGGTGTGATGTGAATAGTTAATTAAGGAAATGTAAGGATTTTGATATTTAATTAGGAATAAGAACAATGTTATAAATTTAATTTAAAACATTTTAGTTTTTATTTAATTTAAATCAGTTAGCTATGAGGGTTGCGAACCCAAACACGCACTTTTTTGTGTAACTTATTTCATCACCGCTGTTCTCAAAACGGTGAAGGAAAACATTGTGAAGAAACCGGCATGTCCTAGAGCAAAAAAATCGAAGATAGGTGACATCCATCAACCCGCAATGGGCCCGCGTGGTGGATTGCGGTGTACTCCCTCTCACGGAGAGAAAGACAAAAAGAATATTTATAAGGAGGCCTGTGTCCCAGCAGTGGGAATACTATGGGCTGATTATTACGCTTGTTTTAATTGTTTACACTAATTCTTTTACTTTTAAATGTTTTATAAAAAAATCGCCTTGATATTTTTAACCAAAGGAGGAGGTTCTCAATTCGACACGTATCTTTTTTTAATTTTTTTTTTTTATGTTTGACCACGCATAACACTTTACAGAGTTGTCCGATTTGATTTTTTTTTTGTTTTATTCGAGAGGGTATACCTCAAAGTTGGTTCCATATAAAATTGATTAACTTTGCTTGGGTAGTTTTTGAGTTAGCTTCAATAATACTTATTTTTCCCCCACTTTTATATGGATGATGTTCTAGTTTCTTTTGCAGGTAGTGGTATTAGAATTTGTGTGGGGTAGCTACCAGAACTAAAAAGTGAAAAATAAAAACTTTTTTACAAAAAAATACAACCGACTTCCAAAAACAACACTACGAAGTGAAAAATAACTTTAATTTCGGAAGTCGGTGGCAAAAAACTAAAATACACATAACCAGACACCGACTTCCGAAATTAAAGTTATTTTTCACTTTGTGGTGTTTATTTTTCACTTTGTGGTGTTGTTTTTGGAAGTCGGTTGTATTTTTTTGTAAAAAAGTTTTGGTCCTCTTAGTTTTAACCAATGCTCTGTCCTGTAAGTTTACTTACTCATGCCTACCGGCGTTACTTCTTACAATCAATGAAATTATTATGAAAAACATGACCTTAGTATCAAATGAAACAACCGTTATTTTCACACAAAACATAAACATCTTTTACATCAATATTCAATAAACGATGACTCATATTACAAAGCAATATTTTTACAATATACCCAAAATCGTACTCATAATTTCCACTATAATTTGACCCTCACTTACATACAACTTATATTTGAACAGAGATCTTAGAAAACTGGCTGATTTTTAAATGCAAGGTGTGCAAAATAAAAAGCTGGGTA
The DNA here is from genome assembly GCA_946251885.1 of Cosmia pyralina. Lineage (NCBI taxonomy): Eukaryota > Metazoa > Arthropoda > Insecta > Lepidoptera > Noctuidae > Cosmia > Cosmia pyralina. Next base: position 25,119,604 of record OX276344.1, read on the forward strand.
GACAAATAACTGATTGCGAATACAGTAAATTGACATGATTATATTCATTCTTTATGAATGAATGAATGAATGGCTACACCCACGAGGTTCATTCACATACCGTGATGGACTTGTGTGAGCCGTTAAGGCGTGTGCCCATGATTGCGTACGATACGGTTTTACACTTTCACTTTAATATCGGATCAGCAGATTTTTTTGAATGAAGAGATGAATGTAATTATTCCCAGTCTTAATTTTTGAGTGACCTGTTATTTAGGAGATAGAGGTAATGGAATTTGTAGGGTAGGTACAGAGAGCAAATAGAAGCAAAAAAGGTTTTTTGGACCTGAATAATTAGGCAGAGATTTTAAATTAGGTACCCTGTGGCTCAGTAATAACAGCCACACGGGTCAATCGATCTGGTTAAGCTACGCTTGCCGGGGTTGGTCTGTAGATGGGTGACCATCTATACATACTAAGAGTCCTCCGTGCCTCGGAAAGCACGTTAAGCCGTTGGTGCTATCATTCGTGGATCTTTGGTAGTCATTACGGGTCGTCAGATCAGAAGCCCGAAAGTCTGACAACCAGTCTTACCAAGGGGTATCGTGTTACCCAGTTACTGGGTTGTAGAGGTCAGATAGGCAGTCGCTCCATGTAAAATACTGGTATTCAGCTGCATTCGGTTAGACTAGAAGCCGACCCCAACATAGTTGGGAAAAGGCTAGGCTAGTTGATGAATGTTGTTATTTTTCATTTCAAAATTCCACTCTTTCTTTTCACAAACAGTGGAGTGCCTAATGAAGTTTATGTTTCCATCAATAGGTATAGTGTAATGGATACCCACACCAGCTGGTACTTAATAAACGAAACGATATCTGTCGCCCACGATACCTCTGATTTACCGCTGACTCTGATCTAGTTGAAAACGATTCTACTATCCGGTCACACTCTAGCTGTAAACAAGTACCTATTATGTTTATAATTTATGCATCTTATGTTGCTATCATTTCGTGGAATACTTTGATTAAAATCTTTCATTTGAACTCGTAGGTACCTACTTTGTTTTTTCTTCATCTGTGATAGGTCATTTCATTTATTTACCTATCAAATTTTTAAATTTGAGTCGGTCAAAATATCTAGATTATTTTCAATTTTTCACTCCGAAAAACTTGCAGGCTGAGGATTTCCATTTTAATTTAAGACTGACATCAGTTACTTGGCTTTTGGCCTAGAAATGGATATACTTTAAAATTCATCTTTTTTAAGGTTCCGTACTTCAAAAGGATAAAACGGAACCCTTCTTATAGGATCACTCGTGTGTCTGTCTGTCCGTCCGTCTGTCACAGCCAATTTGCTCCGAATCTACTGGGCCGATTAAGTTGAAGTTTGGTACTCATATGAATTTCTATGACCCAAATACGTACAGGTAAAGTAAATAAATGAATTATGAATATGGGGTCACTTTTGGGGGGCAAATAAGAAAATTAAAAAAAAAATTTTTGCAAACTATACCGTGTTACATATCAAATGAAAAGACTTACTGTGAGGGTCTCAAATATACTTTTTTTATAATTTTAAAATAAATTGTTTTAAAGTTATTTAAGAAAATAGACGAAAATTGACCATTTCCCCACTTCTTATCTCCGAAACTAGTGAGCCTAAAACTTTGAAAAAAATATAGAAAATAGATCTTTATCTGTAGATTACAGGAAAACCTATAAAAAGTCTGTGGTCTTAAAATAACATGGTAAATCTCTCAATATTGTGAGTACAAACTTGCATTTACAGTTGGAATGTACGGAAGAACATGTTTTTCAACTACAATGTTAAGTTTGTTCTTGGAATAATTCATCCCAACTACGGAACCCTTCATTGTGCGTGGTCCGACACGCACTTGGCCGGTTTTTTGTAGATCCATTTGATAAATAAAAAAAACCAATCTTTTTCAGCTTAGAATATGCCTGTGACAAACATGACATGACACCGTTGATCTAGGTAACCAGGTACCTACACAAGTATCTATGTTATTGTACACGTCTTCGCAGAATCCTAGCGAGTATCACTTACATCTCGTAACTTGAGATTTTGTACCACTTTTAAGTAAAGGTCAAAGTATTTCGGTGGGAAAATATTCTTTGGTCAACGACATCTATGTGTAAAGATGTAGATGGTAGAGAAAAGTTATGGTAAGACAACCATTTGACAGTAAACAAGGTTTGTTTAAAACGGTACCAGTGTTTTTATTTGGCATTGTTGGCATAATATATATCTATATATTATTATATAAAAATCAATTGCTGTTCGTTTGTCTCGCTAAAACTCGAGAACAGCTGGGCCGGATTGAATATTTTTTTTGTTTTATTCTTTTTACTGGGGTGATCTAAAAGAGAAAAAAAAAATAGGAAAAAAAAAGAAATTGAAATTTTGACAGGACGTCTGGCGAGTTGTTTAAAACGGTACCAGTGTTTTTATTTGGCATTGTTGACATAATAGATATTATATCATAAAGATAGATATATAGAATACTCTTTATTAGGCACACTATAAAAATTATAAATATAAATGTAGAAATTTTACACAGGGTGACACAATACTGTTGGTAGCAGTGGTGTACTATTTACATATACAATAAATAAATACATACATATATTAAACTTGAAAAAGCATATAATAGACGTCAAGGCTGATCTAAAAAAACACAAAACAATATTCATCCCAAGAAGTACCTACATAAGATACGATTTTTTAGAAAAAAATACTTTGCAATTTCTAGTCAATATTCAAGTACAATATTATAACAACAAATAACCGATGGAATTCATTTATTTGTGGTCGTGGTGAACAAGAATGTAGAATAAGACTGTATTTTTTCTAAAAAATCTTTGGTAGGGATTCTTACTTGGGACATATATTTTTTTTTGTATTTTTTTGAAAGAAAGAAAGAAAAACACAAAAACAAAAGAAAAAAAAAATAAAATAATGTTTTAAAACAATAGTGTGTGCCTCACGGCTGCGTCAAAAAGGTGAACGGTAGTAGAACGGCCTTATAAGATCTATTATATGTTATTTCTAGGTTATCCATTATTTACTGGACACCCTGCATATACTTATACAATATTATACATGAAACAAAAGCCCGAATCCCGAACTCTAAGTATCAATTAGATTTGCTTATGTTTTTCTTGGTGACTTAGAAAGTACAACTTATACCTACCTACATGTGACATATAACATACTTTAAACCCGCATCTCCATCTCGACGGTTTTACATGTCAGCAACATTTGATTGCACACGTAGTAGCAATTCGCTGGCGCCTACGATGGTTATCAAGTAACCTGATTCTATCATTTGACACCAGCAACCCGTGTGGGTTGACAACCAGCTGACTACACAACATTCTAGTCCTATTCCCACGTACACATGAAACAAAACATCACCGTTATTTGCGAATCGGTAAAAATTGCGAATAATTTCTATAGGTACATAATGTGCTGGTATAGGTAAACTTTAAACACTAACCAAGTACATAATTTGTTCTGTAAAGACTCCCGCAGACAGATGCAATGCGACAGAGCGACGCGACTCCAGTAGAACAATTTCTTTGAAAACTTCGTGGCATTTTTTCTACAAGACTCGCATCGTCGCGTCACGTCTGTCTGCGGGAGCTTTAAAGCATAGTTGATTCAGCAGTACGGGTAGGACAACGACTTTGATGTCTGTAGACCACCTTTTACAGAACTGCTTGATCAATGTAACCGTTCCTAAGTAAAATATCTAGTCACTCACTATTTCAGGATTGCTTGGTTGAATTGGTGACTAACAATCTGTCAAATCAATCATGAGTTTCATGAGATACTAATTATTGATACCTACTATACTACAGGATATAAAACGGTTCCATGGCCGTTTGACAGACAACGCATAGCCACACAAACACTGATGGTAGAACCTTGCGATTTGAAGAATATTTTCTTTACAAGGAAAAAGTCTTTCATATAGTGCGGGTCGGGTCGGAAAACGAACCCGACCCACTCGCGTTTTGTGTGTCGTCGCCCATTTAAATACTGGTTAAAAGACCCGCCGTACTACCAAAGAATAATAAATATACAGTACTTTATCTTCATAGAAAACGGCCAAAACGACGCACTTCGAAATCTCAATCAGTCTCAGTTACGTTAGTTCGGGCGCGCGGCAGTTACGCACCGAGTAATAAAGCCTAAGCCAAATTAACTGTCAGTCAGTCTGCACTACTAACTGCCTGTCATGGATATGTTGCTTCAATCATACGCTACGGCATCATTTTAGAGACTGAAAGCTAGAGCAAGCTCTAGCAATACAGCCCAAGCCAAATTAACTGTCAGTCAGTCTGCACTACTAACTGCCTGTCATGGATATGTTGCTTCAATCATACGCTACGGCATCATTTTAGAGACCGAAAGCTAGAGCAAGCTCTAGTAATACAGCCCAAGCCAAATTAACTGTCAGTCAGTCTGCACTACTATCTGCCTGTCATGGATATGTTGCTTCAATCATACGCTACGGCATCATTTTAGAGACCGAAAGCTAGAGCAAGCTCTAGCAATAAAGCCCAAGCCAAATTAACTGTCAGTCAGTCTGCACTACTAACTGCCTGTCATGGATATGTTGCTTCAATCATACGCTACGGCATCATTTTAGAGACCGAAAGCTAGAGCAAGCTCTAGCAATAAAGCCCAAGCCAAATTAACTGTCAGTCAGTCTGCACTACTAACTGCCTGTCATGGATATGTTGCTTCAATCATACGCTACGGCATCATTTTAGAGACCGAAAGCTAGAGCAAGCTCTAGCAATAAAGCCCAAGCCAAATTAACTGTCAGTCAGTCTGCACTACTAACTGCCTGTCATGGATATGTTGCTTCAATCATACGCTACGGCATCATTTTAGAGACCGAAAGCTAGAGCAAGCTCTAGCAATAAAGCCCAAGCCAAATTAACTGTCAGTCAGTCTGCACTACTAATTGCCTGTCATGGATATGTTGCTTCAATCATACGCTACGGCATCATTTTAGAGACCGAAAGCTAGAGCAAGCTCTAGCAATAAAGCCCAAGCCAAATTAACTGTCAGTCAGTCTGCACTACTAAACTACCTGTCATGGATATGTTGCTTCAATCATACGCTACGGCATCATTTTCTGGGGCTACTCTTTAGAAAAAGAGCGTGCTTTCATAGCTGAAAAACGTCGTATTAGATCGATGTGCAGTATGCACCAAGCTAATTCATGCAGACCAAAGAGGATGCCCATTTTCTTAAGACATTTGGGCCCCTAAAAAAGTACGAGTACGAGTTACCCAGCGGCCGTAGGTAATTAATTCAAGGTCACTGCCCAGATAAAATACTGTATCATTATTTTACTGTGGTACTACTGAGTCGACCCGCGCCCGACCCGACTCGTTGTCTGTGTGTTATGTTATGTTGTGCTTTATTATCTTATACCTACCCTTTAACTACTCTAGGGCAAGTTAGTTGCCGTTCAAAACTGGTACAGCACGTACAATAAATTTGCAGGTGCAATATAATCGCATTCAACTCTATACGAACGAATGAAATAGCTTAAAAAAAATCTTGAAGTTTACGAACGAAGTCACAAACAAAAACATACATTACGGCAGAAGTAAATACAAAATCAAAATACATTTCGGCTCATATAGAGATGAAAGTGTATAGAGCATTATGTTTTATGGTGTAAGAGTAATAACATCGAACATATTCATGGTGAAAGTTCTCTGAATGAAAGCAGAAGATTTATGAGTTGATGGTTAAGTTTGATAGCGGATAGATGGTGACGTATTGGGATCGTGTGGGATAATATAGAGTCGGAAGTAAGTTTGACTTGTTCAGTCAAAACATCAATCTGCCTAGCCTTTTCCCAACTATGTTGGGGTCGACTTCCAGTCTAACTGGATGCAGCTGAATACCAGTATTTTACATGGAGTGACTGCCTATCTGACCTCCACAACCCATCAGTAACTGGGTAATACGATACCCCTTGATAAGACTGGTTGTCAGACTTTCGGGCTTCTGACGACCCATAATGACTGTCAAAGATCCACGGATGACAGCCGGTACCAATGGCTTAACGTGCTTTCCTAGGTACGGAGGAGCCTCGGTATGTAAAGATGGTCCGGCAAGCATAGCTTAACCTGATGGATCGACCCGTGCGGCTGTTATTACTTAGCCATGAGCTCCTTAGTCAAAACATGTTATCGTAAATTAATGTTGGTGATTTTTTGTCCAAGTTAGGTTAGGTTAAGGCTTCTGATGTGTTTCTAATGAGGTCATAATTGTACGAGGTACCAATAACTTTAAAAATGATCTGGATACTTCTAACCTCGTTTTTTTCAGAACAGATAGCAGAAAAAAATACTCTCAATATTTTCCAATCCCAAATAATTAACTGAAATTGTACACCTAACCGTTTTTTTTTTTTTAGAAACAAGTGTTTGAGTGTGATAGTAGATGAGTATGTAACTCATCTGATATCAAAATATTCCAAGTGTTGTACTATTACCAATTTTTACGGTGATGGTGCTTATTGGATAACGTCTGAAATTTCAGACGTTATCCAATAAGCACCATCACCGTAAACATATATTATGGCCTGATTGGACTGTGACACGATGAGTTAAAGATGAAAAATAAATATATAAATATATTTATTTGTCCTAATATCAAAATAAATCATCTTTAACTCATCATGTCACAGTCCAATCAGGCCATAATATGTAGGTCTATATACCAAGCTGCGCTACTAACTTACTATGGTCATTTAAATCAGCAAATCATGTCTCATTTGAGAGTGTCATCATGTCAAGTATAAAAACGACATATAATTATAAATAAGACATCAATTCAAGTTGTCAGACATACTGACATTGGTGCCGATTCTCTTGTGAACGCACTAAACTAAAATTAGAGAATCGCTATCTTTTACTAACAGGCAGCGCGAGAAAAGGACGGCTATAGCTATGAACTAAGTTGGAGATGTCAAACTAGTTCACGCCTTGCGCTTCACCGTGTTTTTAGTCGACATGTTTTTACGTGTCGTCTAAATGTCTATGGAAAAATTAGTTCTAACTAATTTGACAGCTCTAATTTACTTCCGTCCCTTTCTTGTCATAATAGAGAGAAAAAGTTAGCAACAGCCTAAATTAAGTTTAGTTTGTGCACAACAGAATCGGCACCATTGTGACACTTATTAAATTCAAAGAAATTACATTCTATTTCTTTTCTCGGAAGCTTATCTTTGATGTGCCAAAAAAAATTGTACGTAGTGTGTCATGTAACGCAGCATTGTATACTGACCTTTCCCCACGACGTAGTTCGCATGAAAACCTAACCCTTTGATTGAAACCTTTAAGGGTTGAATCCCTATTTTTTTTTCTTATTTACTGTTCTTAATGAATACAAAATTTTCTAGGCTTTACAGTTCCGGGGAAAGACAGTTAACACTTTGAAGATCACTAAACGCCCCCAGACGTAATAACAATTAAACTTCTATTGTGTCTAATAGTTCAGTGTCCTTTAATCGATTAAGTGTAAGCTAGCTTTTTAGGGTTCTAAATCCAAACGGTCCAAACGAAGCCCTGTTTTTTAAAAAAAAATATTGGAAAACAAAGGAATGAGAAGCCACCAAAGTCAGCTTTTTTTTTTACAAAATTTTGTTCCAAAGAAGTTTTTACTCCCCACTTTACTAACAAATGCCAATATATTGATAAATCAGATTTGGTACGGAACCCTAAATGTGCGAAGTCCGACACGGCCGGTTTTTTTATGACATTGTTATTGGTCGATAGATTAAATCCAGGGAAACTGAAGGTAGTGGGTTGTAATACCCGCGTTACCTTTTATAGATAAAAGTAATTTAACTACCAGCTGTGAGGAAAATCGTGCCATTTTTCATCGTCCTCTCATTTCTTCTATACTTCCTGTATTTGGTGTTGTAACACAGACGGTGGTGGTTCGTTAGTGGAAAGTGCTGTTACAGTAAAGTTACATATATAAACTCACGCCTTCTTCGTATGGGGGTAGGCAGCAACTACAGAACGCCACCTGCTACGATCCTTCCATACTCCTTTTGCCTCGTTTAAGTTCATACGTCGAACGCACACGCACCGGTTACGAGTATGACGCACCTGACCTTATAATAATTATAATTCGCCATGGCGACAAGAAGTAGGTAGTATTTCAATCTGCCCAGCCCATAGATATATGAAAGAAGGAGATATGCCCGGTAGTTGAAAATGTATCAGAACCCGATGTCGCTAGGTTGGCCCCACCACCGCGCCACTACTACACATGTAGTTCAATAAAAGCAATAGATACAAAGTCGCGCACACACTTGCAATTCATAAATCAGAACATACTACACAATCAATTATAAACCTTAACTCGTCACACACAGCGTGCATTTACCATGCACCGTACAACTTACTCACACAAAAACATCTGTCGCTATTATTGTGTTGTGCAAAAAGCAATTTATTTTACATATACGCTAGTGATTGACTAAAACGGAAAGTTATCGATACTTCCATTTATTACTGTACAAGAAAAATTTGGGGTCCTGAAAATAAAATAAAAAATGATATGTCCAGAAAGTATTATACATTTTAAATAAAAAAAAAATGTATATTAAAAAAAAAAACACGAATCAATAAATTAAAACAATCCGGTTAAGTTGGTTTAGGCTGTGAAACCATAGGAATTGTTGAACCCTGTTATGATGTGTTTACTCACTGACCTGTAAAGTGGAGGTATTTTTTCAGTACTTGACGTACTCTTAATTTTGGGATGGGAAGGTAGTGGTCAAAAAGCCTGCGAGTTTTCTTTAGAGGCTGGAACATTTCTGCCTTAAAGTGAATTGAGCATATGGTGCTATATTTTGTTGGGAACCAGTTAGGTGGCCTTACTGTGGCATCAATCCATTCTTATTTTGTATTTGTATCTTTTGGGAAGCTAAAAAGGTACTATAAGAACTTATTTATCATTTACATAATAAGTATCTTAAGCTATAGTCTATAGTCTAGGAACTAGTTGGCCGCTGAGACAGGGGTGAGGCGGCGGTTCGCAACGCACATACTGAGTAATGCGCCCCTGCTCCTCCATCCCACCGCTCACATACCTAAGGCGTGGTCTATGTTACGTATGTGTATCAGTCTTTATAAAATATATATTATCTGTGGTATTTCCGGATCCTGTTGTCTTGTCACCGACTCCGATCGCTCGTCATGCAATGGCTGAATACACGATACATAAAATAGTCTGGTCGTCTTATTTATTTATAATATCTGGCCACCCGTCGTAACATGGTGTCAGAAGATACAGAAGAAAAAGAAGTCACAAAAAACCACAAAAGTAAGTGCCGCAAACAGTCAAAAAAAAAAAAAAAATTTCGAGTAAAACGTCGCCGCGTGGTCCAGCCCTAAAATGCCGGAAAATAAAAACGCAAATAATACAAGTTATCCCCTGCCGCCGAGTAATTTCAGCTTAGATATCAACAACTCGAACATGCCATTGGCTTGGAGAAATTTCAACACAAGTCTAGAGATTTACATGATAGCCAACAATTTAGAAGAACAACCAGACAAACGAAAGGTAGCCATTTTACTACAAATCATAGGCCCAGACGCTCTTCAGATATTTTACTCGTTTAACATACAAATTGACAAGATCACCTATAAGGATTTACTCGCCAAATTTGAAGACTACTTCACACCACGTGTCAATATTTCCGTCGAAAGACATAAGCTGTTCAACAGAAAACAAGGTCCAGATGAAGAAATTGAGACATATGCCACGGATCTCAAGAATCTAAGTATCCAATGCAATTTTGAAGGTCTTGCCGATGATATAGTAAAGGACATATTCTCATGGAACTTAAATTCATCTTGCTCGTACATCAGAGAACGTATCCTGATCGAGAAACCATCAACATTTGATGCCGCCGTCAGTCTCGCTAAAACACTAAGAAATACTAGGTTACAGGCTAAAGCTTTATCAAGCCAAGAAGTAAGTGTCGTTGCCAGTCGTCAATCGCATCACAGTCGCCAAACACATCGTAGTCAAGAGAGTCGCAATCAAAAAAGTCACAGTCAAAGAAGTCACAGTCGTCAAAGAAGTCATAGCCGTCAAGAAAGTCAAAGTCATCAGTCTCAAACAAGTCAAAGTCGTCAATCAAGTAAAGCATCGTCCAGTCAAGAACCTCAATCCAAACAGTCAACCAAGAATTGTTCCAGATGTGGTCAAGTTCACCGAACAAAATGTCCAGCCATAGGAGTCATCTGTAACAACTGCCACAAGCCCAATCACTTTGCCAAGTGTTGCCGCAGCAAACATGTGAGATCCATAGAAGAAGAAGAAGAAAGTACGGGTACTGATACTTATTTTCTAAATAGTCTTTTCACTAATGAGATTTCTGTCAGCATAAAAAACCCTTATCATACAACTTTGTCCATAAATAGTAAGAATGTAGACTTTTTACTTGATACAGGTGCTGACACTAACATTTTATCATTTAACTCTTATAAAAAACTTAATTTGCCATTGAGTAGTTTAAAGAAAAGTAGTCACAAACTATCAACCTTTAGCGGTGAAGTATTACCGACTGTAGGTCAATGCATTCTGTCTGTCACACATAACAACAAACTATACAATGTTAATTTCCACATTATAGATATACCCTGTAGGAATATTATTGGTCGCAACAGTTGTGAGAATTTAAAATTAGTTAAAAGAGTCCATAATGTCCAATTTCATGAGTCACTCAATGTATCACAGCTTGACAAATATAAAGATCTCTTCTCAGGAATAGGTTGTCTTAAAGATTATGAATGTCATTTGTCAATGAAGCCTGATGCTGTACCGTCTATAGATGCCTGTCGTAGAATTCCATTCAGTCTCTTAGAACAATTAAAAGAAGAATTAGCCATGTTAAAAAAAAATCAAATTATAGTCAAAGTCGAGGAACCTACTGAATGGGTAAGCTCAATTGTAATTGCATCAAAGAAAAATGGTAAACTACGCCTGTGCATTGATCCAAGAAAACTTAATAAAGCCATTATGCGTCCTCATTATCAATTTCCAATTATTGATGAAATTAAATCCAGCCTCTCTGGTTCACAATATTTCACTACCCTAGATGCAAACAAAGGTTTTTATATGCTAAAGTTAGATGAAGCTTCCTCAAAACTATGTACATTCATCACACCTCAAGGTAGATATAGATTCCTAAGACTTCCCTTCGGGATAAATGCAGCCCCAGAACTGTTTCATTCCATCATGACAAATAGATTCAGTGATATTCCAGGAGTCAAAATCATGATGGATGATTTCCTAATTTACGGTCAAACTAAACAAGAACATGATTTTAGGTTAAAACAAGTCTTAGATAGAGCTAGAGAAATAGGAATAAAATTTAATAAAGACAAGTCTAATATATGTAAAAGTGAAGTCAAGTACCTAGGACACATCTTTTCTAAAGATGGTGTGAGAGTTGATGAAAACAAAGTGAAAGCCATTTGCAGTATGCCACCACCAACAAATGTCACAGAATTACAAAGGTTTTTAGGTATGGTTACATACTTAGGCTCATACATAGAGAATTTGTCAGATAAAACTTCTAATTTAAGAACACTTCTGTCTAAAGATAATGAATGGTCTTGGCAAGAGAGACATAATGTAGAATTTAATGAATTAAAGGAATGTATAACAAAAGCCCCTGTCTTGACATATTATGATCAAAATAAACCAATTACACTGTCAGTTGATTCGTCTAAAGATGCCATGGGTGCAGTGATTTGCCATGATAAACACCCCATAGCATATGCTTCAGCTTCATTAAGCTCATGTCAACAGTCATACTCTCAGATTGAGAAAGAGCTGTTAGCAATCCTATTTGGTTGTACAAAGTTTCACCAATATGTCTATGGTCGCCACACTTTAGTTGAAACAGATCACAAACCAATAGTATCGCTGTATAAAAAACCAATTTATAACATTCCACCCCGTCTTCAAAGAATAATGCTAAGATTACAACCATATGACCTGAACGTAACTTACAAACCAGGTAAATATCTTTATGTAGCTGATACTCTGTCTAGAGCAGCTTTACCAGAACAGTCATTACATGATCTAGATTCTGATCTAGATTTACATGTCAATTTAGTCATTAGATCACTGTCAGTTAGTCCAAATAAACTTAAATCTATTCAAGAACAGACTTCCCAAGACAATGAATTGTCACTCTTAAGTAAATATTGCATAACAGGTTGGCCTGAACATAAAAAATTGCTTCCAGACATACTTAGGCCTTATTTTCCTTTAAAAACCGATATACATATAATTAATGGTATTGTCTTCAAAAACAACAGTGTCATTATACCAGTAGCCATGAGAAAAGACATTTTGAAACAGATACATGAAGGTCACCAAGGTATTCATAGTTGCCAAAGATTGGCAAGAAATCTAGTATACTGGCCCAATATGTACTCTGATATAGAAAAATATGTTAATAATTGTCATAACTGTCTCACTAACAGACGCAGCAATTCCAAAGAGTCACTACAGCCCCATGAGGTAAAACCAATCCCTTGGAATAAAGTCGGAGTTGATCTATTTGATTTCAATTCAAACAAGTATGTCATAGTCGTAGATTATTTTTCCCAATATGTCGAGCTTGTAAAGCTAGCAGGTGGTTCTACTAGTAAAATTGTCATTAGTCACCTAAAGTCTATATTTTCCAGACACGGAATACCCAACATTCTAATTTCAGACAATGGTCCCCCATTTAACTCAAAAGAGTTTAATCATTTTGCTTTAGATTGGCAAATACAACATATTACATCAAGTCCCTATTATCCACGGTCTAATGGTCTTGTAGAAAGAACCATAGCCACGGTTAAAAACATATTAAAGAAATGTCTTACTGATAATACAGACCCTCATCTAGGATTATTACAGTATAGGAATACACCTAAAGAAAATATGTATTCGCCTGCCCAATTACTAATGTCCAGGACACTCAGAACTAAACTTCCAGTCTTAGAACAAACTCTGAAACCTAAAATACCTAACTACAGGTCTCTAACAAATAAAACTCAAATAAAAGTGAACAAATCACAGATTTATTATAATAAACATACTAAACCGTTGTCTTCCCTAAACATTGGTGATAAAATTTACTTCCAGAAACAGCCAGACAGTATTTGGACACCTGGTACTGTGTCAGACATAGGTCCACAGCCTAGATCATATACTATTGTCTCCCCGGAAGGTACTTTTCGCCGTAATCGCCAACATATCCTACAGCCAAAACATTCACCAACTGAGTCCGCTCCTAGTAGAAGAAGTTCACTTCAATCCCCATCAGTTCCACTTGACACTGATCCACCGTCGCCTTCCAATATACTGCCGTCGTCATCTCCATCTAATTATCAATCTCCTTGTACAAGTAATCCTGTCCAAGAATCTGAAACAAAAACAAACACATCACATACACCAAATAAACAAACTCAACACACAACTTATTCTTCATTCGGTAGAGCAATAATAAAGCCCCGAAGATTTTGAAAATTGGTCTAGATTAAGTTCTTAATTTGTACTTAGTTTTAATTTAATATACTAAATGTATTGTTTGTTGTACAAGCATTGTCAAACCTAATTTTGTTTTGTTAGTAGCTGTCAAAACTTAGTTAAGTCAATTTGATAGACGTCACTGTCAGAACTGTCGCAATGTAAATGTCAGTCAAGTCAACTTGTCACTTCTTAGAGATGTTCCGTTCCACTTAGTCTACTAGTATATAAGAATTTTGTTAATGTTAAAAAAAAAAAAAAAAAAAGAGTATACTTACGTACCATGTTCCACGTAATGATTCCATTTTCTTTTCTTAATAAGGGAGATGTTACGTATGTGTATCAGTCTTTATAAAATATATATTATCTGTGGTATTTCCGGATCCTGTTGTCTTGTCACCGACTCCGATCGCTCGTCATGCAATGGCTGAATACACGATACATAAAATAGTCTGGTCGTCTTATTTATTTATAATATCTGGCCACCCGTCGTAACAGTCTATACATCTTAACCTCACGATGAGTAAGCAGGTAGCAGGCAACAGGCGAATAGGCTTTTGTTGTTAAAAAAAAACCCTTAGTTAAGAAATAGTTAAATATATGAAAACAAACACATACCATACTCATGCATAACAAATAAACAGCATGAATATGTTGACTTATTTTAAGCTAAAATCACTAATATTTTATCTGAACCATACCGATTACTACAACGCATTTGAATCTTGTGGTGCATAGTTAAAGACTTTAGCGGAAGTAAAATACCAAAACCAAAAAAACGTAAGGAAATAGCACGAAGATGCGATAATTTAAACCCAAAAACACTCCACCTAAACATTAATAAACTTACTTTACGACCGTTGGTTATGCATTTCTCTACTAGGTACGCTGTAAAATAATCAAAAACAGTAAAAAAGATTATTTTACATTCTCAAAGGTTTCCCAACCGTACTTAAACGTCATCTTTTCAAGTGTTCCAACCGGGCTAAAACGGTTGACAAATTGAAAAATAAACTATAATAGCAATATAATATTCGTTGGGCAATCGACATTATTATCGATAGCCTACTTTAGTGGATCTTAACCTCATCACTATCTCGCCGCAAGACACAGCGGCTGTACTATGCGACGCTCCGCGTAAATAAAGTATCGTTTTGTTATTTTTACATTGCTTGTCCAGTTGCTTAGCTGTCATACTTAAGGTAGTGGTTAAGGAGCAATGTATTTGCTGCAAAAATAGTACAGCCGCTGCGATATTTGAAAACAAAAATAACGTAGTAAAAGCAAGAAATATTTTACGATTTGTTGTTTTTTATGATTTTAAAGATAAATACAGTAAAATACTTTTACTTACATATGGTAAGTGATCCCGTGAGATACGAAGTTTTTAATATCACTTCGGTTTTTGCAGGAAACCACTGAACAACACGGCATTTTTATAATTTATCGTGACCACGGTCGAAAGCGTACTAGTTCGCGGAGACGGCCATTTGGCGAGTAAAGGCACAGCGTGCGCATAACGCGTGGACACAAACACGCCCCCATGCCACTTCTCCTGTTTTTTATATTTCTATGGCCCAGCCTTTTCCCAATTATGTTGGGGTCGGCTTCCAGTCTAACCAGATGCAGCTGAATACCAGTATTTTACATGGAACGACTGCCTATCTGACCTCCACAACCCATTAACTGGGTAATACTATAACCCTTGGTAAGGCTGGTTGTCAGACTTTCGGGCTTCTGACGACCTGTAACGACTGTCAAAGATCCACGAATGACAGCCGGGACCAACGGCTTAACGTGCTTTCCGAGGCACGGAGGAGTCTTGGTATGTAAAGATGTCACCCATACACGGACCGACCCCGGCAAGCGTAGCTTAACCTGATGGATCGACCCGTGCGGCTGTTATTACTTAGCCACGAGCTCCTCTCCAATAATAATTATAATTATTGAGTAAAAATAAATAGCAGGTAGGTAAAAGGATGTCAAAAGTGAAAAAATAATCAAGATCCAAAGATAAATAAAACATATGTAAGTAAATCAATAATGTTACCTCAGAATCTACTAAATCCAACTATGAAATAGCTCAAATCGCCAAAGAAAACAATCTTAGTCAAAAAATAATTCAAAAATTTCACACTCCACAAAAAATTGCGAAGACGATCTAACTGGTGACGTAAAATTACATTCGTAACAAAAGTAAGTTACACAACACCGAAATTGGCGCTGATGCCGTTATAATGGCGCCAATGGACAGTGCGGCCCCTATTCAAAATGGAGTGAGCGCGATTCGTTTGGTGCGATGCCGACACGCGATCGTTCGTAAGTACGAAACGGATATTTTGTGCCTGTGGACATAGTTTTTTTTTGTATATTTATAATTCCTAAAAAACCAAATGTGTATGGTTAAATCATTTGGATTTTCCATTTCTGTTATTTGACTATACTGTCTACTGCTGTACTAAAATCAAAACATGATTGCTTGAAATTCTTTCGACAGAATAAAATTCCAAAGTAGCACCGTCTATTTTCTGTTTTATACGATAATACGTAAACATTTCCGTAATGTGCAGTAAAACTTGCTTTAAATCGAAGGTATTTAAATATGTTAAGAACTTACTAAGCTAAAAATTGATTTAAGTATAGCATTTTGTCACAAATCTACATTTAATCGAAGGGTGTTTAGTTCCGGTGCGCGTGAGAGTCTTCTATCTCGCGCATCAACTAGAAAACCATAACACCATAGCTAAACCACGCTTCAATGTATCGTCTTAAATGTACTTATTTGAGAGTGGTGATCTTGACTTGGTGTTATCACCAAGTGGGATTTTAGCTAAGAAGACGGGTAGAGACAGAAGTATTGATGGTTCAGCAACCAACCACGTGGGATTAGAGCTAGGAAGGTAGGTAGATACCTATAGACAGGATGTTACCTTATCTCTACGAGGGGCTAACATAGAAAGACAGGTAGAGAGAGAAAATGGTGATCGCACTGCCATTTGGGATAAGAGCTAATCCGAACCAGCCTGTCCCTTGCTGCCCCCCCCCCCCCGCAACGCCCTAAGCCGAGGTCCGTACCCCACGGGGGGGGGGGGGGGGGGTTTGTCCTTAGCGAGTGGTCGCTTAATTTTTAAGGTCATGCCCTGGCTGGAAGCCTGAATTTATGGAGGCATCCACTGGAAAGGTTAAGTAGCAGATAAAACAAAAAAAATGGTTGCCACATGACTAGACGTAGGGTTGAAGATAGAAAGGCAGAGAGAGAGAGACAATTGTTAGCCCAGTACCACGGGCCCGTTAAAGTTAGACTGTGTCAGGGAGTGAGAAAGATAATTATTTTCCAAAGCAGAGTAACTCTCTGCTCTAAGTAAAAAGGTAATTAGGGGATGATGACGTCAGATGACAACTCTGTTCTACCTTCATTATCATCATCGTCATGCATGCAAGCATGTAACAAAATGCTTTTCCTGCAACAATATCGATTCACAGCTTTATAAGTGGATAGACCATTATCTCGAAATATAACTCCAACTATAAAATGACAACGGATTGAAGTGTTCTCTCAAACACAAGTCCTACACAGGAACCAATAAACAGCTCCCATTTTCAAGAAATCGAACAACTTTTCCATTATTTATGTATCTCCCAACAAATAATTCTACGTTATTTACAGCGAATCAACTAAAAACACTTAAATTATATCTCTTCCCGACGTGCTAAATCATTTACATAATGATGTAAACGTATTGTACTTCGAGTTTATCATACACTTAACATCATACCAATATAAACTGAGTACTGAAACAAACGAATATAACCTGTGTCTCGTACAAATAAGGTTATGTAAGATTGCAAGTGTGTTTGGGAGCAACTGAATGGATATGGTAATGCTTTCGCTAAAAGCTGTTAGTTTAGAAGTTGAGAATTGCTTCGCTTATATAATTACTCCAGCTCTTGTTAAGTGACAATTTCAGGGCATAACTCAATAGTTAAGTTTTCTTATTAAATTCATATTTCTCAATACATACGTAATATCTTCTATTAAATATTTACTGAAAGATATTTTCTTGTTGTGTTTAGGATGGTAAGTAGATTTTATTTACAAATTGAACAAAATATACCTACAATAAATCCTCAATTACAATAAAAAATTTGTTTACTGATCTGATCATTAATTGTATTAAGTTAAAATATTTTCAAACTTATAGGTGGGTACTATACTTAAAGGTACAGGCTAAGCTCTGGACAAACAAATTGCAAAAATCTAACACTATGTTAAGTGTCAGTCAAATTAACATCTATGCGTGCCAACGTGCACTCAAAAATAACACATTTATCCAGTCTGAGCCCCATCAAACAAAACCCGGAGGCAAAAGGATGACGTGCCCCCTGCGATAACAATATGATGTGATGATTCACATCAGCCCATAAGGGGTTGAACAAACTAAAGAACTCAACATCGTGATTCATTAATCCATCTGACTGTATGGAGCCAGAGGGAGGAATGCGCCAGGAAGCCAAAATTCTATCACCGCACCTATCTCGTGATCAATCTCCAGCCATTTCAAAAAAAATATCGCGCAATGTCAACACTTAACCGCCTCCACCACTGTGGGAAGCCTCAAGCTTCACAGTAGGAGATTAACTCAACTACAAAATAATACTAGAGAAACTATAGAGTTTCTCTAGTATTATTTTGTAGTTGAGTTAATCTCCTCTCAATAGTGAGATGGGGCTGAGCCCGCTGTATTTAAAGCTCAGAATCAATTATAAAGCACTCCTACCAGGTCCAAGCCCTGACCAGATTCTTCTGTCATCCTGTCAATAAAACCAGGATTGTTTTTCTTGTTTTTGAATGATTGAATATCAGCCAGCATTATATCAACGAGGCTTGATCATAGCATCAATCCTTACAGTACTTTAGCCTACACCGCGAGTACAATTATTTTTTCTCGATAATTATTTCCCTTCATCGTATGAAAATAAATATTTTCAGATTCATTTATTCTTGACTAAGGTCACTTTTACCCACTCATCTTATAAATACACTTACCGTCTTCTATCCTTGGCTTTATTTGATACGGAATTTTTAAAAACGAATCAAAAGGGCGCCTAATTTTTCACTAAACTGTCTTTTTTTTCATCATAATTTTATGTACGTATTTAGCTGAGCGTCCATTGGTCCTCGGCGACCACAACGCATGCACGGCACGCAATATATTTTGGTTTGTTTGAATCAAGAAATGAAAATGCTGGCGGTACCGGTAGCGGACGCAGTGCTATATGAATTCATACAAAGCAAACTGAAATCCGTTGCGTGCCGTGCGTGTGTTGCGGCCGGCGCGGACCAGTGGACGCTCACCTTTAGCGTATCGTACCTACACAGCAATCTTCATAAAACAAGAGAAGCTAGAAAGTACGAACACTAAGCTTTCTGCAGCAGTTTGTGTAACAATGGCACTTTAGTACCAACCAGGCTGCTGATTGGTCAAAAGGTCAAGGATTGAGTTGTTGAACTGCTAACTAGCTTGTGTTATGAGCTAGAAATGTGTCTAATCTAAATACAAGTTACGAACACATTTAAATCAATATTTTTTTAACGATGTAAGTAGGTCCTGTACAATTTTGTGTCAAAAATAAGATTCTTATTTAACTAAAAAAAAATTAAAATTACATATTATTTCCAAAGGCATATTCATTAAGGTTCCACTTGCGAAATTTCATCGAAATTTTTTCTGTTACGGCTGGATTGTATAAACCTGTGGTATAAACATTAATTAATTAATTTACTTAAGTATTTATTCTCCTACTGGATCGCCGTACAGTTAATTGGACCATCGGAGCAAAAATTTACTTCTTAATATTAAATCCTTGGCCTGAATATAAGTACATAATTATTATGTACATTGTAAGACAAACACAATATTTGAATAGATAAATTGGCCAGTGCAATGTAAATACTTACTCGTAAATAATCATCAAAATTAAAATTATATTAAAACTTAGGCTCACTCGCGAAATAAAAAAGAAATTGTTAAATTGAATAAACCGTTATATTACTTTCTTTTCAAGGTATTATATTCGCAAATAGCAAAAATACGTTGAATAATATTACAAACTTCATTTTCACGAACGATTACCGTATTACAATATTTTTTTATCTAAAATTACCTAACGGTTTTATTCTAATTTTATTCACTGATCTTTTGCACCGAAACTCATTCACAACATGTATCTGATACTCTATTACGTATCCGGTATTAAGGCAACCGCAAACGCTATTTAAAGGACATTGTAAACAATACCTAATGTCACCTTGTTCTCAAACTGTCATGTCAAGGGTTTCACACTCCACTCTGGCGATCAGTGTTCTATTAACAGTAGTGTATTCTTTTCATAGTATTGTTTAATTAAACGTTTAGATACGCTGCTTTAAAGACAAATATGGGAGATTTATAGGACATTTTTACAAATTTTTAGGTTAAATTATTCGTAACTTTATTTGTATTGGCGGCTTAGTCCGACATTGATCGGAATTGTCAATATCCATGTGGAATTAGATGTAATCTTTACGAATTTATTTTTGGGGCCTCAGATAATCCTGTGTCAGTTTATCTGAAGTTTGATCGACTGCTGGGATTTTCATTGTCAATAACATATCAATGACAGTATCTATTGCGTAGTAAAAACTATTTGTGAGACATATTTGACGTCATACGTAATAGATGATGTTTTTCTTTTTATTTCGAAAACTTTTTTTTTGGATATCAAAGAGGTTGTGTTACATATTCGTTTCTTAGAAGTTTTTGTTTGGTATGGCAAGACAATGTATGAGACAGTCTCTTTAGATGTCCAAATTAGTAAAACGAAACGATTGGGCCGAACATAAAACAAACAAACAAGTTTAGGACGTAGAGCTGCGGTGTGTTTGTGAGCGGAAATGCGTTATAAATTAATATTTTATTTGATGCAAGTTACATAGCAATAGCAATTTGGTGGTTGTGTAAAATCATTACGGCTGTAAGCATAAAAAATATTTTACAGGTTTTTAAAGTCAGCGAATGAATGAAGATTTTTAGTTCAGAATGATGTAACAGTATCTGTATACCGGATGGACAATTATTGATCTTTAAACTTTATTTGACAGAGATATCTTTGTTTTTCCATTATTACGTATTTTCCTCCTTTCATTTATAAAGGTTTACAATATTATTTCTTAAAAATTGTTTCACAATCTAGCATACCAAGAAGTATGCCTCTCAGAAGCAGTTTCAAGATAATACCGATGGCAAAATACCAAAAAAGACATTTAGGGTAGGACATGTGGCACACATGGTATTAGCTCTTATTTATAAGTAACTAGCTTCTGCCTGCGACTTCGTCCGTGTGTAGTTTCTTGTTCCCCCGACCCACCCTGTCGCATCGGAATATTACTTCGTTTTTGCTTACCGTTCTTTCTGACTTTTTTTTCTTTTTGCTCGGCTCCTAAGGGTCCTAGCGTGATGATACCTATAACCTGCCTTAATAATTGGGCTCTCAAATGCAGAAAGAATTTTTCAAATCCGACTGGTACTTAGTTCCAGAGATTAGCGCGTTCAAACAAACAAAAAACAAACTTTTCAGCTTTATTAATAAACGTAATAGATATTTAAGCCGCGTGAATCCGCCGTACCACCTGTGGCCGTATAGAGTACGCTGGGCATTTAGATATTAACAAAGTGTAATATTACTGTACAAGGATCTTTTGGCGTGTGGCCAATATCGGAACTAAAGCCGCCAGCTTGATTGTTCAATACATTGCACAGAACAATTTCACAAATGTTTACCAACAGCGCCACCTTGTCAACATCATTCGAGTGCCAAAAGGTCTTTGTAGCAGTTTACTCTGATTGAACAATCATCACTGACAGGGCTTCTGATCGTCCCAAACACAGTTCCCATGGTCCCAAAACATTTGACCAAAAATTTCCTTGCCATTATAGAGGTATGAGGAACAGGGTGTAAAGTCCACTCATCCTCCATAGAAAAGGGAGGGTCCTCCGAGCAGACGGGTGTCGTGTCTGGTGGGCAACTGCCCAACGATTGATGTCGGGACGTCGTATATATGCTAGTTGCGCGGTATACTCTAATTGTGCGATGCAGGATTTGGCGTGACGTCAGTGTGTTGTGTTGTTCGCATGTGGTAGATGCCGCCACACCATAAACAAAAACTGTAACCTTTTCTCTCTTCCTCCACAGAGCATGCCACCGCCCGTGTAAGGCATGAGCGGTCGCGGAGCGGGGGGGCAGCGCTGCCAGCTTATCCTGCAGCGTTGCCTCGCGATTCAACTCACCAAGCCCGGCAACGCGCCCGATGACTTCTGGATGTATGAGTCTGGATATCTGCTCTTTCAGGTATGTTTTTTTATTTATTTCTTAAAGAAAATTGCGAAAGCTTTCTAGTTGAATTGATTTTGTTATTGACCTAAAATGTCCTTGTTGTTGTTTATAAGTTGTGCCACATTTTTAACAAAGTGACGAACAATTCCCAGAGCAAATGAACGAACTGCACCATAATTGCGTAACACATTATCAATCGGAGTTGTTTTCATTTTGACAGTTCAACAACATGCATTGCGTCATTTACGTTGTTGAGCAGACAAATTATTCGAACATATGAAGCAATGGATTAGTAATTTGTTTCAAAATTATTAAAATTCCGATCGATAAGTAGTGTGTTACGCAAATATGGTGCCAGGTTACGCATGACAGGATGATGGATATTTTAGCAGCTTCATTTTCAAACGCTTTGTATAACATAGTCTGTGAAATTGGTTAGATTTTATCCAGAATAAGAAAAACATGGTCAGTTGATGTGTTGTAGAAATTTACTGAAATAAAAAACTGTTTATTCTGTAGATCGTAGAAGTAGAATCACATCTGAAATCTATATCTATAAATCTGAAGAGTTCGTTTGTTTGAACGTGCTAATCTCTAGAACTATGAGTCAGATTTGAAAAAATATTTTTACATTTGCTAGCCCAATACTCGAGGAAGGTTATTTAACATCACGGTAGGACCCTTAGGAGCCGAGCAAAAAGAAAAAAGGCAGAAAAAACGCTAAGTGAAAACGAAGTACCTAGTAGCTCGGGCGGTAGATGTGTTGCCACGCGGTGGCTCGGGGGCCGAAATTTCACGCGAACGAAGTCGCGGGCAGAAGCTAGTAAGAGATATAGACAAAAAATGTTTCGATCAAAATAAGGGTGTTAGAGTGTCATGCGAATGCAATGTGAATTTATCCCACTTGTCTCTAGGTAGCACGTCTTGTCTCGTGTCTAGAAGTACAGAAAACAGCGCATCAGGTTTTACCAAACTGTCGAATTTCTCCAAATGATTTTAAACCTTAAAATGTTGAAAATTAAGTTCAAAATCGAATGAGAAAATTTGACAATTTGTAGTAACTTGACCCGCTGCTGTGTGTACCATTCCATTATACAAAAGTTTAATCAATTTTTGTTTTTGCATGCCTCGCTCACAGTCGCACCGAAGCCGCACAACACCCTAACACCAACAAAGCATGTTTACATTTCGATCGGTTCCCAGCTGATGCGACGCGAGCCGCCATAACTCATGCACCGTCCGCCATCGATGGCTTACAAATGGCTACCATGGTTTACCGACCGGATTTAATCTGTTGTACGTGCCTATGGGGCTATAGCGTTTGTTTAGGTCCTAAAGCATGGTCGGGGTTTGAGGTTTTTGATGTAAATGGGCAAATTAATGAGTCGTTTCATAGTTGGTATGGTGATTTTTTTATAAAAAAAAAAACCGACCAGTTGCGTGTCGGATCACGCACAATGAAGGGTTCCGTAGTTGGGATGAACAATCCCAAAAAAAAAAACATAACATTTTAGTTGAAAAACATGTACGAGTAAGTTTGTAATCGTAAAAAAAAGGAATAAAGCTAAAAATTAACGATTTTCAGACTTTTTCCTTTAATTGTGCTGTGAGATCTTGCTTCTTGCCAAACTTCATGATTCTAGGTCAACGGGAAATATCCTGTAGGTTTTGATTTACTTGCGATTGTGAGTATGAAAATCTCGCTTAGATAGGCGTATTTTTTTTTCGCGTTGACTTAGAAGCTTGATTTTTTTGGAGCTCCAAGGGACCGTATTTGATATTAATTTCAACTTGATACCTCGAGAATGCTAAGAGGGATATGTGGTGTTACACGAATGGATAGAATAAGAAATGAGTACATAAGAGGAAGTCTAAAAGTGGCACCGGTGACTGAAAAGTTGTGCGGAAATCGGCTGTCATGGTATGGGCATGTGATGCGGAGGAGTGAGGAAAATGTCGCGAGGAAAGTTTTGAGTATGAATGTCGATGGTAGGGGAAGACCAAAGAAACGATGTATGGATTGTGTGAAAGATGACATGGCTAGAAAGGGGGTGACTACCGAGATGACGAATAATAGAGAAGTATGGAAAAAAAGGACATGTTGCGCCGACCCCAAATAGATTGGGATAAGGGCAGGAGAATGATGACCTCGACGCGTTCCTGAGAAAAAGGGTCTTGACAGACTGACAGAAAGACAGACGGACAACGAAGTGATCCTATAAGGGTTCCATTTTTTCCTTTTGATGTACGGAACCCTAAAAATTAAGGAGTTAATTTAGGTCAGTCAGGCAAGTCATTATAATTAACAAATAAATAAATAATAAATAGTGAGAGTTTTCGTTAAAGCTCATTCTGCACAAAAACATGTATAATGTAAAAGTAAGCTCATACAATACACCCTGCACGTATAAGCACAGTAAAGGAGAATCCAGAATTTTTCACTTAAATCTATTAGAGTCTCGTAAAACACAGATTTTGACGACTGCAATTTTACTGCTAGCCTGAAAGTTTCACCAATAAAAGTACCATAAAAACCACACATAAACTAACAAAAATACTATAAAATTATAACCACACAAACATAAAATTCACATAGGCAAGTTTAAGGACTAATAAACAACGGTTAATTGCGTTACATAGTGGATAGATCGCTTCCTTATCTGTGGTGATCAAAGCATAGACTAAAATACCAGACCATATTAGGGCAGAGTAGCCAGACATTAATTCAGTTCGAGTGAACTAAATAACTAATTCAGCTACTCTACTTTGATGTCAAGTTACGAGCGGTGGCGGGGCCTTGAACAATGAGCAATTTATGGCGCCATTTTAATATGGCCGCCAGCGGATGCAGGTCAATGGCCGCTGCTCGATTCGTCTTATTAGTAATCCTTTTTTGGATATTGGAGTCAAAGCGTTTGTTTATGCGTGTTTATGGAATTTAATTAGTTTAACAGAAATTCGAATCGTATTAAATAAGATTAATTATATTATTCATGTTGCAAAAGAAAAGAAACCCACATTTCCGGGAATAAATCGCCCTTTTCCAGACGCAGTTTTCCACCAAGTCACAATATTCTTACATTTTTTGTGTGTGTGAATTTCCGTTTCCTATTATTTCATGTTCAGATAAACGCTCTGAATAAATTATTAATCATATTTAATTAATGATAGGATTTTATCGCGCATCGCTCTCGGTACCGCCTATGACTTAAAAACATGTGTAATCGAATGCAAAGCTGTAATGCAATACTGACCGGTCAGCTGTGACAAAGTTCACACAGTCACACTTATCGTGCTAATTTATGCCATAAAACTTTAACAGTTAAGTCCAGTTTCCAATGTGTCACGGTAGTCAGACTGTAATATCAAGTGATAGGATTACTAGCCTACATTCAGTGATAGTTTACTGACCCTGTGTCATCGATCGCTAATAAAAAATTAGTGATCGATGCCCTGTGTTAAAGTTTTATTTCTTTGTCATCTTTTTTCTTGGTAATCTATCCTAGATTAGACAAGTAATTCGCTGTAATGTAAGTAATTCGTAGTCATAACCGTTGTATTTGTTGTATTGTTTCCTTGGTTTCTTTTTTTATAAGACCTGAAATATGTAGCAATTTTGATACATTTTCAGTAGAGGACTCTTGGAATTTACAAACCTCTCAAGTTTTGGGGGGATTATGCCCTACTTTACCATAGCAGAAGGGTTTCCATTTCGGAATACCAGATACTTTCAGAAACGCGCTGACCAAGCCTTCAATTTTGGAATTACCAAAATAGCGTCAACTAGAGAGTCTACTTACACCTACCAGTTTTGGCAAGATTAGGACATGAAGATCTACAAAGAAAGTATCTAACACGCGTAGGTCGCATACAAACAATTTCACGTACACCCACACTAACATAAATCTGATAAGCATCTCGCCGCAGTAGTTTTTAATTTGACCCATAAATTATGGGCAAATACACATGACCTCACGTCGGTAGCCGCCTCATAGAAAGTTCAACCTACGGTGCGGGTCAGAGGCGGTGTCTTTGTGACTCATACCAAGGAAGATTAGAAGTTTAGCTTTGTTTATAAGTACGTGGCTTTACTAAGTACCTAACATCACGGATCTTAACATTACAGAATTAACTGATGCAGCTCAACTAGTATTTTACATAGAGCGACTGCCTATCTGACCTCCACAACCCAGTTACTGGGTAATACTTTACCCCTTAGTAAGATTGGTTGTCAGACTTCCGTTTCGGGCTTCTGACAACCCGTAACGACTGTCAAAGATCCAATAATGATAGCTGGGACTGTTTTCCTTTCCTTAAAGTTCATAACGTCGTTTTGAAATATACAAGCAGAAAAATTATTCGCAAAATTGAGTGTTTTTGAAATAGTAAACCGTGGATGAGGGATTTTTAAAGACAAATGTGGTAAAGGACGCCGAAGCGATGATATTTGAGATGGCTGAAAAATAGAAGAAGATTGATGACAATGGTAGAAAATCGTTCAGCAGTATACTGACTGAAGGCTGATGGGCTAGATGGCTGATGGCATAGCGAGTAGGGTAAAATAATTTAGTCAATGTTTAAGGAACTTAAGGCTTTTTTTTTTTTTTTTTTTTTTTTTTTTTTAAATAGTTCGATACAGGATACTGCACACCAGAAATGCTTACCCTTTCCTACATCCAAAAGTTTCCGTTGAAGAATAAGCGGTGCAAGAAACTTCCCAGCAACACATGTGTCTGTCATTTCCGAAGAATGGGAAGAGTTTTCCTTTGCACTTAGGTATACTAATGTTAGCCGGATCGTCTATCCGTTGAAGTTTGTCAAGCGTAGTGATGAGGCTATGTTTCTTACGATTGTCGCGGTCACTGAAGCGGTTAGTGATATAGCGAAGGTCTAGTGTCTTTGTGCGATTTCTTACAGATTCAACACTACAGAATACCAATTTTGTGAGTCTGTAATCATGATGTTCAAACATGATGTCACAATCCACAGATTTAGACAAATCAAAACTGAAAAATTACTTGTCCTTGGTCAGCATAAGAACCGTTGCTACATCATACTTTCATAATAGACGGTAAATTATGATTTGGATTTCTTCCAGAATTCTAAAATCCAATTCGTTAGCTTGAGTCTCAATATTGAGCCAACTCTTTTTCGTTACATAACAAAATGTTCCAGCAATTTATTCTCCAATAATATTTCATATTGCAAGTGATACTTCTGCAGTAATCTGTTGTGTGATTGCAATGTTGTTTATTATGATTTATTAGGTAGATTTTTCCATGTCTAAGAAGCTGTACTGTCTACTTACGTAAGATATAGTCACGGAAAATGAATACTTAGACTACCTATAAACATTTCAACGTTCATACTTAGTCACTTTATGGTACAATGATAGATATGCCGTGGAGTATTATAACTTAATACGAATGCAGAATCGTCTCTAATAGAGTAGCTATCTTCGATTACTATTCGTCAAATAGAGCCTGCATAGTACTTAAGGAAAATGGGATTGACACATTTTAAAATGATAAATGATATTTATTTCTGTAAGGGTTATTTTGACCAATGCCGGATATCTTTTATCCGTGGAATAAAATTGACGACTGACAGTTATTGTATGGAGACACTGTCAAAAATTCATAATTTCGAAGATTAAGACTTGGGTATAAAAGTTCAGTCGGATTCACCCTAAGTAGGTTTATGAAAATAACTAGCTGCGCACCGTGGTTTCACCCGCGTAGACCGGGATTAAAAGTAGCCTATGTGTTAATCCAGAGTGTCAGCTACCTCCATACCAAATTTTATCAAAATTGGTCCAGCCGTTTGAGCGTGAAGAAGTAACAAACATACAAACATCCACACTCACATATTTTACCTTTTTACTGTGATTTACACGCCAATAATAATAGTTTAAAAACGAGGTCACATTGCCTTTGTCGAACGTGGAAAGTGTGGAAACTGAAAACTTTACGATCAACAACAAGAATTACTTTTTACCCGATTACGGCAAAGCCAAAAGGAAGGGTTATGATTTTAGCAGTCTATGTATGTATGTAAGTATGTACATAAGTATGTACGAGTATTTACGTGTGTTCCACCGTAGCACCTAAATTACTGAATCGATTTTAATGAATGAGGTATCAATAGATTCGTAATAATGGTCCGAGTGACATAATGCTACATAAATTCTCCCTAAATTTAATATGGTGGACTTAGCACGTAAATTTCTGACCTCGAAAAAAATTAAATTGAGATAATCATGACATGTTTGGTATCCAAAGAAAGCTCTTGACAAGCACATTACAAATATGTATATATGTCATAAATAATTATGTTTAAATTGTTAAAAAAGTAAATATTATTAATTTAATAACTTGGAGACCGACCGCGGCGAGCGTGATTTTTCAGTAGTCGGGTTTTAGTTTTTCAAATTACTTTTTATTATTAATACAAGCTTTTATTCAACTTGCAATGTTGGTATGTAAGTTGTCTTCAAAATTTGCAAGTTAAATTTGACCCACTTCCCGGTGTTTGATTGAGCTGAAATTTGGCATACGTATGTAGAATCGGTGACAATACAATATTTTGGTATCATCGAGCTGATCTGATGATGGAGCCGGAAGGTGGCCACAGGAACTCAGTAATAAAACGACGCAACCTTATCGAGTTTGAGCTCGTTTGATTTGTCTTGACAAGGACTCTGGTCCTAGATGATATCTAGAATAACAAAAGATTGTATAAAAAATAAAATCTAATAAATCATAATACACTTGTATCTGCTATCCTATATTATTATATATCTACCAAATCCTGATCCAGACCAACTTCAATGATCAGAGTAGAAAAAAGAAGAAACCGAATCGTAGACATAATATAACATCACGCCTGAATTCTCCAAAGGGTTAGGCAGAGGTCCAGAGAGGTTAGGAGGACTGTCAAAAATGATCTCAACAACTAAGAAAATTAAACTTTATCTCAATTGGATAAAGTTCTTGTCAGAATGACAGTTGTCGTGTACTGTCTTTATTCTGAAACATTCCCTGTCATTGAGTTAATGTTTCATTTTTAACCGACTTCAAAAAGGAGGAGGTTCTCAATTCGGCGGAACCTTTTTTTTTTTTTTTAATTTTTTTTTATCTATGTTCCCCGATTACTCGAAGATGGCTGGACCGATTTGGATTTTTTTTTTTTTTTTTTGTTTGAAAGGGTATACTTCCCAGGTGGTCCCATGATCATCAAGTCAGGATCTGATGATGGGATCCTGGAGAAATAGAGAGGCAAAAACGAAAATACATTTAATCAGACACCGACTTCCAAAATTAAAGTTATTTTTCTCTTTGTAGTGTTGTTTTTGGAAGTCGGTTGTATTTTTTTGTA
Source organism: Cosmia pyralina (assembly GCA_946251885.1). Taxonomy (NCBI): domain Eukaryota; kingdom Metazoa; phylum Arthropoda; class Insecta; order Lepidoptera; family Noctuidae; genus Cosmia; species Cosmia pyralina. The sequence goes on from OX276344.1 coordinate 25,148,944, forward strand.
AAAAAGTTTTTCATGGTTGTTTATAGGTATCATTTTGAACAGTCTGGTCGTTCCGATAATATTGAATACAGTCCACATTTCGCCAGTTATGTTTAAGCCCCATCTAATCGGGAGCGAACCTACCATTTCATTTACACCTAGAAAAGGGCTAGAACATTATCCTACAAGAAACAATAGAAATAAATCTAACACCTACCCTCTGTTGTAGACAATCTCATCGCCGCCTGGGGTGGTAATTTGCCGTAGCAGACGGCTGGGTGAGGAGCAAATAAAATGGTGAAGTCGTTTCATATGATCCGATAAAGATTGATGGCAGATTGTGGGAACCGTGATTTATAACAGGTACAGTCAGCAACAAAAGTCGATTAACACTTGCAATTTTTTTAATCTTAATTACTAAGTGAAATATTTAATTCAAATCGGAACTGAAGTAGCTACTTAAAGAACATTAACTCTCAACTTAAAAAAGCAGTTTTATCGAATCATTTTGGGTTAATTTAGATGATGTCAAAATGTAGCAGTGTTAACCGACTTCTGTTGTTGATCGTACCTATATGATGACCTGTTTTAGAAAAAAAAAAAATATTTGCCAAAATGATATGATCTTAAAACATTATATATATGGCGTGCAAAATATTTAGTTTTGTCTGGCACAATGCTATTATGTATTTTAATTAATTTTTTATTTTGTATCAGTTTTATAAATGCTAATTTGATAGTTTTTTTAATTAAATAAAAAAGACTGCAACAACAAATAAGAGCTCATGCATTACGAAAAATTAGTGGAGGATATGATTTTATTAATATGTACTAAGGCATAACTGCCTTAGTACATTTTAATACTGTGTAATGATGAATTGATGACACTCAAATCAAAACAAACAAAACAAAAAAAAACATTTTTTATGTTTTTTTTTTTAATTACTCAGTAACTGGGTTGTGGAAGTCAGATAGGCAGCCGCTCTATGTAAAATATTGGTTTTCAGCTGCTGAAAAAGGTAGGCAGATGATGACTAAGGCAGACGACGGCCTTAATAAACACTGTCGCACAACTGTCAAACTACAAGTGCAAGATCAAGTAACGTTTATAAATGGCCTTAGAATTTGCTATTTACTTTATGGACTAAGACAAAGATATTTTACGCTAACTTATCGATAGTACGCTTACCTTTAATGTGCAAACCAATATTTGAAAGCAATCTATAATTTTAACTCAATTTTCCTTATGTTACCAAAGCTGACAGCGACCTTTCAAAATTGCCAAAACTGTCATGACCCACCTTTTGACATTCCACCTTGGAGATTTTCCTCTTTACGAATTCCGAGATCACACGTAATTTTACAAAATTCAAAAGTCGCTTTCCGCTATCAAGGACTCATTTTCAATTTTCTGATTAATATAATTAATCATTGTACGTTAATGAGAACATTGTTTACGGTAATGAAGTGATATTTCGTAACTATTCGTGGGATATCCAACCGGCATTGACATTGGTGAGACGAAGTGAAAATGGTAATTAATTACGTGTTAATCGATTTAATTTAATAGAACTGTGAAGGCAATTACGAATTAATTGAGCTTGGATATTGCTAGTTGCTTATACGCAACGTTGGACAGATTTTAACGTTTCAGAGTAAAGCCAGACGAGCGTAATTTTTTGAGTTGTGAGTAGCGTAATTTCGGTCGCGTGCGGCGCATGCTTGGGGCGTGTGAGTCGGCAGACAACTCATTTTGCGTCGCCGTGTGAACGAAACAGATTTTTTTATAAAACTACGTAGTAGTAGCAGAAACTACGCGACTCACAACTCAAAAAAATACGCTCGTCTTTCTTCACCCTAAGGGGGATGTGCTAAGGTAGCCCGCAAAATCAAAATTTTCTTACGTTTTTGCAATTTGCAGGTCAATGATTTCGAAATTATGAGATTTGAGGTCAATTCTAACTTATGCAGTTGTATTGCTGATTCTAATGATTATAATTCTGTAAAGCCATATTAGCTACGGGCCCGAATCATATTCTAATCAACATACAACCTGTACACTGATCTGCAAATTGCAAAAAACGTAAGAAAATTTGAATTACGCGGGCTACCTTAGCGCGTCCCATCCCATTAAGTTTTGAATTAAGTCTAATAAAAGACGTCAATAAAACAAGAGATCAGTCAGTGACTGCTTACAGAATAGTGGTATTATGAGAAAACATTATATGAACCTCATTATTGAAAGTAATTTTGTGGGTATAGGTAAATGACAGATAAGAACTGTCATTTTACTGCAGCTATACTTTTTGCGCTCTAGCATGGTGCGGGTGACATTTGACGAACTATTCCTTTTCACTCTTAAACGTTATCGAGATTTACAATCATGATTTAATATTTTAGCTGCACCCTGAATATCATAATCGTAAAATACGGATTCAATAATTAATTAATTCATATCTCGAAAAAAATAAAATTTTGTGCAATGAACAGAAGGGATTTCGACAAAATAAAACCATAAATATGGCCATATATGAATTCATACAAAATGTTATCTGCCACGTTGACAAAACAGTTCCAGTTTGTGCTGTTTACTGCGATATGTCACAGGCATTTGATTATGTAGATCATAATATACTAATCAGTAAACTTGACGCATACGGCATAAGAGGCAATGTTTTAGATTTAATTCGATCCTATTTAACGAATCGACAACAGATAACAGTAATAACTAGAGTGAATCCTAAAACAAAAAAAGAAGAAATATTCAGCTCCGTGAGGAAATATGTCACATACGGTGTTCCTCAAGGCAGTGTGCTAGGGCCGCCGTTGTTTACTATTTACATCAACGACCTGCCAAAGGCAACGATTCAACCTATGACATTATTTGCTGATGACAGTACAATCTCAATTGCATGTAAGGACATTAATAATTATAAATCTGACATAAATAATTCACTGACATCTATAATTTCATGGCTTGATAATAATAATTTAAAAATAAATTTATCAAAAACAAATATAATGCACTTTGGACAAAGATTGCATAATCCATTAAATGTAAATTTGATTCATGACAATTACACTATAAATGAAGTGACTAATGTCCGTTTTCTCGGTTTAATTATAGACAGTAAACTAAATTGGAAAAAACACATTGACAAACTATGTAAAAAAATCAGTAGTCAATCATATGCTTTGTACCAACTAGCTCCATGCATCAACACTGATGTGTTACTCTCGGCTTATTATGGACTGGTTGAATCGGTCCTCAGATATGGCATTATCTTCTGGGGCAACTCATCAAATAAAGATATGGCATTTATAATGCAAAAGCGTTGCCTACGTGCCATGTTCGGTTTTCGAAGTACGGAGAGCTGTAAGCCATTTTTTACAAAGCATAAAATACTCACACTTCCGTCACTTTATATTTTGGAAATAGCCCTATTTGTCAGAAATAACCCCCATTTCTTTCCTCGAATATCGGACATTATAATACGTAATCACCGGGATAACAGTAAAATTCGTGTTCAGCCAGCAAAGACAGCGCTACTGTATAAAAGCGTTGTATGCAGAGCGCCAATAATTTATAATAATATCCCTAACTGGGTTAAAAAACTAAATACAGAACAGTTTAAGAAAACATTAAAAAAAATACTGACAGAAAAAGCCTATTATAATGTTAATGAATTTTTAAATGATAAATCGCTCTGAAGCTACTGACTGAATCAATTCTATATTTTATTTTTAATGGTATGACTATTGACCTAATTTAATTATTGTTTTGTTTAATATTAATGCTAATTGTTGATTTATTTATATTATTATTCTTTGTATTTTTATTTTGAAATGTAATGTAGTGAAATGTTATTGTCTTTTGACCTAATTTGTACACCAGCCATGGTCAAACATGTTGAGCCAAAAAATACCCTGTAACACCTATAATAAGCATCATGCCATGTATATTATCTACACATGTTTTTGCAAATAAATTAATCTGAATCTGAATCTGAATAATAACTGTAGTAAATTAAATAAATCATTCTGCCAAAATGTTATTATCTACAAATAAAATGTATGTTCCATGTTGTTAGATATCTATAGAGTTAAATTAGCCGAAAAAATTATACCATGAAAAAAAAACTTTTTTTTTAATAAATACCGGTAGTGCTTTAAATGTGATTTTTTAATGTTTTGTATTATATACATATTTTAAAATAAATTTCATAATAATATGATATCTCAAAGACATTTTTAAAATTATTAGGAGAACGAGATTTTTGCTGTAAGAATCGTTATCGATAAAATTGAATTGTGCATATTGACCTAGTCATGCCATACTGACATGTGTCACCCGCACCATGCTAGAGCGCAAACATTATAGTTAAAAAGTCGAAGTCATACGTTGTTGCCATTGTGTATAAAGCAACAGAGGCTAGGAATAGATAAAATTGTGTCATCGGTTACGAACGTAAACGAATAAACCATAATCTCTTTCACTTTTATCCAAGCAAAGATATAATCTCATACAGCCTATGATTTAATCGATGACGACACTTCCATATTTCAGTGTATTTAATCATTTGTATTCTTTTATAAACAGAGGAAGAATAAAAACTCGATTACAATCTCGACCAAAGGTTAAAAAAAGTAAGTTATTGTAAAAGAGTTAACGTCGATTTGTCATAGTTTCAGTTAAATTAACCGTGGTTAATGATGTATTGTGTGAACGTGTGTCTGGGTAGAAGTAACTGGCGCTTTCCAATGTTTTACGCGTGAGAATAGCTGCGTATTTCTGAAGAGGTTGACAACTCTATTAGTGTGGTTTGACAGCGATATTCATGCGTTAAGTGATGTCTGAGATTTCGATTTCTGATATTAGTACCGGTTTTTGTAAAGGTTCGGTTTTATCAACTTGTTGGGAGCTTCGTGGAGGCAGAACAACTACGGTCCCTCCCAATCACAGATCAATCAATCAACCCAGCCTATCGCAGTTCCAGGTTGCGCCACAACACCCTGTCCTCCGCCTTCCGCATCCAGTCTGTCCGGTCGGTCGGTCCATCTAGCTAGAGGTCGTCCCACACTACGTTTGCCGATATGCGGTCTCCACTCGTCTGCTCCACCGGCCATCGGTCCTTTGACAAACATGGCCAGCTCACTGCCACTTCAGCTTACTTACTCTTCAGGCTATGTCGATAATTCCGGTTCTTTTCCGGATAACTTTATTTCTGATCTTTTCCTTCAACGAAACTCCGAGCACCTATGATCCGAGCACCTATGATGACCTTGAATTTGTTGACCAGCCCGACGGTCACTCACAGATAAAATACCAAAACTCATGAATACCTTAATCGCTTTGCTGACTTCTGACAAGGAACCTACGTGGGCAAGTTAAGGTAAGTCTACGTAGTCGCTGTCACTATTAAACCAGGCCATTTTTAATGAGAATATGTGAGCGAAGAAGTTTGGGCATAATATTGGCGAAAAACATCCAACGAACTTTCCACGAAGGAAAACCACATATGCAGTTGGTATGTGCAACATCGTGGTTGAAGTGTGAACTATGAGAAACCTACACTGATACCAAATCAGAAACCCAACTAACACGTATCAGTAATCCAATATATTTTTTAAATAATTTTAATGGCCATACCATCGGCAATTTAAAGAGGTGTCCGCTTTTACCGTACGCCGTAAACGGCAGGTATGTAGGCAAAGATAAGCTTCCACACGGCCTTAGCAAATACTTTATGGTCGGTCACACATAATCGATTAAAACTATCGCGTCGGCAGTACTGACGATTTTACTTTCAATAAGTATTTTACTTTCGATATTGATACTAATAAAATTTTTAAGAGCCTGTATTTACAATTATGCAACTATATCGATATAGATTTAATCGGATCCATTAAAATCGATTATTTCTCGCCTTAAGCACTCATACCGGGGTAGTTAAGGGCATTTGATTACTTGTTATAAAATGTTATTGATTATTACCTATATTTATTACTTACACCCATCTTCCGGCGATGTTCGCTAGTTATTACAAACTTTCTTTGCTATTAGTAACCGTTTTTGCTATTCTAATTTGGATCTTATTTCTTCGGGATACAGTTTACGTGGATTAATTCTCGATTTCTTTACAGTTTAGCGTTTCCCGCGAAAACCTTACGTCGCAATCAATTTGTTTTCAATTACGTGTTTAACTTTTAATATCATTTCGTGTATTCGACAATAGAAATAAATGGAAATTACATAAGCAGCTCTTTCTAATAAAATAACTCGTTTGCTATTCTGTGGAGATATCTGGGAATTGTAGCAACTTTCATTGAAGAAGATTTAATGTGTAATTTCAATTAAAATGGCGGCAGCTACGCGTATGTTGGTATCTACGATTGCAAGCTCGCTTTCCTTCCTTTTCGAGTAAATTAAAGAAAATACGACTTTTCACTTCTGTTCGACTGTTGATTGGTCTAAACTTGTTTTATTATTGCTCGGAAAGGAAGCTGTGTATGTGATTTTGTTATTTATTTACTTGTGACAAGCGTTTACTATTTTATCCTGGCTTTCTTTCTAAGCAAGTAGGTATCCTACACCTAAATATCTATACACTCTACTCTAGATCTCAAAATAAATAGAAAAACTCTCTCATATCTATTGTTCAGCATTCACGGAGAATCTGGTAGTACTTATTAGTTTAGATCTTCCAATATGGCTAGAGTATTAAAATAAAAGTATGTTACTCACGAATCTCCAACGAGAATTGAACCTCCAACGAGTGAGCAAAATAACTTAAGGCGACGATAAGAGACTTTTAACGATTTTAAACCGAAAATCACGTCTAAACGAGTAGTGTTAATGGTTTGGAAAAAATATATGTCAAATTAGAGCATTTTCTTAATAACTTGATTTGTGAATATTTTAGATTATGTTTATATTACATAGTGTAATTAATTTGTAAAGTTATGTCTAACACGGATAATAAAATGAGAACCACGAAAAAACTATCAAGCATATTCTTATGAAATCTTCACCATTTTAGAGATAATTTAATTATTTATCTTTTAGTATACGTTTTTTAAGACAATACTTTTTTTATGTATAATAAATGAATAATGCGAATAATTTAGGATAGCGCTCCTTGATGGGTGAGTCCTATTATAACTGGCTGGATGTACGACGCGTTGCGTGAGCATAACACAGAACTAACAAACTAATACCACAAGGTCACTGGCACTTATCTGCGTCTTAAGTTTCTGTAGTGCTATTCTGTAAACATCTCGCCGTGATAACTCAGGTGAAGTGAGCGTGAAGTGAGCCGTCATTCCACATAATGCTAGGGGTTGACACTATTGACAGCTCACTTTAAGATCACTTCACTTATGTTTTCACGGTGAGATATTTACAGAATAGCACTACTGAATCGGAAGGCCGAACTACCAATGGCCAAGATACAAACGTGCAACTAATTTCACACATTCTTGCCTAACATGGTTGTCATTACAATACCAACCTCAGAAGCGGAACCATTACATCCTATCCCGGTTTGGTTACACGTAGCAACCATAATATTCCAATCGAGGCCACACAGCGCTGTAGCGAAACAATGTGTTATGTTTTTCATTAGGCATGGTTGATACAAATTGGTAAAGCGACAACGTATTGCGTGAGATTAACAATGTGTACTCGGCCTTAATGACCCGCCCCAATGCATTTTTGGGAAAAATTGGGTTAATGAGAAAATATTAATGAGAGGGAGGGAAATTACATTCATGATTGAAAAATGCTGGAGGGAAATGCCTGTTTTCATGTAAGCTGCATAACTATTTTTGTCAACAAACAAAAATAGAGGCGTTGGTTTTTTATACATACCAAAAACAATAATTACTGACATGCTTAGAAACTAATATTATAAAGGCGAAAATTTGTGAGTGTGTGTGTGTATTTGTTACTTCTTCACGCTCAAACGGCTGGACCGATTTGGATGAAAATTGTATGTAGAAAGCTTATACCCTGGATTAACACATAGGCTACTTTTTACCGTTTTTTTTTTGTTTACCGTGGCCCTGGCACGGGCAACTGAAGGAACACGGGTGGGTTTTAGTCAGTAAAAGTCTGACACGCCCTTCCGCTCTGCCCAGAGCGGGAGAAGTCATTTGATGATTTCCCATCCACAAAAAAAAAAAAGGCTACTTTTTATCTCGGTCTACGCGGGTGAAACCGCGGGGCGCAGTTATATAAGTGTAAGTACGTCTATTACGACTATAAGTATGAATCTAAGAGGTAAGCAGATGTTTACTGTCATAAGTCTAGAGCTAATCCCATAAAACATAATGTTAGATGTGTTGCAGACAAATGTCTAGAAATCTCTTTCACCTTTCCGCAGCCTCTTGTAGTAACATTTCTCCACAAAAAGATTAACTTCTAACATTAGAACATTAATACCAACCGCCTTGTTAAACCGTAAAATTAAAATGCGCGCCGACAGCCGGAATAACAGTCATTAATAATTTAGGAGGATAGGGTTGCCTCACCCCTGCTTCTAATGATTTTGTATTTTCTCTTAAATGTAAGATATAACATGCTGGGAATATGTGACATATATCCTCGTTTAATTGTTATAAATATCAAGCTTATTCGTTATGCTGACATTAGGTAGGTATTTATTTACTTTTTGTGAAACTAAAAGGCAGTATTTATTGTACGGAGACATCAACGTGATTACAAACACGAGATCAGTCAACTACCTAGCTTTTTCCCAACTATGTTCGGGTCAGCTTTCAGTCTAACCAGATGCAGCTGAATACCAGTGTTTTACATGGAGCGACTGCCCATCTTACCTCCACAACCCAGTTACTGGGCTACACGATAGCCTTTGGTATAAGACTGGTTGTCAGACATTCGGGCTTTTCACTTGCTGACTAACCCTGACGATTGTCAAAGATCTACGAATGACAACAGGGACCAACTGCACGGAAAGGCCTCAGTATGTAATGATGGTCATTCATCCAAGGACCGACCAAAAAATCGACCCGTGCGGCTGTTATTACTTCGCCGCGAGTCCCTCAATTACAAACACGAGATATACTATTTAAATGAAATCTAAATATATGAAATATTATATTATTCGATTGAAGCATTACTGGAGAAATAGACGGTTTTCTGTACAATTTTATGCGATGTCCTGGCACATTCGTTTCTTACGTTGCAGCCTCTTCTATCCCTTCGTCTGTGGCGCTAACCCGAGCGGCGCGCGTGAAATATACCTTAATCTGTGTAAAAGCCGGATTGTTTTGGGCAGCCCTACGCTAATGTCTTCTTATCGATCTCCCAAAGACAATTACTTACAAACGTTTACTATTGTAATTAACAAAGTTAAATAACAAATGCATAACTGAACCGTAGTTATGGTCAATTACGGTGGATTGAATAGAAAGCACCCGCCGGTCACGAAATGAACGTATTAACTAAATAGTAGGTAATATAATTACAGCATAATAATGATGCAGTAGTTTATCTTCAAAGAAAACGGCCGACCACGTATTTATCTACCGAGCGGCCGCCGTAGGTAATTTATTCAAGGTCACTGCCCAGATGAAATACTGTAGCTTTTATTCTGTGGTAATATTCTGTTATCGAGTGTAGGCTTTGGTCTTGTTTATGGTGCTGATGCTGAAGTAGTCACGATAAGATGGTGCTATCATTTTTCTCACGTTCTACAAGTATCAGCGTAGTTCAATCTGTCTAGCCTTTGCCCAACTATGCTGGGGTCGGCTTTCAGTTTTACCGGATGCTGCTGAATACCAGTATTTTACATGGAGCGACTGCCTATCTGACCTCCATAACTGGGTAATGCGATACCCCTTGGTAAGACTGGTTGTCAGCTTTCGGGCTTCTGACGAGCCGTAACTACTGTCAAAGATTCACGAATGACAGCCGGGACCAACGGCTTAACGTGCTTTCAGAGGCACGGAGAAGTCTAAGTATGTAAAGATGATCACCGATCCACGGACCAACCCCGGTAAGCGTAGCTCAACCTGATGGATCGCACGTGCGGCTGTTAAAAAATTGTCATTAGTCCGCCTCATCCGAGTTAGTCTATTTAAAAACACTATATGCGTAGGAGTATTTATCAATTACGTCGTAAAAATTTTCATACCATTTCACCTGGAATGGAAAAAAAACTGGAATCAATTAATTTAAGACGCTAACTTTGCCATCAATTTCACGAAAACTCTCACCCAAACCAATAACATTTTATCAAGTTATTTCCTATTATTATCGAATTCCCAAGCCACCTCTGAATTACATAACTCCATAGTACGATTGGTATCGGCTTCATCTGACATTTGACTCACTTGCCCAAACGTCAACCGTAACGAATCTCAATTACAGCAGTTATGTAGTTATGTTATAATATAGGTAGTTAATCCGTAAATGTATGGACTTATGCAGTTTAAAAATTACGTGATAGCGTAATACGAGGTGTATAATCAATTAATTTTGATTTGAGAGGATTAATGTCACATGCTACTTAGCCAGTTTGAATAACGAATTTCAATATGGCGCCTGAGAGCAAATGTCAAACTGAGCTGTCAAATCTGTGTCAGCTTCTCAGAAGACATCAATCAAAATCAAATGAGTATTTGTGGAAGTTCTATGATTATTATAATGGTTTAAGGATATGCTATCTTCAAACAGAAGTCAAGGTTTTTATTTTAAATTAGCTGGCAAAAAAAATTTGCTGTTCAGTACATTAAATATCCTACATCAAACTCGTCAAAATGTAGAGAGCAGCAGATTTTTTTTTCACGATTTCAGGTTTGGTCCCATAGTAAAAGTTGTTCATAATGATGAGTACAATCTCCCATTTCGATTTGGTGCATGTTACAAATTTCATTCTGTATATTATGTAGGTAGGTTTGTTCTAGATGAGAGCAGACTCGTCTTCCATAGAATAGAATAGAATAGAATACTCTATCTATCTCTCTCTCTATTTATGTTTTATTATTTTTTTTACTAGCCATTATTCTCCCACTGCTGGGCTAAGGCTTCCTTACTCTCTTTCCACCTCTCTCTGTCCAAAGCAGCTCTTTGATTTAGATTATTAAAATATCTTGTCAGAAGTAGAAAGAGAAGTGATTTAATTAAATTATATTTATCATTAATGTAATTTCTGTCTCTCAAAATTAACTTGTCACAATCCTCTATCTCCTACATCCAAAGTACCCTCGAAAACCAGTAACATTTCACTAAAACTCCTCATTAATACATGTCGCCATCCATTCATATCCCCCTACCACTTATTGGCACGAGCGCGTAATAGAAAAGAACCAAGAGTTGAAGATATTAATCATCATCGTTTAGGGGGCGATCACTTTCTCGTGAAGGTGTTATGCAAGACTGTTTGTTTGTAAGTAATTATAGCGAGGTTTTCAATTTTGTGGTCATAGGTCAGTTACCTGGCTCTTTTTTTGTATTGTTTTTGTCGGTAAACTGAGTAATGCTGTAGTTTATTTTGTATGTGATGTGGTATTTTAGCGGAATTCAATTAAAGTAATTGATATTCGGCAGAATCTTTGATGAGCTCGTGGCTAAGTAATAACAGCCGCAGAGGTCGATCCATCAAGCTACACTTGCCGGGGTTGGTCCGTGGATGGGTGACCATCTTTACATACCGAGACTCCTCCGTGCCTCGGAGAGCACGTTAAGCCGTTGGTCCCGGCTGTCATTCGTGGATCTTTGACAGTCGTTACGGGTCGTCAGAAGCCCGAAAGTCTGACAACCAGTCTCACCAAGGGGTATCGTGTTACCGTGTTACCACGTGTGTAGTCGCTCCATGTACAAAACTGGTATTCAGCTGCATCCGGTTAGACTGGAAACCGACCCCAACATAGTTGGGAAAAGGCTAGGTAGATTGATTGATGATTTTTTTCTAGTTATTCACCTATGTAATGACACTTTATCGTTGGATCTCTTACATTTTTGTACGGCTAGTGAAAAATCTAAATAGATTTTGATTCGGAATCGCGGGTGACCCAATTGACTTAACCCACTGTAAGACAGTCTCTAAAGCAGCCCGGCCAAGTCCCTAAAACATAAAAGCTGAGCGGCCAGCACGGCACGCAACGGATTTTGGGTTGTTTGTTTGAAGAAATGAAAATGCGGGCGGTACCGGTAGTGGACGCAGTGCTATATGAATTCATACAAAGCAAACCGAAATCCGTGGCGTGCCGTGCGTGTATTGCAGCCGGCGCGGAGCAGTGGACGCTCACCTTAATACTACTCTCTGAATAACAAGACAGCTAAAATTAGATACCTATTATTTAAATTAGTGAAGCTATTTGCAATGTAAACCTTTGATATTTTATTTAAATACAGGGTGAAAGGGACATCGACGCACAACCTGTTACCACAGACATCATACAGTCGTCCGACAAGAGCCCGAGCTGCTTATATACGTAGTTCGTCGAACTTCGTATGCAGCTTGGGCTTTGTCGGACGACTGTATGATGTAGACTGTGCTGTTACCAAGAATCATGAATTCAGTGCATGCGTTGAAAATTTTCAACGGTTATTTAAAAAAAAAAGCTGTTCCATACATTTTGGCCGCATAAAAATTGCACTTTTGTAGGAAAAATTTCAGCGCAGGGGGTCCAGAATCATGTACAGAAGAACCACCCTATATAATTACACCCTTATTTAAAAACTTAACTATTCATCTAAGTAGGTGTATTTTAATGTATTGCTGCAATTTGCAACACAGGCAACCTCTTTACTTAGTCGTTGGACAATGCAACATATTGTTACTGTGTGAACTAGGCATAACATGTTACATTCAGTTATGTATGTTACGCTAACTACGAAACCGACTGTCCACGGTAATTAAAGATAATCTTAGTTTAAGTTAATGTTTGCAATGTTCTAAGTGTGGTTTAATTGACTGTGATAAGCTGTGGTATTATTCAATTAACATTATTGCAATAATAAGTGACGAATGTGACCAGCTGTCTTGTAAGGATCAGAATATTGGGCCACAAAAGGGATTAATGGAAAGCAATTGCATGCAGCTGAGATGAGAATGCTAAGAGGGATGTGTGGTGTTACACGAATGGATAGAATAAGAAATGAGTACATAAGGGAAGTCTGAAATTGGCACCGGTGACTGAAAAGTTGTGCGGAAATCGGTTGTCATGGTATGGGCATGTGATGCGGAGGAGTGAGGAAAATGTCAAGAGGAAAGTTTTGAGTATGAATGTCGATGGCTATAAGAGTAGGGGAAGACCAAAGAAACGATGGATGGATGGATTGTGTGAAAGATGACATGGCTAGAAAGGGGGTGACTACCGAATGACGAATAATAGAGAAGTATGGAAAAAAAGGATATGTTGCGCCGACCCCAAATAAATTGGGATAAGGGCAGGAGAATGATGAAGTGACGAATGTCACAATACAAATGATTAAATGATACTATCTGCACACTTGTCCATAGGTATCCAGCTGAGGCATGAGCCTTCTCAAAGACGAAAGAAGTGTCCAGCCCTGGGCAGACTAGACTGACAGCATTATCTTTGGCTAGTGACTAACTTTTTCATTCAAATATATACCTAAGATCTTCTTATTAAAGAGCATGTGTTAACAAAAGAACAAATAGATTAACAATTGGCGAAATGGTATAGTAACGGGATTTGGAGCATTGGTATGGCCAAACGGAGCATATAGAATTTTAAAAATATTTATTTTTAAAATTCTATATGTTCTGTTTCTTTAAATTAAACACATTCTCCCCTTATGTCTTTAATGGTGAACGTGTAGACGAAATTTTACTGAAATCGCTTTAATTACAATCGAATAAAACAGTTATTTTCATTAAAACAAAATACTAATTTTGAGGAGACTGTGATTTTTTGTATCTCTCTTCTTAAAATCTTCAATTTTTATGATTAATCATGAAAAAGAATAAGGCAAATTTGTAGTGAGGACAAAAATTGATATTGCGTACAGCCGAAATGCGTCAAAATATATTCTTTCACTTGTAATCTGTAATATTGCACCGCAAGACCATTTGATAGTTATTACATTACCAAACTCTATTTACTTCTAAACTATTATATCAAAGTTACATATTTAAAAAGAAACTCCTTTTAACTGACAACCGCATCCATCTACAAAGCTGAAACCAAAGTAACCTTTGCACTTTTCGTTATAAAAAATAATATAATAGTTTAAAAGTAAATACAAATTGTATGATAGCTACCAGCACCACCTGAGGCGACTTGTCTGTCGAGTTGAGAGCCAGGAAGTTTCATCGAGATATTTATAAAGATCTATTTTAGTTTTTTACTTTGAATTTGGAGAAAAGAAAGGAATTTTGTTTTGCATTTGGAAAAGGAATGAGGAACAATGTGTTTGAAATTCAAATATAGAAGAGAAATACCTACTCGTTTTTTTAGGGCAAGCAAAAATGAATAAACCTTTAAAACGAATATTGCAAATACGTTGGTACATTGAATTAACATTTTTGTATTCAAGGGAATTTGTTACTTTAACATATATATTGGACATACTTACATAATTATTACGTCACAAATACAGAATTCAAATTGAATTCCTATAAAAATGAATGACATTCCATTGACAACCATTTTATAATAATAATGTGAAAGAGAAAGTTTAAAAAAAATACAATACCTTCTTTGCCAAGGGCGACAGGTCGATAGTTACCTAAAAAAGGTTATGACATTTGAAAAGCTCATTGAAATTTTTGTTTATTTAAATCGGTAGATTGATTTCGCTAATCAAAACATTTTGTATTTCTTATTTTCAGTTGAATATCTAATGGTGGAAGGAATGGTCAGTTTTTTGTGGAGAACGAATGAATGAATGATTGATGGCGTGTTGACGTCTGAACTATGGAACCACGACCGGTCAGTGGTCAGTTGCAAAAAATTACACGTCATTCCATCACAGATCGTTTAGGAAGTATGAATAGTTTTCTATTATTGATTTGAACAGGATCTGTGAATTGAATGATGTATGAGCCTTTTATTATGGGACTGTGGAAATACAAATAGGTATTTCCTAAGCAATATAATTACTGCATTTCTTATCGATTACAAGCAACACGGTATAATACTTTTCCAGTCACCAATGCCTTCCCTTCACCAGTGCTGGTTAAACAGAGTGGATTTTAGCTAAGGCAGTACATCAACCGTTGTAACCATGAAAACGTTCTTTAAGAGACTGTCCTTAACTTTTTGATTAATTGCTAACTACATTCACAGCTTTTGGAAAAATTATACAGTCAGCTAGAAAAAATCCGGTCAAGAGCGAGTTTGACTCGCGCACCTAGGGTTCCGTTCCGATTTCTGATAAAGTGTATTATTTAGAGACATAGTTTTATTTTACCTGTAATCTTTACATAGAATAATTTCAGATTTTTCTCTATGCAAACTTCGGAGACAAGAGCCCCCCCTCCCTCTTATCTCCAAACAGTATTTTTTTTTTTACATTTTTTATCAAAAGTCGAAAACTATGCGGCCTAAAAAAAGAAAAAAAATGTTTGAGAATGTGCAAACAGCGTTCTTTCATATGAGAGGGGTATCATTATGAAAGAACGCTGTTTACTACTAGTACTAGGTACTACTTGTACCTAGCTACTGATGCTAACACAAATATAACCGACAAGTTGCACTTACAGTAAGTTACAACAAGTTAAGCACGAGATATTGTGTACTGTTCCAAGTTAACTTAATAGAGTGAGGCGGTTTGCAAGTTTGGGCTAAGTTTTGTTAAACTTTCGGCATGCTCCTGTAATCTAAGTTTATCTGGGGAAGATGAAGATATTGAGGTGGGGAGTTGATTTCATGGATAACATCAATATTAATATACTAGCCAGAAGAGTTGCTTCCTTTTAGAGATGAGTAAATTTCGTAGTGAAGAAAGATGAGTTCACGCTCGAATTTCCTTAGGTACCTACTATTTGATTTCTTGTGGTGATAGCATGCCAGTAAGAGTAGGGTTTCAAACTCAAACTCTTACATGAATCTTTGCAAAGCTATTGTGAATCCTCATAAAATGAGAAGAGTTCATTTTTCACTTCAAATGTAGGTATGACTTCTGGAAATCAATCAGTCTGCCTAGCCTTTTCCCAACTATGTTGGGGTCGGCTTCCAGTCTAACCGGATGCAGCTGAATACCCGTATTTTACATGGAGTGACTGCCTATCTGACCTCCACAACCCAGTAACTGGATAATACTACCTATTGATAAGACTGGTTGTCAGACTTTCGACCTTCTGTCGACCCGTGACGACTGTCAAAGATCCACGAATGACAGCCGGGACCAACGGCTTAACGTGCTTTCCGAGGCACGGAAGAGTCTCGGTATGTAAAGATGGTCAGCCATCCACGGACTACCCCGGCAAGCGTAATAGCTTAACCTGATGGATCAACCCATGCGGCTGTTACTTAACCACGAGCACCTCTGATTTCTGGAAATAAAATTTATTTTTATTTTTGAACGTATACTCAACCAGAGATAGAATGCAACTCATTGTATACACTCCAGCATTCAACCGCTTTTTTCAGCAGTAGCTAAGCGCTTTACCTCTTCAAGTGCAGTTATACAGGGTGAAATTTTAATCGTTTTAATCCTCTTAAGGGGTCATTGTACTCATTATTATGAACAACTTTTACTATGGGACCAAACCTGAAATCGCAAAAAAAATCAGCTGCTCCCTACATATTGAAGAGTTAAATGTAGATAAATGTACTGAACAGCTGATTTTTTTTTTGCGATTTCAGGTTTGGTTCCATAGTAAAAGTTGTTCATAATGATGAGTACAATGACCCCTTAAGAGGATTAAAACGAATAAAATTTCACCCTGTATACTAATTTATGGGGGATGGGGGAGGGGGGTTAGTTGTGAACCCCATAGGTTCACAACTACGTAGGATGATTTTTTTTCCGTCGCATGGTGTTTTTTTACGTTTATATATATAATATATAAGCTTATATACCTATTATGTAAAGGGATTTTCCTTATGCACACATGGGGTGCAGAACGCCTTTGAGGGGTTACTTCATAATCAGCCTTAGCTGCAGTCATGACAAGTGCAACGTATAAATAGATACGATTACCTTTACAATGGCTTGTCTTATCAACATAAAATCTTTTTACCACTCGTCTTCCACCATTCATTCCTTTATTATTAATAATTATTCTCTGTGAAACAGTATTTGATTGTGCATTATCAAAGTGCATTTAGCAAACGATATATTTCCCACATTTACAACTTCCTTAGTGATCATTCTCATGTTAATCTTAACACTTGTACGCAAAAAATAATATTAAGTTTCCGTGAGTACTGTTAATGAATGAGGAACTGACAGTACCTACTTATTATATAAGGTGTTATAAGAGTTGCTTTAAACCATCGAACTGAATAACTTTTACCATCGGTCAAATCAAATCTAATCAAATCAAATCATTTATTTCTTTGCCAACATGGGTATATGGTATAGAAGTTATACGTATTAGAGTAAGTACTCCATGCTCTGCCGTCACATGGGCATGCAAAATTTACATATAATAAAAAAAAATAAAAAAAACATGCTCAATGACAATAAATTGGAAAAACATTACCATATCAAATTTAAATCGCCAATGTATCCGTCAATAACTAAGCAAATGTCAATAAAGTAAATAATAGAATGTCAATAAAATAAACAAAAGTCATAGTCAAATAACAGTTGACAGTTTCAAATGTCATCAATATTATCGTAAATCTGTAAATATTACTGGTCGTAAGGATTCCCTTGCAGATATTCCTTCACACTGTAATACACCTTGTCAGTTACAAATTCCTTTAAAATCGCAAAAAAAAACCTGCTATCCCATACTAAAGTTTAATACCTACTGTTCTAAATTACATGGGACAGCTGTCTTCTTTTGCGATTTCAAAGTTGATCCCATAGTAAAAGTTATTGAGTTCGATGGTCGGTGCGGTACTTATAGGTATTTTCATTCTTTTATTTTATTTTATTTTATTCAGGGACAATAAACAGCTACAATATGTGTTGAAATAGAGAAAAGATAATACAAAATATTAACAATATTGCAGCCCACTACATTATCCGCATATTAACAAAAGAAAATATGATAATGAGTGCCACTAGATAGGCAATAAAACTAATAAATAATTACATCACATTAATAATAAATTAATTACATCATGCAAAATAGAAATTATAATTGATTTCTTGGCAACTAACACAAAAAAAAAAACAAATATATAAATAGTAAAGTTTAGAGTAGTTCCTTGTTTAAATTATCATTCATGCAGGTACATTTTTCCACACATTAATCAAGATTAATGACTTACCCTATCGTTAGCTACCCTTTGACCTAAATTAAATTAACTTTCATGCGCTAATTAAGTGAAATAATAAAATTCTGTTACCCGTGTAATCTAAGTTCGTGTACGACCATAAACCAATGCAAACCTTAAGATTAATTACGTTTATCGTAGGTATGTAGTAGGTACTTATCAGCAATCATATTCATTAATTTTGCGCTGTGAAACAGCCGTTAATTTATTTTATTTATTTATATATTTCAGACACAGTTATCCATATTTTTGTTAGTAAGTATACCTACTTAAGAATTAAGTTACTTAGTTAATTTTAAAATAAAAAAAATATACTGGATGACTTTTTTTACCGTCTCGAAAAAAATAGGGTACATTCGGTGAACGGAGTATAGATGGCATATTTTTTTTTTAATTAAAAAAAATCAAAATTCAAATCATAATGCAGGTTGCATATGATTTGAATTTCGATATTTTTAAAGGATTTATTGTTTTTCTTCAAAATTTATGTTTTTATTGTTCTGAAATGAAAAGTTTACAACGAATTCGTAGTATTTATTGATACTTAGATATTTTTTTCTGACTAAGCTATTAAAAAGAAAAAAAACTAGGTATGCCATACGCTTCTACTCCGTTCACCTAATATACCCTATTTTTTTCGAGACGGTAAAAAAAACATCCAGTATATTAGGTTAGTAACCAAAGATTCACATACACTCCACAATCATACTTATATCCGAATCAGAAGTACATTACTTACATAAACAATCACAATCATCTATAAATTAAGTACAAACATAATATATTAAGTATATTATTAATTACCTACATTACTTATTTTTTATTATTCATTATTTTATTACTTATATTTTATTAATAAGTCTTGATTGATGCTCAATTAATGGTAACAATCTTTCTATTATATTACATGGGACTTATAACACATCTGACGATATGAATGTGTTCTATACACACTTGTGCCTTAACCAATGGGAACACAGGGCCTTTACGCCTTAACATAACAATGTTGTATTAACATTTGTAAAAACATTTTCCCAGAACACAGTCTGTCTACACTTCAGTCTGGTTTCAGGAACGATCCTGCCTAATGCATTTTTAATGAAAGCTCTATCAATCTACGTCGAGTACTGCCAAGATCCATTGCAAACATTCTAACGTGTTCCCCTGAAACGTTTGCAGGAAAAAGTTGAACCATTCCGACAACATCCTATTATCTCGACAGCTTTTTCTTCGTTTTATTCATTCAATTACATTTTCTAAACATACTGATATCAGGAGTAACCGATTAAAGTGTATTAAAACTCCATCAATATAACTTTTGAAATAAAAGTATAATCTGTTTTATTTTAATGAGAGGACACAAATAAACAACTGGATTTAATACTTTTTAAAACGTTAGGTAGGTTCTTTTTTTATTATATAAATTAATACGGTTTGGTACGTCATACATGAGTTAGAAGGTGAAAAAAAGATAAAAAAATTGTTAGCAAATTACAAAATTACAAAAAAGGAGTTAACAAGCTTTGATCTGTTACTCCTCATATATTATAACTAGCTTCTGCCCGCGACTTTGTTCGTATACCAAAATTAGCTGACCCGCCAGACGTTGTCCTGTCAAAATTTCGATTTATTTTTTTCCTATTTTTTTTTTTACTTTTAAATTAGTTATATTAGTGTTTTGTTTCACCTTGTGATTCAGTCTACAGCAAAAATGTAAGTAAGACCATTTATTTTAAATTGTCTATCCGCTAGATAAGTTAATTAATTACTTACTGGAATTAACAACATAAAAGTTAAATTGAAAATAAATATAATTGTTTTAAGGATTAACGTTTTATTTCTACGTCAACACTAGGGCTAGAGAGGAGAATAAAACAAAAAAAAAATATTGAAATCGGTCAAGCCGTTCTCAAGTTATAGCGTGACCAAGGGAAATAGGGATTCATTTATTTAAAGATTTTACTTCGCATCGGCACTGACTATAGTACAGCTTATGCCGTATTACAAAGCAAGCTTTCATTAATATAGGAGCTAGTCTGACTGTGCAGGGTACATTGGTGGATGGTCGTTAAGCATAACCACTCTATAATAAAATTATGCAATGTTGCATAGCAATCACTACATTTTAAGTGATCCTTGTCGAATCTCCACAAAATGTTTAGCAATGGGGTCCAATTTCAGTTTATAGCTAAAGTAACATAACCTATAACTTAAACGATTACTTAATAAAGTTATAAACTTAAACACCTCCTCACAACTGCATAGCAGCAATAATAAAATCATATCATTCCTATCTAAATGTTCGATCTACACACAACCAATTACGAGGGTTGCATTTAGAATTAATTTGATTACAACATAAGCAATTTAAATCATCGGTAGTTCTTATTCATGCTCATTTATAGGATGTGTATGTAACCTCATTGAACTTTGCAGTAAATAATAAAAAGATATGAATGTTATTCTTGTAATTATACTTTCATTTAATAATTAAGTTATAGATTGCAAGTCATCATTGTAAGTTGATGAAAAATTTCGTCATTTTGAGATGAGTACTAACATTTGCTAAGCTCTGAGGGCAGATAGGCAGTCGCTACATGTAAAATACTAGTATTCAGCTGCATCCGGTTAGACTGAAAGCTGATCCCAACATTGTTGGGAAAAGGCTGTGTTCAAACTGACAAAATGCTGCTTTTATTTTTCCACACTTCTTGGTTTATTGCTTTCTTCGATTAATCTAATATTCAGAGAAGCGTCCAAATGTCTCGAAAAAAAAAACTATTCTTAAAAGTAATCATAATTTAATGTTTTATAAAATGTATTTGTATTGAGATAGTTTTCTGTCATTCAACACGTCTGTAAAAGTTGAAACATAAATGACATTCTCGATCTAACTCCCCGGTTAAGTATCGTCCATTTTAGCTTTAAACGACACTTGAATTAATTCAACTTTCCCATCTACTTCAACTTTAAATAAATAAACATTCCCGCTCCCATATAATATCCACATACTAATTGGCTACCAACAGAACTATTGGCTAATCCGTAAAGAATGATGACTGGCTCTTATGGCTCAAGATATCAGTGAAACTAGTTTAATTTCAATGCATAATAAGGTATGTTGAAAAGGGTTAGTATGCTAATTAGAAAATACTGACACCTGACGATTTATGCAATTTTATAAATGGCGTGTGCTGCTCTTGCAGTAAAGTGTCTACCTGTTACCATCCGGCGCCCTTGCAGACCAGCACCCTAATTGCGTAACACATTATCAATCGGAGTTGGTTTCATTTTAACAGTTCAACAACATTTATTGCGTTATTTACGTTGTCGAGCAGACAAATTTTTCGAACATATGAAGCAATGGATTAGCAATTTGTTTCAAAATGAAACCAACTCCGATCGATAGTGTGTTTCGCAATTAGGGTGCAGGCCCAGTGGTAACGGCTGCGACTTACGAGTTGTAGGTCGTACGTTCGAACCCAGACTGAGGCTTTACTTTGTGTAAATTGTTTCATCGCCATTGCTCTCAAAACGGTGAAGAAAAACAACGTGAGGAAACCGGCATGTCCTAGAACCAAAAACTAGAAGACTTTATTATGTGATATCTACCATCCCGCACTGGGCCCGCGTGGTCGATTACAGCCCAATCCCTCTCAGCGGGAGGAGGCCTGTGTCCCAACAGTGGGAACGTTATAGGCTGGTTATGCACCTTTCAGATTGGCAAATATTTATACATTTTAAGCCACGGCAAGTCGTGATGGCCAAGTGGAAAACCTCGCCTCTCCATCTCTCAAATGCGGGCACTGACATCACTCGGTGTGAGACAAAACATCGTGAGGAAACCTGGACTATAAGTCTGAAATCGTTAACCCGTCTTGAGTAGGTAAGTGTTGTGATCAATTCTAGTGCCTTCTCTGTATCAGAAGAGGCCTTTACCCTGCAGTGGGACCATAGAGATCGCTATTTATATTTCTATGAGTGGGACAGTAATATCCTGGTATTATTATTTTATGTTTTATACCAAGGCATGCGTTGCGGGCTTGTGGCTAAGTAATAACAGCCGCTGGGGTCGATCGATCAGGTTAATCAAAGCTTGCCGCAATTATTCCGTAAATGGGTGACCATCTCTACATACCAAGACCCCTCCTTGCCTCGGAAAGCACATTAAGCCGTTGGTCCCAGCCCACAGATGTCATTCGTGGATCTTTGACAGTCGTTATGGGTCGTCAGAAGCCCGTAAGTCGTATTACCCAGTAACTGGGTTGGGGAGGTCTTTTCCCATCTACCTTGCCCATCACCAACATTTCAAGGGTATCTGGTTCACGACGGGCAATGCGACCAAAGTACCCTTAGTAGTCTTAGTTACATTGATATCTTATTTTAAACCTCACAGTTTTAAAGTAAGAGTTTTCGTTTTCCTGCGTTTTTTCTCATTTTTGTACCTGTCAAAATCTATGTAGGTATTGCATAATTAACAATACATAGGTAATTACATAACGCCCAATAAACACAGCACAAACATTAGTTCCTTCCGTTAAACCCAGAAGGTCAGAACAGAATAGATTAATTACCATATAGTATTAATCACAGAACACTGGACTGAGGTCAGATAGTGCTGACTCATACGACAGTAGCCGAGCTAGTCTAGTGTGACGTTTGAATGGAGCATCATTTATTTACCTATTGTTTTAGTATTAATGATAGTGCCGCCGATTCTGTCTGGCAAGGACTAAACTAAGCCGGCGTTCGCATGGATGGTAAAATATCGCGGCGGGATTTTATCGCGCACTGGATTTTCAACTCTCGCTGTTGAGCCGAGCGTTGAGAATCCAACAGCGTTGAAAAACCAGTGCGCTAAAAAAAAAATTCCGCGATATTTTTACGTCCGTGCGAACGTCGACCTGACAGGGAAATATAGGAAAGAGATACGAAGTAGTAGGTGTCTTGGATTTAATTACAAGTTGAAGCTATGAAGCTGGGGCGCTTGTTAAATGACTCACATGATCGCGTATCATTTGGCGTCTAAAATATAATAAAGCTGAAGAGTTTGTTTGTTCGAACGCGCTAATCTCTGGAACTACCACTCGGATTTTAAAACCAAAAAAAGAAAAAAAAAAACAGAAAGAAATCGAAATAATACCGCAGGCGGGCGATGCGATGCGACGAAGTGGGCTGGGGCCGAAGGTGTTTTAGAAAAATGTTTTATTTTAGTACATTGTGTATGTTACGACTTCACGCCGAACGAAGTCGCGGGCAGAAGCTAGGAGGTCTGATACTCTTACACCAAAATTATTCAAGTGTGTACAAGGACTTAGCAGGTAGATAAAACAAGAAGAATAAAATTGCGCTGTACGTATAAGCGTGGTTCTGGTTATAACACTTCTGTTTACACTTATCAATGAAATCGTGATGATAATAAATTAAATATTCATACCTACCTAAACAGCACCGACGTGATTCGAATGAAATCGGCCACAGATTATCAAAATTCAAGCTAACCGTGCCGTCATCGACACAATGATTCCTAACATGCGATGCAAATGATTCTGCGATCACCACGTATCATTCAATTAGCTTGAAAGATTTGGCACGAAACGATACCATATCGGTATTATTTTGCACAATTTGTAATTCAAAGAACATATTGACCTTCAGGCTGCAATTCATTCATCCAATCTGATCTAATCTATTGTGATAAAGATCGCTTGGTTTCTTATCAGATTTTCTTTAATTGGTCTATAGTAAAATTAGAACTAAATCATTTTACCCCTGAAGAATAAAGACTCCGAGACGCGAGAACTATTTCATTGTTCTACTAGAGTGCGTCGCGTTTGTCTGCGGGAGCCTTAAAAAGGATGCGCTATATGTAGATATTATGATAAACAAACTTTTGGAATACAAAAAAATATATCCGACCCAGTTAAGTAATATGAGAGTCTTTCTCTTTCATATATATTTATTTACACTGTGCATTACTTTAATTTAGTTTAGACGCTAGTGTTCCGTCTGGACCAAGCGAGGGCGCACACTCCTCTGCTGCCAAATAAATAATCACACTAATATTATAAAGGCGAAAGTTTGTGAGTGAGTGTGTGCGTGTGTGTGTATGTTTGTTACTTCTTCACGCTCAAACGGCGGACCTATTTGGATGAAATTTGGTATGTAGACAGCATATACCCTGGATTAACAGATAGGCTACTTTTTACCCCGTCTACGCGGGTGAAACCGCGGGGCGCAGCTAGTAATAAATAAATTAGTGGAAATTATAACTGTGTCTTTCATTTGTTCTAAAAACCCAACACAAACAATGCCTCATGGTAATGAAATCGTAACCGTCGCGAGTTGCCTTTAATCCTTGCAATACAATAAGCCGATCATTGCCAACATGGAGATGATATTGAAATGTTTCGTCCGGCATCCTCCTTACCCTTCAAGGAATGCTGCTTGGTAGTAAAAATGGTATAGTTGTAGTACGTATTTCCCCGGATAAGCCCATTCACAATAGTATCCACTTTCGTTGACGTCATCACCATTCTCCTGCCCTTATCCCAATTTATTTGGTGTCGGCGCAACATCTTTTTCTTCCACACCTACTTCTGTATTAGTCGTCATCTCGGTAGTCACCCCCTTTCTAGCCATATCATCTTTCACACAGTCCATCCATTGTTTCTTTGGTCTTCCCCTACTCGTATAGACATCCACATTCATACTCAAAACTTTCCTGACGACATTTTCCTCATTCCTCCGCATTAAACTTTCGTAGACATAGTAATAATGTTAATACGTGCTTGCCGAGGCCCGCGCACAGGGTTTATCATACCGCCAACTTCCAAACTCCGGGTTGTTAGTCGACGTACGCACGGACGTAAAAATATCGCGGCGATTTTATTTCGCGCACTGGATTTTCAACGCTCTGCTTAGTGCCGAGAGTTGAAAATCCAACAGTGTGTTTTTTCGACACTAGAATGCACTCTGTTGTTGTTACATTGGATTCTTAATGCTCGGCTCAACAACAAGAGTTGAAAATCCAGTGCGCGATAAAATCCTGCCGCGATATTTTTACGTTCGTGCGAACGTCGGCTTACTAAGAAATTCCTAATAGCCGTATAGCCTTATAGCTGTTGGCCCTGCGCCTGATCACGCGCCGATGGCTGGTCTTCGCTGAGATTGGTCGTCATGGCCGAAATAGGTAGTTCTACTGCTATACCTAATAATATTATGACGGTTATAAGTAGATATATTTTTACCGTTATTTTAAATATAATATCACTGAAACTAAGATTAGTCATGAGTCCAATTAAAATATAAGTATTTAAACGTCTGTGATACTTCCTTCGTTTGGTTTAACGGTAGTTAGACATAATAATTATAATTAACTACTTAATTTAACTGTTTGCGGAGTTCAATAGCATTGATTTTTTAATTACTAAGTTAAAAGACTATTTACATTATCTCACATTCAACTAGCTAAAAAACAGACAGTACATTTTGAAACTGTAGTACTTCATGAATATTTATGAAAAATTATGAAATCGAGTAAAAACGGTAGATGAAGATAATGATGACGTAATTTTATATTTTTTTTCTTTTTAATCATTCTTCTTTGTTATTATGCAGACACTGTTTATTGTTTAAACTTTATAACTTTGTTTTTTAATCTAGGAGATACTTAATTTAGAGAAAAAAAGTGTGGATGGTAAAAAGACTAATGTTACTTAGATAATAATAAAATTAAAATGAAAAAAAAAAAAAAATGAATGAATGAAAAAAAAATGAATGATGAATGTTCTTATTATTGCGCCTTTCTCACGTATTGCATCTCATAAACTCAGCCTATCGCAGTCCACTGCTGGACATGGGCCTCTCCAGGCGGCGCCACGACACCCTGCCCTCCGCCTTCCGCACCTGTGACTTAAAAGTAAAAAAAACATTTTTTTATAGTTTACCTACCTATAGAGGAGCTCGTGGCTAAGTAATAACAGCCGCACGGGTCGATCCTTCAGGTTAAGCTACACTTGCCGGGGTTGGTTCGTGGATGGGATCTTTACATACCGAGACCCCTCCGTGCCACGGAAAGCGTTCGTGGATCTTTGACATTCGTTACGGGTTGTCAGTAGCCCGAAAGTCTGACAACCAGTCTTACCAAGGGGTGTCATATTACCCAGTAACTGGGTAGTGGAGTCGCTCCGTGTCGAATACTGGTATTCAGCTGCATTTGGTTAGACTGGAAGCCGACCCCAACCTAGTTGGGAAAAGGCTAGGCAGATTAAGTTTACCTATCTATAAAGAGGAACAAAACCGAAGTCAACCAAAGATTTGTTAGCAAACATTTGCATTTAATTCACAGCAGTTAGCAATGTTAGAGTATGATGTAAGAAAAATCGTGAAAAATAACACTTTTCTAGGTCACTGAATATACTAATTGAATATTATCAAAACTGTGCGAAATTCGTCACGTAAGCTTTCTAGTGTACCTAGCTTTACGTAGGTAGATCTACGTCTGACGCACCGGTCAGTCGACCTCACTCAGACTCCGGCATTATTATGTGGCTAATCTTTATGTCACAGTAACATTGTTGTTGCCGTGATATTTTTATATCCCTAGGGATATAGCTATCTACCCAACGACCATAATCTACCGTACCGTACCGTACCGTATCTAGCTATACAGGGTGTAAGTGTAAACAGTGGCAATATTTTAAGGGGTCATTGTGCTCATCATTCTGAACAAATTTTACTATGGGAACAAACCCGAAATCGCGAAAAAAAAATCAGCTGTTCAGTACATTTATGTTCGCATAATTCGTCAAAATGTAGGGAGCAGCTGATTTTTTTTTCGCGATTTCAGGTTTGGTCTCATAGAAAAAGTTGTTCATAATAATGAGTATAATGACCCCTTAAAATATTGCCACTGTTTACATTTGCCTACCCTGTATAATTTCAACATTTGTAATTTTTATGGTGTGCATAGTAAAGAGCTATATCCCTAGGGATATATACCTATATCACGGCTACTGCCATCTTACTGCGACGTAAACACCACGAGATAAGTAAGCTTTCTCGTATAGCACATGCCAAAATGGCCTACAATTAATCAATGGACTATCATATCCATTAAAGGTTTATCATTAAAAGAGATGATGTAGGTACCAAATGTCAATCTATCTTTGTAATAATTTTATTCGCAACCGTATCAGTGACAATGTGGTAATAATACTGCCCCATTAATCATTTTGCCAGGGGAAGGTGGGAAGAATCATCCATACCGATAAAACCATTAAGGTTTGCTGGGGCAGCTGGCAATGGTTAGGGGTCTGTGTTATACTGTAGAAAGTTGGTCGATATCATTGAATAGAACACCTTGTAGAACGAATTTCCCATTACATCATTGTGGCGGCATCTACATCGCCACATACGAACTACGCATCACAATGACATGACGTCACGCAAATCCTGCATCGCGCAATCAGAGTTTACCGCGCCATTAGCTTAAATACCCGACATCAACCGTCGGGCAGTTGCCCACCAGACACGACACCCGTCTGGCCGGAGGATCCTCCCTTTTCTATGGAGGATGAGTGAACTTTACACCCTGTTCATCGTGCCTCTATATTATCATCACCCTTAGCCTTTTCCCAACTATGTTGGGGTCGGCTTCCAGTCTGCAGATGCAGCTGAATACCTATTTTACATGGAGCGACTGCTTATCCGGCCTCCTCAGGCCAGTTAACATGTAACACGATACTCTGGTTGATAAGACCGATTGCCAGACTTTCGGGCTTCTGAGTACCCGTAATGACTGTCAAAGATCTATGAATGACTAGAAATTGTTCTACTAAATTCGCGCCTGTCTGCGGGAGCCTTAATTCAATTTGGGGAATGTCTATAAAACCAGCAAGTAGACTGATACGACTATTGATTATCGCCGTCCCAGGAGTATAAAGTTAGTCTTACCAAGAGAAGACCGGTAACCATACAACTCGACAAAATGACTGCAGAGACCACGGTCAAGAGTTGAAGTTAAATTCTGTCAAAACAGGTTATTTTTCTTGACTGGTACACACTGCTACATACCAAGCTATACATTTCCAGTATGAGCTGATCTCGCGTTGTATAGGATTTTCGTACAATGAGACGTCAGCTTATACGGGAATGTATAGCTTGATATGTAGCCATGTGTACCTACGTACCTATCTCGTTTCGACAAATAATAATTACGATTTATCATGCAATATCGATAATAATACATAAATACTGCCAAAATTGCGATTTTCAAAACAAAAGTTTGTTGTAATATACACAAAAGTAAAAATAACTGTTTGTATACGTAAGTTAAAAGTTAGTTAGCAGAAAGAATTGCAAGAACCGGCTCCAATGTGCAGGCACCGTTAACTTTTGAGTCAACAATTCATATGTTTAAGTAAAGGTGTGTCAGACTGTCGTCGCGTTGACGCACGATTATTATTGTGCAACATACCTACTGCGATTAATCGGCGATCGTAACAATTTGTAACAGTCATTTGGAGCACCATTTTCAGTAGTGGACATTTTTGGGCTGAGTTTATTTGAGTAAAATTAGTTTAAGTAAGTTCGGAGTCTAGATTTGTGCTCGGTTGATGGCAATAGGTTGGCCTCCATGGGCTTAAACATAATTGGCGAAATTTGGGGCATAATGTTTGTTATTATTTAAGTTTGTGCTGTTTTATGGGGCGCTTTTAACATGAGCAAGTTTAGAAAATAATATTATTATGATTACCAGAATCATTATATTCAGAATCCCCTGTATATTTCCTTTTAAAGGTTTGACGATACCAAACGTCAAACTAAGGGAAGGCCCATCTTCAGTTAACGTCTTGGCGTATACGGCCTGTTTGTTAAATACTATTGTTTGTTAATTTTTCATAGTCCGTGTTCCGACTAACAATGCAAATTAAATAACATTAACATTACTTATGTAAACAATCGCGATCGTGATGTGATTCTCATTTCAACTAAAACTAGACATGTTTATCTTATTATTTAGTATTAATAGTTCAGTCTATTATTTAGTACTGTGCTCGTAATTTTGCAGTCATGAGGTGAGTGAGCTTTGAGGCAAATATTTAGTCCTTTATCATGTTCCATTATGTTATTTGAATACAAATTGGGTCGGTAGTGGGTGGTTTACGAGTATTTTATAGGTGTTGTTATTTGAACCGAATTTGCAATAGGTGACTTGTCTTTGAGAACGCATTGTGGAATTTGTATCTGTTGTTTGAATTAATTTTGTAATTATTTACATGGAATAATTATCTAGTTTTAAAGTGTATTTTTCTTGATACGGTCCAAGTATTTTTTTATAAAGAAGGCTGCTAGAGATATACAAGAAACAGGAAACTGATAGCAGCGAGACCTCAGACGATGATTTTGGTAATAACAACGTATAATACAGCATAGCTGTGACATAAAGAGTCAAAAACGAAGTTTAACCGGCAAAAGATTCACCGGAGAAGCTGGACTTGAAGCAACACGGCAGCAACGTCATAAAAACGCCCATCCATATTATATCACCCGTCTCTCCACTATTCCAAGGCTTACTTTACGGTGCATACTGGGTATGGCTCTTTATCCCCTCCATATCCTAAGGGCATGTCTTCCCTACCATTACCGCGCCCCCCGGTCTACTCACTGATATACAATGGGCTCTGTTGCACCATGTAACATGAGGCAACAGGGTCTAGTGTGAATCTCTGGGTTCTTTCGAGCAATCGAGTCTGGTTAAACCACGCTGGGGTCGGTGCAATTCATTCATTCATTCATAAATCACAAATACTAATTTATGCCTCATGAAAATGATATTAAACTACATTATATAGTTTCTGTAAATCTTCAATACCTACACTACTGTAAAACACTCTCCACACCACGCATAAAACTTTCGGTCTTAAACAAACATTTTATAACCACAGTAAATCACCTCCCCGTCTGTTACCACCTTAACAACTACTTGACTTTGAGATAATTACGATAATTCACATGTTACCCACGTTACGAGTTACGGCACGTTACGGCATAATTGTGCCTTTCATACGAAGCTTCGAAAGGTCATCACTCAATAATGTTCCCGGTGAGATGTTCGAGAGGTAATGACTTAATTTAGAGTAGTTTAGAGCAGTTTAGAGTGAGGCGGAAATGTATTGATATTGTTTGGTGAATGTTAAATTGTTGTAGTTATTGCGTCACCTATAATGTTTAATGGGTTGTTAGCGCTTTTAAACATTTTATAAGATTGTAAGATTCCATGATTCGATTTGTGAATTTTTTTCTCA
This sequence comes from Cosmia pyralina, assembly GCA_946251885.1. Lineage (NCBI taxonomy): Eukaryota > Metazoa > Arthropoda > Insecta > Lepidoptera > Noctuidae > Cosmia > Cosmia pyralina. The sequence continues at coordinate 25,179,624 of OX276344.1, forward strand.
TAAAAACGTAGCAATTAAAGAAAGAAAGAAAGAAAAATATTTTATTTGGGACACGCACAGGAAATACAGTTAAAAAAGAGCATATAAAAGTAACAAAATAAACATTAAAAAGCAAAAAAACAAAAAAAAGAAATCAGAATAAAAAAAAAAAGAGACCTGTGCGAGGCCAAAAAAGGCTCCAATCCAATCCAGGCATCCAATTGATAGAGAGCCTTAAAATTTGAATGATGTGAATTAGAGGAACCACGGCTTAACCGGTGTTGTATATTCTGGGCTTTTCTTTTATATTTTTAAACTAGCTGTGCCCCGCGACTTCGTTCGCATGATACACAATAACAGTGAAATTTTAATAAAACTCCCTCGACCCCTGAACTGCGCGGTTTTCATCGACCGCCCGCGCTATTACTTCGTTTCACACCTTCTTTCTTTTTTCTCGGCTCCTAAGAGTCGTAGCGTGATGTTAATTAACCTATAAGCATCCTCGAGAATTGGGCTACCAAATCCAAAAAGAATTTAGCAAATCCGACTTTTTGTTCACAATTTAACGAGTTTTTTTTTTGCGTGGAACCCTAGTTCCTTATCCAAAATAAAAGAAGCTTAAGCTACTCCTTATAACATCAGCTACCTGCCAGTGAAAGTCTCGTCAAAATCGATCCGGCCATTTCGGAGATTAGTCGGAACAGACAGACAGATAAAAATTTTATAAACTCTTTTTTTTGTATAGAAAAAAAGTTTAAAAACAATACATTTCAGATGACACATTAGGTATAGAGCCAGAAGTCAGTGTCGTTTCCTGCAAGTAGTACAAGTAATAAAAACAAATGAAGTTGAGTGAACCGCGAGCACTATTTTAAACGTCATAATACCTACTAAAGATTCTGTTTGAAATAAGAAACGTGTAGTTATATACATAGGTACATACATTCATACGTACATACATACATACGGGTCGAATACAGAACCTCCTTTTTTGAAGTCGGTTAAAAATAGTGATTATTTTATCGGCTTTTCAGCTTTGAACGTAGACACCGTAGATCAGACGTGCTGACAATCAAAAAGGTGTCAGGGTGGTAGTGAGGCTGACTGCCCAGAGGGCTTAGACAAGGTAACATTTGATTAGCGATGACGCTAGTAGAAAAACCAAAAAATGTATGGGGTTGACATAAGCTATCGAAATGTCACGTGATTATGTCAATGTCACTGAAGCTGTAGCGATTGTAGAAATAGAATCGCTCCAAAGCGAATGCCATTTGTTGTGTTTGTGTTTGGAAAATTCCTGAAAAAAAACCTGCCATTTGAAAAAAAAAAGGTCCTGGCATTTTACTTTGTATCTTTCTTTTTTCAGTAATCACTAAGCAAATTTTATTACAAAAAAAAAACTCATATATTGAAAAGTACGGACAAAATGATAAGCTCGGACGAGGTCCGGACAGGGAGCCAAAAAGCCAAACATGTCCGGACAAGAGCATCAGAATTAAAATACGCGCCACGAAAATTTTATGCCTCTTTGAATTGAATCACGTGCTTAAATATTTAAATCGCTCATTTAATTTACTAAGTGCATAAGTACTTAAGTATATAGTAAAATGCAAATTGCAAATAGTAATAAGGCTTAGCCTACTTATCTAATAAACTGCTCTGAACATGATTATATTACTTACATTACTCACATCGGTACATCGGTTTATTACTTACATCGGTAGATACGAAGCCCGCACATCACTGGTTACACCAGTATAACCTGGCCTCTTATTCTATTGAAACTCCATACTACGCTAGGCCAGCTCAATGTCAAGAGTGTTACCACTGACATGTGGCCTACTTATACACACATCAAAAGTGTCTAGGGATCAAGCATTTTTATGCGGATTTCTTGAGATTGAGATGTGGCTTTGTAATAAATTTATGATTTTATAAATTTATATGGATCCTTTTTGGTGCATTTCATAATTTGAATCAGGAACTGTGAATCAAATTCGAGTAAAAGATGAAAATCAGCTGTCAATATTTTCCCTATAAAAACATACAACGCATTGAAGACATTATTAGTGCTACTGTTTCCCTACTACTGATTAAAACCAACGTTATTATGGAGCGGCGACGTCATTTAAGCAGGGAAGAAATGCTCAGAGCCGTGGGAATGATAGAAGCTGGTTCCCGGCAACGTACTGTGGCTTTAGCTCTGAATACAAGTCTGAGTGTTATCAGTCGACTTTGGACACGTTACCGAAGCACTGGTACCGTGGCTGAGCGCCATGGAGGACGGTATCGCTGCACCACACGGAGACAAGACCGATACATTCAAATCTTAACTCGAAGAGCTCCAACTATAACCGCCATGATGTTAGCCGTGAGGCTTCATCACTCTTCAGGGAACTTAATTAGCGACCAAACAGTCAGAAACCGCTTGCATGAAGTGAACCTTCATTCCCGAAGACCGCTACGGGTACCACCTATAGCAATGCACAATCGTAGGATTCGATATCAATGGGCTCTTGAACACAGAAATTGGGCAGAAGAACAATGGCGTTTCGTGTGCTTTTCTGATGAGTCTCGTTTTGGTATGAGACCGGATACAAGACGTATACGACACTGGAGAACCCCTGGACGCCAACAGCGATTAAAATCCTGCCAGGAAGTCCATCCTTATAGTGGTGGAACCATCATGGTATGGGCGGGTATTTGGATCGGCGGAAGAACTGAGTTGATTTGGATCAGAGGCAACCTCAACGCTCAAATTTATGCTGAGACGATTGTATCAGACGTCATCGTTCCTCTACAAGTGCAAATCGGTCCCTTATTTCAGTTAATGCATGATAATGCACGACCGCACACCGCAAGAGTTGTAAGACAGACTCTCGCCGCAGCTAACATCAATGTCCTGCCCTGGCCTGCTCAGTCGCCAGACTTGAACCCGATTGAGCATGCATGGGATATGCTACAGAGAAGAGGTCTGCCGAATATGGAGGGTATCCAGTCGCAAGAAGACCTTTTTTTGTTGTTGCAACGAACATGGGCGGCCATTCCACAGCGTGATTTGGATGAACTCATTTTGAGTATGCCAAACCGATGTTCTTGTGTTGTTAGTGTTCGCGGTAGAAACACGGATTATTAATTGTTTAAGTTACCCAATAAAATTTTAAAGAAAACTGTTATTTCAGTCTTTTTTTCGAACTTTAATGTTAGTGGTTCAAATGTCAAAAATCCCTTTATTAGGAAAATGGCAAATTTCTTTATTAATGCAAAGGTGACTTGGTTTATCGTTACTGTGACAAACGAAAACACTTTATTTGATGAATCCTTAAAGAAAATTTTAATTAATATCAATCAGGAGAAAAGTTATTGCAAAAATATATGTTGATCCCTAGACACTTTTGATGTGTGTATTAATATTAACTTATATACAATGTGTAACTGAATTAATGCACATTATTTATTTATTTCCCACCATACAATTATCTTTACAGGTTTAACACCTAATGCGATAATGTAGACAACTATTACACATATTTTCAAAATACCGCTACATAGTTACAAACTAATCATTTTGTAGGTACTTATGGCTACTACAAACACAATAATTATTATCTATATCACAATAGGACCATAACTTATTTAAAGTAGTTTGTTCAATATCGTTTACGGAATCGATTTCTTTCATATATCCCAAAAATAATCAAAAATACGTAAATTACAGTCACACTTCCGCTGTACAGTAAAACAAACCAAAATGGCGGACGTACGGTCAGCAACAGAAGTCGGTTAACACTGCTACTTTTTGACATCATTTAAATTAACACAAAATAATTCGATAAACTGCTTTTTTTTTCGTTTAAATGATAAGAGTTAATGTTCTTAAAATCTTAAGTACTTCTGTTCCGATTTGAATTAAATATTTCGCTTAAGAATTAAGATTAAAACACTGCTAATGTTAATCGACTTTTGTTGCTGTCTGTACCTACTACGCTAGACCCTTATGTTATACGTCTGCGACTGTGTGTGTGTGCGTAGATTTATAATGACACCGCAATTTTCTCCCACAATATATCTAATTTAATAAATAAACAATGTTTTGTCCATAAAAGTAAAAAACTTTTTTACAAAAAAATACAACCGACTTCCAAAAACAACACTACAAAGTGAAAAATAACTTTAATTTCGGAAGTCTGTGGCTAGTTAAATGTATTTTCGTTTTTGCCACCGACTTCCGAAATTAAAGTTATTTTTCACTTTGTAGTGTTGTTTTTGGAAGTCGGTCGTATTTTTTTGTAAAAAAGTTTTTATTTCTCACTTTTTAGTGGGTCTGTTTATAATTTGTATAAGTTACAATAGTCTAATGTCAATTGCTCATCACATGTAACAAAATATTGCTTTTCCCGATGCTGGGACGTTAATTGTTGAGGAGTTCTGCTGGTAAGAACCAGGAGAACTCCTCAACAACCACTCACCACACGCATTGTGTGACGAGCGGAAATTGCTTAACAACCATATTAAAGTAATCGAATCGCAACCCGTGAAATATTTATCATTGAGTAGTTCCGGTAGCCATCTGTGGTCTTCGTCATGAGTTCCACTTCACCAAGTGGTGCTTTCCGAGAGCAAATGCACAAGCTACTATAAAAAATACCCAAATCTCTAAAGGTGTGCCTATAATATTTGAAGAGTTCCTTCGATTTCTCCAGGATCCCATCATCAGAACTGGATTTTGACAAAAATGGGACCATTTGGAAAGTATACCCATTCCAACAACAAAAAATTTTTAAATCGGTTGGCAAACGACGGAGTTATGCGCGAACAAACATAAAAAAAAAAAAAAAATACAAACATCCGAATTGAGAACCTCCTCCTTTTTTAGAAGTCGGTTAAAAATGCAGTGTGTGTATTATGTACTTACGATTTTATCAAAATATATTCTAATTGTTGTGTTGTATTTGGTGGTGTGCACAGCACGCGTTGTATTAGTCTGATACACATTCCATATTTTATTATCACTTGAGTAATCGTGGTACAGCGAACCTTGGTATAAATTGTACTGTCAACTAGATAAGTTCTGCTTGCTTCTAAAAATATAGTTTATTTTTATTTATTTTACTGATACATTAATTAAATACGTGTCTTGATAGATAGATACTACCTAATTGAAAGAAAGAAAGAAAGAAAAATATTTTATTTGGGACACGCACAGGAAATACTTACAGTTAAAAAGGAGCATATAAAAAGTAACAAAATAAACATTAAAAAAAAAATCAGGTTAACAAAAGAGACCTATGCGAGGCAAAAAAGGCTCCCATCTCAGCATAATGCTGCGATATAATTGCAGCTTTATTTCGTTCAGAGAAATTTACATTTAGAAACTGAATATGCCTTTCAGTATGCTTTTGATACACTAGGCACTGATAAGTATATAGTCATTCACATATACAGGGTTATTTTAAACTGGCTAGCTAAACTTCGCAGTCGCGATGAGTATCCGTATATAAACATGAGAAAACAAAAAATTAATCAATTTGATGATTGTTTTGTGGGGTCATCGACCGCAGTTATTGTATTCACTTGAAATATAAATTTAAAAAATATGTTTTTTTTTAAACTTCACAGACGTGATGGGTATCGATCTAAATAGGATAAAACATAAGAAAACAAATCAAATCAAATAATCTTTATTGCAATCCATAATGTCGTACAGGTGGTTAGTAATTTTAGAAACAATTATGGACCCTGTCGGGCGCAGCAAGCTTATCTATGAGAAAGGAAGAGCGCTTTTATTATTTTTTCTTATTATTAATGATTTAAATTATAACTCATTTATTTATTATCCGAGCAGTTTTTCTCAAACTCATATTTCAATTATAAAACACTAACAGCGGTCGTTGACCTCCCAAAAAAGCATCAAATCTTTTTATTTTATCTTGTTTACATAACCGATACCCATTGCGTCTGCAGAGTTTAGCTAGCCAATTTAAAACAACCCAGTATTAACTTTAATCAAGTGACAAACTTTTGGCTATACCAAATCGCTAGTTTCATCATGCCTGACCTATGTCCAGCATACGATAGGCGTAATGGATGACATTTGTTGTCAATCATGCTATAAGTATCTTACAAATTGGGCACGCCACAATTGCGGCGATAAGTCCCCTCTTTGAGGAGTGGTTGGAGAGGCGCCATGGCGTCCTCACCTTCCGCCTGACGCAGGTCCTCACCGGACACGGTTGTTTCGGGAGGTTCCTGTTTCGGATAAGGCGGGAGGAAACGCCGGGGTGTCACCATTGTGTAGATCGCCCGGAGGACACGGTGGAGCATACAGTGGAGGTCTGCCCGGCTTGGGCGGAGCACCGCCGTGTTCTCACGGAGGCGATCGGCGGCGGCGATCTCTCGCGTCCAAACTTGGTCCAGGCCATGGTGCGGAGCGAGAGTGCATGGGAGGCCGTCACCTCCTTCTGCGAAGCAGTAATGCTCGCAAAGGAGGAGGCGGAATGCGTGAGGGAGAGGCAACAGCCGCGCCCTCGCGCCCCTAGCCGCCGCAGGAGACGCCCTGGGCGGCGGGAATCTATCGCCGATTCCCGGCCACCGTAGGCGCGGGCTTGCGGACGACGAGTAATGGGCAGCTCGCAGTCCGGTAAGGACCAGGCCCGGGTCGACGGCGCGTTGTGTTCCACGCGCGCCTCAAAGAGATGTCAGCAGTGACGGGGTCCAATAGGGCCGAAGCCGCCGGGGTCGCGGGTAGTTCGAAAGAGATACCGTGGCCCTGGCACGGGCAACTGAAGGAACACGAGTGGGTTTTAGTCAGTAAAAGTCTGACACGCCCTCCAGCTCTGCCCGGAGCGGGAGAAGTCATTTGATGATTTCCCATCCACGAAAAAAAAAAAAGTATCTTACAAATAACCGGGAGGCGAGCTAAACTTGTCTTACAACAAACAACCTTAGCGAAGTGGCATAACATAATCAGCAAATCTGCCAATCTGTTGCATAAATATTGTGTTTACCTCTGCTAATTAAAATCGAGACGTGTCTTAATCGATACTCTTTAGTTCTCACGTTTATATCGAGTAAAATTGATAATCGTTTTGCGCATTTAACCGTGATTTTAGTACTTTATAGCTCATTTATTCTTGGAATAAGTACTGGTTTATATATGCAATATCGATCCACATGATCGTATCGATAATATAATGTAGGTCATTGCATAAGTCAGTGTCGATATCGGTCCTATGTGAACTGGAGCACTCATGGAGATCAGTATTCATGTATTATATAAGTTTATTGTTATAATATTGCATTCATTTATATGCAATGAAACCTTCGTGAAATTGAAATCGAAATGTCAATTTCCAAAAGTGACAGTTCTTATAATCGTGTGAAAAATGTTATCCAACATTTTAATTAACCATTCGTATTTTTGTTGCAGGTACTAATTTAAACGTTTAAAAAAAAAAAGACATTATCAAGACTTGATTATGTAAATCGTAAGTACAAAAAGTTCACTACACAACAATTGCATTTACAAATGCACGAAAAAGGTAACAAATTGGAAAACATTTTCAAAACTTAGACGACGTCGTGCCCTCGTGCAGGTACAATATTTTTACACACCATTTTTCACCTAACCGTAAGTCACAGAACATAACAACGATGTACGAACACAAACCTTAACAACGTCTATTCAAAGTTCAAAATGAATTAAAGTAAAAGTTTATTTAAGCTTTTTGGTAACTAAAAGTCACAACCGACCCGATTGTGCCGATTGTAGCACGCAAATACAGAAAGTCTGATTGATGAGCCTACGAGCAGTAGATTGCAGTATTACGTGGAGGAAATAGCCATTTGGGCGGTAAGGTCTGTTAAAAACAACCGACTATTTTACTTTTACTTAAGCAAAAAGCTTGATGGACATTTAGACTTTCTTTTGTTTTCAGTTCCGGAAGTTAAGTTGACCTAAGTTTTTATTTTACTTATCATACTGTTTGTGTTGTAAAGATGAGTTTTTGTATCACCTGCTTATTAAATACCTATTTATAAGAGTAATCTCGGAAAGAAATTCGAGATCAAAAATGTAAGCAAAGAAATTTCTTTGTCAAAGTGACGTTTTAGGCATAGTCGACATTTCCCAAGTCATTCTAATTATTTGTTTTTGGATTTGAAAAAATATTAAAATACTTACTTAAATATAACAATGATTTTGAAAATACAACAAAAAAAACTTTACAAGAAAAAAAAAACTCAGAGGGACACATTCAATCTTGACAAATGTCAGAAGAAACCGAATGACAGTATTACTTTCCTCTTTATCTAGAATGACCAAAACAAAATGGCAACCAGTAGGGACGCCGAACTTGAATCTTAAATTTTTTAAACGATTGTCATGTTTAGAAGAAAAAAACATTTTAAGAAAATAATAAATAAAAGTCCAAATGTAAGCTTCTGCCATATTGCCAGTATCATAAAAATAATTTGCACGATTTTATTTCAAACCTATTTTATAATTTAGTAGTTTACGTTACTAAGCTGAAAACTGTGTGCAATATTATATTTTAAGTGTTTATGATACGCCTACAATTTTAACACTATATAATATACTACTTTTCCACAAACTACACAGAGTAGGTTATTATTTTAAATTGGCAACACCTTTGTTTACATTTTTTTGATCTCGAATTCCATTTCCGAGATAAACTTATTAAATTCTATGATTCTTTTCTTTGTCCCTTATAATTAAACCACAAGCTTCTCACCTTATATCGAGATGTCAACTGGCAAGTTTGAAAACGCAACTTGCGTGTTTGTGACTTTGCGCCAATCAGATGCAGCCGTCACCTTACTCAGTAAAACTTGCTAGGTACAAAAACGTACTAAGTACGAATAATCTGCTACAAAATGAATCGGGTTCAAATATAATTAATTTATTATGTATTTCAATATCAAACAACCGTTATCCACATTACAAAGCTCGCCATATATGAATGACGCAAGCGCAAGTCCTATAGTCCTGTTACGCACACAATAGTTCCCACGGGGTTAGGCAGTTCGCAAACGGCAAGACATTCCCAGCCGGAACAATGAAATTGTTTTTACGTCTGTGGCGATCCTTATCTGTTTGAATGTAGCGTTATGCAGTTTCCTTATTCTTCTTGTTAATTTTTTTAATTGTTTTTTGTTTGTTTTGTCAACTTTTTCTTCAGGACAAACATTTTAAAATTAACAGTAGATGTTTTTTAGATCTAATATCTTATTTAATGACTAAAATGAATTAGATTTTGCCAACATGTTTTAAACGTTTAAGTTTTTTGTTTGCTACAAACCTATTTTTATTTTTTATTTTTAGTTATGTTACAGCTATACAGTAACAACACCACTTATAGGTAACCCGTAACTCACCCGGAAAAATTAACCCGTGAAGTTCGGCAAAAATTGATAATGTTCGCCATTTTGGTCCGGCACACACGGTCACTGACCTACCGCTGCAGGTATTCAAGGACGAGCCTTTCTACATATCGTTACGGTATATGAAGCAGTGGAAGAGCACCTTTATACATGTCTTGCGGTATTTTCGTTTAAAATTTCGCGGAAGTTTTTGGTAAAAGTGTTGTGGGCGGTGAACTGTGTATGCAGGTAGAGAATGTACCGCTCCTAAGGAGCAATTTTAATTTAATGTAATGTTTTTGTCAGATAAATTATGGAATACTTAGGTATAACGAAGTATACGATATACCTACAGCTCTGATTTTCTTAACTATAAAAAGAGAAGTCCTGACTGACTGATTGACTGACTCATCAACGCCCAGCCCAAACCCTTGGACCTAGAAAGCTGAAATTTTGCACAGAGGTTCCCTTTATATTTTAGACAAGGAATAAGGAAGGAATTCTTGGTAGTACGTTCCTGTGGGATATTTTGCGACATCCACGCGGGCGAAGCCGCTGGCAAAAGCTAGTTTTTCTTAACGATGGTAGAAATTAGGCAAGATTTACCTATTATCCCATCTGACAATTGTTGCATGGTAAGGTTGACTGACGGTGAATCACGGAATTCCTCCGGGTGGATGAGGGAAAGCTGCACACGACAGGGCGTTGTGGCAAAGTGGAAATTCTTGGGGGAGGCCTATATCCAGTAGTGGACATCTTTCGTCTGAAATTATGAAACAACAGTAGGTACAAAGTCGCTCCGATAGCTTTGTTTCACGCTTCAACGACTTTAATAGATACAATTCATTCATTGTGGATGCAACATTTAATAAAAACAATTGAATAAAGGAGGTGTTGTTCTTGCAGCCTAGATTTAAAAGTAAAGCCAATAAATAACAAAAACAGCTAAACGTATGCCCGCTACGGGCCGTGAATCCGGTTAGAGCAATACATTTACATAACATAATATCATGAATTCTTTGTGTGTACACTATATATCTACGACTACTGTTAGATTAGGTTCGTGCCCAACTTTAAGACGAGTAGTGCTGCCAACTAGCGCCACCATTGAGAAAAAATCATAAGTCTGGAGATATGGAACTTTTTGAAATTTCCTATGCTCACATTTTTAGTCAGTAGCACGTCAGTAACCAAATTACTGCCATCAAATCCATTTACATGAAGACAGTAACGCGTCAGTGCTGACTTGGTTCGGGTTTGGAGTCAGCTACTGACCCTGTGGAACAGCTATCGAAGAAACAATTGACATACGAAACAAAAAGTAGAGAACAAGACAGGACACACATTTAAGCACATGGCAGAACATCTGCCGAAAGGAATAAAGAACAATTTGAGGTGCAAGATATCACTATAAGAATAGCACTATAGAGAAACACATGATATGTGTGACATCTTCTAACTGACTTTGGGCCAGCTCCTTTTCGAAGAGACGCTGGAGGCCTAACAGTGTTAATATCATAACAGGCTAAAGTTCTTCTTTGAATAAGATTCCTCCTTGATGTCATCATCATTATTCTCCTTCCCTTATCCCAATTTATTTGGGGTCGGCGCAACATGTCTCTTTCTTCCATACTTCTTACTCATCATCTCGGTAGTCACCCCCTTTCTAGCCATATCATCCTTCACACATTCTCTTTCTTTGGTCTTCCCCTGCTCTTATTCTTGCTCGGTGTATCTGTGCTTAAAAGATGATGGCGATTTTACCATAGGCACAATGCTGATAGGGCCACTCAAACAATACTACAAAATAATACGTTTCTAATAAGAAAAAACATTTCCTAAATAATTTATTCCACACATACAGGACAGGATCTGAAGTACCTTAGCCATGACACACGCTTAAAAGACTCTTTAAACTGGTTGCGTCACCTGTCTATGCCTGTCAATCCATCAGTATGGCTTGAAGTTGATGAATGACATCAGCTATTCATGAACAAGCCGTACTGAATGGCTTGATCAATCTAATTGAGTTCATAATCTGTTTTAGACCTGTAGGTTGGCTGCTTTAGAATTCGTGACTGGAAAATATCATGTACTGAGGCTGCTATGAACCTATGGATGGTTGAACGTGTGTTTATGGTGTATTTATAGTGTCATAGTAATGTGTATAGATATTCGAAGGTAGGGTTTTGTAAGAAGTTTGGTATCAATGTTAGGGCCAGTTGAGTATGAGAACTTTACGTGTTCTCTCTAGCTATCAATAATTGTTACCTTAATTTGTATTGTTTTGTATATGTTTATATTATTGCTAAAGTTTTAAGACGGTTACTTTTAATATGTAGACAATATTTTTTTATTTTATTATAAAACATCATGTAGGCTACAAAATTTAGGAGGAGCTCGTGGCTAAGTAATAATAGCCGCACAGGTCGATCCATCAGGTTAAGCTACGCTTGCCGGGGTTGGTCCGTGGATGGGTGACCATCTTTACATACCGAGACTCTCCGTGCCTCGGACAGCACGTTAAGCCGTTGGTCCCGGCTGTCATTCGTGGATCTTTGACAGTCGTTACGGGTCGACAGTAGCCCGTAAGTCTGACAACCAGTCTTACCAAGAGGTATCGTATTACCCAGTAACTGGGTTGTGGAGGTCAGATAGGCAGTCGCTCCATATAAAATACTGGTATTCAGCTGCATCCGGTTAGACTGGAAGCCGACCCCAACATAGTTGGGAAAAGGCTAAGCAGATGATGATGTACTACAAAATTTAGGTACATATGTATCACAAATAAATAAATTTGAATTCGAATGTGTGTTTTCTGAAACGTCATGGTAGGTATTCTTCTTCCAATGACGAGTATATTTAGTTGGAAGTGATTCTTTTCCTTTTTTATATTGCGTTAGTTTTTCCCAACGTTATCAAACTATAACAAAGTGATCTACATTCGTTATATTGTGAGACTGACGTCCAAGCCAGCACTATTCGCATTACGTATGCATACTTAACATAAAATGTAATTTAAACCTAACATTTTCCACGTAACACTTCCCTGAGAAAACCTATCCCAATTAACAGCGAAAATGTTAATCTAAAAACATATTACGTTGGACACGCTGACACAATTTTTACGTAACGAAATTGAGAATTTAAAATTACCTCCATAATGTTAAAGTTTAAACCATAATGTGCCCTGTGATAGAAAGGCAGAGTCACGACGCACCACGGGAAAATCGCACGAATAATGCACACTGTGCATAAATTGCACTGTTTACATAATTGCACACAATCGGGCAAACTGTGACATCATTAATGTTGGGCGCGGTGGTATGTTTTCAGTGGTCGAATGTATACTGCATGTTGCTAGGTGAAAATGCGTTCGAAGTTCAAAGTTCAGGTGTAGTTGCATGGAGTCTGTGAGATTTTGTATTCACCCGATGAGTAATGACGAATTTTCTTTCTTGATAAAAGGAACTTATAAAAGCATTCTGTTCAAGAACGGTTGTGTTTCCAAGTTGCCCATGCAATATGTTTGACAAATTATCTTGTTACTAGCAGCGTCCCGCGGTTTCACCCACGTAAATTACGAACCCATAAGAATATCGAGATAAAAATTTAACTATATGTTAACCCAGGTTTTAAACTAACTATGTGCCAAATTTCGTCAAAAATCCGTTCAGTAGTTTTTTGCGCGAAAGAGGAACAAATATCCATCATCCGTCCATCTTCTCAAAGTTTCTCGTTTAAAATATTAGTAGGATTACAACACGCTTATTTTATTTTTATAACAGGGTCAGCGACCATGTAGGTCAATTTTATATTTTTAACATTTATTTATAAACGGATGAATGAATGAAAATCAATTCTTTTGAACAACATCTCTTTTTATATCCCAAATGAAATACGATACATGAACGGAGAAAGAGGAACCAACATACCTTTAAATAATTCATTCGATACAATATATCAATAACCATTTTATTTTTGTTTCGAATTGTTCAGTAATGAAGCTACTTTATAAACTGCAGTAATAAATATAAAACTTCAATACGTACACTGCACATTCGGCTGATCTTATCTCAGTTGCGTGTCGAAGAAAAATAGTGGATAATATAACAAGTTTTTATTTCAATGCGTATTCTTACAAAATAAAATGAACAGAAGTATGACTCGGTTACAATGCACGGAAGTGTACTCACGCACGTTCGGGTGTCACATGCGACAAAAGTAACACTAAGTAAATAAAAGAGTAGTCACTGTTAAACTTGTATCCGCGCTTTCAGTTGTCAGTTGTCACTCTGTTTTGAGTGCGGATACAGATGTCGATAGTGAGTTTAACAGAATATAACTGCTCTCTTCAAAATGGCTTTAGTTGTTCAGTGTTGTCTTCATAGGTCAAGCGTGTAATTGCGTATACATAGATTACTTGTGTGCGACAAAGTAACTATACTAACCTGTTCGATTGGCATTGTTAAGGTGGGTGCGTATCAAAGTCCCGAATTTTAAAAGTCCGAATTTTAAAATACCAATGGACGAAATCCCGAAAATTTAAACGCAGAATGGTTGTTTGGTCGAAAGTTTAAAATCCCGAAAGTTCATTTGTCCGAAAGTTTAAAATCCCGAAATTGTCAAAAAATTTAATTGTCAAATTGTTGAAATTCTGTATAAAGGGTTTAAAGTAACCTAACCAAACCTAACCTTGGGGTGCCCTTCTATTCGTCCATTCGGGATTTCATCCATTCGGAATTTCGTCCTTTCGGGCATTTGAACATCGGTATTTTGTGTTTCGATATAATGACTATCGACATTTAAAACTTTCGGTATTTTGAATTTCGGTGTTATGGACGTCAGTATTTCAACCATGGGTATTATGAACTTTCGGGATTTTGATACGTACCCGTTAAGGTACGGTTTCTGATTCATATGTTTACATTTTCATTAGACACTTTTAGAACAAGCTGTTTATGTATTGCTATACGATGATAATAAGAAATGTGGAAGCAAAGTCGGGGTGGACTCATGCTTCCAAAATTTTTATTCCCATCCTCGATACAAAATTCATAGAATAAAGTGGCTGAAATCTTAATTTTCTTCTGTGTTTTTTTTTTTATAAAACTACTGTAAATTTATATTCTGTGGCAGCCTGTGCATTATTGCGTATGTTGTTGTCAGTGTAAATGTAACTCGAAACAACTCATTAACAACGACCTCTGCACAAGAGAATTATTTCAGTCGTAAGGAAGTTTCGTTATGGCCGGAAAAGTGGAATAAAATCTATAATTTTGAGATGTTTCCGGACAAATTTTTGACAGCAAAAAGTAATCAGTATTTCCGTGTTATACCTATTATTTAATTGGCTACTCAGATTAAATATTATTCATAATCGTTACCATGAAAACAGAGATGGATCTCGGATTTCATTGCACATTCGGTGATAATTGGTGGCAGTGGGCCGATGGGGCCGAAAGGTTCTGGACTGGCGACCGCGAACCGGAAGACGACCGTAATGTTGGAAGGTGGACCGTTGACCTTGTGAAGGCCGCAGGAATCCGCTGGATGCGGGAAGCACAGATCCGGTCGAAGTGGCGGTGCTTGGGGGAGGCCTATATCCAGCGGTGGACGTCTTTCGACTGAAATGATGTTGATGTTATATGGCAATAAGATTATGCTCTCCAATCTTCACACTGGTTAGACCATGCCTAAGTTATGTTTAAACTGTCAGTAGATATCTAAAAACTATGCCAAGGACCTCAGGTTTATAAATAAATTAGTATTAAAGTATTCATAACATTAGAATCGCCTGTTCATAAATCTTCACATAATTACAATTAATCAATTATTATTATTAAAATATCTGAAGTTTTAAGAAGCAGTTTTAAGAAGTCCAATTTCAAATCTTATATCAACTGATATGATTGATTGTTGTTATACAAGTGTGATGTCGGTACGCCCCGTAAGGGGCGTGACGTGCGGTTTCGGGGCGTAGCCCCCCTCCCGCGGACGCTATACGGTGGCCCGTAACCACGGGCCCCTCGTCGTGTTCGCCACTGGCGAATGGAAGGTTGGGCGCGCTGCATTTTCGCGCCCATGAAAATAGTGTCTCTATTTGTGTCCGTAAGCTCGTCACGACATAGATTGTTGTTATATTCATCAAGTAATCAGAACAGCTCAGAGTATTTTAAAACATAACATACCATCACGACTGCATTCTCCGACGGGTTAGGCAGAGGTACACCCACATTTTGCCAGCTATGTTTAAGTCTCATTTAATAGGGAGCGAGCCTATTGCCATCAACCAGACACAAATCCAGACTCAGGGTTGTTACTGAGAAATTACAGACGGAAGAACCCAGTACACTTTCCCCGACCCAGGAATCGAACCCAGTAACTTATGACTTAGCACTTGTGACCATTAGACCAACGAGGCAGTCAGCAATATTATAGTTCAGCAAATTAAACAGAATTATTAAGGATGATGAGTAAAATATTTTTTGCCCGTCATGTACAGTCAACACAGAGATATCTAGGCAGGGTATACTAACATATTTGTTTGTGAATTGCTTTATATTCAATTTCGTGACAATATACAATTTTGTGTTGGTGTGTTACAATGTAGGAGTAGGTATTGCAAAAACAATGTACTTAATATATATAAAATTGAACATGAAGCAATTCACATACAAATATGTTAGTATGCCCTGCCTAGATATCTCTTTTGTTGACTGTACATAGATTATAATAAAATATTGGACACGTATTTTCGGTTTAAAGAAATTTATTTCTCATAAGAACTTACAGTTCACTTATAATGAGATACAAAGTAGTAAGTGTGATGATACATTACAATACAATTCCTCCAGAGTACCTATTGGAAGTTACAGTGTACGTACATGCTTCTTAAGCTTATTCTTAAATGAATTCATGTTATCGCACTCTTTAATATCGTCCGGCAATCCATTGTACAGCTGTGCTCCTTCAAATAATATGGTCTTTCTACCGTAATTAGTGCGTACGCGGTGACTTCAAGTTTGTTTTTATATCTATTTCTCAGGCTATATGACATTGTTTTTTTCTTTAGTTGTATGTTAGTTTGTATTGAGTTTGTAGTTATGTTTTTAATAAGAATGCAAGTGTAGTAAATGTATAGCTGTCTAATATTTTTCTTTTTTTACGTACATAAAAGATTACGTCGATTCATTGAGTTAAAATGTGGCATGATGTCACGCCTATAGCTAGATTTTATACGTAGATTTGATTTAGCGAGCTTACTCCATTCGCAAAAAATACTTGTTTAATATTTTTTATTGTCTGACTGATAGACTAAATATTTTTTTTTTTTTACCAAGCAAATTTCCACGTTTGTTAAAAAAATATGAAACTGATTTAAAGAATTTTTTTTGTCATAAGAACTTAGATAACAATTCCCTTAAAATGTCCCTGATACACAGTGCTTACATCTAAGTATTATAATTATCGTAACCAGCACCCTAACTGCTAATTGCAAATCCATTGCTCATATGTTCAAAAAAATTGTCTGCTCGACAACGTAAATAACGCAATGAATGTTGTTGAACTGTCAAAATGAAGCCAACTCCGATTGATAATGTGTTACGCAGTTAAGGTGCAGGTAGACCTAGTTTGCTAGAGCTTTCATAAAACTGTACCTTTTAATACTGAATAGGGGTCAGTTCAGGCCTTGACACTGTTACCCTACGAGGTCATAATGACCCATTATATACGTAATGACGTCATTTTCTGTCATAAAGACGTATCTTCTCGACTAATTAGTCATTAGTTGTCTGCTTCTACGCAGTAATGGACACGTTTATGGGTCATTATTTTGAGGCCTTTCCAACAAGTATGGATCAAATTAAATTAGCTAGCGAAACTCGATAGACGTGGTGGGTTTTAATATCGAAACATAATTAAACAAAAAAAAATATGATTTGATGATTTTTTCGGTGTCATCCACTTATTAAGGTGACGCAAGTCGCATAATTAAATCCCCATGTAATATTTCATGACAATATAATAATTTTTATTTTCATAGTTTTACATAGTACGATGTTATTCAAACTTGACTAACATGGAGTATTCTTAAACTACTCATTACTATTGTATCAATCAATCTGCCTAGCCTTTTCCCAACTATGTTGGGGTCGGCTTCCAGTCTAACCGAATGCAGCTGAATACCAGTATTTTACATGGAGCAACTGCCTATCTGACCTCCACAACCCATTAACTGGGTAATACGATACCTCTTGGTAAGACTGATTGTCAGACTTTCGGGCTTCTGACGACCCGTGACGACTGTCAAAGATCCACGAATGACAGCCGGGACCAACGGCTTAACGTGCTTTCCGAGGCACGGAGGAGTCTCGATATGTAAAGATGGTCACCCATCCACGGACAACCCCGGCAAGCGTAGCTTAACCTGATGGATCGACCCGTGCGGCTGTTATTACTTAGCCACGAGCTCCTCACTCATTACTATTGTATGTGGTACTTTATTTATTAATGAGAGATGAGGTAAGCGTAAGTAATACATACGTAACGAAGATGTACTGTAAAATGTGTTTAACGTATACTCCTTCACATACCGAAGTCATAAATACAGTCTTCTTCCTCCACTTACATCAGACTCAAGCAATCACGTCCATTTTCTCAAAACAAGAAAACATGTAACCTATTACGGAAAACAAGAGTAACAAATCTTGCATATTAATAAGACATCTGTCTACAACTTAAGCACTGTAATATTACGCGAACAAACTTAATTATAGGTAAGATCGGAATACAGAGTAAAATGTCGTATCTCTACTGCCGTGCAAAAACTTAATTAATTCTAAAAAACGGCCAAGTGCGAGTCAGACTCGCACACGAAGGGTTCCGTATCACTGTAGGTACAATATTTTAACACTACATATTTTTTTAACACGTTTTCTGTTTGAGGACCCCCTTTTATTTTTAACTTTATTTTATGTTTATTATTTGTTGTTACAGCGGCCTTATAACACTGTGAAAATGTAAAGTGTCTCCTATTACGGTTCAAAAGATCCAACCCTGTGACAGACGGACGGATAGAAAGACGGACATACGGACGACCAGACAGCGGAGTTTTAGTAAAAGGGTCCCTTTGGCACCGTTTGGGTACAGAACCCTAAAAACTAATAAATTCTAAAAGACTGTGTAAAATGATGTATCTGTTACAAAGACGGCATCTGAATAGTCATTTGAACGTAAGAGACATTGCGTAAAGTAGTGTATGTAATTGTTGCATCATTTTAAACTGACTGATATAATTTAAAATGTAGGTGACACCTGTCGTGCACACATAATCTTTTGAGTGCATTTGCATTAATTTATTTGTAAGAATCATTTCACGCGTTTATAGTTGCAAACACGGTATCTGCTTAAACGCTGAAGCAATAGCAATTACTGAATGAAATTAAAGCGTTGGAAACAAACTAGTCTGTGTACCGCTTGTTAAAGATACAACACTATGTACACAGGGCTACAACACCGTTGTTTATTCTCAACTAGAACCGAGTCTTTAAGACGAAGTTCGGTTTTGCTAGCCACATCAGAGCTCACCGGAATAAAGACCCTGATTAAACATATAGGAGTCGCCATCGCCGGATACGGTGTGGACGACATGATGATGATTATTCTCAACTAGCTTTCGCCCACGCCTTCCCTCGTGTTAATTTGGAATTTGACCATCAATTCGGGTTGTACTCTGCTTTTAATAATATTATTCAATCATGATTCGAAAGACACGTGACGCCATCTATTATCATAAGAACATTATTGTGGTTTTCCTCGGGAATAGTACTTTTTTTCGGGATGAAAGGTACCCTATGTCCGTTTCTGTACACCTGACAACGTATATTGAAAAATTTCAGGATGACCGGTTCAGTGGTTTAGTCGTTGAAAGGTAACAAACAAACAAACTTACTTGCGCATTTATAATATCAGTTAGGATTATTTGTGGATTGTTACTAGTGATACAGTAAGTCTGACAACCAGTCTTACCAAGGGGTTTCGTGTTATCCAGTGATAGGGTTGTGGAGATCAGATGCGGTCACTCCGTGTAAAATACTGGTATTCAGCTGTATCCGGTTAGACTGGAAGCTGACCCTAACATAGTATGGAAAAGGCAGCCAGATTGATTGATTGTTATTAGTGATTCTAACAAAACTTTTTTTACAAAAAAATACAACCGACTTCCAAAAACAACACTACAAAGTGAAAAATAACTTTAATTTCGGAAGTCGTTGTCTAGTTAAATGTATTTTCGTTTTTTGCCACCGACTTCCGAAATTAAAGTTATTTTTCACTTTGTAGTGTTGTTTTTGGAAGAAGTCGGTTGTATTTTTTTGTAAAAAAGTTTTTATTTTTCACTTTTTAGTTGTGTACCTACCCCACACAAATTGTAATACCACTATCTGCAAAACAAACTAGAACATCATCCATATAAAAGTGGGGAAAAAATACCTATTATTGAAGCTAACTCAAAAACTACCAAAGCAAAGTTAATCAATTTTATATGGGACCAACTGTGATGTATATCCTCTCGAATAAAACAAAAAAAATCCAAATCGGTCCAGCCATCTTCGAGTAATCGGGGAACATACATAAAAAAAAAAAAATAAATAAATAAAAAAAAAAAAAAGGTTCCGACGAATTGAGAACCTCCTCCTTTTTGAAGTCGGTTAATAATAGGTTAGCAAGAATAAAACAGCGGTCTTACGAGACGTAGCAATATATATTTTGGCTTTGACAGGACTTGAACACAAGGAGGCGTGTCGACCGTGTTGTCTATGCCATCCACCACCAAAATCAGCCTATAACGTTCCCACTGCTGGGACACAGGCCCCCTCTCTTGAGTGGGGTGGGCCGCAATCCACCACGCGGGCCCAGTGCGGGTTGGTAGACGTCACAATGTCTTCGAATTTTTGGGTCTAGGACATGCTGGTTTCCTTACGATGTTTTCCTTCACCGTTTTGAAAGCAGTGGTAGTGAAATTAATGTAAAGTAATGCGCTTACCTGGGTTCCAACAAACACTGTTCGTGGCTTGATTAAATTTCACATTATATGAACTGTATTGACACGAATAAAATTATGTATACCTAAAAATTTAATACTCTGATATATGTAGGTATATAGATATACATAAATCAACACAATTTTCTCATTTTTACTCTAATTAAATTTCCCTTTTGATGAAGATAAGCAATTCAAGCGCAACTTTCTTAATTTCCTTTTAAAAACTGTCCAACCCTCATTTAAATGTGTGAATGTCGATAGTTAGATGGTTGAATGTTGATAACTAGCTCGTAATGATTGACTGTGGGTCGGCACGCGATTCCTAAGAGCGGGCCGTGATTACATGCTTATAAAACACTTTGCTAAACCATTCCCTGTATAATTAAAGGTGAACTTAGTGGTAAATTTGAATGGTCTTTTGAGGTGTTTGGTGGATTAACCACTCTATTATTAGGTCTGGTAATTTATATTTTTGAAAGGAGAAACAAACATTTGGTAGTTTTTTTAGGGTTCCGTACCTCAAAAGGAAAAACGGAACCCTTATAGGACTACTCGTGTGTCTATCTGTCTGTCTGTCCGTCTGTCACAGTTAATTTGCTCCTAATTTAATGGACCGATTAAGTTGAAATTTGGTACACATATGAATTTCTGTGATCCAAACATGGACGTATAACTTACTTAAATAAATGAATTTTGAATACGGGGTTCAAGCTTTGCAAACTATACCGTATGACATATCAAATGAAAGGGCTTACTGTGAGGGTCTCAAACATAATTATTTATTTATAATTTTAAAATAATTAGTTATAAAGTTATTTAAGAAAATAGACGAAAATAGACAATTCCCCCTTATCTCCGAAAGTACTGAGCCAAAAATGAAGAAACAATACAGGAAATAGTATCTATACTGATAGATTACAAAAAGATTTATAAGAAGTCTATGGTCTTAAAATAACATGGTAAATCTCTCAATATTGTGCGTACAAACTTACATTTGCAGTTGGGATGTATGGGAGTACATGTTTTTCAACTACAATATTAGGTTTGCTCTTGGTATAAATTCATCCCAACTGCGGAACCTTTCATTGTGCGTGGTCAAACACGCACTTTGCCGGGTTTTTTTCATAATCCCCAGGCAAACTACCGTTCGGTAGTGACTGGACTTATTTTCGGTCTGAATAATATTTTTATAGAGAACTAGCTTTTGCCCGCGGCTTCGCCCGCGTGAATGTCGGGAAATAACCAACGGGAAAGTTCTACCGGGAAATCCTTCCTTATTCCTTGTCTACATTATAAAGGGAACCTCTGTGCAAAATTTCAGCTTTCTAGATTTAAGGGTTTGGGCTGGGCGTTGACGAGTCAGTCAGTCAGGACTTCTCTTTATTATGGATGAATTTTTTTTTTAAATTTTGCACTGACTTTCCCTTTATAATGTAGACAAGGAATAAATCAGGATTTTAGCTACCGTGGGATATTTTCCGACAGGCGAAGCCGCGCGGGAAGTGCTCGTTCTGAAATATTTGAGTTCGTTTATAAGTCACAACTGGAATTATGTGGCGTATAGACTTAGGAGTCTATACGCCACATAATTCCCACTTTTACACTACCTTTTTTTTTTTTTTTTTTTTTTTTTTTTTGTGGATGGGAAATCATCAAATGACTTCTCCCGCTCTGGGCAGAGGCGGGAGGGCGTGTCAGACTTTTACTGACTAAAACCCACCCATGTTCCTTCAGCTGCCCGTGCCAGGGCCACGGTATCTCTTTCGAACTACCCGCGACCCCGGCGGCATCGGCCCAATTGACCCCGTCACTGCTGACATCTCTTTGAGGCGCGCGTGGAACACAACGCGCCGTCGACCCGGGCCTGGTCCTTACCGGACGGCGAGCTGCCCATTACTCGTCGTCCGCAAGCCCGCGCCTACGGTGGCCGGGAATCGGCGATAGATTCCCGCCGCCCAGGGCGTCTCCTACGGCGGCTAGGGGCGCGAGGGCGCGGCTGTTGCCTCTCCCTCACGCGTTCCGCTTCCTCCTTCGCGAGCATTACTGCTTCGCAGAAGGAGGTGACGGCTTCCCATACACTCTCACTACCTACCATGTAGAAAGTTTTGATTATTTGCTAGGACATTCAGGGCCTTAATCGTAGGTGGAGAAACAGGCCCTCAGTCAACAAGTTAATAATCAAAACGCTTTATTATCACAATAGCCCCGTCGAGGTGCCAATCAGGCTCTAAAACAATCATAATATGAATATTTTCTCCTGCTATAACATTAAATTGAACATTTCTATGTAGAGTAACTGGCACTTTGATAAATATTTGACAACTGTACACTCTCTGAGCAGATGTTTAGTAAGAAAGTGACGGTGATAGGAAAGCCTGAGAATATCTTTGAGATAAAAGGACGACGCTCTACGCTGTTTAGGTATTTACCATGTTTTGTTTCCTATATTTATAGATAACTTGTTGGGATTTTAATTGGAAGCCAAATGTAATTTATTGTATCGACGCTGAAACTTTATATTGTTTAAAACTCTCTAGAGATTATTAAAATTATGTTTCCTTAATTCGGAGTATTTTATTTTTGTATTACTTTTAAGGAAATGTAAGAACATTATTTGGTAAATAAACGATTATTATTATTTTAAAGCGTCACAAAGTGTACCTAATCTTCCGCTAAAGATAGGCTACTCCATTTATTCCTGTAGGCCTCGTATTTGGGCATATTATGAGTCTATATTTAATCCCTCGTGCTATATTTCCCTCCCTTTTTATTAAAAACTTATCTATTTTGCGCTACAACTAGAATTCCCCTGACCTCACTAACATACCTCACTAATATTATAAATGCGAAATTGAGTTTGTTTGTTTGTAACGCTTATATGCTAAAACGGCTGAACGTATTTGGATGACATTTGGCACAGGGAACATAGAATAGTTTTTACAAACTCTTACTGTCGACAAAACTTATTACTTAGTTTGTTCTACACTGAAAAAATCAAAGACAGGTAAGTGCAAACACGTAATTTTTTTTTGCGTCATTTCAATTAACTCGGTAGTAAAGCTCAACAATTTAATTATAACATAAATAATGCCGCTATAGTTCCTGTCGGCTACCCCACAGACTGGTGGGCGGAGTACCACAATATATTGCTCCATTAAATAGTCTGATGGCTCCATACAGTTTTATATCTGCAAACGCGATGTTCGTTGCGAAAACCATTTTGTTTTACTGGTAATGGTGGGAATTTCCACAAAATATTGTGTGAAGGATAATAGTTTTGATTTGTGGGTATGTGGAGATTGATATCGTTGATAAAAGAATTGTTTTGATGTTTATTACAGTCGCAAATTGGCTTCGATACATTTAGTAACATGTTAGTGTCCTTACATACGAAAGTCTTCGTGTTAACGGAGCGTCACAAAGGGCAGGATAGGAGTTGGGACATAGATATAGTTGTAAGTTCCAATATTTAGCATACGTCATCATCATAATCAGCCTATAACGTTCCCACTGCTGGGACACAGGCCTCCTGTCGGTGAGAGGGAGTGGGCCGTAATCCACCACGCACGCCCAGTGCAGGTTGGTAGATGTCACAAGTCTTCGAATTTTTGGTTCTAGAACATGCCGGTTTCCTCACGATGTTTTCCTTCACCGTTTTCAATATTTCAATAGCTTAGGAAAAATATTGTTTTTCCCTTTTTAACCGACTTCAAAAAGGAGGAGGTTCTCAATTCGTTGGAACCTTACGTATTTTTTCCCCACTTTTATATGGATGATGTTCTAGTTTGTTTTGCAGGTAGTGGTATTTGAATTTGTGTGGGGTAGTTACACAACTAAAAAGTGAAAAATAAAAACTTTTTTACAAAAAAATACAACCGACTTCCAAAAACAACACTACAAAGTGAAAAATAACTTTAATTTCGGAAGTCGGTGGCAAAAAACGAAAATACATTTAACTAGACACCGACTTCCGAAATTAAAGTTATTTTTCACTTTTTAGTGTTGTTTTTGGAAGTCGGTTGTATTTTTTTGTAAAAAAGTTTTTAATATCTCTTGTCTCTAGTTTTCTATGGCCACATTCATTACGAGTCATAATGACTGAACAAAACCAGCCACTATAAGACATTGTCCAACAACACGCAAAACAACAACAACATCATTTACACCACTAATATCCCAAGTCATTAGAAAACAATGTTCTAAACACCGTAACTACAATCTGTTCTAAAGATACGACGATTCATCATCGGAGCTTGGAACTTCCCCGGAACTGTGATATACCTTCACGTATGACAGAACGGAACTTTCATCGTTAACCTTTACTCTGCTGGCCTCTAGGCGTCGTCGTAATGATATGGCGCACGCAACAGTAACTTAGATAGTTTCCAGTGTAACTTGGAACGTGGTAGAAAAATGAACTAGAATTACATGATTTATTTCTTCTCTATAGAGATCTACGTTTTGACATGGACAACTAGCTTCACTAGCTTCAACTGTCTAACTAACTGACCGAATCTTTGACAATTCAATAATTGAAATAAATGCTTTGCGTTTGAGTTTGAATGTTAAAGCGAGTAGAGCTGCTAACGGACAGCGCCACCATTGAAAAGTTAATAAGTTTGGAGATATGGAACATTTTGAAATTTCCTATGCTCACATTTTTAGTCAGATAACGTAGAATTTTTTGTATCAAAAAAATCAACACTAAACCTCATAGGTTCGAAGGTATAGAAGTTGGTCCAAGGTTTGATGCCTAAACGGTGCGCATCCCTGCTTAGTAGGGAGCGAGCAGCACCAACAGCATCCTGTCTATGGTAGCCAGCAGGCTAGGTTGTTCGTTTGTGAACCACTGCTGCAAGGTATCGGCTGGGGTTGCCACCTTGCAGCTGTGATGTCACAATTTCTGTGTTAATTTTGTAAGTATATTGTTAATAACACTAAGAGTCTTGTTACATGATTTGAATGATAATTAAATTCATTATAATTAACACCAAAAACGGACTAGGAAATTTCAAAGTGTTCCATTTCTCCTGATTTATTATTATTTTTTTCATTGGTGGTGCTGTTAGTAGACATACTCATCTTAACTTTCGTCCTCATAATTATTGCGAGAAATCCCTAAATTGCTAAATAGGCAAGGGAAGTTATTTTAGTTATTCCTCTCTGTAAATACCTTTTATTTTATTTTAGCCATATTAATAGCATAAGAACGTATTTTCATTTTAATGAATATTTCATACAAAATAATTTTGATTATCAATCGACGGAAAAAAAGGAGGTTCTCAAGTCAACGCGTATATTTTTTTATATGGCCACGCATAACTTTTTACAGAGTAATCCGATTTGAACGAGTTTGCTTGTGGAAAAAAGACTTCAGAAATTAAAGTTATTTTTTACTTTGTATTGTATTTTTGGAAGTCGGTTGTTTTTTATTACTCTTGTTTTCAATACGAAATACTGGATTTCTATCAACTTCAACTTCATGAATGATCCTTCTCTGCGAAACTTATATGACTGATTTACCCTGGGTGGTTAGCCCAGCTTCCACCTTGCTTACCGAGTAAATTATGTTTACCAAACGAGCTACCTTTACAGTGAGCGCCAGCCTGACCAACATATACTGGTCGCACTGTAGGTACGGCTTAAAGAAATTAGACGTAACTTTATCACAGTGAAATGAAAAAGTAACATTGAGTAGTAAAATGATGTGCTGGCGATTATAGTATTATGTAATAATTGTTTCGAATAAACGTGTTGAATAAAATTTGCGGAACATGAGAAGCGTTTATAATCGTTCAGCGCCTGAAGCGTACCTCGTGATGCTAACTACCTAAATGCTATTAATGAAATCGTAAGGAGTTTCGATTTCGTATGACACAGAGATACGTGACACACGTCCTCATCACCTGCCTAGCCTTTACCAACTATTTTGGGGTCGGCTTTCAGTCTAATCGGTTGCAGCTGAATACCAGTATTTTTACATAGAGCGACTGCCTATCTGACCTCCACAACCCAGTAACTAGGCAATAAGATACCTCTTGGTAAGACTAGTGGTCAGACTTTCGGGCTTCTGAAGACCCGTAACGACTGTCGAAAGATCCACAGAGACAGATGGGACCAACGGATTAACGTGCTTTCCGAGGCACGGAAGAGCCTCGGTATGTAAAGATGGTCACATATCCACTCCACGGACCAACCCCAGCAAGCGTAGCTTAACCTGACGGATCGACCCGTGCGGCTGTTATTACTTAGCTACGAGCTCCTAGAAAATATGTCAAACTGTCATATTTATTCTTCAGATAAAAATTATCTGACTATTGAAAAATTAGCCTTTAAAGCAAAAGGAAACTATTCAATTAGTTTTCTAATCTAAAATGACGGTTATCTTTTCTGTAAAAGTTGTAATTGAAATAGTTGAAAACCTCTTAGGGGTCATTGCACTCATCATAAACAGCTTCTATGGGACCAAAGCTGAAATTGCAAAAAAAAAATCAGCTTTAACTCGACAAAATGTAGGGAACTGATTTTGTTTTCGTGATTTATGAGCAATTCCCATATTTTTAAAAACTTTCACATTCTAATCTTAAGACAATCAGAATAGCTGTAATTTTCATACATTTTTTTAATAAGTTTTTGACATTCAGTTGTTTGTCGCTGAGATGAGATTTGGACTACATTTTGAACGTTTTTAATTACGGAAATAGGGATGATGCCTGGCTAAAAAAAAAAAAAAGAAATTCTATTAAGTCCATCAGCCACATAATAAAAAAAAATAGACACGTATTTTTTGCTGTAACATAATAAGAAAAAATTACTTGGAAACAACGCATTAAAGTTGGGGAGTGGGGGCTCGCTACGTCACAACTTTAACAAACTACATACGTAAAAACTCTAGCAAGGAGTGACGTCATGCCACATTTTAATTCAATGTATCGCCGTAATATTTTGATTAGTTACGTAAAAAAAAAATACATGTTCAATATTTTTTATAACCTACCTACATGACGAACAAAAAAAAATTTTAGTCATCATCCCTATTGGCCTTCCCTTAGTAAAAGTTGTTCATAATGATGAGTACAATGGCTCCGTAAGAGGTTTACAGTTTATTCAATTACCTACACCTTGTAGTTATACGGTTTTTCTTGCATAATTTTCAATTTCAGCGAGTAAACTAGAGATGACCGCAATTCAAGTAAACCGGAGCGCAGCGTGTCGGGCAGAGATATTCACGCGATAAGTAATGAACGACGTCGCTCAAGTGTCTGTCAAATTAACGCCCTGTGTTGTGTGCCGTAAGCCATAAGCGGAGAGCGAGGAGAAAAGTGCTAAGTGATCATCATTGTTTTATTGGGTAACCCACTCGCTTGGGTACTTTTGACTACTGATCACACAGTATGTTTATTAAAAATGTTTTTTTTTTTTCGGAAAATAATTACATGTAAACTAAGTACAGACAACTGATGTGCTGTTGTATGTACTTAGTTTATGTAAACTAGCTGACTCGACAGACGTTTTCCTGTCCAAATATCAATAATTCATACAAAATTACCATAGAAAATTCACTTTCAGTTTTCCCGATTTTTACAATTTTCCCGGCACGTTTTCCAATTTTTCTCATGATAAAAACCTTCTCCTGACAATAATAAACACAACAAAAAAAGAATTAGCGAAATTGGTCCATCCGATCACGCGTGATGCGATGACCAAGGGAAATAGGGATTCATTTTTATATATTACATAATATAGAATATAGATACAAGTACAGGCAACAGCTCATCAGGTTATACCAAACTGTCAAATTTCTCCAAATGATTTTAAACCTTAAAATGTTGACGGTTAAGTTCAAAATCGAATGAGAAAATTTGACAGTTTGTAGTAACTTGACCTGCTGCTGTGTGTACCTGTAACAACAAAGTTGAATTTTAATGATTGTTAACTTCAGCCGGTTGACAAAAGACGTACAAATTTTTTTGTGGATTAAAAAATAGGTATGGGTGTGTTTCATATTCCTGTAAGTTAACCTTCTTATTCATCATCATCACCATCTATAGCTAGACTTCTCATACAGACCTCTCTTTTCTTGTGCCAATCCCCACGCTCTTGCGCCAGCCTCATCCAGGTTCTACCCGCGATGGTAACAATGTCGACCGCCCATCTCGCCGCCGGACCACCGACATCTCGACTTCCAGTTCTTGAACGACACTCTATGACAGCCTTATCGGTCATCACTGCACCTTGCCAAGTGTTCTGCCCAACTCCAATTGAGTTCCATAATAAGCTTTCCGATATGTAAGACTTCGGTACGTCTTCGCATCTCGAGGTTTGGAACTCGGTCTGGGTAAATAAGCCAGCATAGACAAGTGAGGTTGGACCGTCGGGCGTCAAGCGTGAGTCGATCTTTACACCTTATTGACGGTTTTTGTTTTTTTCTTTTCAAGTATTCTAGTATTTGTATTTTATTTTATTTGATTTTATTCCCCTTGCTATTTTTAATTGATATCCGTGGGTATGTCCGTGGCATCACACAGGCCTCAGAATACCAGCGTTGCGGTATTTATTTTTTAAATATCGCAGCTTTATGCTGAGATGGGAGCCTTTTTGGCCTCGCACAGGTCTCTTTTTTTTTATTCTGATTTCTTTTTTTTGTTTTTTTTGCTTTTTAATGTTTATTTTGTTACTTTTATATGCTCTTTTTTAACTGTATTTCCTGTGCGTGTCCCAAATAAAATATTTTTCTTTCTTTCTTTCGATATAATATAGAATGGATTCCAGTCAATATTGCAACTGTTTCGAACTTCCGACCACTCGCTTGCCTTTCCGATTTCTTTGGATTATTGCCAAATATGTCATGCTAAAAATAATGACGTATATCTTACAGTATTTACTTATATCATCAGTATTATAAATCAGGCTCATTATCCCGGTAACGGTTCCAACTGACCCATGGTTAGTGTAACAGTTGATAAATTGCCCTGCTAGTTAGAGTAGTATTACATTGTATTATGTACAGAGGCCAGCAAATCAAGCTACCCCAATCCGACAAATTTTCCCAATTGAGTATGAACCTTATTCCTTTGTTATAAAGTTGAAAATCCATCAAAGAAATTTGACAGATTGGGGTACCTCACGTCAACTGGTAACATCCCACATTACCTATATCATTTATACGTATGTCATTTATGTCATATGTACATAGTAATTATATTGACATACGAAGGGCCTGTTTCACCGCCTATGATTAAGTTCCTATTAACTTACTTGGCAGATAATTTCATACAAATTCAGTTCCATTTTTGAATTTATTTGGTTAGTAAGTAGTGGCACAGATAACATAATAGTAGTAGTGGCTACACGGACATCGTGAAATAATTAATAGGAACTTAATTGTAGGTGGTGAAACAGGCCCTAAAAGTAGGTATTACGTCTTGATAAACTTTTGAACTTTTAAAACAGAATACCTACAGATAATTTCATTTAAGTTTTATAAAGGTTTGCTATGATCTCAATTTATAGACAATGGAAGATATTAGGTCTTTACCTATGAAATTGCCGTTCTGCAGTACTGGCCATTTCAAATCAAAATAATTTTTGTTTGGCTAAGAATTCCAATTTCAAATTAATTTTATTTTAAAAACATGGATTTTTTTTTTCCAAAAGTAGTCATTTGTTTATTGATTAGTGTTACATTTTCATCGCATTTCAATCTTTTTCGTCATCATGGATACGTTAAAAATTCGAGTAATTATGGAATATGAGTACCGTCGTGGTAGCAACGCGGCACAAGCGGCACGCAACATCAACGACGTTTACGGAGCTAACACTACAAACCAACGCACCACTTGTTATTGGTTTGCTCGCTTCCGTTCTGGAACTTTCGACCTGAAAAATGAACCTCGCGGTCGTCCGAAGACTTTGGTCGACAATGACGAATTAAAGGCGATTGTGGAAGCTGATGATACACAATCTACGGCTGAATTAGCAGCAGCTTTCGACGTTAGCGTCAAAACAATATTGGTCCATTTGCGTCAAATTGGCAAGGTAAAAAAGCTTGACAAATGGGTGCCCCACGAACTCAATGATCGCCAGCGCGAAGTACGCGTCGAGACGTGCCTTGCACTGCTCAACAGACACACAAATGAAGGAATTTTGAACCGCATTGTTACCTGCGATGAAAAATGGATTCTGTTTGATAACCGCAAGCGCTCAGCAAGTTGGTTGGATCCTGGTTCAGCACCTAAACAATGCCCTAAACGAAAACTTACCCCTAGAAAAGTGATGGTCACTGTTTGGTGGTCTAGCGCCGGTGTGATTCATCACAGCTTCTTACCAAACGGGGTGAGCATTACTTCAGATGTGTACTGTGAAGAACTGAACACAATGATGGAGAAGCTGGCACATCTCCAACCAGCATTGGTCAATCGCTCGTCTCCGCTGCTCCTGCACGACAACGCGCGACCTCATACTGCACAGCAGACCGTCTCCAAGTTGCAAGAACTGGGATTGGAAGCTCTCCGTCATCCGCCCTACTCAGCAGACCTTGCGCCTACAGACTACTACTTTTTTCAGAATTTGGATAACTTCTTGGCGGGAAAAAAATTCAATACCCGAGAGGCAGTACAAAATGCCTTTGAAGAATTTGTTGCCTCCCGTCCAGCTGATTTCTTTAAGAAGGGCATCAATAAACTGCCACTGCGTTGGCAAAGATGCATTGATTGCATGGGTGATTACTTCGATTAATACAAATAAAAAATGCATGAAAAAAATTCGTTTAAAATTTTTCATACAAAACGGCAATTTCATAGGTAAAGACCTATTAGTATTTTATCCGAATAGCCACTACTTACTGAATAAATTCAAAATTGGAACAGAGTTTGTGTGAAATTATCTGCCAAGTAAGTTAATAGGAACTTAATCCGAGGTGGTGAAACTGGTCCTTAGCATAATGAACACATAAAAATAAAATGGTACAGGTAGTCTTTACAAATTAAAAAAAAGGAGGAGGTTCTCAATTGGACACATTTTTTTTTTTTTTTTTTTAATGTATGACCACGCATAACTTTTTACAAAGTCGTCCGATTTGAAAAAAATGTTTTTTATTCGAGAGGAGGGTATACGTCAAAGTTGGTCCCATATAAAATTGATTAATTTTGCTTGGGTAGCTTTTGTGTTAGCTTCAATAATACGTATTTTTTTATTTTTTCCCCACTTTTATATGGATGATGTTCTAGTTTGTTTTGCAGGTAGTGGTATTAGAATTTGTGTGGGGTAGGTACCACAACTAAAAATGAAAAATAAAAACTTTTTTACAAAAAAAATACAACCGACTTCCAAAAACAACACTACAAAGTGAAAAATAACTTTAATTTCGGAAGTCGGTGTCAAAAAACGAAAATACATTTAACCAGACACCGACATCCGAAATTAAAGTTATTTTTCACTTTGTAGTGTTGTTTTTGGAAGTCGGTTGTATTTTTTTGTAAAAAAGTTTTTATTCTGATGAAAGTTTATGGTCAACCCTAAATCTCCTCTGCCTTTTCCCACACTAAAATCCGAAGAACCCCTCCGCTTAAATACATAATGGCCGGCTGACTTGTCAAATTTTATAATAATTGCTCTCAAGCCCTAGGGGTAATGCCCTGCGTCGTTACCGAGGGCTTATTCTGGGGGCTGTTACCGACAGATTTATTGCAACCCACTCAATTGGAAAAATGTGAGAAAATACCCATATTTACCCCCATTTGTTAAGATTATTTGAGTGAAAAAAACTATTTTGTAGGGAAAGAAAGGTTCCGCTTAATTGATTTTGAAAATACGAGTTAAATTATTCGTGCACTTTTAGTCAGAAAAGTCAAAATGTTAAGAAAATAATAAAAATAACTAATTTACGCTTCAAAAAGCTTCAGTTTCCAACAGAACGAGCAACTAAAATCGTTTCTCTTCCATTGTCATCAGCTGTGAACATTGCCATTTCTCCTGTGCTCACAAAAATGCGATTGAACCGTTGCCAACTAAAGCCCTGAGACGTCGGCATCGAATGTCAACACGCTTCATAAAAATACAGGAGCAACTTGAATTATGGTCGAACATACGACATTTGTTACAAGAGACGATTTAGATGCTTTTGAATCCAAGAACTGTCAACGAAGCTGAAAAATTACACTTTGTAATGAAATCTCAAGTGTGGTTTGGAAAACCGAAGTGTAATTTAGTATTTTTGTTGTAGTGAGACATGTCTTGTGCAAGATTGGATGCGGTTCTGCATTCGAGAATGTTTCAAGATGGACGCGGAGTCAAAATAAAATTAATCGCTCTTGATTAAAAAAATATTGTAGTTTTAAGTTCTGAAATGTAGGATTTTTATTGAAGTCTTCAAGGTAACCTTATTAAAGACTGAAAATGAAATAAGTATTTACTTACATTTCTCCCGTTCACAATTGTAAAATTGGTATACAAAGTGCGTAAGTACAAAATGTCGTATCCTAACTGCGAAGATGAGTTTGTTTGTTACGCTTTCATGCTAAAACGGCTAAACATATTTGAATGAAATTTGGCACATGGGTAGAACATGACCTGGAGAAGGACATAGGCTACTATTCATCCTGGATAGCAGACGAAGTCGCGGGCAACAGCAAGTATAGCTATAAATCCGAAAATATGTTTGTTTGTTACGCTTTCACGCTAAAACGGCTGAATGGATTTGGATGAAATTTGGCACACGGGTAGACCATGACCTGGATTCGGACATAAGATACTTTTTATCCCGGTAGGACGTTCCCGTGGAATAATTTCCGACTTCCACGCGGGCGAAGCCGCGAGCGATTCTCATAAATGTTATTCCCCATATTCTTGTGTAATCATTTACTCTTTCACCTCCGCGATACGCACTACAAATTGCTACTTACTAGCAAGTCATTAATAATTAGCTACTTACTACACTAAGATTAAGTGTAACACATTGTAAGTTTCCTTACTTCACTTGTAATTATTATATTACTTAACACTACAAATCGTAGCCTAACACTACAAAGTGAGCAACGAAGACTTATCATCATTTTAAAATTTTAAACCCTTTTAAAATCACAAGTTTTGCTAACTCTTATTAAATATTCTTAAATAGAACGAATAGTTTTACGGTAAAAGAACCCAGCATATTATTATAAAATAGCCTTTGCCCGCGGCTTCGCTGGCGTTAATTTAGAATTTGACAATCAATTCGGATTGTATTCTGCTTGTAATAATATAATTCAATCTTGATTCGAAAGACACGTGGTGCCATCTTTTCCTTGGGAACACTACTTTTTTCGGCATGAAAGGTACCCTATGTCCGTTTCTGTACACCTGACAACGTATATGCAAAATTTCAGGATGATGGTTCAGGGTTTAGGCGTGCCGCCGGGGTCGCGGGTAGTTCGAAAGAGATACCGTGGCCCTGGCACGGGCAACTGAAGGAACATGGGTGGGTTTTAGTGGCAGAGCGGGAGATGTCATTTGATGATTTCCCATCCACAAAAAAAAAAAAAAAGGGGTTTAGGCGTGAAAAGGTAACAAACAAACTTAAGTACTTGTGTGTGTGTGTTTGTATGTTTGTTACTTTTTCATGATCAAACGGCTGGACTGATTGGATGAAATTTGGTGGTAGATAGCTTATACCCTGGATTAACACATATTTTATCCCGGTCTACGCGGGTGAAACCGCGGGGCGCAGCTAGTAATAGATAATTTGTATCACTTTGAACTTTGATCAGGTCAGCCATTATTTAAACCCAAAGAAGCAAGCACAGAATCATGTGAACAATACACACAAATCTGTGTAAGATTCAGACAGAGAGTCTTTGGCAGAGTCAAAGGTGCAGCATTTGTTTGTGACGTCACATTTCTCTTCTTTCATAAATCTGTAGAATACGCACTTATGTCACTAGAACAGTTTAAACAAACAATTCAGTAGCCAGTTAGTACTCGTAACTATGTACCTATAAACGAAATTGTCATGAAACATGTAATTACTGAGAGTGGTAGTGGCCCAGGGGTAACGGCCGACGAGTTGTAAGTCGTGAGTTCGAACCCAGGCAGGCGCTTTACTTTGTGTAAAAAAAACTTTTTTACAAAAAAATACAACCGACTTCCAAAAACAACACTACAAAGTGAAAAATAACTTTAATTTCGGAAGTCGGTGTCTAGTTAAATGTATTTTCGTTTTTTGCCACCGACTTCCGAAATTAAAGTTATTTTTCACTTTGTAGTGTTGTTTTTGGAAGTCGGTTGTATTTTTTTGTAAAAAAGTTTTTATTTTTCATTTTTAGTTGTGGTACCTACCCCACACAAATTCTAATACCACTACCTGCAAAACAAACTAGAACATCATCCATATAAAAGTGTGGAAAAAATACGTATTATTGAAGCTAACTCAAAAACTACCGAAGCAAAGTTAATCAATTTTATATGGGACCAACTGCGATGTATACCCTCTTGAATAAAACAAAAAAAATCGAAATCGGTCCAGCCATCTTCGAGTAATCGGGGAACATACATTCCGACGCATTGAGAACCTCCTCCTTTTTGAAGTCGGTTAACAATTTCATCACCACTGCTCTCAAAACGGTGAAGAAAAACATCGTGGAGAGACGTGTTCTAGAACCAAAAATTCGAAGACATGTGACATCTACCAACCCGCACTGGACCCGCGTGGTGGAATACAGCCCACACCCTCTTGAAGAAAGGAGGCCTGTGTCCCAGCAGTGGGAACATGCTGATTAAGCTTATGTAACTACTAGATTTAGCAGACGATACCATAAAACAGATTTATCTCTAATAAGTTATATGCTAGTAACTTAGTAGGCAAACTTGTCGCGTTACATCACATTGTTTCATAAAGAAAACATCACTTTCTTATATAATACATGTTTACTCAGGGAAGCGTACGATTATCAATAAACAAGAACTCCTGTCGAACTAAACTACTGTGTAGTCTGTGCTAGTTTATTATAGGTATAAACAAAGCTTATCTTACCTACATCAAAGAAAGGCAACAGAAACTTTAAAATGTTGCAACATAGCCAAAATAATGCTACGTTATAATATAAAGGATAAATTTGCTTTTTTTTTTGTATGTAGGTATGTCTGTCAACCCCTACTATACAATCAATCTACCTAGCCTTTTCCCAACTATGTTGGGGTCGGCTTCCAGTCTAACCGGATGCAGCTGAATACCAGTATTTTACATGGAGCACTGCCTATCTGACCTCCACAACCCGAAATACGATACCCCTTGGTAAGACTGGTTCGGTGGTGGTGGTTGGTTGGTGGTTGGACTAGTTGGTTGGTGGGTAGGTGGACTGGTTGGTTGGACTGGTTGATGGTGGTTGGTTTGGACTGGTTGGTTGGTGGGTTGGTGGACTTTCGGGCTTCTGACGACCCATAACGCCTGTCAAAGATCCACGAATGACAGCCGGGAACCAACGGCTTAACGTGCTTTCCGAGGCACGGAGGAGTCTCAGTATGTAAAGATGGTCACCCATCCACGGACCGACACCGGCAAGCGTAGCTAAACCTGATGGATTGACCCGTGCGGCTGTTATTACTTAGCCACGAGCTCCTCCAAGGCCTACCACACATGCAACCAATATAATTTTGATTTAATTTAAAAATGCAACGATGGCTTAGCAGTCATGTTGGTTCCGTGGCTTAGGTCCCCAGTGGTCGAGGCACCTGTGGCTGACGCCCTCGATTCGATTAATTTAACATCGATTTTTTTTTAACATTGTTTTAGTCAGTACTTTGGCTATTATATTGAAAAAATAATAATAATAATATCTTTTTTTGTGCTTTTTCACTTAGTACAGTAAATGAGAAAAGTGTTTCACCATTTTTATGGTGATACTTTTGTTTAGCAAGGAAAAATACTTTATTTTGATCAAAATTAAATTAAAATTGTTTATCGATAGGTAACCATAAGTAGTACGAGTACTTATTCTGTGACCATAGCTACTCATACCTACATACATTTCTTGCCGGCTCTTCTCCATATAACTACACCTATTTCTACTTATAGATATTTTCATACTGGTCTATTTCAGATCGTACCACTTTTTATTTGACTTATCATGGATTCCAGAGATTGGAAAGTTTCAACATTTAGTTTTTCGCCTCGTAGACTGCCCATGGATTCTTCATAACCTACCTCATTTAGATATTTCTCTATTCCGTGTGGAACGGCCTACATATCAACCACAGTCCACAGCTTCGGATCATATCGCGATCACAAGAGCTTCCTTCTTCGCTTTCCCGTTCGGTAAAGCCATTATCATACTTGCGTATAACCGCAATTGCGATTAGTCGCACGTTTGCGGACGTGGTCACTGTACTAGCTTTGTTTTGGTTATTGTTTATTTAGTTATCTTTATTACTATTGGTTTGTGGATATGAAACAACCAAGCAAAGTATTAGTTTGTTAAAAAAAAAAAAATTGTGACATTTGAGGGCTTTTCAGAGCATTAAATTCTTAAACACGGGTTTTAAAATGACATTCTTAACCTATAAGTGTCAATATCTATGGAAAACTTACTTTCTTCTCTACCCACAATCGTGTATGAACTGCTCCCAAAACAAACATACTATTATGAATTTATGACTAATGGCACAAAGAAAGTAAAACCCGATGTATTTACATAAGACCACATCTCAACGGTTGCCGTAGGCAGCTGACATTGTACTTAATCTCGTACACTTGCGACCAAGTAAAAGTACACAAATAAGGTCAGAATATTTATTATCGTCTTTGAATAAAAATTACTTTTAACCTTCGCTTTAATCGTTTATAGGCACAATATCTAGTGATATTGTTATAATAACAATAATGTTTGTTTCTAAAGGATAATTATCCCGCTTCCTACTGCCTTGTATGTTAGTTATTGACTCAATAAGGCAAGCTCGTGATTGTTGTCAGTATAATTTCGATTACGAGTGCTATACGATTCTAATTACATAAATATTCGATATTAAACTGTTTGTTTATAGCATTTACTATGTATAATTAGAAAATAATTATTTATAGGTATGTATTTATGCTCAGCAACTAGATATAATTTCTATATATAAACACTAATTAACAAGGTTCATTCTGTGCAAATGTATGAATGAGGATAAAACTGAAATGGTTATTATGAGTACTTAGCGTACAAATAAATTGAAACAAAGTTTCTTATATAACCTGTCAAGCTTGGTTTCAAACAATAGTCTATAAAACTGCTGATTTAGGAACTAACTTTTTTCCACTCGAAATAAGGTTAGGGCGACTAACTAATCGGTCCTCAAGTGTAAGCGCTTCTGACTTGTTCTGACAGCCCTCACATCGGTAAATGACAGGTGCCAACCGGTTTCACTGAATTGTTACCAAATTACTTTTACCGTTGTTTAAAAATTAAACTTTTCATTTTCTACCTTGCCTATTAGAACATAAGAGTTACAGAGAATATATTTTTTTACTTTGGAAACTGAAGATAATTTTTTGTTATTTTAAAATTTAAATGCATTTGGTGCGCGAAATTAATTACTAAGCTTCGTTGATATTTTTGAAAGGTAGTGTACGTCAGGTCGTGCGTGTGTCAGAAGTTGATTTTCGTAATTACTATTAATTAATACTTAATTATTTTTAGTTAATACTTTTCTAACAGACAACCACTCTATGTTACTAACAATCACGAATTTGCTACTAAAATGGTAGTTTTAATTAATTGTTACGTCAAGTTAATTATCACTAAACTCTATTCGCGTGAGTCTGTAAACGTTGTAGCTTTTAAATCTATCTTCATTTCGTTTCATTGACTTTTTGAAAATAATTTCGGAGTAAGTATTATGTAGGTATATTGAGGTCTGATACCTGTTATGTAAAAATAAAAACTAAACTGATTCATATGATGTAAGTTATTCATTAGTATATTTTAAAGAAGAGCAATTACATTCTCCGCAATAAAATCATGATCGTGACTGCCAAAATTAAAGAGAAAGTCAAAATATGTCTAAAACCCGTTAAACCTCATCCAAATCTCTTGAATATTTTTGGAAACACTTCACCATTGTCTCCCCCGAATTTCGAAACCGATCGATACCAAAGCATTACCTACACAAAAGACAAAAACCCGTCTGTATGGAGGGTTCCATATATCAGTCACTTAGAACTTCTGCGTTTGACAGATAGGGTGCACCCCTAATTGATATAACCAAAAGACATAGACCCCTGACTTTCCTTGAGCGTCACTTGTTTGATCTACTTTTTCTTTAAGGGATCGAGTGTTGAAAGGTCTAGGTAAGCTGGTCATTGAGCTGTGCTTGAGTAGAGGTGACGTTAGAAATATTTGATGAGGCGTTTATTTTAAATCGGGGTTGCAGACTGGCTTTAATGTTGATCAATTATTCGAGTAATCGAAATTCATTTGAGTGTGCTTTATGGAAAGCTGCTGCTTTGGACAATCTGACGTTTTTTATTTGAAACGGGGTTGGTTTCAAGTGCAATATTACTTGAAAACATATTTTCATTAACTGTTGTGAACGCGGAAACTCTATTTCCAATCAATTTTATCATAAAGAAAGGGGTTTTCACTTCTATGCTTTCATTACTTGTATGGGAATAAAGATCGAGATCTATAAACGTTACTTAGCACGTACTTCAGCTAAGCGTTATTCCTGTCACTGTCGCACAACTGCCAACCAACAAGTGCATGATAGAGACTGGAACATGTCTAAGAGCACACGGCGTATTTTTAACGCACCGACGACTTGCATCTACGTGCTGTAGACGTTACCAGCACTGCTCTTTCAGGGCAGAAAACGCGCCGTCGACACGCAAACTAAGTGCGTTACATGAAACCGCGTATAAAATACGCCGTGTACATAGGCCCTAAGCCAAAGCACGTGCTACTAAGTGATGTTTGTAAATCTCAGCTTTAAAGATTTGGTTTTTTTCAACTCGTTGTTGGCAGTGCGAAATTCCCTAGTTACATGGAAGCGCATCCACACAATTCCTTACGGTTAGGGCTGCACTATCTTGGCATGAGGATT
This sequence comes from Cosmia pyralina, assembly GCA_946251885.1. Taxonomy (NCBI): domain Eukaryota; kingdom Metazoa; phylum Arthropoda; class Insecta; order Lepidoptera; family Noctuidae; genus Cosmia; species Cosmia pyralina. The sequence continues at coordinate 25,219,084 of OX276344.1, forward strand.
GAGGGTAGGTTATAAAATTAGGTGGTCCTGTCAACAGCCCTGAATTATGTTATTAGCTCGACGATCCAATCAATACTCGTGAAGACGGGGCACTGGTTTATCACCGAGTATTGTGAATAGATTTTTTCGTCGTGGTATGGTAGTAGTACATGACTTCTGGACCTTAAAGAATGTTCGTACTTAATGGTCTATTTTTAACGTTCACGCTTAAAGTTTGAAGTTTTATTTTATGAAGATTTGACTCTTATCCCGCATACTAAACAAAAGTGATCGTCGCGCAATTATCAGTCTTACAAAGGGGTATCGTATTACCCAGTAACTGGGTTGTGGAGGTCAGATAGGCAGTCACTCTATGTATTTATTATTGGTATTCAGCTGCATCCAGTTAGACTGGAAGCCGACCCCAACATATTTGGGAAAGGGATAGGCAGATAATGTGGCAATTGTTTGTATCATCAATAAAATTTTTGTTTATTGCTCTTAAAAATACAATCATACAGAGTATGGCGTAAATAGTGGTCCAACGTTATGGGGTCTATACACCGTATATTCAGCTACCACTTGGCTATCACATACTACAATTTGAACCATTTTTTTCCAGTCTCAGAATAAAATATTTTTATATTATTATTTGACGTGCTTTACTAATGTGACTGTATTATCTATAAATTACATTATTTTTTAAATTTTGTTTTTTGTTTATATCTTTGAAATGCATGTAAGTAAATATAAAATATGTTCTAAAGCAAGATGTCAATTAAAAAAAAATGTATTCTGAGACCTTAGAAAAGAAAAGGTTGAAATTGTGGTAGGTATGTGATAGCTGAATATACGGTGTATCGACCCCTTAACGTTGGACCACTAATTACGCCACACCTGAAAGTAAAAGTAAGTACAAAAAGATTTTATTGGAAGTTCTTAAATAAAGTATAGTATATTATTATAACCTTGCTTTATTTCGATAAGCAAAGGCAGTCAACATAATTTACTTGACTAGATTCTCACTCATTCCCTTCGGAATTCCTGAAGCCGAGCACACGCTCCAAAGATCCCATGCAGTCATAAAAGTTAACGACGTCTACGAGGCGCTGTAAACAGCGTAGACAGGAAAGTTCACATTACAAAATGGTTCCAAACTTCAATGAGATGGAATTTAAAGTTTTTAGTAGAAAAGCTTTTTAGAATTGAACCAAACAAAGATTCATGTAAAACTCATAAGTATATCTAAATCAGTCACCATGTACAAGTACGTAAAACGTTCAAAGGTCCATCGTTTATTTTCGGACCAACCGAACTTTGCCGAATTAATGTGGCTGGTCCATTAGGGGAGTGACGGAATCAGTTCGTCAATCTATAATAATAGTTGGGAATATAAAACCAATTTCGGTTTTCCCGCAGCTAAATGATGGAACCTTTGCTGCTTTGTCAAAATGTACCTACAATGGCATAATCCTAACTAATTTAGAAATGCGAAAGTAAGTTTGTTTGTTTGTTACCTTTTCACGCCTAAATCATTGAATCGATCATCCTGAAATTTTGCATATATGTTGTCAGGTGTACAGAAACGGACATGGGTACCTTTTATCCCAAAAAAAAGTACTGTTCCCGAGGAAAACAACAATAATGTTCTTATGATAATAGATGGTGCCACGTGTCTTGCGAATCATGATTGAATTATATTATTCCAAGCAGAGTACAACCCGAATTCATTGTCAAGTTCTAAATTAATGCGACTGAAGCCACGGGCAAAAGCTAGTTTTATTATAATGTGAGAATTTTCAATGTCCAGGGTGCGCTAAAACCTTGTCAAACCATCACTCGTAGAGGCTCTTTAAGGCTGCGTTTCCACCAGAAATGAGCGACGATGCGTAGCGAGGAATGTGTGTAAAACTAACCAATAAAAGCACTAGCTTAGCTCAAGCTATGAAAATGAAGCGATGTTATTCGTTAGTTTTACACACATCCCTCGCTCATTTTTGATGGGAACGCAGCATATTGCACCCTATCTCATAAGTAGAACGCAGCAATTCACTTTAGCAGGCCAAATATTACCTAAACATGTCACAATGACTATTGGAGTTATTAAACATTTTTTCGGGGACATTATACAGGGTGGGCCAATAATTTTTGCAAATAGCAACACTAAATTTCTCGAATACCGTTGGAAGGAGGGGTGCGCGGGTGGCGGGAAACTATGCGTCGCTACATGCAATTTTAGTCACGATGGAGCGCTTCACGGGACAACAGCGTGCTTTTTGTGTTAAACAATTTTACAAAAACAACGATTCCTACGTTACTGTACGACGCCTGTTTCGAATTGAATATGGATTACGCCGTGTAAGCGAGTGTCCAAGTGTGAATTTAATCAAAGCTTGGGTCGTGAAGTTCGAGCAAACGAGATCGACAACGAATATTAAACAAACAGGCCGGCCACGTTCAAGAAGAAGCGATGAGAACATTCGAGAGGTTGAAATTTCCGTTCGGAACGATCCAGAATTATCTACGCGTAAGCGTTCAGCGGTTCTGGCATTACCGAGAACCAGTCTACGGCGGATTTTGCATCTAGACCTCAAACTGCACCCGTATAAGCTTCAAATTGTGCAGGAGATGAAACCAAATGATTACATTCAACGTAAGTTATTGGCTGACACAATGCTGGAGCAATTCTCTAGCCTGGAGAATGTATTCTTTACGGACGAGGCCCACTTTCACATCAACGGGCACGTGAATAAGCACAATTGTCGATATTGGAGCAGGGAAAACCCTCGCCTTAAACACCAAAAGCCACTTCATTCACCTAAAACGACAGTATGGGCTGCCATATCAGCAAAGGGCATAATTGGTCCGTATTTCTTTGAAAATAATCAAGGAGATAATGTAACTGTGAATTCAGCGGAATATGTCAAGATGTTGCGAGAGTTTTTGACGCCGCAGTTGCATGAATTTCAAGGATACAACAGCAGGACCTGGATGCAACAAGATGGAGCAACATGCCACACGTCAAATGTGACTTTACCGGTAGTCAAAGAAATGTTTCCGAATAAATTGATTTCTCGCAGAGGTGATATTCCATGGCCTCCGAGAAGCCCGGATCTTACACCATGCGATTTTTTCTTATGGGGATACCTGAAAAGTCGAGTCTACCTTAATAAACCGACGAATATATCCCAATTAAAACAAAACATCCACGACGAGATAGCCGCGATCCCCCGCAGCATGTGTCAGCGAGTTTTCCAAAGTTTGCGTAGTCGATTGCTAGAGTGCCAACGACGAGACGGTGCACATCTCGACGATGTCATTTTTAAAAAATAAATTTCATTAAATTTTCAAAACGTTAAATATATAATCAACAAAATAACAGTTGTAGTTTTATTTCTATTCATGTTTTAAAAGTGCAAAAATTATTGGCCCACCCTGTATCACCGGCTGTTTGTGCCATGCTTTCCTGTTCTGTGTCCTCATCATTGCAACTAGGTAAAATCTAACAAACAATCCAATTGAAAGGCATTAAAACAAGCTAAGTGCATTCGTTTGTGTACCAATAACACGTTATCAGGCAATCAGTGGCCGTTCCGGACGATTGGACGAGTGCTACTATTGCAACTCGATGGTGACGATAAGGTTGGTGATAGCATTGTTGTGGTTAGTTCCTGGGATGCTGGAAGGTTTATGGTTTGATTGGTTAAAGGAAAGGTACATAATGCGATAGGAGATTATGAATATGACGGTCATGTTCATAATCCCCTATCGCATCGCGTCACGCGTACTTACTATATGTATTAGTACGGAAGTACTAAAATGCATAATTTATGGTAAGTACGCGCGACGCGCTACGGTTAAAGACCCCTTCCACAGCCTACTTAAACTGCTTAGGATATAAATTGACACTATTCTAAAGATAAAGTGCCTCAAACTTATCAGGGGGCCTAGACAAAATCCCTTTACTCTAAGCGTTAACACCAACGGCAACCGAAAGATCAAATTGAATGAAGTTGACATTAGCTTCAGAGATCTCAGTGACTGCTGCTGTCAACTCCATATACACTCCTACCAACTTATCTGTGAAATGGCGAAAATTGGAACTACGTTCGTCATGTTGAAATGTCATTCGATTGTGCCGACGCATGTCATTCGATCGTGTCGACGCATCGACGGTGCCGTCCTCTTTCAATTCACAGATAAGTTGGTAGGACTGTAATTTGATCTTTCCGTTGGCGTTAATGCTTACAGAAAAGGGATTTTGTTTAGGTCCCCTGACTCGGTGGCTTTAATTGGAACTAACGAAATGACTACGAAAAATGACAAAGCTTGTCATATTTTGTTCACCGATATCGCCGCCAATACCTAGTCAGATAAGTTTGTGGAACTTTATATTGAATGCTAGGGCTTGTATTCTTGACCCAACAAGAAGTATTCGAAAAGTCATTCATAACTCATATACATTACAGAATGATCATCTCCGTATAATTATGATTGCATTTTCTTCGACACCGAACACGCTGTCTATATTGAAGCTATAGAAGCACAATGATAAAAATCTGCCTCGACATTTCCAATAGTCAAAGATTTCATTGCTTCCATCGCCAACTTATTTACCAACCCATTCGATCCCAAACTTCTGTGCAAAGACGTATTTTTGCGCCAGATTAGACCAATTGCCGAACTCGTAAAGCCAGTCTTCTTCGATTTCCCGTAGTAATTTATCGGCAATAGACGAACCAATTGCCTTTTCACCCGCCGATACAGTTGGATCCGAATTGGAGAATTTATTGGTCGAATTAGCTGGTGTTTGGTGGACTCGTATCAATTTGATAGGAATGTGTGCAGTTTTGGCTGGTGTAAAAGGATTGTTATTTGCTTCATGAGGTTTTATTGTTATTGTTACTGTTGCTGGCTTTATTACAGTACTTGATTTACATATGTACCTCTTCATTACCTACAGTATTATTTTACATCTTCTCTAGTCCCAAAAAAAAAACCGGCCAAGTGCATGTCAGACTACGCACCATGAAGGGTTCCGTAGTTGAAAAGAATTTAGCCCAAAAACAAACTTAACATTGTAGTTGAAAAACATGTTCATGTTAAGTCGGGTCTCCTACGCGTCTTTTTGAGGAACATTACACAAAAACATCGAAACAAAGAGGCGTGGCTTAAATATATTTGAATACGTAGGAGTCAGCTTGCATATGAAAACAAATGATTGTGTGTAAGGTTTTTTATGTAATATTTCGCAAAAAGACGCGCAGGAGACCCGACTTTACATTGATATTCTTCACGGTGTATTCTCCAACTGCAAGTTTGTAATCCTTTATTTTTATGTGATAAAATTACAAATTAACGATTTTCGGACTTGTGCTTTGAGACCTAGCTTCTTGCCAAATTTCTTGATTCTAGGTCAACGGGAAGTACCCTATAGGTTTTGATTTACTTACGAGTATCAAAATATGTCGCATAAATGACCGTATATTTTTATTGCATTGACTTAGAAGCTTGATTTTTTAGAGCTCCAAGGGACCACTTAACTACGTATTTGATATTAATTTCAGCTTGATAACTCAACGAGCGCCTAAGAAAAAGCGTCTTGGCAGACTTACAGACAGACAGACGGACAATGAAGTGATCCTAAAAGGGTTCCGTTTTTTCCTTTTGAGGTACGGAACCCTAAAAACTATAGAAAATCCGTTGATTGGTAGGTATAAATACAAAAATAAAACACCGTAAAAGTAATAAAAAAAATTATACTAGAAAGAAATTTATAGAGGTAGTTAAGTACATATTTCTTTGTTAAATAAAATATTTAAGGCTCACAACTTGAAATGTTGACCTAAAATTTCACAATTGTAACTGAACCGTGCGCTAGATAGTTTAGAACAATTCTGCAGCATTTGCACCCACAACCAGCGCCCAGGATTGCACCCGACTGGAATTGAAACTGTCTCCTATGTGCTAGTTCAATATAGGGCTGGCAATTTATGACTAAGAATATCAAAGAGAATACATTTTTGGAGCTTTTAAATATGGAGAAAGATATCTCCTTCTTCGTTTAATTCTTGAGCTTTGAAGCTTCAAAAACCGTTTGCCATCAGCATCGCTGTCAGCAGACACCTTAAGGCCAATTCTCGTACCTAAAAACGTTCAAATTCAAGTCGCAATCTCATGCCAGCGACAATCAAATGTCAAAAATGTAGGTAAACGCTATACAATTTTTAACAAATTGAAACTGAGATGAGATTGCGAACGTTGTTAAAAATACTGGAATTGGCCCTCTCTGAAATCTGGCCGAGGGATAGCCTAGTTCCTTAGTCACGTGAAGAGTCAATCATTCTTTTGGTACGAGGTTTGAGTACTTGAATTAGGATATCTAGCAACCCTAGTTCCTACAGATAGTTTATAAAGGCTTGATGATACAACAGAATGTAACTCGTGTAACAGCTCATTGCGTACAATGTCCCACTTCTTAGAATTAAGTTTTATTGACCACAAGTAAGTGTTTACTGGAACAATTGTTGTCATTGTTCGAAAACTAGAGACAGTTCCAATCAAATATATACAAAACAAACAATATGATAAAATAGTTCTTGGTTTGGCTGAATTCATAGCTAATGCTAGCTACCAATACTGAGTGCATCAAATCGCAAACGCATTTGGGCTGCCGCAACATAATGTGTAGAAGTATTTCTGCAAATCCCAAATTTAGATCCAGCATATATAAATAATCACATATTCAAATTCAAATTAAATCAGTTTGCAACCAATCTAACAATCGTTAATAATACAACAATGAATCAATAGGACAAATAAAAAGTAACGCAACTTATCCAGAACACGATCAATATTGCTCACTATAATATAAATTGAGTTATCAAATCGTTTTCGATTAATGTTCACACTTGTGTTTTAATGTTCGAACAGAAGTGTATGTTCATTTGCAATACTATACTTACGAACATAGAGAATAAGAAACATGATTTGGACTATAAAATGAATAATATTTAAATTCTTAATTAGACTAGCTCTGCTTTGAAAACGTGTCATCTTGAGTAAGTTGTCAGTTCATTCCACGGTGAACCCAAAACAAATAAAAGATCTACTAAAGTAGGCTAATGAACAACTAAAACCTAACGTTACAGATGATCATTATATTCATCTTTGATTATATCATTAACATTTGAACCATTATTTGTATTACGTCCAGTCACAATGGTGTCAAAACCAAACACGGTCTCATTAAATCTGTCCTAAATCCAACTAATTTACTAACAATTCATCATTCTCAATCTAAAATATTTCAAGACGTAACAAAAGATAAAAAAAAATGAGGCTATATATAAATTGTTCGACTGGTCAATCACTTTCGCAAATTCGTTGTTCTAAAGAGCCGTGTGTATCTCGAATAATCCACATAACATCAATTTGCTTACATAAGGCGACCTCTGAACCTGTCTGGGAGACCAGGTATCAATTATGATGGTACCTACTTTCATTGTGATCTTATTACGTCGATTTTAGATCGATATTTAGATAATGTTGATGTTTGTTCTTTTTCGTGGCTTTTGACCCGGTTTTTTGGTTATAGAGATGTTTAGATAATGATATGGTCATTTCGTCCGTGTGTAATGTCTTAACTCTTGATGTGTGGTCATTGATGTTCTTTTTTTCGATCGGAGAAGTTTTATTTCTTTTTGGGGATAATATACATAGGTTCATGATCTTTTTCATCAATTGTACTAAATGTACGACCAAATTATCTACCCATCTTCGTATCAATTACTTCTTGAAAATAATTATACTCCATTATCTACTCAACATGATAAAAACTTATAATTTCATTCTTTCATTCCTCGTTCAACTTAGATTACCCGTTATCTTGTGGGAACTGAACTCGTTCTTTTGTTTCAATGTTAACCAAGTTTTCAGACAAATCCATTATTACTTTAGCCAGTTCAAGCATAAAAATTTTGCGATTTGTGGGTTGTAAATCCATCTTTATACTTTACTTAGCCATTAGGTTTAGTCTCATCGGCCTAAGAATAAATAGGGAAGTATCAAAAACTCAAAATCAAATTCAAATAGGTTACCTATATGTAAATTATTCACTGTTACAAAATCAAATTTTAGCCATTTGTATTATTTTTCTCTTGGGTAACAATAGGATTCTACAAAACTACTAATAGCTCGGTTGAAATATTTTCCGATAGTAAAATTGACGAAGAAGGCAAAAATAATGATTTTGTAAACACAACACTGTTGATAAACGACCGTGAAATAAACAAGATAATAAAAACAAAACAAGATCAATCAAAATTTACAACAACACAACTTGCTATAATTTAGTTTTAAATCAGATCGAAAGTGTCGACCATGAAGCGTTTAAAGTCAAAAATGATAAAATCAAAATCAGTTTCAGTACAATATCTAATAGCAATAATATTGTTACAGATCAAACAATCCAGTCTCAAGGTTGATTTGGAAACCATTTTGATGTTTTTGTTCTGAAAATAATTCAATTACGTTAAAGGTTTAATAGACATAGTTATTACTTACTTAAATCTTGTAGACTTTAGAAACTAGCAACGACTGAAATGCTGTCTGGTGCTATAAAGTTTGTGTTTGGGAGTAACGTCAAGTTATTGACAAAAACCAGCTCAATCAGTATTAGCTACTTATAATATATCCCGTTTACATTCAGCCCATTTCCACGGCAACTTGCAAGGAAATGGAAAATAAAATGGGCAACGCGAATGTATAAACAGGTCGCTTCCCTTGCCATTGACGTTGCCGAATTGCTTTGCCTGGCGATCCCCAAATTGGTGGTTTTTTGGCGGACATCAAAGGGTCGGCAACGCGAGCGCGAATGACTGTTTATGTAGGTTATTGTTCTCTCGCTCACCTGCTATCGAATTTCTAGGTTCTCCATTGTTGGAAAGACATGTGAGAAGGAAATGTAAGGGAAATATTTCCGGCAGTGCGAATGGCAATGGCAATGGCTGAACATAAACGGATTATTATATATTTGTGTTCAAGAGAATAGCAGGAATCCGTTCCTTCTTGTTTCCTTTTGGGATAGTTTTACAGTCTTATACATTTCTATGGTTTTAGACGAGTCACTGACTAAATCTTTACTGTCATCATCATCATCATTCACGGTTTTTAAATCTCATCGTTTGCTATAACCCCATCTTTTTCTATTTCTCACATTTCCGCTATTTCTTCCTTACTAGAAGTTTCCATTGTTTTTCCAACATTTTTACCACTGCCCTACCCAGCCCATTTAAATAAAGCCCAGCGAAAGTAAACCGTATCAAACTATCCCGGAACACGATATCTGACAGATAGACAGTCCAGTTACCTATCGTTTTCAAGTAGACTACTTGACCTAGCCATATAAGAGGAGAAAACAATATTTCCTTTGAACTACGATTGCAGGTATGTGGCCCTTATAACACTTATGGAGCTATGGCGGCGGCGGCGTTGCCCTGTCCAGTTTCTGTTCATTCATACTCCATTGAAAGATTTCATTGATTTATATTTGCTTTCTCTTCATTGATAAGTTTAACGTTGTTAAGCCCTTATTCAGGTGTTAATTTGAAGTAAAAGTGACATAGACAGCGTGAACGGGAAAGTGTCAATAATAGTGTTGATAGAAGTTTTATTATGTTCAGTTATCGACTCATTGATCAAAGTACTAAATGGTAATTTCGTTACCTTGGTCAGATCTTAAAAATATTTTGTATTTTCTTTCTCAGGTACTGCAATGGATTAAATAATTTGTGTCAGTGCTTAATCGGTGACATGTAACCATAGATTTAATTCTAGTCTAAACTAAATATATGCAAGTATCAGCTCAAAATCTCTAATCCCTTTGACAATCACAACTGTGACAGTGACATAATAAATAGCTCTGCAATCATATTTACCATTATTAACGTCCACTTTAACAACCGAAGCCAGGTCAAGCAAGGTTAACTCGTTAAGCCAACAATAACCAAATTATGTTGCGTCACAAATCTAATAATAAAACAATAAATCATTCAATCAAGGCTCATGTTTACTGACATAACTAATAACTATAAAGTTTATTTGGAGGCAAATTTAATAGTGGCCTGTGTCGCAAGCAAGCTTCAAGCGTCGTAACTTGATAGCGCAATGCATAAATCTCAATCAGAAGTATTGTAAAGCGCTGGACCGCTGCATTTTATTGTCGCGTCTAACATGCGTATGATGTAAGTGCTGTTTTATTGGATTGAATGCGTTTGGCCCAATTGTGAAGTATTATCTAATAAAATTATTGTAGAGATTGCCTCTTTGAGTTTTGAGTGTATTTGTTCTACGTTCTTTCTCACGCATTGTTGTTTTAAACAATATATTTTATGTAGTTGGTAAGATTAAAATAAATAAACCTACCGGTATAATTTTGGCCGAAATGAATGAGTGCTTATAGTAATTAGACTTTTAATTCTCTGAATGAGTGTTTCTGCTATTGTTTCTTTTTAATTTTGGGTTTCGAGCATAAAAATGAAATTTGAAATTAGAACTGCTTTGCAGTTAAAAATGATTATTGATTGATTTATAATTTTCAGATCAAAATTTAAATTCAGCTAGACGAGAATATTGCTAGCTGTCTGAACCACATACACTGAGATGGCTGCCATAAAAAGACCAATAATTTTCGTTTATAAAATAGGGCGGGCATTGCTTTACTTGCAATTAGTTTGATACCTAATTGCAACCCTTCATAGTGATTCGTTTTTGTTTCTTATAGAGTTAACAACATTTGTTTTAAAATAAGCAACTGTAGGTAGGTACATAGCTTTGTTAGAATGTTCTTCCTTTATCTGAACTATAGAAAAGGTTAGTTGTTTTTATTAAATACTAGCTGACCCGCCAGACGTTGTCCTGTTTTCCTAGTCTTTTAAACCACCCCAGTAAAGAGGAGAATAAAACAAAAAAAAAAACATATTCAAATCGGCCCAGCCGTTCTCGAGTTTTAGCGAGACAAACGAACAGCAATTGATTTTTATATATAATATATAGATGTATTAGAGAGCCTTTTGATTAAATTACGTGTATCAAAGAACCATTTTTTACATTTACATAAAGCTTTTTCATATCTTTCTGTCATATGCCTCTCGTATTTTCCTACGTAGGTAAGTATAAAAATTGGTCAATACCTGGTCTACTTTTATAGCAAACAAATTATGGACCGATAAAATTATTATTTCCTACTTCAAGTATCAAATCTCACACCCCTCTATGGTCGATACCAAACGCACAATCCACAATTAGATTTATAAAGACATTTACAACTTCCTCCACATTTCGCGACTACCCGCCAATGTACCAAGTTTAATATTTACATAAACATTGAATTCGATTTGTGCTCGAATTTATGAAACATTCATGATTATATACAGTGCAACATTTGAATAACATCATCTTGATTGTGTTGACAATTTTAGTGCGCTCTTATTCTATGTGTTGGAATAATGTAGTCAATTTACGGAAATAACGCTTAGATAGTAACACCAGTATTTGTCGTGAACTCTTTTGTCCTTGGAAATCCAAGCATATCTATAGCCTGCCTTTCAAATTCAACGTCAACGTCAACGTTCGATCAGTCAACGTTTGTAAGATCATTCGAGAGCAATTTTGCTTGCGGCACTTTGATGGTAGTTGATTCATCAAACAAATTGTGCAGGAGAGAGAAGTAGATACTTCGCAGGCGTTCAGCTAATTTAGTGCTCCTCATAGCTGCATCTTTTCTGATGACTTACTGATTCTTTTCTGATGACTTTTCTCTAGGACCATTAGTTCAGCCGGTAGTATCTTGGCAAATGGCAATTTCTTATCATTCTTAAGCCGTTTACGCGTGAACGAACAAAACATGGTGAACACTATAAACATCGATTACCGAACATTTGAAGAAACTCAGGACCCTTTTGAATATTTAAAGTGTTCGATGTTCGTGTTCACCATGTTCTTGTTCGTGCGTGCGTACACGGCTTTAGGTAGCAGTTTTACCATTTAATCCTAACTGCTTGCTTTTCTCAAACTTTTTCAAATAAGTCTATTACTTATTTGAAAAAGTTTGAACGTTCTATTAACGTTAATTAATGTAAGTATTTACGTTAATTGGCATATCTAGAAGGCATAAGCATACCTAATAACGATGAAAATATTATGTTGGTTATACTACTCGGCACCTAAAAATCCAAGTCTCCATATTAATCAACATAACATTAATTACCTACCTTATTAATACCTACACGTACCTTATTTCACTAACTCGACCATATCTTGGACGGTCCTTTGATATAGGAAACGCACTTAAAACTCAGAATTATACGTCAATAAACATCAACAACGCGGAAAACTGAAGTATTTCATTCATTTAGTACATTTCCTGTTTTTGACATTCCTTTAATTCTGTAGAAATGGAAACGTTAGTCGTTAATCCAAATAAGAGCTGTTAAATATGGCGCGCAGTGTAATTTTGAAAAAGGAATTAAAAATAACTTTCGGCTACAGGAGATTGCTTTTTAGCGGGCGCAATCGATAATAGTTTTTGAAACTGGCAGCTTGTGAGAATTCCTTAGCCAATTATAGAATTGTTTTTAAGTTATTAAAAAAAAAAAAAAAGTACTTGTGACATTCCTTAGCTGAATTTGAATTAATTTAGGGCGCGCGAAGAATGAGCCGTGATTTTGCAGTGTTTTAGAATCCCAGTTTGACATAACTTTAGAGACATAACCTTTGCATTTTCCAGGGGAGCCGCGCGTGTGAGTGGATAACTTAGTCTGTCGGCTAGACAGCAAAAATCTAACAAAGGCAAATTGAATTCCTGTTTATTAAACCATAAAAATGCAGGAAACACTTTTTACAACTTCTCATGTAGCATTATAGGTATTATTATTTTGTAAAAAAAATTGCACATAAATGTTTAATGGAATGGTTAAGAAGGCCTCACACGGGAACAGGCAGCAGACCATAACACAATGTACATTATCTGCACACCGATCCAAGATGGCGATAGCGGGTGCAATTTCTTAGTTTTCTCACACGTAACATTGTCCCAACGTCTGCTAACGTTTGTCCAATGTTTGTGGCTTTTAACGCTGTCAAAGGTTAATAAAATCTTTAATACAGGTTCTAACTGTTATACTGAAAAACTGTCATACTGACATTAAATTCTTAATTATCACAGCAAAAATAATTTTAAGTTTTAACTAATGCAAGTTTCAAGTTTGTGTTTAAGTGTCAATTTGCATCCGAGCTTTCGCCACAATCCTCACCAATGTTGGCGCCAACGTTGTCTCCAATATGTGAAGACATTGCTTCCGACTTTGTACGCTTAATTAGACAGTTCGCATTGTTATTAGATAAGTATGGAAACTTTTTGCGACATGTTTTTGTTACTTATGTATTTATGGTTTGCTGAGACAATGTTGATTATCTGGGAATTAATGATAAACTTAATCGTATAATTAGGTGTATTTAAGAGCCGTTAAAGTTAAGTAACAGAAATGATTTATTAACAAAGATAAGATGGTGTCAGGTCACTCCTGTATTAATGCGATAAAACAAAAGTATGTTGACCTTGATCGAGATGAATGTTATCAGTCGTGAGTTTGACAGGGGCCGTATTATGAACAATTAATGCCATCATTTTTCCAGTGCTAGAGAGAGACGGAGCTATAGATGACCTATATCACCATCCCTTTTTCGCAACCGAATCATGATGGCGTTAATACTTCATAATAAGGACCCAGGATACCTAAACAAATAGTACCTACTTTATGGAATGGGTCCATTTTTTTTTGTGGCTGGGAAATTATCAAATGACTTCTCCCGCTCTGGGCGGAGCGGGAGGGCGTGTCAGACTTTTACCGACTAAAACCCACCCGTGTTCCTTCAGTTGCCCGTGCCAGGGCCACGGTACGCGACCCCGGCGGCATGGAATGGGTCCTCATTCCTTAAATTAGGTTATAATGTATACTTTATAGGTACAATGGTAAATTATGTTCAGCTAAACTCACACGTATCTCTGTGAATAAAGTTACTTACCCGAGATATTATGTTACACAGGGGGACGTCATTACGTCATTCGATAGGTAGTTGCTGAAAATCAGCGCCGCTGATGATAGGCTCGTCCGACGTCACGGCATTTTGCTGAGCAACGACCTTTCTTGCACAGATACGACGCACGGATTAATGTGTTTTAGTTATTTTTGTTATAAAAGTATTATTTTTACATTATGCAATTCGGATCTGTTATTGTTTGTTTGCTGCTGTTATTGTTTGTTGCATGACATTTCCTAGTGTCACAACACAGAGTAGAGGCAATATAGAGTTCATAGTTATTTTACTGTTTTAAATTGTTGTCTTTGGTCTGAGATCGTAGACAACTTGGATACGAGGCTTTTGCTTACTTTGCATAACGTGTGTACTTTATTTTTAGTTTTTAATGTGCGTTTTATTTGTGCAAAATAAACGATTTTTCTTTCTTTCTTCTTTTCTTTTCTTTTCAATGATTTAGCCACAACACAATTTACGAGGGCGGTTTGATGAGTCAGTGACTGAGAACATTTTTTTTTTAAGTATATAGAAAATAATAGTTTATAATATAGGTAGGTACTGTTCCGCTGGATCCAGTTAGACTGGAAGCCTACCCCAAAGTAGTTGGCACAAGCCTAGGAAGACTGATCGAATGGTTTAAATTTCTAGAAATTGGTCCCGGCCGACCCCAACGTATTTGGGAAAAGGCTAGGCAGATTGTTTGGTCCCGGCTATCATTCGTAGATCTTTGACAGTCGTTACGGGTCGTCAGAAGCCCGAAAGTCTGACAATCAGTCTTTCTTACCAACTCTTATTCTTTGAACTCTTTACATAATACTAGTTTCTGCCCGCGACTTCGTCCGCGTCAAATTTCTTGTTCGCCCGACCCACCGCCTCGCATCGCATCGCCCACCCATGCGTGCAATGACTTCGTTTACAGCTTTCTTCCTTTTTGCTCGGCTCATAAGGGTCATAACGTGATGTTAAATAGCCTTTATACACCTCGTTAAAATATTAGTATAGTGCCTACATAGAAACTTACATGTGATTATTTTAACTTCCAACTAACAGATTGAAAATAATAATATGTGCATGGTATATAAAAAAGGAGGGGAAAGAATTATAGGACATCAAAAAATTCCTCGGTATCGCTGTCAACAGGAAAAGTGTCCAAAAGGCTAGCAGCATTGCAACGCTGATACTTTGGTCGAAAAATAGGCCAGCCCTCTGGTCACGTGAGGAGTCAACCAAACGCTTAGCGATGTTTGGAAATACCAACTGGGCACTCGGACGCCATGGCCCTAGTGTTTCAACTAACTCACTGAATAAAAGATGTCAATTTACAATATTTTTACGTTCATTCAATAGGATGACATCATGTTGAGGTCAACACACCTACTGAGAGGTGTCAAACTGTAGTTTTAACATGTCAGGCGTGACTAGACAAACGGATCTACCAACTGAGTCGTTAAAATACTCGTTTAAATTACCATAAATGGCATAATAACACACCTGTCTAATCGTAAAAAAATCCATTTTTTAAAAGCATCTTGTATGTGAGTCTCAACAATGACCATTAAAAGTAAAATATTGTAAAAAATTAAAGCTGATAAGTTTCTTTGCTAAGTAGGTAAATTACGGGTATTCTCAGTTCTTTCAATTGTAACTACTTACTATTTTTAGTTCTTTCATTTGTAACTAATATTTTAGTTCTTTCAATTGTAACTAATATTTTAGTTCTTTAAATTTTAACTAATGTTTTAGTTCTTGCAATTGTAATTATTATTTTTAGTTTTTCAATTGTAACTATGATTTTACTATTTTTATTATTATTTTTATTTATCTTAAAGTAAATTCAAACGATTACAATGCATAAAATGCAGAACCTACTGATTATGAGAAGACACTGGCTCTTACACGGATGTTAATACTTAGCGCAGGAGTCAGGGCTTCACTTTGGTTGTACACATTTTTATGCCACTAGTGAATTTATTATTATCTTTATACTTTACTCTTAAGGACGCTGTTACAAATGGGTAGTCAAATCATTACTTTTTTACACAAAAGCATGTTTATTAAATAAAAGGCCAAAAAACATTTTACGAATGCAAAGCGTTTTATTTAATAAATATGCTTTAGTGTAAAAAAGTAATGATTTGACTACCCATTTGTAACAGCGTCTTTAATCACATCTTCCTAGATACAGGTAGTATCATTAAAAACCAGCTACTCGTTGATATATTGACATAAACACATATACTTTATACAACTTAATAAAGACAACTATCTGTCTCACACCCGCAGGCAACCCAACCTATTTCTGAATGGCGCCATAATTACAATCTACCACTAAAACAATCTAAGATAATTCACTCACATGAAAGTTATTGTAACTTAATAAATTCTCATTTGCTAGCGATAAAATTTTATGAGACAATATAATAAGCATATAATCACAGTCTGCTAGCTTATAATGTATCCGAGATACTAGTGTCTCTACTTTCACAAAGTACTTATTTAATTCACACCTAGGAAAATTCTAATTTACATAATCATAGGCTGAGTTTACATTGGTTTCGAAGGAGACCTTGACTACTCATAAGCTAGAATATATTATGGTACTAGTGGAAGAATTAATCAACTTATCGGTAAATACATTAGTCTTTTCTATATCTAAAAGTAAGATTGCGGTTGTGGTCGTGGGTTTTTTAAATAAATGACGTAATAATTGGGTTTTCTGTTTATCCTTAATATCGAGAATTGCGCTACCTTTCACACTATGATAAAGTTGGGAAATAAATTTATTTTACTGACTTAGTCTCTTTTTTTTTTTTTTTTTTTGTGGATGGGAAATCATCAAATGACTTCTCCCGCTCTGGGCAGAGCGGGAGGGCGTGTCAGACTTTTACTGACTAAAACCCACCCATCCTTCAGTTGCCCGTGCCAGGGCCACGGTATCTCTTTCGAACTACCCGCGACCCCGGCGGCATAGGCCCAATTGACCCCGTCACTGCTGACATCTCTTTGAGGCGCGCGTGGAACACAACGTGCCGTCGACCCGGGCCTGGTCCTTACCGAACGGCGAGCTGCCCATTACTCGTCGTCCGCAAGCCCGCGCCTACGGTGGCCGGGAATCGGCGATCGATTCCCGCCGCCCAGGGCGTCTCCTACGGCGGCTAGGGGCGCGAGGGCGCGGCTGTTGCCTCTCCCTCACGCGTTCCGCTTCCTCCTTCGCGAGCATTACTGCTTCGCAGAAGGAGGTGACGGCCTCCCATGCACTCTCGCTCCGCACCATGGCCTGGACCAGGTTTGGACGCGAGAGATCGCCGCCGCCGATCGCCTCCGTGAGAACACGGCGGTGCTCCGCCCAAGCCGGGCAGACCTCCACTGTATGCTCCACCGTGTCCTCCGGGCGATCCACACAATGGTGACACCCGGGCGTTTCCTCCCGCCTTAACTGACTTAGTCTCTGGACTGCAATTTAAATACAAAAATGTTATTTGTATTTAAGGTGATATGTAAAAGGCGAACTGGGCGGGAATAAGAAATTGACAGCTACATGCGAAAAAAGAGAGCAACAATGCACTAGAACCAAAATAAAAGCGCCAAACCAAATAAAAATTGTTTAAAAATAAATTAAACAGAGTTTTCAATTACCTAATACGTACATTTTGAATGTAATTTTGCTACGAAATTATTTAGGGTTTTAGAATAGCAGACAAAAAAATTAAAAAAGTAGAGGTATTTTCGGAATTAGATTCTACCGAGGAAATTTAACCCAATTGCGTTTTCCTTCACTCAGAATATTAGTCAAATAATCAATAAACATATATCCAAAAACTAAATCCATACATAATGGTTATAAAAAGCCCTCATTTATTTTGGTATCGCCACCATTCATTGCCGTAACTGAATTAGCTCCTACAAATCATTCTAGTAACTGCAGTAGCATACCACAGTGAACACTAGGTCTAATATCATTATTAAAGGCAGCAATTTACTCTTTATACTTTAGACAAGTTTTCTCTTTTGACACAATCCGTAGGGCAGCTAATGAAACGTACTGTCTATCAAAATGTTTAAAATATAAGGTGTTAAAAAATAAACTTGACAAACTATAAGGAGTGCCCGAGCTGGGAATCGAACCCAGGACCTCATGCTAAACAGTAGCGCTTTCGACCACTAGACCAACAAAGCAGGCTACGTTTTTAGTAGGCAAGTAAATGGCACATTAAAAATGTTTCAAAAGATAAAATCTATTTCTAAATGTCAACTCTTCCGTAGGTAATAGAAACGATTATAATGTGTTACAAAATTTACTTTACAAACTTTAAGAGGTGCTTTAGACCATCGAACTGAATAACTTTTAATATGGGACCAACTTTGAAATCGCGAAAAATAATTCGGCTGTTCCATACCAAAGTTCCAGCCCACTGTATGGGCAGCTGTGTTTTGTTTTTCGCGATTTCAAAATTGGTCCCATAATAAAAGTTATTCAGTTCAATGGTTTAGAGCAACTCTTACGGTCTTAAACAAAACGAGGTTTTTCTTCGTTATGGTTTAAACCATCGAGCCAGTTTTTGTAATATGAACCTAGCTTTGATAGAAATACAGTTCTTTATACAAAACTGACAACTTAGTCCGGTACTAAGTTGTCAGTTTTGTAAAACTGACATCTTAACGTGTCAGAATAAAGCTCGAAATTCAAAAAAGGGTCCATGGTTTAAACCTGGGTTTGAAGATGAACCTTGTTTTGTAATAAGACGGTAAAAGTTTGTAAACATTTTTTAATAACTTAATCGTTTCTATTACCTACGGAAGAGTTGACATTTGGAAATAGATTTTATCTTTTGAAACATTTTTAATGTGCCATTTACTTGCCTACTAAAAACGTAGCCTGCTTCGTTGGTCTAGTGGTCCAAAGCGCTACTGGTGAGCATGAGGTCCTGGGTTCGATTCCCAGGTCGGGCAAAGTGCTGTTGGGTTTTTTTATTTGGAATTTCTCAGTGGCTGCCCAGAGTTTGGCTTTGTGCCCGGTTGATGGCAATAGGCTCGCCCCCTTTTACAAGCCATAACTGGCGAAATGTGAAAACTCAAACTCAAACTCAAAGCATTTATTTCAATTAAACCAATTACAGGCACTTTTGAATTGTCAAGGGGTCGGTCAGTCAGAAAGTTGAAGCTAGGCGCCCATTCCAAAGCATAGTAGGTACCTATGAAGAAAAACGGGCAAGAAACTCCACGGACACTCTTTTAAATCAAGATATGGTTACAAAATAATATCATCATTCATGTTGAAATTTTACATGTGAGAACGATGCAGAACGTTAAAAGCGTCCTTAAAAAAAACAATTCACATATTTAAATTAAATTAAAATAAGCCGTGGCCGCTAAGGTATGCCCAGCCTTCACTGACAGCGCTTGTTCACGAACCTGACGCATGGATTAGCTAAATGATCCAACACGCGCCACCATCAGCGAGACATTAGAGTGAGTGTTTATAGATACACCACTGCCCAACCCTTTGGGGAAACAAGGGGTGATGTTATGTTTATGTAAATATGTAGCTTTCATCACAGAATTATATAACAGTACAAGTACAGAAGATTCACTCCACAACATCATATAAATAAATAGCGACTTTAGCTACGACACAATAAAGTGCAACGAGTGCGTGTACAGTGTTAATTACCTAGAGTTATATTAACCCAGAAGTTGTCTCTCTTTCTATCGCGTAACTCTTATACCTTCTTAATCGTTAGGGTTGTGTTCTTTTACGACGCGGCGCGTGAGTGAGTATTGAAATAACGTGCGAGCCGGCCGGTGCGCGGCAGCTCACACTGAATTAGCTCGACAAGTCGAGCCCGCCGCGTACTTGTAACTTCATACCTAAAATGCGGAGTGCGCCTGGCCTGCTTCCATATAAGATAATGGCATTGAATAATAAATGAAGTATGTTAAATCAATTTGGCGGCATGATAAAATGTTATAATAATCTCGTTAGAAATTGATTCCGGTGCATCAAGTAGACAATTTCACGTGGATAACAATCTTTATATTATTTTTTATTGCTTAATTTGTTGAGCGGATCTAATATCTTTATGGGAAAGTGAAAATTTAACGACTCAAGTTTTTATGATTTATAAACACTTACTTATCTTTATGCAGGCAAAGCTGATGTTTACTTATGTAATTAGTATTGTAAACTCCAGCCGTTAACTTTAATCTTTGTTAGATCAAGTATACTAGCATGAAAGTTGAATAAATGTTGTGGAAATGCGTTCCTTGCGAAGCATGTGTGGTGTGACTGTGAATGATTGACTGAGGAACGATGTGATAAGGCAACGGTGCGGTTTAAAAGAAGATGTAGTGACAAAAATTTAAAAGAGTATACTTAGACGGTTTGGTCATGTTGAGAGGATGAATGAAAGGCGACTAACGAAAGGTATTTACAAGGCAGATGTGAGTGGAAACATCGCCCGCGAGGGGACGCCCTAGGAAGACGTATAGTGTCACCTTATTGGTGATGTTCTTTAGAAAGGTTAGGGTGCGTAGTACTCGCCACCGGCATGCGTGTATGACCATCAGATGTATGAACACAAACGAGGCAAAAGGAGTAGGTATGTGATCGTAGCAGGTGGCGTTCTGTATAGTTTCTGCCTACCCCCATGGGAAGAAGGCGTGAGTTTATGCATGTATAAATAGGTATCGTGTTTTTTTTACTAATTATGTACAGTCAGGGAAATTAATTGTTAGGCAAATTAATACCCTACGTATTTTTTTTAGTTATAGCCATTTCATACAACTGTCAAAGAATGACAATTTTAATTGAATATTATAATACCAGCCCCCCTGCAGGGCAAAGGCCTCTTCTCATACACAGAAGGCACGAGCATTGATCACCACGCTTGCTCAAGACGGGTTGGCGATTTCAGACTTATATTAACTATATAGTCCAAGTTTCCTCACGATGTTTTCCTTCACCGAAGTCAGTTTTGTCCAAGATAAACTCAGAAAGTACATATGAATTGAAAAAGTCACATTGGTACTTGCCCGGATTTGAACCCACAACCTCGTGCATGAGAAGCGAGGGCCACTGGGCCATCACGGCTTTGAATATAGGTACGGACAATTTCAGTTGAAACTCAATTTGGTTAATAATTAGCTCCCTGACTTTACCTAGATACTGACGTGTTTAATAAGGCCAACTAAAAGTACGTACTCGTAGTACTCGCAACCGGCGTGCTTGTATGACCATGATGTATGAACGTAAACGAGGCAAAAAGAGTATGTGTGTAAAATGGCATCCAACCTCCTCACAAACGAATCCTTCACACCCGATGACATCAGTACCAACAAATGAACAAGCTCATTCATTCAACATGTTAATTTTAATTCAATTAATTCGCTGCATTCCATTTAAAAATGGCACATTCAAGTCGCTCAGGGGCGGTACTCGGTACAGATAACCTTATCCACGCATTTCACAAGACCAATGTAGTGCAGGATTCAAAGAGCGTCGGTGTGGTGTGGCAACCCACGAAATGCCAGTAGGCACTTAAGTACTGGTCAAGGACTTCGGATGACGGAATTGTGTATCGAGAGTAAAGTGCCTGAGAGAGGATCTATTTATCGTTCAATTTGAACGGTGCTTACTTTCATTTTGTTAATTGGGTATTTAGCTAAATTGAATTAGCTAAATGTTTTAATCTTAATCTCTAATCTGGGCAAGAGGAAATTGGAAGGCGTTACTTTGTTAAAATTGTTTGGATAGTTGATTGAAGTCTAGCAATCCTTTATATCTTTAGTTATTTGATGTAATTTTATTAAATCCTAAACATTAGACGTCTTTCAGTTCACACCTATCTTTGAAGACTCATCCGTCTAGCCTTTTCCCAACTACGTTGGGGTCGGCTTCCAGCGTAACGGGGTGCAGCTGAATTGTATTTTACATGGTGTGACTGCCTATCTGACCTCCACAGTCCAGTTAATGTGCAATACGATACCCCTTGGCTTAACCGAGGGCCAAGGGGTATCGTGTTGCCCGGTAACAGTAAAAAAGTCAGACTTTCGGGCTTCTGACGACCCGTACAACTGTCAACGATTCACGAATGACAGCCGGGACTAACGGCTTAACGTGCTTTCCGAGGCACGTAGGGGTTTTGGTAAAGATGGTCACTCATGCACGGACCTACCACGGCAAGCGTAGCTTTACCTGATGGATCAACCCGTGTGGCTGTTATGTTAAGACTTAGCTACGAGCTCCTCTTCTAAAATCTTTTGGCATTACCATAAAGCAAATAATTACCATTTTGATAATAATTTAACATTAAATTCATCTCAAAATATAATTTCCTAACAATTCTATTTTTTGTTCCAGAGCTTTTTATCAGCGAACGCAAAATGCTGGTGGGCTGGTGCTCTCGCAGCGGCCACGGCAGAGCTTCGGTACGCTGGCTACGTATCCCCAGGGGTGCTTCTAGTGGCAGGGGCCCCGAGAGCCCTGGAGACGGTCCGGGGGGCCTACGCCAGGTCCGTACTCAAGCCGCCGCCGACTTACCTCATATGTGGGCTTGGTGAGTAGATAGATTTAATTTGGATGGCATAAGCCTAAAATGATTCCACTGCTGCGACACAGGCCTCCCCTTTGTTATAGGGAGTAGGCCTTAATCCCACCACGCGGTCCTAGTGCTGGTTGGTGAATGTCACATGTGTTCGAATTTTCGGTTCTAGGACATGACGGGCTCCTCACGATGTTTTCCTTAAGTTTTTTAAGAGCAGTAGTGATGAAATAAATTACACAAAGTAAAGTGCCTGCCTGGGTTCGAACCCACGACAGTAACACAACACGTAAGTCGGGGCCGTCACCACTGGGCCAGAACTGCCTTTTAATTTAAACCTTCGTAATTTTAAGATTATGTCGGCGGCATACATTCTGATCCTGCCGTTTGCACCACAATTCTCAAAATACTTTTATCGCTAAACGTATTTGTATATCGCTCTGTTTCTACCAATCGTTTGAAAATGTTAGAGACAGAATGATGTTTTAACGGGCCTGAGTGTACTTACTGAGTGTCAGACTTCATAATTTAGATTGTATGAACGAAATGACTTTTCGGAAATTCTTTATTGCAGCGCGACTTCGTGGTCTTTGAATGAACCGCAATGTATTCCGATGATCTTTGATTATAATGAAAATATTCATAATGCAGTATCGTGCAGTGAAACTGACATAATAGGTATGTCTGTAATGCGGAAATGAAACGGAACGAAACTGTTTGACGATCTCGTTGCTGGCGCTGTGTTGACGGCGACGATGCGACGCGCTGCACGAAAGCGATCGCTTTAATTTAAAGTGCTGAAAGGCTGAAGCGGAAGCACTGAAGGGGATTTGTATTATTTTATTCGATCACGGAGGTGATTTAATTTGTGTAGTTATTTGTATCAGTAATGGCATAAAACCTTAATTGGATCAATCAATCTGCCTAGGCTTTTTCCAACTAAGTTGGGGTCGGCTTCCAGTCTAACCTAGCAGCAGCTGAATACCATTATTTTTTACATAGAGCGACTGCCTATCTGACCACAACCCAGTACTGGTTGTCAGATTTTCGGGCTTCTGACGACCGTAACGATTGTCAAAGATTCACGAATGACAGCCGGGACCAACGCAAAACGTGCTTTCCAAGGCACGGAGGAGTCTCAGTATGTAAAGATGGTCACCCATCCACAGACCAACCCTGACAAGCTTAACCTGATGGATCGACCCATCCGGCTGTTATTCTTAGCCACGAGTCTCATCATCAATCTGGCAAAATTATACAAATAATATAAATAAATTACACAAGCATATCTATGAGCCGTCATCTCTGTTTTCTAGTTGTGGTCATCATCGCTTATGTGGAAAATAGGGTCTTTGCCAGATGAATCACCATGTTATCTATAGAGGAAAAGATGCTATAAAACACGGTCCTAGCTAATTTTTGAAACCTGTTTATATCTGCAACATCGCGACAGCATCAAGGATAATCCAGCTACAATTTATTTTATAACTTCTTAGAAGTTTTGTAAAGTCCGTTAAAATGATGTCATGACTTAAAGTTGCGTCAGATATGAGACATCAGCTGCAGGCTACCTAGCGGCCATTGTGGTAATAATAGGAACAGATTATTGTAATAAGATGATTACATAAGCTGTACCTGACTAGGTGATGTTGATACACCGATTTTTTGGGGTCTAATTGTGGGTCTGATAACTGCTCATCCTAAGGGTATCGGGTACGGGCTCGAGCTTGTTACACAAAGAGCTCGTGGCTCTGGTTGTGGGAGGATATGTTTGTTTCAAATATATTTCATTAAACTTAAATTTTAGTTATTTACTTACTTTTAATTGCAATGATTTTGATACGTTCAATTTATTTCGGTACCTATTTAGGTTTAATTAGCTGAAAATCAATTTTTCAAGGCCCACCCGACCCTTAGTTTGGGAAACGCTGCAATATAGTTTATTAGCTTGCTACAAACTATACTAGATGGCTGTGTAGGTATTAAAAAACAAAAACTTTTGACATTTGGAACTGACGGCAGAACGCTTTTTCGTTACTTCACATTTTCTGCCAGCTTAGTCCTACCACAAGCCGCGTTAAAGAAATTCGTTCCAATAATTTAGATCAACAGCCGATTTTTACCCAAACATGTTACTACGACTTGGGGCAAATTTTTCTATAGTCAGATAACTCTTGTCTGAAGAATAAATATTTCAATTTGACAGCGTTTGTATAGAAAATATATCAAACTATCATATTTATAAGTATAGAGAATAAACATTCCCTTTCTGCTATATAAATGGAAAAAAAGTTTACATTTACGTTTCCTTCAAGCTTTAATTTTCCTACGAAATATTTATGTACTATAAGACCAGTAAACCAGAAAATAATCCCAGACACCGAACTGCTCCAAATGTGACCCAAACCGCGCTTATCTCAACATTAATCAGTCACAACCTTGCAATAAGTCTGACTCACGCGCATAAACCTTTACAGACTTCCTACTTCTCAGTCTTAGACATAAATCAGTTAAAAATATACCCCGGCAAAAATAGTGTCGTCAAACTAAAATGTCGATGTTATAAAAGTCGAGGTATAATGAAGACTGGTGATAAAAATCTGTAAATAGAATTATGATTGAATATAAGATGCGTGAATAGTCGAATTATTGTTGACAACTTTTATCATGGAGGCATGATGGAAATGTTTTTTTCATAGTTCCAATGAAAGATTTTGCTAGAAATACATAACAATGAAATGATAACAGATTGTAAGCGGTGAAAGGCATACGCCGTCAATTTTATGTTATTTAATTGTTAACTGCAATTTACTAAACCGTTAAAAACTTATTCAGTAAAAACTATAGTTTTTTCACGTTTTCTTCCTCGCTATCGCATTTAATATTTACCGACCCAAAAAATATCGAATAGGACGCCTTATTTTTTCAGTTAAGCACATCTCTAATCGAATCCAATACTATTTAGGACTCATCACTGCACCTTACATCCTTTTCCCACGATTATCAGCACAACAAAGGCGTAATTACGAGCACTCGTGCGCAGGCGGGCGGCGCGTTACAAGTTCAACTAGGAGATAATTACAAAAGAACCAGGTTGTACTACACTAACAGAATCGATAGGAAAACGTTATCGGTTCCTTTTGAAGCTTCCTAAGATGTCAATCGATTTTTGGCGAGTACTTGATAGGTAATAATTGAAATTAGGTAAACTACGGGTCTAATAACAGAAGCACGAACGCGCGACGTAAGCGTTACAACGTCGACAAAAAATCCAAACGATTTTTTTTTTGTGTTTTTGATTACGCCATGAACGCGCCAGCCGAGGCAGCCACATGCCCGAAATCATATTAAAATATAAATGGCAAATAAAAAATATCTGTCAAATTAAGCCAATTTCATGGATACGTATTAAAAACATTTTTATGTGTTCTATTTCAATTTAAAGTACCAGAAAAACACCCGATATTATAAATTAAAGTCGCTTTTCATCTCTCTCTGTGTGACCGCGTTGTTCTTCTAAAATATAAACCATGCATCGTATTTAGATACAGGTTTCACCATCATTTAGAAAATTTATTCCCGGAAGGTTTATGTCTATAATAAATTAATATTAAACTAATATGTAATAAATAAATCTTGATGTTGTGTCAAGTCGTAAAAACCGCGTGAAGCAGGGGCTAGTACATAATAAATAATAATCAGCCTATTTGTCCCCACTGCTGGGACACAGACCTCCTCTCGGTGAGAGGAAGCGGACCGTAATCCACCACGCGGGCCCAATACGGGTTGGTAGACATGACGTCTTCGAATTTTTTGTTCTAGGACATGCCAATTTCCTCACGATGTTTTCCTTCACCGTTTTGAGAGCAGTGGTGATGAAATTATTGACACAAAGCAAAGCGCCTGTCTGGGTTCGAGCCTACGACCTACAACTCGTAAGGCTCGGCCGTTACCACTGGGCCACCACTGCTCACTAAGGCTAGTAAAATAATTTAAATAATAACTATGTTGTTTATAGGCCGTTGGCCAGTTGGCCTTCTACACTTATCTGTGCATTGGCAGCCAGCGCCCGCGCAGCCCACTCGCGGCCTTGCAAGGACGCCGCTTATGTAATGAGTTACTGCTCGTTGCTAAATGTCAAACGGTTCGTTTTTGTTACCTATGTTATATCATACGAGTCGTTATCCGTAGAGAGTGTTTAAATAAGTATTTGATTCTTTTGTTTTCTTTGTGATGATGATAATTTGTTTTGTGACTGAATAAAATGTGTTGATAATGAGCCGTATGATTTCTTTTTAATGAGATTTTAGTAGCTGATTCATTAGAGGAATACAAAAGATTAACTTTTGTTTATACTAAATATTTTTTTATGATTGAAAGTTCTTCCATGAATTTTAAATTTATGAAAAAGCTTTGATGATTATGATGGTCAAGAGGACCTCGTGGCTAAGTAAAAACATTCGCACGGGTCGATCCACCAGGTTAAGCTACGCTTGCCGGGGTCGGTCAGTGGATGGGTGACCATCTTTACATACCGAGACTCCTCCGTGCCTTGGAAAGCACGTTAAGCCGTTGTCATTCGTGGATCTTTAACAGTCGTTACGGATCGTCAGAAGCTCGACAGTCTGACAACGTCTTACCAAGTGGTATCGTATTACCCAACTACTGGGTTGTGGAGGTCAGATAGGCAGTCGCTCCATGTAAAATACTGATATTCAGCTGCATCCGGTTAGACTGGAAGCCGACCCCAACATAGTTGGGCTAAAGACTAGGCAGATTAATTGATGATGATGGCCAAGTTTTACTGCTCCTGCACGAAATTCTCTTTTGGCATATAGAAGAAACCTCTTGTTTTAGATGACTTCAGACCTTTGTCCGCCTCAGCCTTGAAGAAAGCTGACTGGTGGGTTGTGACCATAAGTTCATATCCCTCGCATAAATCTCTCTTAGCGGCTTTAAAAGAAGCTACTATTTTATACTTGTAATCTAACTTTTAGTACAATTTAATGGCAAAACGCTCAAAGACCACACGCAATTGATGCTATTATGATAAAGTTATTGCGTACTATACAGTACAATGTCTTCAAAAGCGATTGACCTCTTCTCATATTCCTATTAATGCCTGCCACATCCTTGGCTGAAAACCTAACTTTAAAATCTCCGACGGCTGACTCAACATCACGCATCTGCGGTGCCGCATCCAAAGGCGAATCAACTTTAAAAAGCTGCTGGAAACTATTGGCAATTTCCCGTGCTTCATGCACGCCAGCCACACTCACAGGGTGACCAGGCTTCGGATTTAACTGATTTATCTTTTTCTAAAAACCCTTAAAATCCTTCTTGCAGTGGTGTTCTGCAGTTATGTCCATTTTAATTTTTTGCTCGTTATCCTGACATCACTTCAATTGGGACTTAAAAAGTTTCCTGGATTCAGACATGTTTTCATAAATATATCCGACAGAGGGTTTTTCATTCAGCACCTACATCTGAAAGCAAAGCCTGGCCCTCACATGAGCATCCCTGACGTATCTGTTCCACCCGGTTATGCTACCTTTGTTACGTCTCTTTCCAAAAAACGCTGAACATTTAGACGATTAAAGATTTTAATTACCTCCCTTTTATGAACTAAGTATGTTCCATATGCTTGAATCTTTGAGCTTTATTCTAGCTAGAGAATTGCAGTTGAGAAAAATATTAAGAATACATACAAATTTTCAACCAGTTGCAGTGTTGGGTTTTCTCTGCTGAAAAATGCATCGCATCTCGGCTTTTGGTTTTCGAATGGCGCCAAATTCGTAAATTTGGAGTACGACAGTAGCTTCACCCAACCCACAGGAGCCTACAGGAGTGGTCGATGTACATTTATTATTAAAAAAAAATTGACATATCTCGGGACCCTGGGGTCCCGGACCTTTGGAAGGCGTACGAGGGGCTGAAGCCAACTCGCGGAGGCCTTAGCCAATTTTAAATTACGAGAAGGCACCAGCCGACGATTATCCCTGTATGCACTATGCAATTGCACCCAAGGACAACCTCCGGTTGGTGCAGGAATATTGCAGATCATGGAAATAAAACATATCGGGCTCT
This sequence comes from Cosmia pyralina, assembly GCA_946251885.1. Lineage (NCBI taxonomy): Eukaryota > Metazoa > Arthropoda > Insecta > Lepidoptera > Noctuidae > Cosmia > Cosmia pyralina. Next base: position 25,247,787 of record OX276344.1, read on the forward strand.
GGGTTTGGATTTGGTTTTTCAGTCCGTTCAACCGATTTTGGCTTCTATGGCGTTGGTGGCATGACAAATGGCAGCTGCAGTGAACAGTTGGTATTGTTACCACTTTTTTGCTTTTAATGCCATCCTTAAGCCTACGTCATAGAAGTCAAAATCGGTTGAACGGACTGTAAAATAGGTTTGTTTAAATGTCTAATGTCTTATTGGTTTGTTTAAATGGAGTATAGAAAAAAAAAAATTGACAGAAAAGAACGTCAAAACTCATTAGTTTTCGTACGTACAAAACAACTTTATATATATTTATTTACCATAGCTATTTATAAACAACCTTAACATAGGTACGAACGTGACGTTATCTCTCACAAGGGCAACAGAACGATGTCAGTCATTTAGTTCAAGAATCCTGCTAGTTGTAACGGCTTTCCTAATTACCACTGTAATTACTGGAAAATTATACGGTAGATAACTAATTAATAAAGGCAGTTGTTGGGAGTAGGTGTGTCGAAGAACTGATTGAATATGATTTGGTGTAAGAAGTATCTATACACTCCATTTGCAATAAGATCAGACATTTAAACAAACCTTTTTTACAGTTGGTCCAACCGGTTTTGACATCTCTCATTCCTCTCTCTTCTTGTTGCTGTCTTTCTTTTCTATGCAGTCCGACAGTGACCATGCTTTAGATACTAAAGTCCCCTAAAGATTAAGACATGAAAATTTTGGGAGTATATTTTCTTTCAGAAAAAGATAAGTATGGATTTCTTATGGGAAAACAAAATGTTTTTATAGCCAAAAAAGCTACGCGTAAAAACACATAGGTAGAAGCAAGTTTTTTAAATTAATTAATCATTGTCTCCTTTAATTAAGACATCAATCAAAACCGACTATTGTCTTTCAACTTCGCCTAGCCACGAGGAAGACTTGAAGAAGTCGGCGAATCTTCAATAATTTCAATAATTTTTTCTTTGACACTTCCTACCATTCAATTCAATCTATCTAGATTGGACAACCATCAAAATGACACAACCTACAAAGGTTCCACATACACCACTAGCATCTTGTCAGTCGGTACATCAGATCTTACTGTTCTCAAGGCAAGCCATAAAATATTATGCAAAAGATGCCCACAATGCGTATGTTAATTTGTTTAGATGTTGCCACGCATTGTCAGAAGTACGTGACTTCGATAATTATACACTTCTGGACACATCTATTGGCCCACCTTAGAGTTTAGGTTTCGATGGCCCCTACCGAATGTGATTGCTAGATTGAACAAAAACTGTTGATGCAGTTTTAAACCTGATACATTTTACCCTCTTTTTCGATCGTATTGTTTTAAATTTGAATTCAGAATACCATACGACATGGAGCTACGCCTAACAAGTCGGATATGCGCCTTGTTAAAGGCAATTGATTTTTGAATAAAAAACATGTTTTATCAAATAAAGGTTTAATTTAATAACGCGTGTTGCCTCCATGGGCATCTACCACAGCTCTCATACGATTAGGCACAGAGTTTATCAACCGCTCTATGAAATTTTGAGGGATCATCTCCCATTCCTCTTCTATGGCAGTTTTCAACTCCTGCAACGTCTGGGCAACTGGCTGACGAGCCCTAACACGTCTTTTTAGCTCGTCCCACATGTGCTCAATGGGGTTCATGTCTGGGCTTCTGGCTGGCCGGTCCATAACTGTGATGTTCACATCCCGAAGATATTCCCTGACGATGCCGGCCGCATGGGCTCTTGCATTATCATGCATAAAAAGGAAATTTGGGCCCACATAGTCCGCGTATGGTATCACGTGAGGTTCCAAGCACTCACGAATGTACCTTTCAGCATTTAATGTTGGCAGCCGTGGTCCTGTAACAACCTCAAGTTGAGTTTTGCCGCTCGCGGATATACCGCCCCAGACAGTCCATGAGCCACCGCCATAAGCAACCCTCTCTTCAAAGCAGCATTGTGCGAAACGCTCTCCCTTACGTCTGTAGACCTTCTTCCTTCCATCATTGCCATGTAACACAATTTTAGACTCATCAGAAAAGAGTACACGGCTCCAATCTTGCTGTGTCCAATTTAAATGACTGCGTGCGAAATGAAGGCGCGCTGTTCGGTGGGCTCGCGTTAGTTTGGGGCCATTAGCTGGCTTGTGTGGTACCATATCGCGTTCTTTTAACCTTCTCCGAACAGTTCGAGCGCTCACAGATACTCCGTGGAAGTCGCGAAGTTGGTTTTGTATCTCAATGGAGGTAAGGTGACGATTTCTCAAGCTGGTCGTCACGATGAATCGATCCTGCCTTTCAGTTGTGACCCGAGATCGTGGCCTTCCTTGGCGACGAACAAAGCCGCCAGTCTCTAGGTACCTCCGATAAACATTTCGGACCGCAGATCGACTTAAATTAAGTTGAGCACTCACGTTTCTTTGGCTGTGTCCGGCCTGAATAAGTGCCACAGCTTGGGCGGCGACTTCAGGTGAAGTATCCATAGATTATTGATAGAACCTCACCTTAATGTTAAGAATAAGTAATGTTTGTTGCAAAACCAAAGATATCAATCACTTTTTCAAGAATTAAATCCAAGTAAACCAATAAAACCAAGTTTTCTTAGTATTCGATTGTTTGATATCAACAAACAGGCTCCAAATTGTCTTTTGTTTCTTTAAATTCTGTGTTCGAAATTCAAAAAAAGACTATTGAATGAAATTGTGAATGTGCCAGGTTCAAAACTGCATAAAAACTTTTTGCTCGACCTAATATAAAATTTTAGCTAGGACCAAACGAAACTGAAAATACAAGGTGGGCCAAAAGATGTGTCCAGAAGTGTATATAGCGATGTAAGTACAATTGACATTGGGTTCTATTATGGACGTGTGTGCCGAATAATTGTATCCTTTTGTGGATGTTTTTTATTTTACTGTTAGTTTTTTTAGGGCATGACTTTGTTATACTTTTTTGAATAAAATATTTTAATAATGTGACTCATCATCTGTGCCTAGCTTTTACCCAACTGTGTTAGGGTTGGCTTCAAGTCTAACCGGATGCAGCTGAATACCAGTCTATTACATGGAGTGACTGCCTATCTAACCTCCACAACCCAGTTATTGGGTAATACAATACCCCTTGGTAAGTCTGGTTGTCAGACTTTCGGGCTTCTGACGACCTGTAACGACTGTCAAAAAATCACGAATGACAGCCAGGACCAACGACTTAACGTGCTCTCCGAGGCACGGAAGGGTCTCGGTATGAAAAGATGGTCACCCATCCACGGACCAACCGCAGCAAGCGCAGCTTAAAACCTGATTGATCCGCCCGTGTGGCTGTTATTACTTAGCCACAAGCCTCTGCACACGAGTTTATGCTGTATGTAAATAAATATTCCACTTTCTAGTCTAATCTCTTCGTAAATTGAATAAACTAAGATAAATTGGATTGTTTTGTCTAAAAGGAAAGGAACTAGGAACTTATTCTTTTAGTTTCCTTACAAATACATAGATAGTAGACAATATACATAAACGTCTAACAATTCGAACGATTGCATAATTTTCTTGAACGCGAAGTTACTAAGATTTGAATGGTAGGCTGCCATTATGACAAATAAACAGGAAACGTTGAAAAGGAAATGTAATTTGAAACTAGAGAAAATAATTCCTTGAGTGGATGAAAGGGAAACTTTAACTAAAAAAACTTAAATATAATAATTACTGTTTTAACTCGCCTAGGAGATAAATTAATAGATGAAACAACCTTAAGCTAATGCTATTAATTATGTATACATATATATATATATATATATATATATATTATGTATTATTATGCTGTTGGTGTACATAATTTAAAATGGTCAGAATTTGAAAAGGACGAAATAAGGTATCGAAAATAATTGTGTTTATGATTACCTTAAAATAACTTGATTTGTTTTGTAATTTTCCCATTATTCGACATTTTTTTTATTTTTTTTTTTTATTACATGGGACAGCTTTACATTGAAGGCTATGAGAAGCTTTAGCAAAGAGTAATTGCTGTCCTTATAACAGGCATTTGTTAACAGGGACACAAAGGCATACATTTTTACTGCATAAGTACCGTTGTATTGGTTTTGGTATTTAATCAAACAGTTTTTTTTTTTCAACGAATAAGTCTAAAGCAGTTTGCTAAAACTTTTTTTTTTGGGCGCGATAATAACACAAAATTATTGGTCTCACGCTCCCTCTACGTTATCGCGAATTTATCTGAATAATTTAAACAATCGTTAACTTTAATCTTGCAAAAAAATGTAAAAGTACGGTTTATTTTAGCGTGAGATTTTGACCACACACGATGAATTTACAGTTGTAGGTAAGGAGAGTTAAATATTTAAGAATTAAAGTTGAAGATAAAAGCCGAACTTAAAGCTATCTGGTAGCAAGCTTTTATGAGGCTTGTCACAAATAAGAATACTCGTAACATGTACAATACTCTTTTTCGGGATGAAAGGTGCCCTATGTGCGTTTCTGTACACCTGACAACGTATCTGCAAAATTTCAGCATGATCGGTTCAATGGTTTAGGCGTGAAAAGTTAACAAACAAACAAACAAGCTTACCTTCGCATTCAAAATATTAGTTAGGATTTTTAAAGCTTACAAACTCAGAGTGACGAGCTTCCAAACGAAGCATTGTGTGAAAAGTTTGGCTTTCCCGGAAACATAAATTCAACTATGCAATTATATTTTGTAGTAAACATAATGTAACCGAAACAGGTGGAAATCTGAAGGTGCAAGGTCAGGACTATACGGCGGACGCATTAACACCTCCCAGCCAAACTCTCTTAATTTTTGCTGAGTGGCTAAAGATGTGTGGTCTAGCGTTATCATGATGAAAAACCACACACCTTCTGTTGATTAATTCCGGCCGCTTTCTCTCAACTTCTTGCTTTAATCTCATCAGTTGTTCGCAGTAGAGTTCAGAATCGATGGTCCTGCCTGGTGGTAACAGCTCATAATGAATAATGCCCTTCCAATCCCAACATACACACAGCATCACCTTGTTGCGAGTTAACCCGGGTTTCGCCACAGTCTGTGAAGCCTGACCGGCTTTTGACCACGACCTTTTTCGCACTTTCTTGTCGTACGTGATCCACTTTTCATCACCAGTTATCAGCTTTTTCAAAAATGGTTCGGTTTCATTACGTCGTAATAATGAATTACAAATGAGTACACGGTTCATTAGGTTTCTTTCAGTGAGCTCGTGAGGTACCCAAATATCGAGCTTTTTTGTGTACCCAGTTTTTTTCAAATGCGCAAAAACTGTTTTATGGTCGATTCCCAGTTCTTCAGCTACGTCGTAACTACTGATATGCCGATCTTGCTCCACTGTTTCAAAAGTGGAATCCATTTTATCCGTAATAAGGCGACCAGAGCGACGTGCATCTTAGACATCAAAATTTCCGGATTGAAAACGCTTAAACCAAATTTGTGCTACTCTCACAGACACTGCACTAGGTCCATAAATATCGCAAATTTTTTTCGCGGCTTGCGTTGCATTTTTACCTTTTTTGTAGTAAAATTTTAAAATGTATCGAATTTCTTCATTAGATTCACTCATCTTGACTGTACGAAAAACAAATGAAAATCACACATTTTCCTAATTTGAATTTGGAATTATATTCTTTAAAATTTAAACTTTCAATGACACCAAAACCAGCCAGATACAAATAGTATAGCCAAAAAGATTTTATTTTAAGTTCATACATACTATAATGCGAAAAGACTTTATTCCCAATCTAATATTAGTCAAATGGTCGCATACAGAATCATAATAGTTTCCTTTTTTGGTGTTAAATATATTATCAAGATGAGAAAATTTCTTGTTAAAATTTCTTAATATCCTACTAATGTCAGAATTTTGAGCGCAGTTTGTACCATTGCGTAGTACATCGAATAACTATGTGTGCCTAGTCCGTCGAGACGAAACACTCAATCTCAGAACTAGATCATTTAAAGCGGTACTCTCAATATCCGCACTACATATATTATAAAGAAAACGCATGTCCAGAATCACACGTCTGTTCTCCAGTGGCAGCATATTATGAAGTTTGCATGTTTGCAGATAACCCTTGGGCTTGAAACCAGAGCGATATTTAACGTATTTGGATTTAGATAGATTCTATTTGCTGTACATAAATTAAGTAGTGAGGATTCCAGATATTACTGCATTTATTCCCTTACAATTTCGACTCACACTTGACCGGACTTAAATTATACTTAAAAGTAAACCAAAATGCTTACTTTTACTTTCTTCCGGTATCAGGTGGCGAAACACCGCAGGTAACTACTCGATTCGGTAATGTGATCAAGTGGTATTTAATTCACTGCCTACCACCTAAATGTATTCCAAAATCGTTCAGAATTTAATACTAAAAGGTTATTATGAATTTCGTAAGCGTGTTTTTAAATTCAAAACAAATTGACGCTGGTGTTGCCAAGCAATTAACTCTGTATCGATGACTGTTTATGGTAATACGGAATAATTGGAATGCAATTACTGTATTGGAATAATATTAAAACGGAATCGATTAAATTCAGATTACAGTTCATCATCTGCCTAGCCTTTTCCCAACTATGTTGGGGTCGGCTTCCAGTCTAACTGGATGCAGCTTAATACCAGTATTTTACATGGAGCGACTGCCTATCTGACCTCTACAACCCAGTTACTGGGTATCACGATACCCCTTGGTAAGACTGGTTGTCAGACTTTCGGGCTTCTGACGACCCCACGAATGACAGCCGGGACCAACGACTTAGCGTGCTTTCCGAGGCACGGAGAGGTCTTGGCATGTGAAGATGGTCACCCATCCACGGACCAAACGCGGCAAGCGTAGCTTAACCTGATCGATCGACCCGAGCGGCTGTTATTACTTAGCCACAATTTCCTCTGTTAATTAGGTATATTTGTTTAAAAATAAAAGAAGATTTATCAGCGCGGTAGCAAGTAAGTCCTACAGACATGAAATTCTTCGGATCTGCTTTAGACATATCTGCGAAATATCACGAACCCTGCAGACATAGAAAACGAAAAAGACGATATTTAATCTCAAGCGAAGTCATGAAGCTCTCTTGTCAAAATAATAGACATTCTAACAATATTTTTTCTATAATAAATCTATCGATGTATATAAGTAGGATTGCCAATAGAGATTTAGGATTTCAGCAAAAACCTAATTGACAAAGAGGCTTGTATTCAATTATTTTTGCCTTTGAAGGCTAAATAAAAGTGGATAGAGAATCGATTTGCCAAGTAAGAAGTTAGCACAATTGAACCAAAGCGAAAGTAACGCAAAATAAAACCTAAAGGCTACATTCATAGGCTTTAACTGAAAAATCTAACGGTCAGTCGATCTTCTAATCGAATAAAAATCCCTTATTCGATTACCACAACTGTCAAATGATGAATGGTAATGAAATCCCAACTCTTAGCTGAAGGTCGCAAAAAATAAGCGCCGAAATGAAAAACTAATTGAAATCGACAAGTCTGTAGCAAAAATAAATTGGTTTTACGTTTGATGAAGGTAAAGAATTCACTTCACGCATTCGGAAGCCTATTTTGTAATATAATAGGTGTTAAAAATAACAGTAAACTTGACAGTTATTGGACGTAATCAGTATGCAAGCTCCCAGCGGGGTGAGCGTGGTGTTGCTATTATTTAAAATTATGCTGGTGTTGCCAAGTCGAGCGTCTGGGAACTTTTAAAGTTGGGCAGTTACGGTAGCACAAAAGTGCCTAACTGCTGATTGCTTGTCTTATAGACAGAATAATTATTTTTGTTGCTACATTGCTAAAAATTGTTTTCAGAAGAACATATTAATTTGATATTAATATGTTCTTCTAAAAAAATAATAATTTGAGAGGGTCCTGTGGCTAAGTAATAACAGTCGCACTGGTCGATCGATCAGGTAAAACTATGCTTGCTGCGGTTGGTCTGTGGATGGGTGACCATCTTTACATACGAAGACCCCTCCGTGCCTCGGGGTCCCGGCTGTCATTCGTGAATCTTTGACAGTCGTTACGGGTCGTCAGAAGCCCGAAAGTCATACAACCAGTCTTACCAAGGGGTATCGTATTACCCAGTTAATGGGTTGTGGAGGTCAGATAGGCAGTCGCTCCATGTAAAATACTGTCAGTTGCATTCGGTTAGACTGGAAGCCGACCCCAACATAGTTGGGAAAAGGCTAGGCATGTTGATTTAAAACATGAATAATATTTATTATAAAATGCAAAACTTTCTAGTTTCCAGACACATGGATATGACAAGTTAGAATTGATTGTATGTTGATCATAGATATGATAACTTTAATCAATAAACTATGATGACTGTAAACACGACGTATCTTTTATTGATCACATTTGTGTCTGTTCGATCATATTTGTGGCTGATTGATCACATTTTTGTCTATTGTTTAAGAGAATTGCCGATGGCGTTGCAAAATTGCATGTATCTGTTTAAGTAAGAGTGTTATCAACGCTATCATCTAAATAGTTGTTCAATTTGATTTGTATTTATTCCGCATCTCGTTACTTTTTGAATGATAGTTCCTGTTGCTGTCAGTGTTAAGAATAGATGTTGAGAAAACAACGCTAAATAAAAACAATTGAATGTAGCATAATTCTGTATTATTTTCCTCGTTAGAGGAAGAGATCACGGAGGAAGGCCAAAGAAAAGGTGGATGGATTGCGTGAGGAATGATATGAAAACGAAGGGAGTGAATGATACCGTAAGGGGTTGCGTAACAGGGGAGAATGGAAAGAAAAAACGTGGTGCGCCGACCCCAAGTAACATGGGACACGGGCAGGAAAACAATTAGAGGGAAAGATCACAGTCAGCAAAGGGGGTTTCCAATCATCTGTTTTATTTTGTGGATTTGGTTCATTGGCTTTTTCACTGCTTCACGGCACGGAGGGGTCTTGGTATCCACGGAGCAACCGCGGCAAGCGTAGCTTAACCTGATCGATTGACCCGTGCGGCTGTTACTACCTAGCCACACAAGCCCCTATTAGATAACTAATCACACTAATCACACCACACTTAATATCACACTAATATTATAAAGGGAAAGTTTGTGAGTCTGTGTGTGTTTGTATGTTTGTTACCTCTTCACGCTCAAACGGCTAGACCGATTTGGATGAAATTTGGTATTGAGGTAGCTGACACCCTGGATTAACATATAGGCTACTTTTTATCCCGGTCTACGCGGGTGAAACCGCGGGGCGCAGCTAGTTGTTACTAAAGCCAACACTGTCAACTCATTAATTTAAAAGCCGTATCGTAATTTCAGCTTCGTTGGAACAAAACACAGCTAACTATCAGACGGTCACTGCACTCACTATCAATCGGCCGCCTGCGCGCCTGAAAATTAAATTTTCGCCGGACAGAAGCGATCGCTTTGAGCGAGTATTGACATAATCAACGGGGTGGCAGGTGGATTGCTGGATCACAGAAAAAATAGCTCATCCATTTATTGATCCTTCGTACTTTGATAATTTTGTGATGGATGAAAAAAGATTGCATGCAGCAGAGATGAGAATGTTGAGATGGATGTGTGGAGGGACGAAAATGGATAAAGTAAGAAATTAGTATAGAAGGATAAGTTTGAAAGTGGCGCCAGTGACAGAAAAGGTGAAAGGAAATCGTTTGGCTTTGGTATGGGCATGTGATGAGGAGGGAGGAAACGCATGTGACTAAAAGAGTGATGAATATCGATATTGATGGATGGTGAGGGAGAGGAAGTCCAAAGAAAAGATGGTTGGATTGTGTGAGGATTTATATGAAAGAGAAGGGAGTGAATGGTATCGTGACGGTTTACAGGAGATAATGGAAAGAGAAAACGTGTTGCGCCGACCCCAAGTAACATGGGACAGGGGCAGGAAGATGATGACTTTGATATTTTTGTGAGGATCGACACATGATCGGGAAATAATATTGAAATTATCTTAATATATCTCTACTGACTTCTTTTCGAAGCTATGAGAGCTCACTCGTTTAGGATAGCTTGAAACATAGTCTCAAGCAATTATGATATTTTTATTTTTTATTTATTTAATCCTTAGTGATACAATTTTATCCCTTATATAACACCTGCCAAACTGCAGAGCAATTTGTCGGCAGTAGGTTCTCGTGGATTTTGCACGAATGTTTGCTTAATTACATATTCAAATTAAAATTAATTCCAAGTTAAATACTAAGACCATGACTCTGTAGGCAAAGACTCCGTATGCGAATACAGAGTAGTTATCCACACAACCACAGATTCTACAATCATAACTACTACACTATACTCAGCGGCATCAGTCAACGAATGTCATGAGACCATTCCATGTTACCTACTCAGTCTATCAACTTAGGACTCACGACATTAGCAGACCGAGGCCGCCAACCGACCACAGCAACTATGGACACATGGACAGATAATGTTTCCTTAGGACACTCTTTAGGTGATTTTTACTTTTGACACGATCGATTATTCCCTCAGGTAATTCATTAATTAATGTCGGTGTAATCCATCGTCTCGTACGCTTACCATAATAGTGATTTACATTGGGCACAAGTAGTTTCTTTTTCTTTGCATGTCGGGTTGGGTAGTTATGTACCTTTTCTTTTTTGTGTTCGCTACTATTATGTTGTTCAAGAATCATGGTATATGACAGCTTGGAATATATCTAACTTAAAATACTTCTGAAATCTTAAGCAGGGTTAGGCAGAGGTGTACCTATAGCACACTCATATTTCGCCAGTTATGTTTAAGTCACATGTAATAGAGGGCGCGCCTATTGTCATCAACCGGGCACAAATCCAGACTCCGGGGTGCTACTGACAAATTCTTGATGGAAAAACCCAATAACACTTTGCCCGACCTGAGATTCGAATCCAGGATCTCATTCTCAGCAGTAGCGCTAGCGAGCACTAGACCAACAAACATTAAGGCAGTCAGAATATTGATTTCTAATTACTGATGTATTGCAAAATCAATAGTTTGAAAGACGATTAAAACTTAGAGCAGCTTTCAATACTGACTACAAATCGGAAGGTGGATCAGCAACGGTAGTCCGCGAAATTAAAATTTTCTCACGTTTTTTGCAGGTCAGTGTCAGGTTGTTCATGATCAAAATATGATTCGCGACTATAACAAATATGTATTTATATAATTATAACCATGAGAATCATCAGTTCATCTCTCCAAGTTAGATTTGTTCTAAAATGTCATGATTTCCTAAATCAAACTTAGAGAGTGTATTGATGATTTTTACGGTTACAATTAGATTAAATCAAAGACATTAAATATTACTTAACAATAGACGGGACATAGCGAACAAAATCGTGATCTGATACATACGAGTATGTCCTAGTGGTCAAAAGTCTACGCCTACATATGTCATGCCGTATGCGATGCGTGATGCTGATGACAATGCGTGGCTACCAAAAGTCACTGACACATGGGATCACAGATTTTCTATGACATGTCTTCTGATAGCCTCTCTATATTATCTTTAATCTCTTTGAGATAAATACATATTTGTTATAGTCGCGAATCATATTTTGATCGATATACAACCCGACACTGACCTCTAAATTGACAAAAACGTAAGAAAATTTGAATTTCGCGGGCTAGTACTGCGCATTCACCTTAACAAATGTTATTGTTATTACTCCATTCTATGAAAGCATAAACAATATCCAATTAATTCCCTATCAAATAACCGTTGGACGTAAAATAATTTCCATCCATACATCATTCATAGTTGTCAATGTATGACAAAGGAATTCCGCATAGCCACTATTACATGCCAAAGTGAAGGTTTTACATAACAGCGTAAGGATCATGTCGGCGTAATTGTGCTCATGTAATATTGTGGGAAACGGCGGCTAACTGTATCCGTTGCGGATATGTTTGTTACGCCTTCTTTCCATGAGGGTAGGCAGAAACTACAGTACGCCACCTGCCACGATCCTTAATACATCTGGTCATACATGCACGCTGGGTGCGAGCACCTGACCTGTCTGAAGAACGTCACTAATAGGATCAGCGGCTAACTGTATCCGTTGCGGATATAATTATGTTTGTGATTTGAGTGAAACTATCGATACGTTATATTATAATAATAAAATATTTTTATATTATGAAAGAGCGCTGTTTGCACATTCTCAGTTTTTTTCTTTTTTTTTTTTTAGGCCGCATAGTTATCGACACTTGAAGAAAAATTAAAAAAAAAATACCGTTCCCTCATTATCTACGAAGTTTGCATAGAGAAAAATCTGAAATTATTCTATGTGATAGAAGTTTATGTATAAATTACAGGCAAAATAAAACGATGTCTCTAAATAGTACAGTTTTTCAGAAATCATCAACAAAAAATTCATATAAATATTGGTACGGACCCTCGGTGCGCGAGTCCGACTCGCTCTTGATCGGTTAGGAGTTACTCGTACCTATAGTAGATAGTACAAAACTAAGTACTAGTAGTGAAAATAGTACTGCAAGCAATGCAATGGCGCAAAAGTTATGCTAACTGAGGAAGACATCTTTCTTCTCTCTCCAATTATTATACTTTATGGTAAACCATAAAGTATTGACAGGACGGACTGACGTGCAATAGGTAAATGGATTTTTATGTGCTTTTACTTGCACCAAGATTTTCTCATGTCATTTTTCTTTATTGATATTAACTTCCTAATTACTGGTTAGCTTATAACCGCAAACACTGAACTAGGAGAAGCTAGAACTGTTTTATGAGTACCTTACTTATTATGCAAAAGAAATTATCGTAAAATTATTTTTAATACCGCTAGGTTTTCACCCCCTTTGTGAGCGAAAAGTTTTTAGCTCTGAATAAAGTGTTAGATAGATAGATAGATAGATAGATTCATTTATTAGCCTGAAATATGGTATTTTACAGATTTTATAACAAATACACAATAGTTCTTCATATTTCGCCAACTAAATTCGGCATGCAAATTTTGTGACAATAACAAAGATTCTAATTTAACAAAATAATTAAATATCAATAAGTCAAGAAAAAATAAGTACCTACTAAATAAAGAATTGTCTAAATTATCAAATTACAAATGTCAAATAAAAAATAATTCAATTACAAATTTTCTAAAACTTCACGTACAAATGATAACAAAATAAATTAAATAAATTAAGTTAACTACCTAATTGATGTCAAAACTAAAACTATTAAAAAAATAAAATATTGCGTCAAAAAATTCCTCCGCATCGCTGTCGACTGGTAATGTACCCAATACATTGGCGGCATTGCGACGTTGTATGGCAATGCTTTGCCTCTAGCCAAGATAAAATTCAACCCTTGGGTCACGGGCAGTGTCAACCAGCCGTTTGGAGATTTCGTTGAACAGGGAAACATTAGATATTACATTTATTTTATTGTGGTCTAATAAATTGCCTAGTACATGTATAGTTTATTTCGGTCTCATCACAAATCTTCAAAAAGATAAAAATATTTCCTATGACTTAGGACTTTGATTCTGTAAGAAACTATTTACCAACGAGTAAAATTGCCTGACACTTCCAGCTGACAACGCTGTAATCCAATACTAAATACAATTCACACAAAATAAGTATCAACTCGTAAGCTGTGACAAACTTAACATACGTAACTTATTTTATTACTTAGGGTTTGTGCACACGGAAATGTTTCACGCGTTCCAGGATCACATCGGTATAAGTTCGACAAAGCTTTTTAAATCGCATATTTTTCTTACCCGTTAAGACGCAGCTATGTGCCAACGGCCTTGAGTGGTAGCTTGCGTGTTCTGTACTGAGCTCACGCAACGCGTTGATCTTCCACCCAGTAAATTAGACGCATTTTTAATTTATTATACAAAAAACAAAAGACAAATAATTAAATTATCTTTAAAATGGTGAGGGTTTCATAAAAATACACTTGATAGTTTTTGCGTGATTCTCATTTTTTTATCATTAATACTACTCTTTTCGACGTGATCTTCAGTGTATAATCATTAAAAATGGGTTATCGTCGCCAGCGTATCTGAATCGACTTTTCTGCAAGTTTACCTACATCGTTAAATAATAAATGTAGATGTCCAAAGGTACATAAGCTGCGAATGTATCGCAGTCTTTTGGATCGCCGTGCGTCGTGCGTCGCGTTCTCATAGGTACAGAAAATGTTATGTGCATAGGCCTTTAGGCGTCATTAAGTAAATTATCCGCTGTGCTTGAAGCTATTAGTATTAATTTATTGACAGATTTATTTATATAGCTAGCTTTCCAGTATACATTAGTTTGGCTAGTTAGTCGCGCTTTTCTGCGTAGGATTGTTTATGGTACGGTTTATTTTTCCGGGATTATAACGCTGTTTGCACACCACCGTTAGCCGCTGCGATTTCACCGCGAAAAGCTTTCTTGATTTCCGCGTACCGCAGCGGTGTTGTGAAAACTTCAGAACAAATCTTGAAACATTTTCCTGTGCTGATATTTTAATCAGATTACGAAACATAAGTACTTATGCACACAAACATAGCAACATCTACTCCAATGTAGCACTATAATCTTTTGGAATAAAAAGAGCTCTCTTTTAGTTAAAAACTAGAGTCTAGAGTCTGGAGTACATTTGCGGTTTCAGCCGGCGTTTTTTCTACTTCGTTTGACCCGGAAAAACGCTGCAATGTATTTAGTATTTTTTGAGAAATAAAAGGAAGCTTTTACCGCTGGAGTGGTTAAAGGAAAGATTAGTCCGAAAAGCGAACTATATTCGTACTTATTTAAATGTGTCTAGATAATCAGTTACAGAGTTATTGCATAATAAACACACCTACACTTTCGACTGAACAATATATACTCCTTATTATTTGTTAGTAAATGGTCAATAAGTACAAAATATCGTCTAATTGGAACCGCAGTAACCACATAACGAGACTGTAAGTAATTCAGGCTTCATAGTGTTTTGTTGTTAATTATTTATTTATGTTCGTGTTATATTGGCATCGTTATAATAGACGTAAATCTTCGATTGTTATTTACTAATGACGTGACGTAGTTTCTAACTATGTGAAGTTCTGGAATTATTGTCTTCATCATCATCATCATTTCAGCCGAAAGACGTCCACTGCTGGACATAGGCCTCCCCCAAGCACCGCCACATCGACCGGTTCTGTGCCTCCCGCATCCAGCGGATTCCTGCGGCCTTCACAAGGTCATCGGTCCATCTTATGGGAGGCCACGGTCGCCACTCCAGAACCTTTCGGCCGCATCGGCTATCGGCTGCTTACTTGCTACTACATACAACCTAATACTGAATTGCAAATTGCAAAAAACGTAAGAAAATTTGTATTTCGCAGGCTACCTGGAGCTTTCGACTTAACTTAGAATGTAATATCATCCGCCTGCCCTTTATCAATTTATTTGCGGTCGGCGCAGCATGTATACTTCTACCATACAATACATCTCTATGAGCCGTCGTCTCAGAAGTCATGCTCGCGGGCTATACCCTGGAGCGTCCCCCTTAATCACAAGCAAGCATTCTCACAAATAGTAGGCCTCAACAAACCGCATTTATTCTCAAGATTCTAAAATTAGCGAATGATTCATTCATACAAGTAAGTACACATAATTATACACATTAAACAAATGAGGGCATTTATTTAAGAGCCGCTCACCTATACCTACGACCTTCACGGCCCTCGCACACGGCTCTTAGCACGCACCCGACAATGAGTTGACATCTCGGTGAGGATAAGACTGGTGTCACACTGTCGATTTATAAGCGCGATGAAGCCGCGGGACTGTCATACTTCAGTGTTTGTTTTGACAACTGATTGACTTGGTTCTGACTTGTAGCAGGTGAAATGTTTAGTTGTCGACGTGTTACTAGAGCAAACCTTTCAAAACTCATGTCAAATCATAAGTTGTTAGACTGTTCAACCAATCAAAACAGCTTACCCGCATGACAGCGGATTACTAGACATTAAGTGGACCTAGTGGAGATATAAAATATAATTAATTTTAATATAATTAATAAAATATAATTTCGCGGGCTACCACAGCGCATCCTCCTGAAGTAAACTTCAAAAAGTTTAAAAACTTTTAAAGTTAATTTTCACATGAAGGTACAGATAATAAAGTGAGTCTTTGCAACATGAAAATAAAGCTCATTTTAGGTTGGTTGGTGCAAATAACTCGATTACTGACAAATTTGTGGGTTGGATCATTTTGGCACAAATGGGTCCAAGTAATTAGAGACGCTAAATATAATTGAGACATCATTGTGTCTCTGTCATCTTCAAACGATAGACAGACAAAGAACGATTTTTTAAATTTCGGGGTTTTGTGTGCAAGCGAGGAGCTCGTGGCTAAGTATTAAGTAATAACAGTCGCACGGGTGGATCCATCAGGTTAAGCTATGCTTGCCGGGATTGGTCCATGGATAGGTGACCATCTTTACATACCGAGACACCTCCGTGCCTCGAAAAGCACGTTAAGCCGTTGGTCCCGGCTGTCATTCGTGGGTCTTTGGCAGCCGTCGTCAGAAGCCCGAAAGTCTGTCAACCAGTCTTACCAAGAGGTATCGTATTATCCAGTTACTGGGTTATGGAGGCCAGATAGGCAGTCGCTCCTTGTAAAATACTGATATTCAGCTGCAACCGGTTAGAATGAAAGCCGACTCCAACATAGTTGGGAACAGGCTGAGCAGATTGATTTGTGTGCAAGCGGGCCCAATAGTTTGGAACTTGTCAAAATCCTCTAAACCTTCTTTCAACCAGTGTGTAACCATCCTTACATTACGAAGTACACGCTTAATGTTACGTAATTGTCGGTCACTTGCGAAAATTGGTGTCTACGTGTTTTTTATTAGCAGATTTTATGTTCTTTACACAAAATATTTGTATAGCGCACATGAGATGTAATTGCGATGTTTTTGTATGCGTTGCTGGTGATTAAATATCAACTTGTTTGACAGACTAGCGACCTTAATAAATGATTTTGAAGCTTAATGTGAAGCGTAATTATAAGATTACAAGAACCTAATCTTCACGTTACGGTCAATAAAGTCCTCTTTTCATTATTCGATGTATGATGTTAAACTACTAAAGCGCAGACCACACTGAGAACGAAGCGAAACGAAGCTAGGTTCGTTTAGCTTCGCTCATGTAGCTGCCGCGTCTTTTAATACTTCGATTCACACTGTGAACCAGAGGGCCTAGACAAATGGCATTCGCTTCGGAGCGATTCTATTTCTACAATAGCTATTGCTTCAAAGTGACATTGACATGATCACTTGACATTTTAATAGCTTATGTCAACCCCATACATTTTTTTGGCTTTGTTGGCTTTCCTACTAGCGTCATCGCTAATCGAATGTTACTTTGTCTAGGCCCTCTGGCAACACCGAGAACGAAGCTAAACGAAACTAAGTTCATTTAGGTATTCTCCGCGTCTTTTCATACTTCCGTTTTCGTATCGCTTAGTACGTGGCGTGAACCGAAGTATGAAAAGACGCGGAAGAAAGCTGAAAGGGTTCGTTTCGCTTCGTTCCCAGTGTGGCCTGCGCTTGTCCATTAATTTTACTTTGAAATATTACTTTTCTGTGAAAAGTCACACGATGGGTAAAAACAACGCCATCTGTTTCACTGAAGTTATCAACACCTGGTTATATACCAAGTACCCTAATAGAAAGCACCATTTAATATTGCAACATTAAAAACGTATTCGTAGGCACCATTGATAATAAAAGCGGCAGGTGCTCCTAAAAGTTATTGAAACAATAATAGCGTGTGGGACGTATATTTGAATGTCTGACATCCCTTGTAATGTCAGACAATGCCACCACAATGTCCAACACTCCCCACAGTGTCCGGCGGACCCCGCCGCAGCTTCCGGTATTCGATCGAGTGTGTCTGGAAAAAGATTCATGACTCTCCATTATTCATGAATGGGGGATATTATGTAGATAGTCTGTGGTACAGGTGAATGTGCATCATTTTATCAGATATTATTTTCATTCACATTAGATATTTTTGGCATTTATTCCTTCGTAATTAAATAATATCAAGAGAATCTCTTGATATTTTAGCAACAAGCAGGAATCGTAGCAGCCTGAGTATTCTATAATTTTACGTTTCAATTTTCATTCTTCCAACAGTTTTCACTTTCTCTGCGATCACAAATTCACAACATTAAAGGGAAAATGTCGCCTGACTTCTAAAGCTTAGAGGCTGGCTTGGACACAACTAACACAAGAGTTCTCTTATTATTTTCCGATGGGAAAACGCACAATTACAACCGCGTATTCGATGTACATTATACAGAAGAAATGGCGGTAGACTCGCTCGAATAAGACTTTAATGTTTTCGTGACTTTATGTCGAGAAATATTTCCTTTTGTAAATAAAATAACGACGTGTTTATTTGTAATCAAATGTTACATTTCATCAACATAACATCAGCCCTATAAACACTAATCAAATGTTCAATTAAATAAATTAAAATCGACGCTAATCGTTACACAGAGGAAGTGTCAAACAAAATCGATTCCAACTAGGTATCGATTAATTTACATGATTGGATTACAATTCTGTAATCGAGTGATTTGAATATATTGGACATGCTCTCGAGTGGACGGAAGATGTGAAAGATTAATGAGTATGTAATTTGTAATCGTTTGGATTCTGGCAAAGAAAATAAAATAAACAAACAAGTAGATGCAAAAAAATAAGACATTTTCGTATTTTTGCTTCTGGACCCCAAAACTGGTGTCTTGATTTCGTATCATTTTATAGAAATGTTTTTTTAATAACGTTATAGGTATTGGAAAATGGTGTTTATGACATTTTAATTTATTTTAGAGAAGCAGGTATCGCAGGTATAGATCAAGAACTAGTATTAAAAAAAAAAACATTTTTTTGGACCAAACACTTAGGTACAAATTTTTCAAACCTGCCAAACTGCAAGACAGTTTGTCGGCAGGATTAGAGCTCCTTTTACAATATTTTTGGTCATTACATAGAAATACAAAAAAAAAAAAAACTGGTCTATGGGTATTTGGAACTACCAAACTAAACCACCCAGCGCCCACACACACGAGCGGCACGCGCCACCGACCGGCAGAGGCATAGATATAGGGATGTCAGGATAATATCCAACATTCTATGCCTGACGATATCGGAATTACCTAACATTGACACCTTCAACATCCCTTCAAAACACGTCAAGAATATAACAAAGTTGTTTAGAAATCATCAGCTTCAGTTCTTAGAACGCCTGCAACGATAAATGAAGGCTCATCAACTCAAGCCAGAGTTAATAGCTATAGAAAGCGACATAATGCATCGCTAATACTGTTTTTATTTGCATATAGTAATGTCAAAATGATATTGTTCGCACGTACTGAGAAAGCAAAGCTATTGTAATTTATATTAGAGGAGCTTTCGAGCTATAAAACTTAAGTTTCTGGCACTTATCAGCTTGTGTGCTGTATGGGCTGGATAAATTGTTAACTGTTGACTCTTGCTTGTTATCCCCTCAATGGTTTGTCTCGATTTTGATGCCCTTCGCATAGGATTTTAATAGCCTGTTCGCTTTTTATCTTCTATCTATATCTTCTACAGTGACCGCGTTGTTCTTCTAAATTAAGCAACAGATTTTGATGTGGTTTAGAGTATTTATTCCGGTAGGTTTTGGTATAACACATTAATATTAAACTTATATATAATAAATAAATCTCCATATTTTGTCAAGCCTTAAAAACTGAGCAAAGCAGGGGCGGGTAGCTAGTTGTTTATAAGATTGGCTACTCTCTGTTTGTTATAAGTTTTAAATTTGGATGCAGTTCTGCTTTAATACTTATTTAAAAATATGTTCAATAGCTCTTTAATTTCAAGCCTCGAGGTATTCTAATTTACTTAGATTATGATACCTTGATGTTTGATACTTACCATAAATTCCTTTGGTGCACGATCTGTGATAATTCCAGGTACCAATTTAAGTTCAGCTATACCTTTCATCAATACATTATTCATAGCACCGCCATTTGATTAATCTTCTACAATTTTCAAGCCATCCGTGCCAACAACCATCTCTTTAAACAATCCCAGAAGGGAGACTAGGCTTGTCATGATACGTCCTTCTGATAACTCCACTCTACGTGAGAAGGCATGCGGTAACGGCCTTGTCGACCAGTTACAATGGAACCGGTCCATTTCTTACTTTCTTATACCTTTATAGTATGTAACAGCTTCGTTAATGCATCGGACGATGCTTTTTTGCTCCCTTTGTTAGTTTTATCAAGATTTTTGCATACGTTACTGGTTTATTGGTATTTCTTGTTAATGGCATGCAGCAATGTCGTTTCTCAGACCAATATACAGTTTGTTTATTTCTTTGACTAAGCTTTAAATATTCAGCCAGTATGAAAAAATAGTTCAGCTACCTTTAATATCTGTGAATCTTTCAGCAACATTATAACTTGGATATGGCTTTTTTGTAGACGTTACTTTTAATAAATGGAGTCCTCACATTGTTTCAGAATCATTATTTAAATTTTATATCTCTGGCTGGAGTTTTTATTTCAATGAGTTTACTCGAGACTTTCAGCAATTAATCCTTTTTGTGAAAATAGAGAGATGATAACAGTTTTAAACTGAACCACTACGAGATAGTCAAAAAACATATTCAATATTATGCTTCTGGCTTCTTTCGATATACTTCACTTAACCATTTATAATTCTCGCTATATTTTTTTATGTCCATAAAATGACAGAACAATTAAAGACACAATACCACCTTCTATTAGGACATACATGGTCTAGCCAAAAATATAAACAAATGCCAACCAAATCTTGATCAACCCAGAAAAAAGGCCCGTTACATTGACAAGCACCATATTAGCAATAGATCAACCGTTTACAAAAGACTAGTAAGACAATATGCCCCTTTCACCAGACCCTATAAGGCACAGAGCTCAGCGTGAACAAATATGGGGAAATAGCTTCAACAGTGAAAGCATACCTATGGTAAACGTATCGATAGTGCTTTGTACTGTGATGGTTTATATATGTTGTATTTGTACTAATCTGTGTCAATAGATTGACTACATTATTGAAGATACTTAAACTCACCTTGTTGGTAATTTGTGTTTATATTATTGCCATTAATTATTTTCTATAGGAACTTCTACTAAGACTCTCTAAGTTCTAGTTTTAGATCACCGAATTAGGCAAACTGTATGAGAATGGGATTTTAACTAATTCCAAAAACGTCAAAGGCCTCAAAATGAAGTTAAATTATTTTTATAATTATTAGTGATGAAAAAGTTCCTACCTAGTTGGTGAATCAAAAAAATGTTAATTGATGTACACTATGAAGAACTTTTGCTTATGTAAAACACTAATGCCCGTTGTACACGGCATGGTTTCTTTACGTACGGCGTGTAGAAAAATCGTGTTTTCTTGTATGTATACCCTTAAGGAGACGGCGCCGTATACTATAGAATCGGTGCTTTCCCGTGTCATGTAGGTACAAGCTCACACGATTATTCTGTGGTGCGGCTAGCGCGCTTTACCGTAGAGAAACCGTGACGTGTACAACGGGCCTTACAGTCTAACACGTCCACACTTCAATTATTAATATAATGACAATACTTTAAGATAATCTATAATAATAGTCCCGTGTTGATCACCTCTCACCTTTAAGTTAACAGATCATATATTATAATGACATCTTACATGTAGCTGAACTTTCCCTGACCCAAGAAGATATGTTTCTTAATGTAACGATAAATCAAAATTAGCGAACAACTGCAAATAATTTAGAAGATGACCACGGAGACATCAACGAATAACGAAGATATGTCTTCATAAACATTCCTGTAATAACTATTCAGCGATAATATATCATGTAGACTTTACATCAGAAAATGTCAAATAGATAAAAAAGGAGGCATTTAAATAGAGAGATGTTTTATACAAAATATATTCATAAGTGAGGAACTCCAGATTTACCAAGCTTATGGTATATTCAATACAAATTAGCTGAGAGACAATCATGGACAATCAATGTGCTGGTATATTTTGATGGTTCCTCAGTATACACATAATACCTCAATATAATGAAAATAATTTGATGACCTATCCAAAGATAAACTTCTCGTAACAATCCAAAACCAACAGATAACTTAGAAGACGTCAACAAACATTAAAAGTGTCTTCATAAAATTTATATTCCTATAATAATACACGATTCAGAAATAATATTCTATGTATCACCATACATCAGAGAATGTCAAATCAATGAAATAGTAGCGAATAAAATAGCAAAAAGCAATATCTTTGAGGAAGACGCTTTGAAATTTATTGAAACATGTATCAACTTGAAGATGATTGGACATTATGTGCTATTTGAACGTGTTATTCGATTAATATAATGAGTATGACAATTTATGATTATGATGTTTGACTTTTGCAGAGAACATAGCATTTGCTGAACGGAACATTAATCTTAATGGTGTAGCACAACTAGAAGACGTACATAAAGATTTTGTTGAGTTTACACTTTTTTTAAATATAAGTCGTGATATTGTCGTTAAGATTTGCGTGAACTACGTGAGACATGAACTAGAAGGACTACATTCACTACTGTTGACATAACTGTGGTAGCAGTTATATTTTTTTACGAGGTTTTCAACCTATCTCACTTTACCATGAACTTCTAATTGAGACGTGTTCCTTTTGAACTGTTATTATTATATGAATGCTACGCACAAAAGTCGTGTAATTCTTCATTGCACGAATATGTGAAATCCTAAAACATGGGAATTTATATTCAGTTCAATGAAGATAAAGTCTAAAATCAACAAACATATCAACTTTATATCAGAAAGCACAGATGTACATCACTTGTCGTCATTTGTATTGCAAACTCATCGATCAACATCGACACTTACATGCAGTCCTGCCAAATTACTTCTGCTGTCACTACACGCGAAACTGCTTTCTAATACAAAGGAATAGGGTTCAAGTCTTGCGTCACAGTTGATTGTATCTTTGTTTTGAGAATCAATGCAGTAGATGATTGGACGTCAAATCTTACTTAGATAGTATCGTGTCGTGACTTCTGTGCGATTACAGCTTTGATCTTCAGAGGCTGACTGTCGATGTTAATGCCATGCTACGGTTATTAAGAAAAAAATAGTATATTGGATCCAACAAGTTTATTGAACTCTGAACTGCGCTGTTGTTTATGGTAGTATGTTGGACTGAGTAATTGGTTTGATTTTACAGACGTTGGAAATCTCGTTTTGCGTATGCAACAAGATTCCATATTTGCAAAACTTCCTTCACCTCTCATGCTGTCATTATAAATAGTATTATGTAACTCATTCATCACTACATTCAAAAGCTTGTAAATCCGCGTTCCGACATCGAATATCTTGTTCACTCGGGGACCGGGGTACTCAAAATATATGTGGGAAATATTCAATTGGTTCCTTCCTTTATATCTTGTCATTCCGCAATCAATCAACGAACTTGGGAATATTGAAAAGCGATATTAGTTTTGCAAGTTTCGAAATACTAATTTGTATACAGGAAATTACGCTTGAATGAATCCACTTCATGTGAACTGGTTTCCCAATCAGAGTGAGATCTTAGATACAGAGATAGGTGGCGGTAATGATAAAAGAACGAGTAAAGCACGTCACGAGAACAGCGAAAGTATACTTAATGAGTTACACCTCAGGCTATCGACGGCACACACCAGTCTCAAACAGCAAATTGACTCTCATTTGACACACTCTTCCGACTAAAAGAAGCTACATTCTAAAAGATAAAGAAAAATAAAACGTATCATAACCAATCACGGTACGAATTTGATTGCTACTAATTTAACACTTGGAAAAGACGAAGAAGACACTCTATTCTAACACAAGTAGAATTGCGTTGTAATGCAACAGTATAAGGTCTTAATTGCGTTGGTAGCAAATAAGCTTATTGTTTCGCGTACGACATTAGATCAATGTTGATTATTTTGTACTGACAAGCAAATTAGTTGATGCCTTTGTCTCGTTTAGACGTATTAGCTGTGATAGGTGATTGAAAGAGTCCAGATAAGGGTACCAGGCGCGGTGTTCAATTAATCAGTTCATTTAATACTGTTTGAATGGAATTACATAGACAATATGACCAGACTGTTATCCAATCTGAGTTAACTAGCGAAACTTTCTTTAATCGACTGTGCATTGTTATATACGAAGCTTTGGGTTACGGTCACTTTCACATCAGCGTAAGGTACAAAACAAATAAAGGTCACACTCGACTAATTACACATTATCTACGATAATTAACTCATTTCCTTTTGCTTTATAACCTAGGCTTTTGTAAATGATAACATACTCAATTTGTTTATTATCTATAATACACTATAGAAAGTTGGTAATCATGTTTGTTTCTATTTCTCTTTCTATGGAAGTATTGTGCTTAATTTTGGCAATAAATTATTTTTTTTAGACATCCTCTTACTTTAATTTCTTCGACCATTAAATCAATTAGTGTTTCACTTCTAACAACACTTTGTCTGAGAACGTTTCAATAACAATACAATTCGCGATCTCCTTCACAATTTAAATTCTCAGTTAAATCGTTAAAAGCCGGTAAAGCATTGTGTATGCATTTAGCCTGAATTCCGGTGATAGCTGTAAACAATAACCCACTCTTAGGCCCATAAATGTAAAAGACCGTCACGACATGATCACATATGACCCTGGCTTTTACTTAAGCACCATTGAAAGCGATCCCTGCACACTAGAAAGTTACAGTAATTGTATGGAATTCACTTACACCTATATTAAGATGCGAGGAATCTGATAATTGTGTGAAAATGTCAACAGTGTATACTTTAAATGAGTTCTTTTGTTTTAGACCGTGTACTGAGAGCTTATAATTACCACGCTTTATGATCGGAGAACCGGAAACTTTAATTTTGGACTGGCTCATATCAAAAGCCGCCGAACCAGTGTACTGGTTACTTGAATTGAATGTTACTTTATAGAACGCTTTCCCTCGATTTCATAGGCTTTTCCTCTCTCGCGGCTTGCGGGTATTTAAATGTTGTGGATGCAAATCGAGAAAACATGTTCTCATAGATTTTCACCAGTCAACGATTGTCACGACAACTAGACAGTGTTGTGACAGAATGGACATAAGCAGACACGTGTGTCGCGCTCGACAAACTTACCATTTGCAAACACAATTGTAAAGTTGATGAATAGGAACCTTATCACAATGAAATACAATACAACATACCACAACACAATCAATCCCAACTGCCTAGTCATTATTTTTGCTGTGGTTGACGAGCGTCTAAATGATCTTGATAGTTATCTAGACGTAGTTGTGATCGATATTGACGAAAGTGAATGTGAAATTTGAGAAGCTGCCCAAAAGAAAGCAAGAGTGTACAATCAAGGTGATTAACATGCACATCTGATATTAGTGGAGAGACTTGACAAACGCAATTTGTTTCCTCTATCTGTAACATTATGTCTGGACGTCAGTAAAAAGTTGTCAATCACCGGATCTATCTCAGTTTTGACGTCGCATTGTCGTTTGACATTATCTAAATGATTTGTATTGCCACCGATGTCAAAATGTCAGTAGCTAGCGCAAGTTCTAGGAATTTCTTGGTCGTAATAAACAGTAACATATTATTATCCAGGTTTGTCATCGGAGTGTATTTTATGGTCGTAGCGGCAGTTCGCCAGTCTCAAACTTGTTTCTCGAGGTTGACATCCATACACCGTTAGCTTGCTGAATCGTTGACCCATGCCTTTCTTTGTGTTACATACGTGAGGTTCAATTAGCTATGACATATCATATCAAATTGTATAACTGAAGTAAAATTCTGTTCAGACATGTTATCAATTTATTCCTGTCTCTGCATGATGTAATTAAACTATAGCGTTTTAGTGGACGTAGAATTAAATTGCTTGACGTAGAATTAAAAGTCTTGTAACTAGATGATGGTGATGGATTAACAGTTATTGTAGGTTACGTCGACAAATTGTTGGTAGTTGAGCATCTAGATTAGTAGTTAGACTGACACGTTTCGTAACTAATAGGAACCTCGTTGTCGTGTGAACTTCTATAAGTGCTCGGAAATTAAATCTGTTTATTTGCATTAAATTATACGATGATTCGGAACTGTATGCGGAACATGAAGTAGATTAATAGTATCTTTCATTTATGTGTATGGATTTAGTTTGAGAAATGTTTTGTGCATAGTTTGATTTAGGTTATGTTTTACTTCAATTTAACTATCTTTTGCTGTAATCCTTCGCTACTTTACTTACATCACTAACCATGCCTTAAGATTTTCCTCATTTCTCAGGTAGATAAATTAACCTAGCATTCATAAAATCTCATTGCATGCAGAGTATCTATTTCAAGCCGTCATTATAGTTCGCAACCGTATCCATTTCCTTACAATACGTAGACCCATCATTCCTTTGTTGTAGATCACAATAGTTTTCTACGTTTTTACACCGGATAACTACTGGACGTATTGTGGTATCAAAACCTTGGCAATGAATACATTCGTCACACATACCCAGTTCCCAAGTAATTTTGTGAGACGGTACATTTAATTGCGAAACCGTTGCATTTCCTTTCTTCATTATGTTTAATTAGTACTTTCGGATGTCTACATGCCTCATCAGACTAGGTAGTTACAGCAAATTGCTTAATTATTAAGTCTATAGGTGGTCTAGATAAACGAATTTGTTATCGGTTTTGATCAAATTATTTTAATGGCATATATGAAATTGATTTTGGGATCTTGTTTCTTTTTAGATAGCAGATTTCATTGAAGTCACTGTATAACAAATAAATGTAACAATTTCTAGTTTGCTTCTCATTTGCTTCGTCTCAATTCATATACATTTTTGCGCTCATTTTAAATCTTTCTTCAATTTCTAGTATACCGTAACTGTCCATATAATATCAATCTTTAGAACTATGCCAAACACGAAATTGCAAATAATAAAAAGACGCTGTTCCACATAACAATAGATTTGTGGTCAATAACAATCACGAGCCAATGAATTACTCAAATAAACCAAATTACCTACCTCTTCAACCTTCTTTCATTTCTTATTATGGAAGCTACCTTCGGCAACTCGACCTACAATAGTAGTATCATTGAATTTAGTCTCATTGATGCGATGATATTGCTCCGCATAGAAAGTAAGAGCAATGCGGTAAAAAATAGTAAGTTTCTATTAAGCTGAAAGAGTGATAACGAACCTCTCGCCACCGACAATGGCATCGACCATCTTGTTCCAGTTCCCAGTGACAGCGATAGTTTCTAATCCTAAACCGTAATGAGCGAACCATATTCACACGTCTCATGTATACAGTCATTTGATGAAAAAACTCACGTTTCCTATTCCACGGTGCTCTCTTTAATCTCATTATATACGCCAGTGACTTTAATTTCGGCGTATTGTTTTGTTTAGCGATGTACTGATACAGCCAACGGTCCGCTTGACCTTGTTGATGAAAGTAAAGCTATTGTCCTAGCCGACCTGGGTCAAAGATCTGTCGCAGCCATATTTCAGTTCCCGAAACCGGAGAAGGCTCGTCACGAAACTCCATCACGATACAATTTCACGATGTTACCGTCACGCCGCGATTTTCGTTATAGATATTGTCGCCGAGAATCGCATTCAAATCCGTTTGAATTATTAAATACGCTGGGCTTGCACTGTTCGTTCGAACAATGTAAAGGTCATCAAGATTCAAGGACCTTATTCTATTGGGATGTGCAGTCGTTTCGCGGAAGCATTCACTTATGTAATATGAATTTCACTTTCGGAAACGGTCGCTGCCACCTTTATAATTAGGTGCAACAAAGGTCAAACTGTATACTTTATGTGTAATAGGTTTAATGTGACTAATATGAATCAATTTCTCTACCTAAGGCAATGTAACGCTTTTTGAACATTATTGTTTAATAGTCATCGACACTTTCTCAGGCTTTGGCACAAATATCCACTGCTGCGGGCGATGTGATGTTCATAATAGTATTAAGAGTAAAGAAGTTTGTAAAAGTTCCTTTCCCTTTATGTGCATTACGTTTATAATGAGTAGTTACAGTTTTCTCTAAGTTATTTGATAAATCATTGATATTTTCAATCGCCATTATACCGTTATTGTCTTTCTTATGTCTTCACCTTTATGTAATCGTAATTAATCTTCTATTAAGCTTACGTACAATAACCCCTTGTACGAACCAACATCAAACCAGGTACAACATGGTTTGTTTAGCAACATTTGTCACCTCTGACCTGACTGTTACCCACTCCACAAAACAATGCAATGACGCTCCATTGTCCTAGCGGCTATAATACTTTGTACTGACAACGAAACGGATAAGTGTGCAGGCAACATTACCTAAGTAGGTAGGTACTATGTGATTAAGTAATATAAGAATGGGATTGACTTCCAAATTGTGGCTTGTGTAGCTGTCGAACTAGCTTCAGTTGCTTCAAGTCCATCGTCTTTTTAATATGAACGATTTTTAAGTACGAGAATTGGCCTTCTGATTTTTGCAGAATTTGCTGACATCAATGCGAAGTTATTTTGATTCAGGTAAATGCCAGGAGACGTCTTATTTTTATTGAAAATTAGTTCTTACTTGGCGTACGCACAAAAGGAGTTTTGTGCGTACGCCAAGTAGTGAAAATTTGTTATTTCTCGATTTACCTACTTGATAGTCTTGTTATGTTTAAAAAGTTCTTACCGCGTTCCAAGACGTTCTCTTGCCTGCGCTGCATAGGTACTAAACTTTTTTGTTAACTGTACTTTATTAACTGCCTGTGTAATAGTTAATAAGGCTTAGAGGTTAGAGGATGAGGGTAATTTCAGTGATTGCGTACTTGTAGCTGATTGCTGCTTATTCAATATTTTGTGGTATTAATAGCTGCTATTGTGTGTGGAGGAAATAAGAATATTGTTTGATTAAGACTAAGGTTTGTAGGTCTTAGCGTCTTTATCCACCTGTGTCCACGAGAATACGAATGCAAAAGTAAATTTAAAATTATATATTTGTCAGATTGCTACGTTTTAGCGGCTTTACTAGCAAACGATGAAATTATGTCAGGGACTATTACGTATTCTGTGGTCAGGGAAGCAAATACGACATAAAAGTGATATAATGCATGCATAGAGTGTCTTGATTTGCCTTTGAAAGACATCCATGCTTACATTACAGGGACTGATGCAAAATCGACTTTATCTTTATAAACACAGGTGTTTGAACACCTATGTTACCTAAGTCGACGTCTAGAACAACCTACAATTTAAATCCTATTTTGCTTTTTGGGGCATAAAAATTTGATCTTGTTTTTCTTTAGATATTTATATTAACCCGACTCTAACAAGGACTCTGTCATTAAAAGGAGGCCCCCCTTAATGACAGGCTGTATTAAAGCCATAGGTAATAAAAGCATACGTACCTACTACTACATACAAGGTAGGCTGGACTCTGCTAGGTCGTACGCAAGCACTATAAAGCCCACATAATGTTTCCCTACAAACAGGCAGTGCCGCCGGCAATTTGACGTGATTTGCGTGCAGCGAGTTTTTCACAGAGGACTACTAGGCTAATAGCGAGCGGTGTTACTGTGAGAACTCGATGAAAATACACGGTTGTTTAGGAAAATTGGTTAATATCAGATTGTTACTGATATAAGGGGTCAGTACCTGCGCGACCAAGCTCTGCTCGGGTGAAAATAAAGAAAACGATTTTTCCCAGATATGAGACCTAGCTAGATCGATTTTTAGGGTTCCGTACCAAAATGGTAAAAAGGAACCCTTATGGTGCGACTCAGTCTGTCTGTCTGTCCGTCTGTCACAGCCGGATATCTCAAGAATTACTAATAATTAAGAACTGCTATCAACTTGAAATTTGGAACAGTTTAAATGACGTTTGCCGAACTATTATGCAAATAAGAAAGAAATATTTTTTTTTTTTTGCAACAGGCAAGGGGTTCTTAAAAATTCGAAGTGGGTTACTAGGACATGTGGGGTATCAAATGAAAGAGCGCTGTTTGCACATTCTCAAACATTTTTTTTCTTTTTTTAGGCCACATAGTTTTCGACTTTAGATGAAAAATGTAAAAAAACATACCGTTATATTTTTCTCTATGCTAACTTCGGAGGAGCTCGTGGCTAAGTAATAACAGCCGCACAGGTCGATCCATCAGGTTAAGCTACGCTTGCCGGGGTTGGTCCGTGGATGGGTGACCATTCTTTACACACCGAGACTCCTCCGTGCCTCGGAAAGCACGTTAAGCCGTTGGTCCCGGCTGTCATTCGTGGATCTTTGACAGTCGTTACGGGTCGTCAGAAGCCCGAAAGTCTGACAACCAGTCTTACCAAGGGGTATCGTATTACCCAGTAACTGGGTTGTGGAGGTCAGATAGGCAGTCGCTCCATGTAAAATACTGGTATTCAGCTGCATCCGGTTAGACTGGAAGCCGACCCCAACATAGTTGGGAAAACGCTAAGCAGATGATGCTAACTTCGGAGATAAGTGGGGGACTTATCTCCGAAGATTGCATAGCGAAAAATCTGGAACAATTCTATGTGATACAAATTTATGTAAAGATTACAGGAAAAATAAAACGATGTCTCTAGATAGCACACTTTTTCAGAAATCGGAACGGAACCTTCGAACCTTCTTGACCGGTTTTTTTTTAAATGAAACCGTTTTCAATTGATAGTCTGTTACGCAATTGCCACTGAAACCACAATTGCACCACCTTTAACTTTGCACGTTAATTAAAACGATTTTACACACTCACCTCTTTCTCGCCAGCCAGCACCAGAAATCCATAGTAAAAGTATGCAAGTATGCGTTAGATAAATTATATAGGGTTATGTCAACATCAGCACTAGAAGGTAGTTACGCAATCTTTTTTATTTTCCTCTCTTCCTCGCCGTGACGTCACTGCGAGGAAGTCCGCTGAAACTTTCAAACAATTTAGCTAAATTAGCGTACGGTTAATAGGATTAATTAGTACTGCTGGAGGTTTTAATGCTGTCATGAGACAATTTAATGTGAGTTATATTAAGTTAGAAGTCTTGGAGTTTCTTGCCCATTCTTCTCCGTAGAGATCTACGTTTTGAAATTATTGGTTTAATTTAAATAAATGCTTTTATTGATTCTAATGATTATAATTTTGTAAATACATTACATATATGTTACAGTTGCGAATCATATATTAATCAACATATAACCTAGTACTGACTTGCAAATTGCAAAAAACGTAAGAAAATTTGAATTTCACGAGCTACCTGGAGCTTCCCCGTTAAGAAATAAACATTTATATTACTAAAGCTCCGTTTACACCGTGCAAGTTTCTGGAACGTTCAAGAGTAGGTAATAATCACACGCCATAAAGCACGGTCAATTTTATTGCCGTTCAAGATTTGCATGCAAGTGTTCACATGCGTGCGATTCCATAAAATGACAACAATAATTGAATGCAAGTTTTAAAATTCAATAGAATTGCAAGGCGATATTGCATACAAGTTTTGCATCGTTTAAACACAAAGTTTCACGTCTTTGTATAATAATTGATTTAAGTATTACTTACCTGTATCTGCGCTGTAAAATTGAACGTCTTGTTTCGTTCGCTCATGTTTGAATGATAGAAAATTTTCATGCCAGAAATGAATGCGATTTTATTTTACGTGCAATTATATTGTACGTGCAATATTATTGTAAGTGCTGTTTACACCTATACCAGTTTTGAACGGCAACTAATTAGCCCGTATCGTGCAACAATATTGTACGTGTTGTTTAGACGGGGCCAGATATTTGCTCTTCAGTTTTATGGTATGCCGCAGGCAATAAACTTGCGCCGTGTAAATGAAGCTTAACAGTGTACACAATGTTTATTTGAACACCAATAATCAGATTTGGCACCTTTGCGGTCGGGAATTGGGAAAATTCCGTGTAATTATATAATTTCCCACATAAAATGAGTTCACTGGTTCGGAACTAACTCAATTGGGAGATAAAAGACATGGGAATAATAAATATTCTGTTGCATTGTGATTATTTTCATGGTCATGAAGTTTCTAGTTTAATATTTTAAGTAAGACTGTTACGTATACCAGAACAAATAACTCAAAAAACCCATCTACGGTGGTAAAAAAATCGCGAAAGAAATCAGTTGTTCCATAATAAAGTTTAATACTTACTTTACTGTATGGAACAGCTGATTTTTTTTTCTCGAATTCAAACTTAGTCCCATAGTAAAAGTTATTCAGTTCGATGGCCTCAGGCACCTCTTAATTTTAACACCTTATTATAATACTAGCTTTTGCCCGCGGCTTTGTCCGCGTGGAGGTCGGAAATAGGGATGACGACTGGGTAAAAAAAAAATCTATTTAGTCTGTCAGTCAGATAATAAAAAAATATAAGACACGTATTTTTTGCTTTATCATATTAATAGAAAATGACTTATATAACACGCATTAAAGTTTGGAAGTGGGTGTTTGCTACGTCACTTGTACGTATAAAATCTAGCTACACGTGACGTCACGCGATGTTTTAACTCAATGTATCGCCGTAATCTTTTGATTTTGTAAAAAAATAAAAAATACGTGTCCAATATTTTCTAATAAACTACATGACAGACAAAAGAAAAATTTTAGTCATCATCCCTAATTTCCCACAGAAACGTACTACCGAGATAATCCTATCCCTAATCCTATCCTATGTCCTAACCCAGGTGTCTATCCGTGTGCCAAACTGCATCGAAAGCCGTTCAAGACAGACAGACCTATATAAGTTAATTCACACTTATAATATTAGTTTGGGTTTGACGATGCTGGGATTGACAATCATCGTCCATTTATTGTGTCTAGGAACTAGGTTAGGTTAAAAAAAAGATAAGTTAGAACTTAATCTTTTGATCACAGCATTAACTTTTCTCGTCTATTTCGTGCGGACAATTCTACAAAAGAAGTTATAAGGATAAGTCAACAACAGCTTTTCTACGAATCAATGAAGATTCAAATAAATAACGGTTAGCAGTCAGAACCCAATCCAGATCGAATACCGTTTATGAATATTGATTTTGCCTTAACTTAAACTATTATGCATTCCTTCGCGTAAATCTCTTTTTGCGTAAAAACTTGACAAAAGAATATTCAACGACGCAACAGTTCTGTTGCCACAGATATAAAATGATGAAGACAGTTTACAAAAGATATTGTCGGTAAAAGTACGTAAATAATATATGCCTAATATCCCTTAAAAAAAAACTCGAGGAGCTCGTGGCTAAGTAATAACAGCCGCACGGGTCGATCAATCAGGTTAAGCTATGCTTGCCAGGGTTGGTCCGTGGATGGGTGACCTTCTTTACATACCGAGACTCCTCCGTGCCTCGGAAAGCACGTTAAGCCGTTGATCCCGCTGTCATTCGTGGATCTTTGACAGTCGTTACGGGTTGTCAGAAGCCCGAAAGTCTGACAACCAGTCTTACCAAGGGGTATCGTATTACCCAGTTACTGGGTTGTGGAGGTCAGATAGGTAGTCGCTCCATGTAAAATACTGGTATTCAGCTGCATCCGGTTAGACTGGAAGCCGACCCCAACATAGTTGGGAAAAGGCTAGGTAGATTGATTGATCCCTTAAAAAAACTTTGCAATGTTGTTATTCTGACAAACTGAAAATAGTAATTTGTAGCTATTTACTATCCCCCTTATCTTTATGGGTGAAAGTTAATGTTTACATACCTGCCACTTGATGATAGGAAAAACAGTAATATTTTTGGAAGAATCCTATAAATGTGTCTAGTAGAAATCCTCAGCACAACAGATAAAAAACAAAAAGTTATTGGCAGGGGGGGGGGGTTTGGGTAGGTGGTAGTGGTGGTGGTAGTACTAGTAGTAAGTAGTAGTAGTAGGTAGTTCCTCCAGATAAAAGTGCCACTTCTATTTACATCTATTTCTGCGTTCATAACACAGAACCACTATGGAAACTTAAAAGTGCCTATTCTATAGATTATTCACGCCCACCTCGGCCTCGGGGTGAAAACGGCATGGTGAGAAAAACATAGTTACCTACGTGACCATACAAAATGATTTCATTTAGAAAGAAGAATACAAGTTGTTATGATGGCCCAGTTATGGCCGATCTTTCCCTGATAGGTAATAGTTATAATTGTCAATGATTTAGACGAAAACCTAAAGGCCAATTTATTTAAAACGTGATTTCTTCACACATACTTTCAACCGATACGTAGGTAACACAGAAAGTGTCTTCTGAAGTACACTTGGCGGAACTCGAACTGAGCCTTGCTACGACAAAATGTAGCTTTCTTTCATTATTTCAATAAATGGGGGTAAGGAAGGACAGGTAAGCGCATATTCCTGACTTATAAGGAAGCAATGACAATAATTCCTAATTCTAAAATTTTTATAAATACAACTATCCCAATTAATTTTTGCGTACCTACTATTGTACAGAATCAAGTTCTTCTAACTGAACAGACAGTTGTGCTGCTGGGGAGTTTGTTGCGCCACTTCTTCTTCCCAGCTAAAGCACTAGGAAGTGGTGAAGGGCGGGCGTGCCGGGGGACTGTCTTAAGCATTACGTAATGACCTATATAAATAAAATATTACAACTAAATAAATTAATATTGTGAGCGAAACGATTATTTCCAAATTTAAAACCGTTCGAATTTACGGCTAGACCCAAAGAATACAAAGATCTTCACATTGAGGATATGCGAGAACAATATTATTTGAATAATGCAATGTCATCACTCATTCACATACAGAGAAAGCCTACTCCAAAAACGTGACATGAAGCAGAGCTCTCACTCAATGTTACGAGCAGAAAATACGTCTCAAGTTGAAACACACGACTCAACAGTCAAGATATGGTACAGATTGCTTACGCATATTCACATCCTGGATGTGACATAAGTACTTACTTAAGTGAGTGAAGCTTCACCTGTGTGCACTATTTTATGGATAATATTAAAAAATACACAGACGTATAGATTTCGATTTGGTTTTATAATGCGTTCGCCCTTACATACAGTATGTATGCCTAAATAAAAGTGGGCTGTTGAACTTTCAACTTTCACCCCTGAGCCGAGCGTTGAAAATCAAATAGCGCAGTCATTAATGTAGGGGTTGCCTAATGTTCTAGTAAAAATGGGCTTCTGTTCTATCTGTGCTATCTTCCGTCATACCTACAACGGCTCCAACGCAAATTGTAACATCCTTTACCGAGCCTGAACAAGCAAAATCACGACAAACTAAACTTTAAAGCGTGAAGCACTCTCAGTCAACAAACGTTGCCCCCCTTCCCCCTCTTCCCTTGACATGAGTAAACAGCTCAGTCCTCGAACAGCCAGTTTTCCGTTACAAATGGATTCCGTACTCGCAGCTAGTATTGGCACTTTGGTACCTTCCACTAGAGATCACTTAGGAGTTGCTATCTCGTTGAAAACTTTGCAGTTTACGGGTGAAAGAACATTAGTTGGAGTAGTTGTTGTTACTTTGAAGAGTTTTAGGCTTGTTGCAATCTTGCGAATGATAAAATGTAACAGCATTTTATGAAATTATCATTCACAAGACAACCCTCCTCTCTGTGAGAGGGAGTGGGCCGTAATACACCACGCGGGCCCAGTGCGGCTTATAAGATGTTACATGTCTTCGAATTTTTGGCTCTTGGACATGCCGGTTTCCTCACAATGTTTTCCTTCATCTTTTTGATAGCAGTGGTGATAAAATTTATCAACTGTCCCATACAAAACGGCTGAATTTTTCTTCGCGATTACGGTGTTGATACCATGTTGAAAAGATCCCAAAAAGTTGTTCAGTTTGATGTTTTGTACCACACCTTGTGTAATGTCAACAATCAATATTATTCAAGTTACCTGCGAACTCAATTAATTTCTCTAAAGACTTGACGTCATAAAGCTCTTAAAACAAGAACTACCGGCTACAGTCAAGACCTCTAACTCCCCACGTAACATTATTGAAGAGGCAATAACACATTGAATCAAAGTTAACATAAACTCTGGCTTATATACACATAGAACAGATAAATAATTACATAATCTACTGATTAAATTGTATGAATAACTGGCGGAGCTAGTAATGTTTACTGCAACGAAGTGTTAGTGGGTAAATATTATGTAATTTATACGCAAATACGTTATTATGTGCTTGCTTCTAATGAACAGGTTATGGAACTAATGTTATTGTCAATTAGTGTTCATTTATATTTGCACTACCTGTTAGCACCTATGGAATTACATGTCACAGGTCGCCAACCTTTTTGCCGCTCTCTGTGGCACTTTCAAATGTTGTCTGTTTATTAAAAGATGCTCACGATTTGATACTATGTTTGGGGTAGATCCCGGTAAAGACTAAGAGAACCTTGTCCACCACCCTTCTCCTTGTCCTCGTTGTCCTTGTCCTTGTCCTTGTCTCCACCTAACTGGTGGAGTAGTGTCCTCAGGACTGTTGGAACTTTGATGACGTATAATAATGGCTACATCTTTTAAGACTGGTAATAGTAAAAGCGCGAGTCCTTTCCACAGTGGTTGAGCGTGGGTTAGTAAAAGCGCGAGTCCTTTCCACAGTGGTTGAGCGTGGGTTAGTAAAAGCGCGAGTCCTTTCCACAGTGGTTGAGCGTGGGTTAGTAAAAGCGCGAGTCCTTTCCACAGTGGTTGAGCGTGGGTTAGTAAAAGAAGAATGGGAGTTATCTTTAAAAATAACCTTTGCACTATAAAACTCATTTATACTGACGCACATAAATCGACTATCTAAACAAACAAAATACTGACCCTTCCAGGATTATACATTTTGGAAACTGCGTTGTTTGTGAAAATAAACACACATTTATTTGAAAAGATATCTTCCACTAGAAAAACTACATTGCGCGCCCAATACGTAAATAAATTATGTCATCAAAAATGTAAGACTGCATTGATGCGAAAAAGTTTTTTTGGTATGGCACCTAAAGTGTTTAATAAAATTCCTGATGACATAAAAACATGACATTATATAAGTTTAAAAAAGCTCTTACTAAATTATTAATTGACAAATGTTATTATACTGTAGACGAATTTTTTAATGACCAATTATTATAATAATTATTTTTACATTTTGATAATATGACTAATGACTATTTATTGATTTTATTGTATTTTCTTTTCATGTATTTAATTAATTTAAAATATTATTTTTTCTAAGATACAGTTTCTAATGACACCAAATGTGTCACATATAAATTTGTATGTCTTAATTATGACAAAACATAGCGCACCCCCTATTTATGTAAACACCTATGCATGTAAATACCTATGTTTCACAAATAAACTATTGATTGATTGAAAAAAAAAAACACACGAGTAAAAAAAACCAGCCAAGTGTGTTTAGGACAACGCACAATGAAAGGTTCTGTATTTGGGATAAATTTATCCCAGAACAAACTTAGCATTGTAGTTGAAAAACATGTTCTCCCATACATTGCAACTGTAAATGTAAGTCTGTACTCACAATATTGAGAGATTTACCTACCATGTTATTTTAAGACCACAGACTTCTTATAGGTTTTCCTGTAATCTACAGGTAAAGAACTATTTTCTGTATTTTATTTTTAATTTTAAGCTCAGTAGTTCGGAGGTAAGGAGGCGGAATGGTCAATTTTCTTAAATAACTTTAAAACTTAACTTAACTTTAACTTACTTAACTTTTTTAACTTTTTTTTATTTTAAAATTATAAAAAAAAAAGTATTTGAGACCCTCACAGTAAGTCTTTTGATTTGATATGTCACACGGTATAGTTTGCAAAACTTTTTTTTAATTTTCTTATTTGCCCTCCAAAAGTGACCCCCATATTCAAAATTCATTTATTTGCTTTATTCGTCCGTGTTTGGGTCACAGAAGTTCATATGTGTACCAAATTTCAACTTAATCGGTCTAATTAGCTTCGGAGCTAATTGACTGTGGCAGACGGACAGACACACAAGTACCTCAAAGGTAAAAAGTATGCGTTGAATTGAAAACCCTTCTTGGTTTTCAGTTCAACGTATACTTTTTGTACACGTTCTTTTTTTGTTTGTCATCCTGTTTACCTGTCTAAGCGGTTACCTATCTGTAAACAAACATTCCGTGCTCTATTATTAATTACTTAGAGTTCAGTTTCAGTCTAGACTAATAAAATATCTTTACATTTCTACTACGGCTATCACGCGATATAGTTTGCTTGCTGCGACTTAGGAGTTTGTTTTGACATTAACTGCATAGTGTATTTATTTAATTCCTATAAAGTAGAAAGGCTATTGACAGGAGTTAAATCTTTCAGCAGGTTTGATATTATTCTTTAGAAGCTCTGTAAATGGTAGGTAGAACACAATAATTTATTTTTAAGCCATAAATTAAGAAGACTTATGCGTCTCTTTAATGTCACCTAATTAAACATGGTGGTAATTTAAAATGACTTTAAACCTAGTTTTCATTTCATTTTGTTGTCAATACCTCTCTTTGGTCATTGAGATTTAGATCGTAAGATTTAGATTTAGATCATACAATCTTTTCATACATGAAGACAGCATGATTGTTTAAAGAAATCAGTCTAATTCATAAATCCTAGGCACTCGCTACTTAAAGTTTTACCCCCGGTATATCCTATCCAGAGATAGGATATCGGATGCTTATTTACCTAAAGTTAATTTTTGGCTAAGAAACTATAGAAGCGGCTTCTTAATTTATTTTTTTTTCATAATTTTCAATACATCCCGGGATTCCAGAAAATCCGGGAATGCACAACTAATCGGATACATGGTATGGAAAGGACGTCTTAAATAATATCTGGTATTGTGCTTGTTACATGAAGTTAAATTTTAGCCCCCAATGTAAAATGCAATTTGGCAACCTACTATTTACAATAGTAGCTAGCATTCGATTCTAAAGTCAAAAACTACAAAATTTATCAATTCCGGAATCGTGACATTTTTACGATAGATCTATACAAAAGTGCATTCCATAATAGCCAACACCTGAACGTATAAGTAAATATACATTTGATTCTGTAGGTAATCAGATCCCAGAATCCCGGGATTTTTTCAATACAAAAGAGTATTACATATACCCAACACCTCAACTTTAGGTAAATCAATCTGCCTACCCTTTTCCCAATTAGGTTGAGGTCGGCTTCCAGTCTAACCGGATGCAGCTGAATACCAGTATTTTATATGGAGCGACTGCCTATCTGACCTCCATAACCTAGTTACTGGGTAATACGATACGCCCTTGGTAAGACTGGTTGTCAGACTCAGGCTTCTGACGATCCGTAACGACTGTCAAAGATCCATTAAAGACAGCTGGGGCAACGGCTTAACGTGCTTTCCGAGGCACAGGAAAGGAGTTTTGGTATGTAAAGATGGTCACCCATCCACGGACCGACCCCGGCAACCGTAGCTTAACCTGATGGATCGACCCGTACGGCTGTTATTACTTAGCCACGAGCTCCTCATATGCATCTGAATATCCTATCACTAATCGTAATACTGCTGCACTGCAGAAAAATTGCCAATCCGATTATTCCTTGCTTACTCTATTAGCGTGAAGAACCATTATTTTAATTTATTAATTACTTCGCGAACAAAACTAGTCTACACATAGGAATGCAGATTAAATATAAGTTCTAACTTTATTACTTGGAACAGTTGGCGTGCATGTCGTACCAATTTAACAGCACTGCACAATTTATAAGTTGGCAGACGTCTTTATATTCGCGATACTAATTAACTGCGAATTATTTTTGAAAGTTGGTTTCGTTCGTTACAGTTTGGAAGTTATGGAGCTTTTTCCAGCCGTAGAATTTAGCAGTCTATCATATCTGTGAGATTTCTAAAGTACTAGCTTTTGCCAGCGGCTTCGCCCGCGTGAATGTCGGAAAATATCCCACGGGAACGTACTACCGGGAATTCCTTCCTTATTCCTTGTCTACATTATAAAGGGAACCTCTGTGCAAAATTTCAGCTTTCTAGGTCCAAGGGTTTGGGCTGGGCGTTGATGAGTTAGTCAGTCAGGGCTTCTCTTTTTATTTATTTAGATTTAAACATTTTTAGTATCTATTATCTTAATACGACCAAAGATGACATTTGGAAAGCTACCATGCTAAAATGGAATTGGGCTGGACACATCTGCCGATGGGCCAAAATTGCGACCCAATGGGTCCCTCTTAATGGCATGTGATATCGCGGCCGGCCCAAACGGAGATGGTGGGATGAGCTGGACTCCTTCAACAAGAACTGGTCCTTAGCAGCTTTAACTCTTAAAATGTCGATTGTACACCATGTGTACAGATAACAATAGAATTTCAATTGTGTCTGCTAATTGGCGCGCGACGGGTTAAACATAGAGAAGAGAAGAGGCCTTTGCCCTGCAGTACATAAATATACATTATTTCACATTAATCAATAAAAACACACCTCTCTACATACCTATATACATGTTTTTCATACCACAAGCTCTACAAAAACATGCCTTATTTAGACACCTGCCGCGCGCCGACTGTAGAAAATTAAAATACTAACAGCGGTTGTTGGCCACCAAAAAATCCATCAAATCTTTTTTACTTTTAGTTGTTTTAATTTCGATACCCATTAGAGATTCGCTAGCTAATTTAATTTAAACCTGTGTTTAATATTGAAGTATAATCTATCTATCGCATCCTGAGCAGTCACAACCAACCTGTGTGGACTAGCTTACCCTTTTACAAAGACATTTAATAAACATTTCTCGAATAACTCGAGCCGATTTAAGAGAAGAAGTTTTAAAACATAGTTTCAGGTAAATATTGCAAATTAATGCAAAGACTTCACTTTCTCCCTTCTCATATTTTACCGTCGTTGTCATTATAGGCAATTTTGGGATTCAACGACATGAATAGGTGTAATCAGGTGGAAATTGATAACATTTTATAAGGAAAAGTTTGAATTCAAGGGGAACGAAGAATTGCTTTCTGAAAAAGTAAATGTCAAATATATCAATTGATGTTTTCATTACAAAACCAGCACAGCATGGTGCATTTGCTTGGAAATCTTTAACTTAACAACACATTACCTTCGTGAAGAGTCACGTGACTTTGGTTCTGAATAAGTTTACAATTAAAACTCTGCATTGTTTGATACTTAAGTTGCCGAAGCATCAGCATACAATATGAAAATGAAATGAAATGAAATCTTTTTATTCCAGATGTAAATCCAAATAAACTTACAAATTAATTACATATTTAACATATATATAAACAAACACAAACACACACAAACAATATCATAAATAAGAACCAAATCAGGTTATCGGCGTGTGGTAGGACTGCCATCTCATATGTAGGGGGCTGTGGTTCCAGTCACGTACTGCGGCCACCAATGAATTGGCCGATCGATATATGGCGGTGCGTGCGGCGGCCGACCGGCTCCTCAGCAGCGCCTGCCAGCAGGGCACGCGGCCCGCGGTGAACATGGCGCTTGCGCTGCACCACCGAGGCAGTCGAAACATCGCGCGCCACGCGTCGTTGTACTGCACTCGCATGTCGCTCAGTGCCGCCTTGGTGTAGTTTGTCCACAACTCGACTGTGTAAACGCTTGTGCAGTAACTAGTAAACAGCTGGGCCTTCATATATATATATATATATATGCATCACAATTAAAGCATTGCAGATTTTTATACAGTTATAATTTCTACATTGTTCTCACATGTATATTTTCAACATGAATGATGTAACCAATATTGTCCCAAAACCTAAATTGTCCCAAATAATAATAACTAACCAATACTTAGTCCCCACTTGCTCAGTAGTCAGTAGCGCCCTAAGCCTATGTTCGAGTCCCACTATGGGACACCCTCAGCTGTGCTACTTAAATATTATTTTGCAAGGCGAGAGGCCCTTCTGGCCCCGCCGACGCCCGGTAAAGCAATAGAGGCTCCCGAAGCCAATTGCGAAAAGGTCCGTACCAAAAAAAAAAAAGAGTTTCTTGCCCGTTCTCCTCCATAGGAATCTACTATGCTTTGGAATGGGCAACTAGCTTAATTTTTCTGACGACCCTTTGACAATTCAAAAGTGCCTGTAGGTAATTGGTTTATTTGAAATAAATACTTTGAATCGGAATAAAAGCTTAAAGCTTTGTTTAATTTCAATCGTGTTTGGTTATTAAATCCCGACAGACACAG
This sequence comes from Cosmia pyralina, assembly GCA_946251885.1. Lineage (NCBI taxonomy): Eukaryota > Metazoa > Arthropoda > Insecta > Lepidoptera > Noctuidae > Cosmia > Cosmia pyralina. The sequence continues at coordinate 25,290,059 of OX276344.1, forward strand.
ACAGAAGACAGATCAACTCAAGCTTTTTTTTTAATCCACACACGTAACTACTCCCATAAAAGTTTTTTTATGAAACAGCATCTATTCAGCAATTTAAACCTAACTTCACAAACTCCCAAACAATACCACTAAAGCTACTAAATTTCAACACAAAGATTCACACCAAACATCTTCAATTTATAATTAATGACGATACTTTATCGTTACCTGTCAATCCTAACTATCCTAACTAATATTATAATATTATAATGCACAAATGAGTTTGTTTGTTTGTAACGCTTTCACGCTAAAACGTCTAAACGGATTTGAATGAAATTTGGCACATGGGTAGACCACGCCTGGAATAGGACATATGATATTTTTTATCCCAGCAGTATGTTTCCGTAGGATAATTGCCGACATCCACGCGGGCGAAGCCATGAGCAAAAGCTATAGTACTACATAAATATTCAATATAATTTCTAGTCTCACACCCACTGGGGTATCACCATAATATTATGGTAATGTCGTTCTGACGCCATGGTAGGTACAGGTGTTATACACCGCTTTACATGCTAACACATCATTATGGTTTATCGTACACTAGCATCCGCCCGCGGCTTCGCCCGCGTTGTATGTCGATAAAAAGTAGCCTATGTCCTTTTCCAGGTCAAGGTATACCAGTGTGGCAAATTTCATGCATATCCGTTTAGCCGTTTGAGCGTGAAGAAGTAACAAACATACAAACACCCACACACAACCCACAAACATTCGCCTTTATAATATTGGTGTGATAGTTACTTTGTTTAGGGATAAAAATTATGGCTCGTGGCTAACTAATAGCAGCCGCACAGGACGATTGAAGGTTAAGTTACGCTCACCGAGGTTGGTTCCTGGATGGGTGACCATCCCTTACATATCCAGACCCCTCCGTGCCTCGGAAAACCCGGTAAACCGTTGGTCCCACTGCGCCACCACTGCTCATAAACTGTGTATTGCATAAATATATATCAATATCAATGTTATTATCAATGTTATATTGCTATTTTGTTAAAGCTACAATAAAGCTTTTCCCAACATTAACCAAAAGCACTCATACGCAGATCATAAAACATGCTCTTAAAATTTAAGATCGCGATCATGAACCGTAATAATTTAATATGCTCTTGCGACATAATTAGATTAACTTCTGGTCCACGCAAGCCTAGATTATCAATTCATTTCAGTTCTAATTTGCCAAATTATCTAAATAATTAGACCATTTATATTACGAAAAGAGAATGGAAAATATTTAACTGAACCTTAAAACTTTTTCCGTTTCAATGAATACTTTTTAGGGTTCCGTCTTCCGTACCTCAAAAAGAAAAACGGAACCGGTTAAGACCATTTTTCTCAGAAACTCGTGGAGATATCAAGCTGAAATTAATATCAAATACGTCGGTCTATAGTCCCTTGGGGCTCTAAAAAAATCAAGCTTCTAAATCAACGCAATTAAAAAATACGCCCATTTATGCGACATATTTTGATACTCGCAAGTAAATCAAAACTTATAGGTAGGTAGGTAGGTACTTCCCGTTGACCTAGAATCATGTTTAGCAAGGAGCGAGGTCTCACATCACAAGTAAAGGAAAAAGTCCGAAACTCGTTAATTTGTAATTTTATTACATTTTTTTTTATTACAAATTTAAAATTGCAGTTTTAGGTATTGACGGTGACGTATATCAATGTCTGGGACAACATGTTTTGCAACTACAATGTTTAGTTTGTTTTTGGGATAAATTCATTTCAACTACGGAACCCTTCGTTGTGCGTGGTCCGACACGCATTTGGCCGGTTTTTTTTTGCGTTTTCTCATATTTGGTCGCAGTAGCTAGGGCAGCGATGGCCCAATGGTAACGCCCGCGAATTACGAGTTGGAGGTCGTAGGTTAGAAACCCAGGCAAGCGCTTTATTTTGTGTTAATTATTTCATCACTACTGCTCTCAAAACGGTGAAGGAAAACATCGTGAGGGAACCGACATGTCCTAGAACCAAAAATTCGAAGACATGTGACATCTACCAACCCGCACTGGGCCCGCGGAGTGGATTACAATGTTGCTAACTAAGCTAGTGTTCCCTGACCAAACGGGTTAGGTTAGGTCACTAGGCTATTTAGGACCGCAAAATAGGATTATCACAAAAAGAGGCATAATCATTATAGTAGTGTTCAATAATATTTTAGGAGCGCAAAATGGGAAAGAATTTCAATTAAATATATGCCAAAGAGAATTACCAAATAGAAACTTTGAATCAATTTCAGTGTGTATATTAATACAAATTGATTATATGTAACGATTAAAATGAATGATCATTGGAGCATCTCAACATTTGATATAGAATTAATCATTATCGATTGCTAAACAAATTGCTTTTGGTTTCTACAAACGTTTGTTGGTATCGCATTCAATTGTAGATGTTGGGCAGAGGAGTAGGTACCTATATAGGGTGACTGGTAATTAGTGACCGTACTTAAATACATGACTGTACTCATGATAACAAACAACTTTTACTATGGGACCAAAACTGAAATCGCGAAAAAAAATTCAGCTGCTCCCTACATTTATGTTCGCATAACTCGTCAAAATGTTAGGAACAGCTGCTTTATTTTTCGCGATATCAGTTTGTTCCCATAGTAAAAGTTGTTTGTTATCATGAGGTCAATCATGTGTTTAAGTATCGGTCACTAATTACCAGTCACCCATGTATTACACCCATATTTCGCCAGTTATGTTTAAATCCAATGTAATAGGGGCGAGCCTGTTGCCATCAACCGGGCATAAATCTAGACTCCGGGCTGCTACTGAGAGATTATTAAGGATTTATTACTTTTCCAAATTAATCGAGCCTGATACAAGCATAATTACTCACAAACGCCCTTGACATGTCAACAGCTTCAATCCGAATCTTTGCAATAATAATAATATATATGCAATTGCGTTAATAATACAATAATAATGAATCATTTTATCATTAACGTGGCACAAGCCAGCCTTGGACGGACTTGGGCATTTCTTTATTTCGTCTTGCATTAATGTTGAATGGAACGAAATTAATTTTTAATGACTGGCAAATTGTAGCTGTCACTCGAACGTTGATGCTGGTAAAGATGGTTTGTCGTTTCGAGTGGAATATAGGCCGAAAGTAATTATTGATTGAGATTCTTATTGGCAGGCTACATGTAGTGTGATTTTTATAGCCCATGTTTGTGTCGCATTGAATGGATACAGCACAAGGCCTTTTGTTTCATTCAATCTGAGTGCGGTGCCTCAAAGTTTCAGTAAAAAAAGGTCTTATTTTTTTTTTTCATTGATATGAATATTCAACAAAATAAGAAAAAAATGGCACTTTTATATGCTGACGTTAAGGATTGGGAGCTTTGGATGATCTAAGATGTCTTGATACTGCAGGCGTAAGGATAATATTGATTTAAACCTCCAATTTACATCAAGGTCTTCTTCTTACCGTATCGATGGCTATCTATATAAATATGTAGAGTCAGCCCAGAATTTAGCAACGAACTTGGAACCTTCAGTAGCGTCCATCAGCTCCTGTAGCGTGCAGACAGCAGGACACGCTGGACACGACATTAAGTGTCCCGTTGTTTGTGGTACAGCACCACATTTACACTCCAGGGTGGAGTCATCTGTGAATCTCCATCTGAGCAGGTTTTCTTTGCTTCGGCTTCAATTGAGTCCTAAATGTAGAAACAATTAAGCAGCAATGTCAATGTAATTAACTTTAATTTCATTCAGAAGCTTCGAAGTCCATCAAGAAAGAAGTAAACATATTAAAATTCCCTACAAGCAAAACCTTTACTAAAAATTAGAAACATTATTCTCCACCATCTCTGTAATCATGCGCAGTAACCAATCGCACCACAAAGGCGCGACTCGCGAGGCATAAACATTCCACTGGCGGCCACAGAAAACAGGCACAATAACATTTTTATATTTTTTTCGCAACGAGGTCGGCGATAAAGTGTGGTATTTACGAGGCATCGAGGACTACCCACGTGGCGGGAACGGGTTGAGCGCAAACTAAATGCCTGAGTTCCGTATTGACAGGTTAAGTGATGTTACAAATTATTGGTTAGGTACTACGCAAAACTACTTTTGGCATAGGTACTTCTGGGTTGAATGTTGTTAAAATTGTATAAAGCGCTGGCAAGTGCCTCGTATGTCACAAGCCTAGGAATTTGCTATCTCTGCAGCATTTGCGTCAACATCTGTGCAGTGTGACTCCTGCCATGAACTTTTCGAAGACCCTAAAATGCAGCTTAATTCATAAACTACTGTGCTATAATGCAAATCAAACCCGTGTAAGTTATAGATACCCAGAAATGTGATATCGAATATCCAATCACAATTTTCGAGAACCACTTTTGGTAAATGATTCCTTATGTACGTACGGTCTTGTATTCATGAGGACCAAAAAGGTTTAAATGCATACTCGTGATTCTTGATAATCAATTATGCAGGAAGGGAATAAAAGATAAGGATCGGTAATTACTACAAAAGAAGTCTTACAGGTTTAAGACTTTGTACGACCATTTCCGTTATTTATACTCGAATTACAATGCATTTGTACTTATAATTTGCAATATAGAACCTACTTAGTGTTATTTTTTGCGACAAGCCTTATTTTTACTAAATTATTACCTCAAGAATGGAAAAAATTAAGTGTTTTCAACTTCTTGTCTAACTGAAGCTTATGCTTAGCCCGCTTTCCGAATTGGACAAACTATTTTTAGCTTCTAAACATTCTGTTTCAAGAATGTTTTATTAAAAGCTTGAAACGGAATCCTAAAATTGGGGACAATGATACAACTGAGTTGATAGCGAGTTAAGCAATGCACTAACAGACGGATATTTTCTGTCTCCTTAAGTCTTGTTGATAATACTTCTTATTTGCAACACTTTGGTTTAACTACCCGATTTCTACGCAACGTTGTAACTTACCGTTGATAAATTGTTACTTATAGCATCGTACATACGTTATTATTAATGTAGAATAAACACGAATCACATAATTAAGTATCAAAACAGTGCACCCACTTACAAACAAAATCTAAACAAGTAGACTACTAAACAAGAAGAAAATAGTAACATAATTAATTATTGTAAGTGGCATCAGTCCATTAGTACAATTAATTGTGTTAATGTTTTCTTCTTCTTGTGGATTTCAGTGTGGGTTACCTTTATATGTCAGCTAACCCCTAAATTGTCGTAGGTGGCAATACTCTCTTATATCGTAAGAACCTGACTAACCCAAACTGTAGGACCTAATAACCTTGAACGAAAAAATCTCATGAGGCAAGTCAGAGCCATCGTAATGCACTTCTCAACCTTGGCCCCTACCCACGTGCCACCAAAGAACATGTAACTAATGGTATTCGACCCAACACCTACTTATGACCATATTTAACAATGTATTCGCAAATTGTTGGTACTCTCTGTTAATTTGAACGTATGTGTACGATTTGTTTGTGGGTTTTAGACGGTTTGGACTTTTATTATCGGTAGCGAGATCTTGGATAAGTATTTTCTTTTCTTTTAGTTATGTAGTCGTTAGTAGAGACATAATTAAAAAAGAACCTGGCGGCGACTTCGGTAAAAGAGCCCATCTATATAATATCAGCCGTCTCTCCACAATTTCATTGCTTACTATAGGGTGCATCTCGGTAGGCTCCATAATCCTTATCCATATATCCTAAGGGAACGTCTTCAATACCATTATCGCGCCCCGCAGCCTATTCCTTGATATGCAATGGTCTTTGTTGCACCATGTAACATGAGGCAACAGGGGATAGTATTAACCTTTGGGTTCATTTGAGTCAACGAGACTTGTCAAACCAAGCAGGGTGCATTTCATTCATTCATAAATGGTTTTAGGACGAGTCAGGCAAAAATATTATGATCTAAGCCAAATCTCTTTGACCAAAACTGGACTGGAATCCAGAACAAAAACTATTTAGTAAAAGCTCAAAACAAAACTACTCAAAAGAGAAATCTGAGAATATAAAAGCATTCTCTCACAGAAAACATTTACTCTAATAAAAATTAAACCCCGTAACGGAATATTAGCCACCAGGCTGTCTCACTTGACATAATTCCGCGGACAGCCGTGTCCTCATATAAGCAGAATTTAGGTTACCCTAGTGCTCTCAAGGCTTTTGTTTTTCGTGTTATGTGCAAACTGACTGCGAGAGCGTAAATGCCCGCGTCGTATGAGGCGAGAGAAATAACGAGGGAAAGATTGTAAAGAAATGTGCTTTGCGGTCTATAAAGAATGGGTCACCCCCTTTTTTTGTTGTCGGTGCTAGAAGATGCAGCATCTTGAATAATTATTATCTAATTAATTCGTAGTAACAATTTATGAAGTCCCAAAGCACAGAAAATGCAATTCGTTTCAAAAACTAATGCATTTTTGGCACCACTCGAAAGCAAGCAATAGCTTCAGAGATCTTGAAAGCCATTGTATGTAAGATATTAAAGTATTTCCAGTGCACCCTGAGAAGTTGAATCCGATACCAACACGCGTATTTTGTCGACGGAAAAATAGACAAAATGACACATCGCCATGCAGACATTAGAAATCTTTCTACAATCTGTTATTTTGTCTGTTTTTCCGTCGACAAAACCCTTTTCTACGGTGGTCATGCTACGCGTGCAACTTTGCTGACTGCCTAATCTGAACACCACGGAAGAAGTTACAAGAACTGATTTGTCACATGATATTTGTCGAGGAATTTGTATCATTTTGTTCAATATTTTTTCGACAAACACCGATCTCCTCGTCAAACACAAGTAACGAACTTATCACACTAATATTATCAAAGCGAAAGTTTGTGAGTGTGTGTGCATGTTTGTTACTTCTTCACGCTGAATTTGGTATGTAGATAGCATAAACCCTGGATTAACACATAGGCTACTTTTCATCTCGGTCTACGCGAGTGAAACCGCGGGGCGCAGCTTGTATCATATAACAAGATGCACAGCACGGAACATTAGCGGCAGTACATCCGCTTCCTACTGTATTCTAGAATGGTGTTCTTTCACCTGTGTTCAGTAACCAAATAAACAATGCATTAACATACCACTTACTGCAGACGATACGTAAACAATTAGTAAGATTGATGGCATATGTAATTGTAGAGGGTTATGTATTAAAATAAATATTTGTGTTGTTTATACTTAGCTTCATATGTAATTTGAGAATGAACACTTGCCTCTTGAAATGTAGACGATGAAAGAGGAGTGAGCACTTTAACTGAATAGTGCTTTCATGAATGGAAAGTGGGTATGAATGATTTGAAGAATGAATATTCAAAATTATATTCTAACTAATGTAGACGACTGTTCTAATGAAGAATAACATCTTTCCTGCAGATAAAAGGCACAAAAAATATTATACCGAGCAAATAAAAGTCATACAAAAAAGCAAACGTGATGCTTGATGATAATATTAGCAATACCGCACACGGAGTCACGGCATTTCTGAATTTGGCACATTTACTGAACGAATAAATATGCTGAATTTCGAGAAATACCGTTTCGTATTCCAAACTATTAAAAGTTAAAATGTTGTACGTGCATAACAAGCTTGCTGTCAGCTCCATTTTATTATAAACTGCCATTTCACGCTTTTGTGATCCGAATAACATCATTATTTCAATGTCAAATCTGCGGGTTATCTGCCAAATGTAGCGATTACGACTTAACCCTCTGATGATCGTTAATTGTGATGTGTGGAAGCTTATGTTAAACCACGGTAATTAACATTTATGGAAGGGTTCATTCCCTGCCCATGGTTGTGATTTATATTAATATTATAGAAAGTTTTAAGTATGGTGGTCGAGTTTTTTTTGAAGAGCTCGTGGCTAAGTAATAACAAACGCACGGGTCAATGCATATAGTTAACCTACGCTTGCCGGGGTTGGTCCGTGGATGGGTGATCATCTTTATATACCGAGACTCCTCCTGCCTCGGAAAGCACGTTAATCCGTTGGTCCCAGCTATCATTCGTGGATCATTGACAGTCGTTACGGGTCGTCAGAAGCCTGAAAGAACTGCAATCTTACCAAGAGGTTTTGCATTACTCAGTAACTTCGTTGTGGAGGACAGATAGACAGTCGTTCCATGTAAAATACTGGTGTTCAGCTGCATCCGGTTAGACTGGCCGACCCCAACATAGTTGGGAAAAGGCTGGGCAGATTGATTGGTTGTTGCGTTTTTTGTCTTCTTCATGAATTGATTTCGCACTAGCGTTATAAGATCATAAATTTAGGTACTCTGTATGACCTTTGAAAGAAACAATAAGAGAGGAAATTGCGATTGGCACCATGCTCGACTGATAAATTGAAGGTCACACTCAAAAAACTCAAAAAAAAAACTCAAAACTCAAAGCATTTATTTCAATTAAACCAATTACAGGCACTTTTGAATTGTCAAGGGGTCGGTCAGTCAAAAAGATGAAGCTAGGCGCCCATTCCAAAGCATAGTAGGTAGGTACCTATGGAGAAGAACGGGCAAGAAACTCCACGAACACTCTTTTAAATCAAGATATGGTTACAAAATAATGGTTACATCATTCATGTTGAAATTTTACATGTGAGAACGATGCAGAACCTTAAAAGCGTCCTTAAAAAAAAAAAAATTCAAAAATTTAAATTAAATTAAAATAAGCCGTGGCCGCTAAGGTATGACCAGCCTTCACCATACTCCCTTCTCCATAGCCCTGCCTCTCACTTTTGCCTTAGTTATTTTACAAATAGGTATTATTTCCATAATGTTTCCATTTCTATCTATTCACACCACCACTTCATTCAACAAATTTTCCACAAAACTTCTACAATATAACTAAAACTATTAAAAAACTAAAATATGGCGTCGAAAAATTCATCCGCATCGCTGTCGACTGGTAAAGTACCCAAGAGACTGGCGGCATTGCCACGTTGTATGGCAATGTTAAGCCGCTGGCCAAGGTAAAAGCCAGCCCTTGGGTCACGGGAAGTGTCAACCAGCCGTTTGGAGATTTCGTTGAACAAACTATATGCACTCGGACCCTACGGCCCAAGGGTTTCAACCCCAAACGGCTCGAAAATATAATTACCGATAAGGTTATTATACTTCCGCCGCTTGAGGTTTTCCGCAGCGGCAGCAGCAGTGCCAGCACAGCACGCAGAGCCAGGAAGATGGGATGGCGCAAGAGTATCGACACACGTTGCGTCCCACACTAAAGGCCTTCCCAACTTCCATGGAAATAAAGACATGCCGTCCGGTCTCTTGCCATCATCGCGTGCCAAGCCATTGGGTTCTAATACAGCTGGAACTCCGACGGTGACAAGGGCTCGTCGGATGATGTCATTGATGTTCGCGTGCCGTGCTAAGCGACCCACACTTCGGCTGCAAGACAGGCCGTGGTGTCCGAGGCTGTTGACAACTTCGCCACAGTGACAGCGATGAGGAGAACAAGAAGGAGCAATATTAATAGATATAGTATTAATATTAATATTAATCTACAATATTAATTTAAACTACCATCAAACCAACTCTTCTATATTAAGTCTGGTCACTATTGTTCCAACCGCACCCCAGTCGAGCGCAGTCTGTGTGTAGAGATAAGCGCTTCAATCCGCTGAATACAACTGTGTTTCATGAATCTGAAGCGCCGTGAAATTGTGTTTAAAATCACAATCCTATGACTTCACGATGACGTTGTTTTTCTAGTTTACTTTGTAATGTCATATTCAAATGCAGTTTTATAAATTATGAAGATGTTGGATTTTGGTTTACAGTCAAGTTTTTATCGGCCTGTAAACTTCCTTCAATGAAATATTATTGATAATTGAGTAAACGTAATTATGATTGCAGTATTAATTATAGAATAAAAGGACAGGTCGATAATATGCTACTATTGAGCCCTTTTTTCTATTCCGGAATTCCAGGACATACAAGGAATTAAAGATGTAAGCCAATTACTTACCGGTAAATTCCTATGAAATCACCTGCTAAATAATTCTAGATATAAAGCTGTATTTTATAGAAATGGAACAAATGTGACTTTTCTCTTAAAAATGCGAATTTTGACTTCCGACATCCAGAATAAATCCAGCATAAAATATTTCCTTCCTGACACAAAATGGGGACATTTCGGCTCACAATTTGTCGTCTTACAACATTATGTCACACGGAACTGTTTGTCTGATGTAGCCCTGGTTTTAGCCAAATGTGACGTATAAATATCATCGTGGATATAACCGCGTTGCGTATACTGCGGACATTTTTACTGGCCGCGTCCGTTTGGCGCATTCGTTTTAGTACAAGGCATGTATTTTTAGCGGTGTTTTGGGGTTACTTAGCTAGCAAGCTAGCTATACAATGTTAGGTAAGGGGGTTGTTACTTTTCTTGGAAGAGCCCATGTTTATCAGCGGATTATGTGAATAAGCTTAGTCTTTTAATAGCCATGAGTATTGGATGAAATTGGTTTCGGCAGATTAAGGTCAATCCGATCAAGGTGGGATCTTACTTTACAGAGGTTAGTGTTACTAGCTGCGCCCCACGGTTTCACCCGCATAGATCGAGATAAAAAGTAGCCTTTGTGTTAATCGAGGGTATAAGCTATCTACGTACCAAATTTCATTCAAATCAGTCCAGCCGTTTGAGCGTGAAGAAGTAACAAACATACAAACACACACACGCTCACAAACTTTCGCCTTTATAATATTAGTGATGTCAGTAGCTCCATAGACACAACTTCTGTATTTCACACTAATGAAAAAGAGAAGTCATCGTAATGCCGGGGCCACATTATACGGGATGTGCCGTTGATTATCACGTTGAAGGGCTATTACCGTATGTGTAGCTACCACTTGCCGCGATAATTTGACCGAATTTAACCACCGCAATGTTTAAAGCGTTTATGGGCATTGACGTTGACGTATAATGTGGCCCCGGCATAAACAAACGAATCTTTACATATTTTTAGTACACCACTACTATCATTCTGTGTCGTACAGTATAGGCTGCACGTCAGTGGTAACATTTCGATTGCTTCCGTCTTGCACTGGCAAAACGTATTACCCTACGGAGTAGAAACTCCGTAGGGTAATACGTTTTACCAGTTCAAGATCGTATCAAGAATAATATAATAATAATAATTATAAATTGACATAACAGTCCCACATGACGGGATCCTCGTGAAAGCCGAGAAAGATAAACAAATCAAGTATCTTGACTTGGCTCGCGAGGTTGTCGACATGTGGGATGTGGACTCAGCAATCATTGTGCCGATCGTCGTATCAGCCAATGGCTTAATTGCCAAGAGCCTCGATCAACATCTAAGGAGGCTCTCATTGGGCAGCTGGATTAAGAGCCTGATTCAGAGAGCGGTACTTCTGGACACGGCGCGCATTGTTAGGAGGTTCCTCTCTCTGGAGCCCTGACCGCCGGTAGCTTGTACCCTGTTCCCGATACCGGTGGGCTACTATGTTTTATATTTTTAAATGTTTTTTTTTTTATTTCATGTTTTTATAAAAAATATTTAAAAATGTGAAATATATACATATACATAAATGAAATAAAGGAGATAATAATAATATAATATCGATCGTATTAAGAATAATAGGCCAGTTTATACTGACTTTGTTTCTACTGCGCTGATGTTGTTTGTGCGGCCTACCGTATAGCTTATCCACTCTGAAATGACGCGCCCCACTACCGCATTTAACGTAGTGTACGTATATAAATTGAAGTAGTGGGGTGCGTCATTTTAGAGTGGACAAGCTATACCTCCACCCCATGTCTGCAACGTGACTATAACATCAAACGTTCAATATTGACCGCTACCAATAAATAGGTACTCACCCCCAATCATAAACTAAAGTCACCAATCCATAAACTACCTAGGTATCCCCCTCAAAACACAGGCACAAACAAGAGATACCCCCGCTGTTCTCTCACAACTCGAGCTATTTGGACAGGGTCCAACAAACGTTCCCCGGGGACATCCCTCCCTAGGGCAGTGTCGACGCGATTTATGCACCCCCACTGGATACCCACAGCTTTAATTGAGCATTGCAGTGTGTATTTAGTTGTTTATATGTTTTTGTAAGCTAATAAGCCAGCGGTAGATTCGGGGTGTAAAAATACGTGTTAGTGGGTCTGTATGGGCTATTATGTAGCCTTTAGCTGGGCGTTTACAATTTAATTTTAAACGTACTTAGGAGTATTTCTGGCAAAGCGATTTTAACCTCTTTCGCAACCAGCCCACTGTCTGGAAATGCCTCCGAATAAACTCTTCAATAATTAGTACCTACCATGGTACCTACTCACCTAAGGTGATAAATGCATTTGTGTAACATTGTGTGCATTGCGTGTGAAATGCATCAAACGTCAGATGTATAACGAATTATCATAACATATTCTACTAATAAATCAATTACTATCAAACATAATTAACTCTTATCTCTATTGTTATCAGGTGACATCGAGGACTGCATAGTAACGCCGGCGTATCAGGGCCAGTTCACACCGCTGCCGGAAGCGTTGTGCGATTGCATCATGGACCTAACGTCACAGGTATGTACCTCGCCTAAGTTATGGGGAACTGCAATACCCATGGAGGTTTGGGGACAATTTATTGCTATGTGTTTTGAGCTTTTGTGTTGGATGAAGTGCTGTGCTGTGCTGTGTGTGTGTTAGTTAAAATATATCTTGAAGCCTAACACCGTTAATACTGTGAACAGCGTATAAGCTACTGATCAGGGGCTCCTGAGAGATAAATCTCCTAGTCCGAACAAGACGCCCCGTACCGTATCTACAGCTTTCTCTATTAAGCCCTTGATCCAATTATTGTTGGTTGGTTTTGAAAGGACAATCCATTGCATAATTATTATGCGGTGTTATTCCAATATGACGTCTGTGCGCGTTACCCACATTCGCCAAAGTTATAAATTAAATTATTTATTACTTTGCCCACAAAGTTTCAATTTATATCTTTATTACCGAAACACGATAATGAAATTTAACTGGCAATAAACATCAACCGGTTTCTTTGATAGATATAATCCAAATAACTGCAAAACAATGTTTTGTTTCGTTAGTGAGTATGCACGGCTACAGATCAAACTAAACATTTCCAGTACAAGCTGATCTCGCATTGTTATGGATTTCCTTACAATGACAGGTCAGTGTAAACTGGAAATGTATAGCTTGATGTGTAGCCGTGTGTACCGAAATCGTGACAAAATTTCAAATATTTTATTGGAAACTTATGTTAAAGAAAATATGTGTACGAAAGTGGAATGATTCGGCAACATAGTTCTAAAAGTAAAGTATCTTTATTTGCTAGGGTTGTCAGCAACACAAATCAAAATAACAGCCATAGTCATCATAGAAAAAAAATAAAACGTTTAAACTACTAATTAGTGGCACCCTAACGAAATGACGACGAAGTACGAAGCAAACGTAATATACAGGCTTATTGGTGTCGGCAATCCATAAGGGGCACATTTAAAGTCCGCCGGCACTCCACCGGCAGGCGGTCCACTAAAAAAATAGACCGCCATCGCCAGTTTTTAGGAGTGGACCGCTTAACGGCGGACTGCCGGCGGCGGACTGTATAATGTGTGAGGCCCTTTAAGGGAATGTAGGAGACGTCATTTGCAGCCAAATGACCCCCCTTAAGACTCCTATGCAAATGTCAACCATTTTTTTTTGGCAGAAATCGACCACCAAACAATCTGCTCAAAATTATGAAAATTGTAACGATTTGTAGCTCTGATTTAAAAAAAAAACATACGTGTCGAATTGAGAACCTCCTCCTTTTTTTTCGTCGGTTAAAAACGATGCAAGATACTAAATTGTCATTTTATGGTTGATTATTATGTAAAACAAGCATTTTATAATAATTTTAAAAAATATGCACTGTTTTTTTTATACATTTTTAAAGTTATAAGTTACCTACCGCAGATAACTTCAAAAAAATATAAAATGTCAAATTACTCGAAAATTATTGACATTTGCATAGGGGCCATAAGGGGTCGTTTGGTTGCAAATGACCTCTCCTACGTCACCTTAATGGATTGCCGACATAATGACCAATAACCCTGTATAAACACATGATCCCAAGACCTAAAGTTAGGCGACAAGTAACATTGCAGAGTATTTACAAAGAAAACTAACAAAGACCAGCCTTAAATGGCCAAGATGACTGTCGAAAATACCGCTCTACATATCACGATGACCGTGATAGTCAAATATTTTGTATTAAAAACAGAATAGCTTGAAACAATGGGCCCTGCGAAACGGAACAGAATCACAATTAAATTGATTCTGAATTTGTTTAATTACTGTTTGTTCTCGGACTGCAGCTTTCACTGGAACATCGCTTTGTGGAACACACTCACTTGTTTTTGTGATATTCTTTTGTTTTTTGGAGCTTTGTTTTTGTTGAAATGGAGTTGAGGCATTCAAATGAAAGAAAAATCTTAATTAGAGGGTATGGACCCTCTAATTGAGATTGAATCTTAATTAACACTATTGACTATTGAGCACCAAGTTTTGATTAATTCAATAACTTAAAGTCATATCACTTTTTTTACTTGATTATTTTATGATTAGAATCAAATTATTGTTTATTTACACCACCAACAGGTACGCCAGTTTTGCTTTCGTATGTGATTGAGCAGGTTTGAGGACCAAAGTCAGGAACTAAAACTATGTTTTTGTAACCCCACTTTTCAAGAATTACATTCGTTTAAATTCCTTACAATTACTACATCTGTTTTATGAAATAAAAACACCCAATGAACCATACCATATAAATACTACACAGTTATGTAGAAATAAATAATTTCAAAATTATTCAAATTCTCTCAATTTGCATGGTGATATCGAACGGAACGTGTAGATCGATGGAACACGGCCGTGAAATGTTGCCAAAATAAAAATATCATACTGGTTTAGGAATATAAACCTGTTTCGGTGTGTTTGTCTTCATGTGTGGTGTAAGTGGTGATTTAATTATATTATACATAGTTTTAGTGGAGTTTATTTTAAGTAGCGTCTTGCCCTTGAATCTTAGCCATAGTTTCTGAAATGTTCGAAAAATATAACCATATTATTGATGAGATACAACATAACATGATGGCCGATGAGCCGAAAGGTTCTCGAGTGGCGACCGCGTACCCGAAGACATAGCGTTGGAAGGCCTCAACAAGGTGGACGGATGACCTTGTGAAGGCTGCAGGAATCCGCTGGATGCGGGAAGCACAAAACTGCCGAAGTCGCGGTGCTTGGGGGAGTCTATGCCCAGCAGTGGACGTCTTTCGGCTAAAATGATGATGATAACAACATAACATTAACGAGCCATTATAGGAATGCTTTGAAAAACTACGTATTTCAAAAAGGTACTATACAAAATGTAATAAGTAAGTACTATCTATTATACCTTATCAAGAGGTAGGACTAGGTCCTCGGTAAAACCCGATAAAGCGCATTAGGTAAGTTTGCAACACTCTTTAAACTATTTCACAACAGCATTAGGTTTATCCAAAAGCTTTGAAACTGATTGATTGACCACAAAGTTCGCTTGCGTTCAAAACTTGCGCCACAACAGTCCAGTCATCCGAGGTTGTAAGGAATTTTTGCCATCATGGTCTTTTTGCCGATACACTCCTAAAAATAGCTGTGCCATGAGCTCATTGCGTTGTAATCGCTATATTAAATCACCATCAATTCGAATTTTCGAATTAATTATCCGATTTAACGATTACTTAATTAAAATGTAATTGAAAATTGATGTTTTAACTTTTTTTTTACTGGCAACCTTTGGCCTGTGTGGGTATTATGTCATTGCATAAAAGATATAAACTTTTGGTTTTCATGAAGATATAGTTATGCAAAATAGAAAGATATATATCACTTACGTAAATTCTCGAACAAATCAATAAGCTCCACAAATACATTGTATTACAAGCGCTCCTTATCAAATTAATCACTCGAAAATCAGATAAGCTAGAAGGAAATTTATTGCTTTTCCATTAATTATAACTCTACCAGGTTATAAACCATGGGTCTTGAAACTGCAGGTCTCAAGTAAAGTTTTGCTCAATTAATTTGTCACATTACGTAATGTTATTGGCCCAATTCCGCAAGTTATTGGACAAGGAATGTCGCACTAGACAGGTCTCGTTGAGACAATGCCACTCGGAATTTCAATCAGCATTGCATTAACATTGTAATATAGGTTTTAGGCACCGGTCCCACGGATGGCGAGTAACGAGAAGCGAATAGAGCTAGCAAGTAGAAACGGGTGGGCTAGCAACAAGCAGCGAGTGCGCAACGGCAACGAGAGATTACTCGGTATGCGTACGCACAGAGGCCAGCACATCAAACTATCCCAATCTGTCAAATTTCTTTGATAGATTTTCAACATTACCACAAAGGAATAAGGTTCATATTCAATTGGGAACCAGTGAGCGATCAACTCAACTACATAATAACATAAACGCCTGCATTCGACAGAGGTGTACCTATAGTACACCAGAACAGTTATATTTAAGTCCCATGTAATAGAGGGCGAGCTTATTGCCATAAATTGGGCACAAATCCAGACTACTCCGGAGGAATTCCAGATGCAAAAACACATTTACACTGCCCGACCCGAGAATCAAACCTAGGACTTCATACTAAGCAGTAGCGCTTGACACTAGACCGACCTTGCCCGTGACTTTGTCTGCGATCCAGAATAAAAAGTAGCCTATGTCCTTCTCCATGTCATGGTTTACACATGTGCCAAATTTCATCGAAATCCGTTTAGCCGTTTTATCATAAAAGCGTTACAAACAAACTCACTTTCGCATTTATAATGTTAGTTAGGATTAGGATTAATATACTCGTATGTATCTATTTTACTTACACGGAGCCTAATATCTTTTGCACGTTTCTTGAGCGAGAAAATCGTTGATAGGTAGTTAGTTACTACCTCCGTCCTCGTCGACGGTGGGATAGGTGCTTTAGTTGAAGTAGCTGAGCTAGGCAGGCTCAAGTCTTAACTAGGATTTGTATCAGACTGCCCAAGCGTCCGTTTTGACAGCTTGTTTCCGATTGGTATTATGATTTCCCTAAGGCTTAGAATGCTTTATTGGATCTTGATTTGAGTTTAGGCAATACCTCCGGGTAAAGGAATTTTGCTACTGATTCCTTGTAAGAAACTAAGCCTAATTTATTAGAGAACAAGCTAAGCTGCAGTTTTGTTTACCTTAAAATGTAGGTATAAAAACTTTACTAGTTCCATCTTCTGGGGAATTATTGAAGGGTATTTTTATACCTATCAATCATCACGATGTTTTTGCTTGAATCTAGTCTATAATTATTTGATTGCTTTATTGATTTCTAATACTTCGCCGAAACTACTTTTTGATTTACTGTCTTAAGACGCATTTCTAAAGTTCATAGGTCAATTATTAAAATTACTAAAACCAGGTCTTCGTCCATCAAAGAAACTTGAAAATAACACAGTCTTAACTTTCTTCTCACTAATTAACGTGATAACGGCTCCTATAAATAAGCTTAAAACAATGGATCCCACCATACAATCGTAAACACTATACACGAAGGAAACTTCTGTAATTGCCTTCTATTCAATTCCCTCCATATATCACATAGCAGCTCAATGAAATACTGACCTCAAGACACTAAAAGAATCAAACGAACCTCCCATTCATCGACCTTTTAATGGAGAACAAAACGCGATATCATTCATTCATCTCAATCCATTTTATATGAGACATTGCAACACATCGCTAGAACAGACGACATGTCACAATTGTGTCATACAAAGCATTCTTTGAACCACGCCCGTGCCAAATCGCATAATATAAAGGTCTCCGATATCGTAACTCGCATTATAGCTTAAACAGGTTCCATATATCTTAACTTGTCTGACTTAAGCCCCAATTATTCAAGTTTCGACTACAGACTCGTTGAACAAAATGTGTCAATTGCTTCAATTATTGCAGTGGAAAACGGTAAACGTAAGAAGAAATGCAAGAATATAAGAGGAAATGACTCAATTAAAAGTGCGAGTTTTCATTTCTGAAATGTTTCCAGGTTATGCTTAATGCGACCGTTAATGCGTCGCGTTGGTGTATAGGAGGAATTTAATTACTGGGACGGGGAATGGCGGTCATTTCATACATGTTTTAAATGCTGGGGAAAAGAATGTAAAGATATGTTAGAGAAATTTTACGTTAATGATGACAGTTACGTCAAAGCACTCACATAAAGAAAATACGATATGAAAACCGAGAAACATGCAGAAATTATCAAAGCAGAAATTCTTGTAGACTCTAACGTTATATCAGTTACAAAAACTGATTAACCGCATAATCTAAATCAATAATCGCGAAGTCAATTATTTAAATCAGGGCACACTTAATCAAATAGCAATAAACAGTAACTTAGTAACATTTTAAATATAATTTACGCACATTTCACAATAGATGCTCATTAATACCTGCCACATACCGCGTCCCGAAGGCTGGCTTACCCAACAATGGTTAGATTGGCGGCTGATAATTGAACAAGATCGAATTTGCTTTGATTCAATTGATTTATTGCTTGTAATTCAATATAGAATGAAGTCTTAGATGCAGATGCAGGTGGATTCTTGAAGATCTAAAATAAAGTGTGGGTGATGCAGATGGATATTGATAATACCAAACAATAAGTCATAGCAACGAGTGATTAAAAAATCAATGAAGACAATATTTACATTGATGAAATATCTATTTTAAATAAACCAATGATTGATACTGATAAATAATCTAAACCTAAGATAAAAAGTATGGCAAAATCTAGACGCGAACATAACTATGTCACAGCAAGGCATATCACAGCTAAGCCTGAGGCAGGTATGGCAATAAATTATGCTGGGTTCAAAGACCTCAATAATGCAGTAGCAGTGACAAGTTGCTGGCTTATCGCTTACGTGCGCCATTAGTACTCGGTTTCCTTTGGCTGAGTCCGAAATTTACACGATACGGTTGGTGCAGACGGTTTATCATGTAAAATGTTTGAAGTTTTGCGTTTATAAGATCTCCATTTGCGTGGTTTATTTATTCTTCTTCAGCTTGATGCTGTAGACTTTCAAGATTTTGTAAAAAATATCGACGATTAAAATAATGACTTAAGAAAAAGAAACTGCAAATTCGAGAAATATGCTTGGGGACTTAATAATCACTAAAAGCAATCGCATAATTCAGAAGAAGCTCTCACTGAACCCTAGGTGAATGCAAGCTCAATAGACGAGATTCCTATTGAAATAAACAGGTCAAGTCTATTCCACAATCACAATAAGATTCCGTAACCAACAATAGCAATGGCATTACCCGTATGCCTATACTTGCAAGTTGTTATAACGATACTTATCTTGACCAAATATGAGATTCAATGCCAAATGTCCAAATAGTGAAGGTCAGTTGGAATGAAGACATCCTGTTTAGTGAAGCAGTTCTAGATTGTAATTGATTGATGGCTGAAGTTTGGGCATTCGCTTGTAATCATTGTTTAGATTGATCGATCACATCGCCACTGTACTTTGGATTCCTATGCATTTTGGACATCTAATGCATTACAGTATTGCGACTAGGAGAATAAATTAGAACGTTTATTGCGTGTTGACAGTAGATGAAAGAAGCTTTAACGACGAATACATAAAAAGCAAATGTTTTTCAATATGATTGCTTCGTGGATGTTTCGTTAAAAAAAAAACTCTACCAAAATCTTTTTGACTGGCACCATTATCAAAGTATACATAAACTGCAGCTCTCTGATGCTTTGCACCAAAATCCTGACAATAATCATGTTTGGAACATCTTTATTCTACTTTTTAATCTCAAGTTTAAAACACTGATGGTAGCGAAACTTTAAAGAAAAACTTATCTTATATTTATAATATTAAATGAACTTTTCTTTGCAGGGGCAATCAGCAACGCTGGAAAGTATACGGACATCGTTGTCCGCAAAGTTCCCATCGATGCAGACGCCATCGCAGGAGGTGGTCTACGACACGTTAGCCCAACTGATGCAGGAGAGAAAAATATACCAAACGTCACGGGGCTTCTTCATAGTCACGCCCGAGTAAGTTTTATATTGCCAGGATACGAATTTGTAACTAGTTTCCACACAAAGCCGACAGTGGATCGGGAATTTACTGCGAAAGTTCAGTTTATTACAAAATTCATTGCGGTTTTGACAACAGAGTCGGGTTATCTATTGTACGTGCAAATAAAGTAATAAACTTTATTTGCAGGAGAAACTTTGGAATTTAAAATTCTACTTGTTAGATAAAAATATTTGGCCAGACATACTTAAGTATAAGTTTTATATTAGAACAGAAATATTACTGAGCAAAAATATGACTGCAAAAATTGGGTCGAATCGAATTAGACAAAATTGGCAATGAACATTAAATTGTTGGTGTGCTGTTTAAATAATAAACCTTCCGAAAAACTCAATTATCACTTTTATAGCGTCTATGACAGCCTTTTTCATTAAGTCCAGAGAAACGGCGGCATCAATACCTAAAAAAATGAACAGGCCAGATGAACTTGTTTATTCCATCAGCCGTTATGAATACAAAATAAAAGGTTGACGTCAAACAAACAAGTCATTCAACAGTCGTAACCTAAGCCCAAAAGAGAGCAGAACACGGCTTTAATATTTATTAAATCTCAAATAACATGAGTCACATCGCCATTTTAGTATGTCGGTGATCCCAAGCCAAGCGGATATGTTGTACAAAATTGAACGCGCAGTGCGTTCAGAGCACCAATTTTGGCGCCAACTTGACACTGCGTGCATTCAAAATGGCGCTTGGCGGGTCAATTTAGGAGCTAAATAATTACGTGAATAATCTGATCTGTATTCTGATAAATTCAAGGTATTTTGAAATAGATTTTGTATTATTACGTGAAGCCGATAGAAATGCTTTAATTGCCACTGAATATATTGTTAAATAATGGATTTGATATGCTCCTTGTATTTACGATACCGATGATAGATTTAAAAATTTTGAGTCAGTATAGCAAAATATACATGTGTAAAAAAAAACACAGTTAACGTATAATCCAATTGAAATAATCGTGGAACTGTGGCTAATTCAATCAAACGTGAAGAATTAGATTTTGCGGTCTCCATCTTTGTTTCAAATCATCGTACGAATAATGTAGCGTTCATTATTTGTGTTAATGTCTTACTTATTTTAAATGTAGACTTGACCTGGCATCATTACCTCCGTTCGTCCTTCCAATGCCACAAAAAGCAACAATTCTTCCATTCGCTTATTAAGACCACAACGTAGGTGTCATTACATAATGTGTGAGGTCGATACATTATTATTTCACAAAGCTGATTGCTTATTATCTCTGCCATTAATACATTAACTGTAGTGTGTGATTTTTTAAAGAAAACAAGGTTGAGAGCTTTAGATTTTTAGGAACTTAAAGCCTTGGCCTATATTGCAGTATTGCAATATCGCTAATGTCTATACTATAGCCTACTGATTCTTAATTCATTGCCGATGGTTCATTCTCCATACATAGCTTACGTAGTACGTATTGTGAGAAGTTGAAAACGATTACAGAGATGCTCGAACTCTCTACAAAAATGTTTTGTTTTTAATTCTCAATCTAGCAACAAATATTTAAATGTAGATAACCTTTAAAAACTAGATTTTATTATCTAAAAAAACTTATTATGCAAAAACCCAATACTCAGTCATATTTATTTTCTATGTTGAAATAGATATCTATAAAGTGTGAACTTTTACCTAACTTATTACCTACATCTATATAATATATTTAATAACGCCTACTAAAGATTAGAAATCTTGGAAGTGCTAAAAATCACATTGGTTGCGCGATTTTTATTGTCATTGCAAGTTAGAACAATTTGTTTATGTACCGCATAAATCTTGGAAGTCCTGCGTTGGCGCTAAACACCCATAGCTTTACTAAGTGTAGTGCCTAACACTTTACTGAGCATTAGGCACTCAGAAAGACTAATTGCACTAAGCCGCAGAAATGGACGTAATTCTACAATTATTATATTCATCTAAAGTCCCACACGATCTCATAGACGTTGGGCGTTTTAGGCATTTATCATAAGCCGGTGTTGACAGTATATAATATTTATTTTTTTATGGCTAAGGTAGAATATGAGAATTCGTAATGAGTATAAAAAAAAAAATTAAACCCACTAATTGAATAAATCATGTGTCGACATCCAATTGTCAATTGCCAAATTGAAATGACACAGCTGCAAAATGTTTCCGTCAACTGTCAAAACGATACAACAAAAACACCATGATGTTTTAATGAAGGCAAAAACGTTTGCTATGAATTATATGGTGGCAGAATCCGGGTAATGATAACCAAAGAGCTCCTAAAATTAATTTCTTTCTCAAATTAAAATAGAGAGTGTTAAAAAAAATATTAGGTAACATAAATTATTTCCAGCCAATCATTAAAATAAATAGTGTGTCTTACTATTGGGTTTAAATAATGGCAAATTGCTAAGAAAAAACTATAAGTTACTAGTGAAGTTTATAAAATGGTACAAGGATTGACAAAAAGACAAATTGGTTTACGAATAATTTAAGTGTCATTGGGAAACCGTTGAAAATTACAAAATAATAATAATAATAATATAATAATAATAATAATACATTTATTTCAGACCATAAGTCCATAAACAACACCCAATACAATTTTATACACAAAAAACATACATAAATACATGAACACACATAACTACACTAAAAATACACTAAAACAATTTACTTAAAATATTGGAATGACGCACGATGAGTGGTCATCCATTGCCACATCAATGGACTGTCTGTCCTGTCGGCTAGTGTAGCCACCAAGCTGTTGGAGCTGTCGCGCACTCGCCGCATCAGGGATGCTATCCGAGTCCGCATCAGTGCGTAAAAATCTGGCACGCCATTTTCCGCGAACATCCCCGATGCACTGCAAAAGCGCGGCAGCCCCAACATAACTCTAAAGGCGTTATTGTACTGGACTCGCAGAGCATTGTACGAGCTTTTTGTATAGCTGACCCATAGGGCACACGTGTACATAGATTGGCAATACGCTCTAAAGAGTGTAATTTTCACCTCCCTAGTACAACGTGCAAACCTACGAGCCAGCATGTTACATCGAACTGCCAATGCTCTGCGTTCCCTCTCTATGTCCACATCGTCGGACAGACTATCGGTGACCCAATGCCCCAGGTACTTGAACTTCGTGACCCTGGAAAGCTGAGTGCCCCCCAAGGTGACTGGTGGGACAGTATCATAATATTTGTTACCCGCTTTGAAAACCAGTAACTCGCTCTTGGTCGCATTGTACCTGAGGCCGTGAGCCACCGCATAGTCCTCACAGATGCGAAGAAGCCTCCTAAGTGCACTGATCGATGGGCTCAGCAATACCATATCATCCGCGTAGCTGATGTTATTGAAGCAGTGCCCGTTAATGGAGCACCCGATATTGGTATTGCTGAGCTCACAGACCAGCTCGTCTACATACAGGTTGAATAGCTTGGGTGAGCTGATTCCCCCCTGCCTCACACCGCACTCCAACCCGTATGCATCCGACAGGACACCCGCCCACCTAACATAATTGTATTGGTTTTTATACCAATACTTTAGCATCCCAATGATATCGCTTGGGAGGTTCTTAACATTTGACAATTTCCTCCATAGGCAGTCATAAGATACGAGGTCGAAGGCCCTGGAGAGGTCCAGAAAACATGCATACACAGGTGTTTTCCTACTTGCATAGTATTGAACAGTCTGTTTGAGGCATAGTATAGCTGTTTCCGTGGATAAACGTGGCCTAAACCCAAACTGGGCGTCGTTGAGTGTTAAGTGTTTATCCAGCTGCTGATCAATCAGACTGTCCAACACCTTTGCAATTATGGTAGCCAGGGATATAGGCCTGTAGTTGCTCTTGTCACTCGCATCTCCAGTCTTATTTTTAACAATGGGCACAACAATAGTTTTAAGTAAATCAGCTGGAAGATACGAGTGACTCAGACACAAGCTAAAAAACATTGCTAGCACTCGCGGTAAGTGCTTACCAGCATATAGTAAATGCTCTATACTTAGGCTGTCATGACCCGGCGACTTGCCTCTCTTTAAGTTGCGTATGACAGTAGCTACCTCCCTGGCCGTAAACCTAATAGGCATGTCTTCGGACCCCCCCACCACCTCCGGCCCGCCAGACGACGTACCTAGGGGAGCCCCAACCTTAAAGGCTCTGCTGAAAAGGTTGGCGATATCATTAGGATCACTAAGGCCCTCAACACTCACAGGGAGACCCGACCTGGGATTCAACCTGTTCGTGGCTTTCCAAAAACTACCAAAATTCTTCGCGTCATGATGACTTGCAATGATGTTCATTTAAAAAAAATTTTCAAAATAAAATAAACGGTCATGCTAAAAGATATAGACGACATCCCAAATTATTTCCTGTTATATATTCTAGTTTAACTATTATTAAAACAACGAGTTTAATGTACATTTTGATCTTTGTCTCCATCTATCATGAGCATCGTAGCTCTTGAATTATTTTCAATATTACAATCAGGACTATAATTCCCAAGTCTGTTGAAGCATATTCTTAATGCGAGTCTTTCATCGATGGCATTCCGACATACTATCCATCTAAACAGGGATCTTATCTAAAACTAGTTGCGCATGCGTTCGACATCAACTAGTTCTTGTTATCAAAATGAGGCCAAACTTGTACATATCTTGAATAACTTAAACCAGATCCTGGCTTCGTTTATAGCAAAAAGTCTAAAGCTCACTTCGGTTTAATTAGATTCATTTACATTCTCATGTCTTTGCTGTTTCTCTTGGAGATCTTTTAGAATTAATTCATCGTTTATAGAAGCAATCTTGTCTTTATCATTTAATGTTTCTTAAATGTCTATCTGTATCGTATTATTTATGTAATTTGTTACCTACTATACCTCCATCATCATGTCTATTGATTGCCCTTCCCATTGAATCTAGGCCTCTATCGATTGCCACAATAGTTCTGGGTCACTCCTATTCAAAGCCACTTAGATTGCTATTTGGAAGCATTTTGCCATTTAAGGGTATTCTTGTTTAACAGTAGTATTCTTGATAAACTGACCAACATTTTGTTTGAAAATAACGGGAACAGTGTTTAGTGAGTTTCCATGTTTTTTCTAAAGTGATAATTCTTGTTCTTTGGATTAACTTTGACATTTTTCTTGACCAAACTTACTATCCAACAAAAAAGTAATATAGAGTTTTAGCATCATTTAATATCTCTTCCTATTCACAAAGATAACTATGTATTTCCACTGTGGTAGTTACAGCATGGAACATTGCGTATTACAAAGGCGCACCTTCAATGCACAATTAATTTGTAATCTCAAATCACGAACCATTTCTTCCAGACGCCGTCGATCCCGATCGAGATCTTCATCCCGCCACCACGCGAACAGCATCGAGGATGACTGCCCGTCCCCTCGGACTATCCTCATGTCAGACCAGGAGGCGTTGCACCAACTGTATGGGGAGATCACGACCCTCAGAGATGGCGCGGTGACGCACCAGTGCGTGCAGACCAACCTGGCTGATGTTATTTGTGGTGGTAAGTGGAAATTTGAATATTTGGAATTTGTAAAAAAAAATATTTATATTTTATCGAAATGTGTCTTTTGATAATTGCTGTATTAACAGTTTATGAAACTATCCCTTCATGATAGACATTTAATCATGTTCAAACCTTAGTTATCCTTGAATTAATTAGAGACTTAGCCCGAGCAGACAGTCGGATTAGACCAACATTAATCCAATTTGTTACTTATATGCACGCTTAACCATTCCACTAGAGCCATATTACGCCACGATACCCGTTTTGTTGAACAACATGTCAATTAATCACGTACACATTTCATGACTATGTTCCCAGAAAATTGCTACATTTGCCAACTTATGCACATAACATTTTAGTTTCATGAAGTTTATACTGTGTAGTTATATACTTAGTTCAATAAACCCATATAGGTTAGTAAGGTCAAACGAATAAGTTTCCACGAAATGACTGCCTTGTAAATCCCAGGCAAAGACTTACGTGGGTTTAAAGGCTAAATTCGCGTAATGAATGCTGAAAAACAAAGCATGGTGAAATGTGGGGCAGCCTGCAATGCCCTGATTCTACACTGCATTGCTAGTCTGTTACTATGAAATTTCGCGTTGATTTTACATTCCCTCTGGTATGCGGTATATTGCATCGGAAATGCAGTAACTAGTTCCGACATCGAAACAGTCTGATGCAAATTTGGTTTTGCATTTTTAGAACAATTTCTTGGACTCATGTTTGTAAAAGTTATCAGAAATGTTAAGAGTTTATATAGTCATGTGTTGTGCCAAGTGTGTTGCCGCTTTTATATTTTGTAGGATTCTTAAAACTGCAGAAATTGACTATTCTTTTTGCCCTCCGTTAGGTAAAACGTAGTTAATTTATTAATCTTTGCTCACATTCCATATTGAAATAAAATATTCAAATAAAAAATTTATTCCGGAGCCGACTATTCTTGGTTTCAAAGGTACGCTGGAATGAGCTATTAAGCGCTTAGAACTGAAAATAGCTGAATAGTCGCATTAAGTGACTTTAATGCATTCACGGCCGCTACAGAAAAGATCCACTTTTTTATGAAACGATATTGAGGCGATGTGAATAATATTGTATTTACGGACTAATGGATTACATTGAATAGGAAATAAGGAAATCCTGCAAATAAATCAACAAGACTAACTAAGACCTGATTTACAAAATCGTGATGCACTTTGTTTTAGTTTGCTAAAAACTTTAAATTAATTTAATTTTAATTCTACTTTTTAGTATTCTAACAATTACTATTCCGCACTCTTTTTGCATATTTCGGGTAATCTCTAAGGTCACAGCGGTCACACGATAGTTCGTGAGCTCGCCAATTTGTTTTAGGCATAACAGTAAAATATGAATACGTCCGATTGTCTGTCACGGACCAAATTTTATTACAGTAACATTTCCATTGTTTGAAATACAGTTCCCAAAGAAATGCTGACCGATTGGTCATGATCGATTGATCGTAATCGATTACAATATTATTTGAATGATAAATCGAATCAATGTTAATAAAGCCGTTTTTTGAATATTCACACGTTTTTTTTGTGAATGTGGATTCGTTTTTATTTGGAGTGTATTTCAATGCGTAAACGATTTCAAGCTGACTTGCTTATGTTGTTGAGATAATTAAATGGGTACAAAAAAGAATTAGAGAGGTGCTTCATTCATTGCGAAACGGTTTTGCTAATAGAGGTCGCGAATTTAAGATTAATTTGACATTTTTGACACTTGTCCTGAATGTTTTACTATACGAAAATACTAAACATGTTCTACATTATCATAAGAACCTTTGTGTACAACAAAACTACTACGTTTCAATGTCGTGAGCAGTGCAACGTGAACTAGTATTACTTAGAGCTCGCATGTGAGTAATGAGAACAGTGGAAAGTCAAATCCGCAAAGGCACAGGAAACCGCTTGTATCAATTCACTTTGTTTTAAGGGCACTTCAGATAACTGTTGCTATCAGTGATATTGTATCATCTATATCTATACTAATAATAAACCTGAAGAGTTTGTTTTTTGAAAAATTCTATTCTTGAGGAAGGCTATAGGCTGTTTATCATCACGCTGCGACCTGTTGGAGTCGAGCAAAATGGAAAAAAAGTCAGAAAGAATGCCAAGCGAGAACGAAGTAATAGCCCGGACAGGCGATGCGATGCGCCGGGGTGGGTCGGGGGAGCAAGAAATTTCACGAGGACGAAGTCGCGGGCTGAAGCTAGAGTTATATAGAAGTTCGTTTAGTAGAAATTTTTGGTGAATTTTAATTCTCGAAATTGCCTTGAAATTTTCAACTTTGCATTTATTTACTTCATTTAAATCTTCTACTTTTTCCTATTTATTGTGAGATATTCTTATAATAACAATATCTATAGCTACAGCGATGTCTGAAGCAACCTTAGCTAAATGAACTGTCAACAGAAACACACTTTTATTTTAAGCACGTAAGCTTCCATTTCGAATGCTCTAAAGCCAACTATATAAAGTCGGATAAGGCGAAGGTCAGTAAAAAGTCCAGTAAATCGATACAAGTAGTATCTTCCGAGGAAGATGGCTGATCGATTAGTTTTTAACCTTTCTTCATTAGAACTAATGAGTATTCCAAATGACGAGGAAGTGGAAGAAAACGTATAGGATGGGAATACTGTGAATGGTAACCAGATATTTACTTGTCCGTATACAAGTTTTTGGAATTGAGTGTGGGAAGTATGTTAGTATGCGTTAATACTAAGTGCTTTAGTGACGGATGTCATCATTAGTGTTCTAACTGTTATGTTCCTAAAACTGTACAAATATTCTTTAAGTAAAATAACTTAAAGTTTGTGTGCCATGGGAACGACGTATTTACTTTTTGGTTCTCGTCGTGTGCCAAATGTTGAGCAGGTGCCAATGTTATTATTAGACTTAAGAAATGCAATATTATAATCGCTTCATAAAAACAATCTGGGAAATTAACAAACTAAAATATGGCGTCGAAAAATTCATCCGCATCGCTGTCGACTGATAAGGAATCCAAGAGACTGACTGCATTGTCACGTTATATAGCAATGCTTAGCCTGTGGCCAAGGTAAAAGCCAGCCCTTGGGTCACGGGAAGTGTCCACCAGCCGGTTTGCAGATTTCGTAAAACAAACCATGAGCACTCGGACCCCACGGGCCGAGGGTTTCAACCCCAAACGGCCCGAAAATATAATTACTGATAAGGTTATTATACTTCCGCCGCTTGAGGCCGCCGTCCCGAATAAAACAAGAATCGAAAAAATAATCTATATTATAAGCCTCGACTTGAGAACCTCCTCCTTTTTTTCGTCGGTTAAAACGCGACTGACGTATCTCTATGAATCTCACAGACCGGTATCATTAGAGAAGCTTCAATATCGATCCACTAAGGAAAGCGAGATCGCACTGGCTGCTAATGATCAGTCATTACTGTCAAATTAAACGTGTCAGTCCATGGAAAGTGTCATCCGAGACGTTTTTCTCGTAAAATGAATACTTTCCACGCGCCCGCGCTGGCAGGAAAAGCTTTAGCTTAGGCTAGGAGATCGTTACCTGCATCTTTAATAATCACTTTTAGTACTTGAATTTACGACTTACATTTGAATGATTAAGGATGCTGGGCCATGAACAAGATGGAAGAAATAGATTACATGCGGTGAAGATGAGCATGTTGAGATGGATGTGTGGAGATACGAAAATGGATAAAATATGAAATGAGTATTTAGGGGGAAGTTTGAAAGTGGCGCCAGTGACAGAAAAATTGAAAGGAAATCGTTTGGCTTGGTATGGGCATGTGATGAGGAGAGAGGAAACGCATGAGACTAAAAGAGTGATGGAGAGGGAGAGAAAGGCCAAAGAAAAGATGGATGAATTGTGTCAGGAATGATATGAAAGAGAAGGGAGTGAATGATAGCGTGACAGTTGACAGGGGAGAATGGAAGAAGAAATCGTGTTGTGTAACATGGAACAAGGGCAGAAAAATTATGATTTGAAAGATTGAGAAGATTTGAAAGCCTTATTTGGAACTAGCGACCCGCCTTGCTTCGTTCGCTGCGGATACAATGGCGACAGTCAAACATTGAGATTTCTGTGCTATAACGAATACAAATATTACAGACACAAAAAGCGACTTTAATTTATAATTTATATGTATTTAAAGATAACAAAAGAAGTTTTAAAAGTTTTCAGATGACATTCCATATAATTATACCTACTCGGACATCTTCATTTTTAACATCCCGTGGAAGCATAAAAGTCGCGATAACGGTGCGGCGGAAGATCCATGCTCAACAGCAAAGAATTTACGTTTAATGTGGGACGAGTATGTTAACAATCTAAGACTAAGCCGACGACGTTCACACGGACGTAAAAATATCGCGGTGCGATTTTATCGCGCATTGAATTTTCAACTCTCGATGTTGAGCCGAGCTTCGAGAATCCAACCTAACAACAACAGAGTGCATTCTAGCGCGTCGAAAAAACACACTGTTGGATTTTAAACTCTCGGCGCTAAGTAGAGCGTTGAAAACTCAGTGCGCGAAAAAAAAATCGCCGCGATATTTTTACGTCCGTGCGAACGTCGGCTAATAGTATCCTTTACAAATCAAATAATAACCTGACCGTTACTGAGCACCAATCATAAAACCAAAGTCTGGGTTGTTAACATTTTATAAGATCCGAAACTCATTCAAGTTTTTAATACCAAGGTTGAGTTGGGCATTTGTTTATGACTCAACCTGCATAAAGGCCAAATGTAACGAAAAATATAAATTTTAATGGGGTGAAAATTAAACTACCATGACGCCTGCATTTGTAGAAAGGTTAAGTAGAGGTGTAAGGTCGCATACCTTTAGTTGGTCAATAGCGATATCAGATCCCATGAAAAAGAAGTCGAGACTGCTGCGATAAAAGAATATTGCGTGTAAAATACTTCGAATGGCATTTCAAAGGACTGATCTCATCAAGGTGTGTTGTTCAACGGTTGCCATAAGTTAAAGACCCTGAGACATTACTCAAGGTCGATCTATCAGGTTTTTTACCTTAGTTAAAGGACATTATAAAATGTACCTTGTCAAAACTATCAAGTATAATAAATCAGTCGTGTAAAACTTTGAACATTGAATTAATAACTAATAGATCAACGATAGATACTTAAATAGACACGATATACCTTGCTTCAAAAAAATAAAAGAATCTTTATGTACGCAAATAGTCAGAACTTTTATTTACATAGGTACATAAACTCACGGTTTCTTCTCATGGGGGCAGAAACTACAGAACGTCACCAGCTGCGATCCTTACATACTCCTTTTGCGTCGTTTTCGTTGATTCATCTGGTTATACACGCACGCCGGTTGCGGGTACGACGCATCTGACTTTCCTGAAGAACATCACCAATATGTTCACTATATTATGAACTTTTTTTCTGTAAAATTAGCAATTCGATTAATTATTTTAATACACCAACCTGACGATAATCCTTCCATATTCTAAGGGCATGTCTTCCCTACCATTACCGCGCCCCTCGGTCTACTCCTTGATATGCAATGGTCTCTGTTGGCCCATGAAACACGAGGCAACAGGGGCTAGTGTGAATCTTTGGCTTCATTCGAGATAGAATCTGGTCAAACCACGCTGGACTCGGTGCATTTCATTCATTCATTCATTCGTTATCATATTTAGCTGCTCTATTTACACTAGAAACAGACACCACCATAAATCAAGTACTTGTGAAACTACAACATGATGATGAATTCCAATATGACTATCTCCCGGCCTAATGGCTACCGGTTCTCTAGTAGTTCAGAGTAAGTGTAGACTCTGCTCTACTTCACTTTAATCATAGTATTCCTTTCTGATGAGGTGTTAATTCACTTTCCTATTTATTATAACAATAAATGGAGTTTTATCTAGCGAAGTAATGATCGAGTTATATGTTTGGTGAAACTGAACTCAAAAAAGTACTTTACCTGTATTCCTCGATAGGTAAGCAAAGGTGTACATATTTCGCCAGTTATTTTTAAGTCAGTCAGTCAGTTTGTATAAAGGGTGAGTCAAGTTCACACGCCAGGCTGCTACTGAGAAATTCCAGATGGAAAAATCTAATAACACTTTGCCCGGGAATCGAACCCAGGATCTCATTCTCAGCAGTAGAATGTACACTCAGCAGCAGGTCACGTTACTACAAACTGTCAAATTTTCTCATTTGATTTTGAACATTTACTTCAACATTATAAGGTTTAAAACAATTTGGAAATATTTGACTGTTTGCTATAACCTGATTTGCTGTTGTCTTTGGTGTCTGTAGTGTGATTGTTCAATCCTTTGCATCGTTAAAACTAGACAAGATATGACTAATTTAATCTATAACAAATACCTAATCTTGCCTCATTATGAAGTTAAAAAAATATCAACCAGCAGTCAGTTGATTTCACCAAAAATCTACCGTCCGTAGGCACTTACCAATGGTATCAAAATCTATACTAATATTATAACAAGGTAAAAGTTTGTATGTAGGGGGGTAATCTTCGGAACTACTGAACCGATTCCGAAAATTCTTTCACTGATAGGAAGCTACAGTATTTCCGAGTGTCATAGGATATACATATTTTTCACGCGCACGAAGTCACGGGCAGAAGCTAGTATAATATACAAATGGGAAACTATGTTGTATGAACGTAATTTTTCACTAATATACTCGTAATAACAGCTTAGAATATTCTTCCAGCTTTGATTATTTCCAACACTAACCTACCCCATTACAATAAAAACAAGGCACATTACATAAAACTGCACATAAAAAGTAAACTTGTATCAATCTGCCTAGCCTTTTCCCAACTATGTTGGGGTCGGCTTCCAGTCTAACCGGATGCAGCTGAATACCATTATTTTACATGGAGCGACTGCCTATCTGACCTCCACAACCCATTAACTGGGTAATACGATACCCCTTGGTAAGACTGATTGTCAGACTTTCGGGCTTCTGACTACCCGTAACGACTGTCAAAGATCCACGAATGACAGCCGGGACCAACGGCTTAACGTGCTTTCCGAGGCACGGAGGAGTCTCGGTATGTAAAGATGGTCACCCATCCACGGACCAACCCCGGCAAGCGTAGCTTAACCTGATGGATCGACCCGTGCGGCTGTTATTACTTAGCCACGAGCTCCTCATAAAAAGTAAACTTGTAAACAGGAAAATTAACCATATTAAAAGTGAATTTATACACAGCTATCTTAAAGGCAGTTGATAGTATCTCTTTACGGTAAACGATAATGATAGGTTTGCTCAGATCGTGATCAGATAGGGGGCAACCATTCCCTATCTTAATTATTCGTATCAATCTGTACAAGCAATGTTTTTCTACATTTATCAGAGAATTTATTAATGAAGCTTATTTGAAAGTGTGGAAAACTTGAGAGATGTAATTGGTTGGTTGTATAAACGGTTCTCCTTTATTATGAAAGTAGGTGCTTACTATATCATCCTGTCCTCATCTCAATTTGTTCGGAGTCAGCACACTGCTTACGTCTTTTTTTCAAAAATCTCTATCAGCGGTTAGAACAGTTTTGAGTTCCTTCCCTGTCACATCATCTTTTCTTTACACTATATATATTATATAGCCACATTGTATTTGGTTTGCATTTTTTCTTATTACCATCCAAATTCATACTCAATGCTTTCTTTTAACACGCTGCTCATTCCTCCGCATCAAAATTAGGTTACCTTAGTTGTGTCATCGGCATCCACCTGCCTTCATCTCAATTCACTTGGTAACTACGTAGCATTTCTTCTTGCGTTTGCCACAAAGCTCTACCATCAGCCGTCATCTCAGTATGCACTCCATCTCTTGCCATTTCATCTTTTACACAAAATCCAATCTACCTTTTTTTTTTGGTCTTTCTCTATTAATTTAGCTGAAACTAGGTATTAATACAAAAATGTTATTATTCATGTCTGACATTATTGGAAGTGATAGACTAATAGGTAAGTGGTACTTTAATTTAGATGCTAGTACAATCAGCGTATAAAAACCTTGCCTATGCTTAGAACCTTGTCATATATACGAAGTTATTTGTGTCGTCAAAAATGCACAAGTGATAAAGACATCTACATCAATTGTCAATAGAGAATTTTAATGTATTATTATAGTACAAAGTGATTAATGTTTTTGTAGGGTTTGTACATGCTTGATAGTGTTATGTACTATACTACCTACTACTAATAAGTAAAATATCGATACTTTATTCGATACTATATTATCCTAGGCTAGTAAAATGTCACCGGAGGTCCCAATTTCTCACTTAAGGACGCTGTTACAAATGGTTAGTCAAATCACTACTTCTTTACACAAAAGCATGTTTATTAAATAAAATGCTTTACATTTTTAAAATGTTTTTTGGCCAAATTGTTGATAGATGTGCATGGTACGATTCTGAACTACAAATATAATTTTAGATAGGTACAGATTCTCAATAAATGTACCGGACTGAACATTTTTACTTCGGTACATTTATTGAGAAACTGCACCTATCTAAAATTATATTTATAGTTCAGAATCGTACCATGCACATCTATCAACAATTTGGCCAAAAAACATTTTAAGAATGCAAAGCATTTCATTTAATAAACATAATTTTGTGTAAAAAGTAATGATTTGACTACCCATTTGTAACAGCGTCCTTAAGCTAAGGCTTATATTAATCGTTAAGCTTAACGAACCATGCAATTAATATCCAATATGGTCGCCGCAGCATAAATATACAATACAGTGTCGTTTTGCATCCTCGTCAAATTTAAGAATGTGGTATAAACAATGAAACCGAACAACTTTTGCCATGGCACCAACATCGTAATCGCGAAAAAATAATCAGCCGCCCATACATTTGCGTCGAGTAGGTATTGAAGTTTTCTATGGGACAGTTGAAAATTTTTTCGCGATTACGATGTTGCTCCCATGGAGAAAGTAGTTCGGTTTGATGTTCTGTATCACACCCTGAAATTTGACGAGGATGCCAAACGACACGTTGTAGCATGACTAAGGTACTTAAAACGGCTGAGTTGCGATATTGTAGTGTTAAGTAAGTGTAGTTAAAGTTCATTTTAATGACTTGCCTAACATAGACCTAATTAAAAGTAAGTTATACAGATATGACGTAATAACTGCTACAATGACACACTGGCGCATATGACAACACTCAACTCATTTTGCGACCGCTTGCCTACAAATTTGAATTAATATTTCAATCATCAATCTACCTAGCCTTCTCCCAACTATGTTGGAGTCGGCTTCCAGACTAACCGGAACCGGAACCAGCTGAATACCAGTATTTTATATGGAGCGACTCCCTATCTGACCTCCACGACCCAGCAACTGGGTAATACCATACCCCTTGGTAAGACTGTTTGTCAGACTTTCGGGCTTCTGACGACCCGTAACGACTGTCAAAGATCCACGAATGACAGCCGGGACCAACGGCTTAACGTGCTTGCCGTGGCACGGAGGAGTATCAGTATGTAAAGATGGTCACCCATCCACGGACCAACCCCGGCAAGCGTAGCTTAACCTGATGGATCGACCCGTGCGGCTGTTATTACTTAGCCACGAGCTCCTCCATGAATAGTTCAATCATTAAAGTATTTTACAAAACAAATTAATATTCATAACAATAGAGGAAGTTTATTCCGGACGATTTATCGATAAAATTATATCAATTTGTGGTTAAACGAATCGATTTATCGTCGTTATGTACGGTGAAGTCTTTTTTATTGGACGCGGCGGCGTACCGCAATCTTCTTCTGCCTGTATGCTATGTTACTTTGAAAGCAGTTAAGTAATTAGGGTAGACACGTTGAAGAACTTGGCTGGTTTATATTAATTGGAATTGAAGTGACTTGAAAAAGTAAACACCCAATAAGATGGAAGTCATGAGTTGATAGGTTAATTCCAGACAAACGTACTGTCAACTGCATCATCACATACAGCATCAGATGAGATGGTGGTTAAATGAAAGCTTAGATCCAATTGACAGAAGTATGCAAGGCTACGTCAGAGAAGACAGCATTAGCTAATAAGTTCTTTTTATAGATCCCAAATACCCGGCAGTATCATCAATGTAGTGTGTCGTAACTCTTTTGTTTTCTTGGTGAAATCTCTCTCCGTTAGCCCACCAAGCTAAAACCAAGCGTTACTCCATCTTCCTCCTTGAGCCTTACTCCAGGAGGAAGATGGAGTAACCCAACTTGGACCCAAGATAGCTTACGCATTTGTCTGCAACCTCAGGCTTCATGTGCACGACGTCGGAGCCGCACCGGCGCTGGATCTTTATGTACTTATACGAATGAATATGGCCCATGCGCTTCACCGCCGCCGCACCGAAGCCGCGTGAACACCGCATTGATACTGACTTAAATAATAAAACAACGAGCATGCGGTCCGGCGCACGGTGGGCTGAAAAACGGCTTTCATAGACTTAGGCATTTTATTTTGCAAGTGCCAGTTTTTGTGCTGGATATCACTTCTATTTGTTATAACAATATACAAAAATGACACCAGAATTGATTCTGCACAAAAACGAAGGAATTATAATTTTTTTACGAAAATTTTGTATGGAGCTAGTATGAAAAATCGAAATATCTCTGAAACGGCAGCGATAACCGTAATATCCTTATAGGAGGTTTTAGTACTAATTATTTATGATTTTTTGACATACGTTACATAATGGTTGTAGATGCCTTTTTTTTTAAAAAAAATCGTCAAAATATTTTTATTTATTTTTACATATTTAAACGTTCCTTTTAGTGTTTAAGTTGAAGAATTCAGAGCTTTAACAACTCTTATCATAAAATAGCATCACCCCTATAGACCTGAAAGACTAGACAGAGGTGTGTAGTGTCTTGTTGATCTTGTAAGATTTCCAACAATACCAAATAGTTGAATATCAGTGTCAAAGTGCCCGTGCTGTCGCTTCTTTTAGAAAGATAGGGGAATGAAATTGTTAATTGATCATACCCTAAAAGTATGATTACAACATAACCGGACACATAATAATATCGACACAAAAGGAATTTTAAAACCTTGCATACGTTCAAAATACAAAATAACATATTGTGTAGTCATCTAATGAGTCTGATGACAAGTAATTAAGTAATTAGAATGATGGTTGTAGTCTTCTGATTCTAATGAGCCTATTAAGTGATTAAATGATTTGAAATATCTCGCAACAATACCAACTAAGAACTGCATTCACCTTTTTTTTTAGTGAGCTAATGTGATTTGCTAATGTTGATTAGGTCTACTATGAGTTCTACGAAATTTTTACTACGAAATTAGATATTATTTTTGTTACTTCTGTTTTATTTAAATTACCTATCAATAAAAAGTTAATATACAGTCTTTTTTTTTCACATATTCTTAATATTTGGGGAAAAAGCATGCTTCCTAACGATGTTCTTAACTTTGACACAGTTCATGGATCGTTTTGAACAGTTTCATATGTTAAAATAAATAATGTTAGTACTATAATCCCCTATAAGGATATTATTATTATTATGTGTCCGGTTATGTTGTAATCATACTTTTAGGGTATGATCAATTAACAATTTCATTCCCCTATCTTTCAAAAAGAAGCGACAGCATGGGCACTTTGACACTGATATTCAACTATTTGGTATTGTTGGAAATCTTACAAGATCAACAAGACACTACACACCTCTGTCTAGTCCTTCAGGTCTATAGGGGTGATGCTATTTTATGATAAGAGTTGTTAAAGCTCTGAATTCTTCAACTTAAACACTAAAAGGAACGTTTAAATATGTAAAAATAAATAAAAATATTTTGACGATTTTTAAAAAAAAAAAGGCATCTACAACCATTATGTAACGTATGTCAAAAAATCATAAATAATTAGTACTATAACCCCCTATAAGGATATTACGGTTATCGCTGCCGTTTTAGAGATATTTCGATTTTTCATACTAGCTCCATACAAAATTTTCGTAAAAAAATTATAATTCCTTCGTTTTTGTGCAGAATCAATTCTGGTGTCATTTTTGTATATTGTTATAACTAATAGAAGTGATATCCGGCAAAAAAACTCGCACTTGCAAAATAAAATGCCTAAGTCTATGAAAGCCGTTTTTCAGCCCACCGTGCGGCGCCGGTGCGGCTCCGGCGTCGTGTACATGAAGCCTTAGCACCTTGCTTCATCACTCTTTACATAACCATTGACCATCACAATTAATCAAAAATCTTACTTAATCTTACCCCACAATATAATCTTAATCCACGCCTACTTGCAAAAACTGATCTCATTTATGTAGGGTACAATTCACTTACGCCAAAGTTGTTGCCATCTAGGCTAATCATATTCAGGTTCGGGCGCATAGATTACGTCACGTAATCGTCGCGTGATCGGAACGATTCCGCACGAATGTACAGTGGGCTTATACCAGTAGCCTAGTTCGTAGATTTTGTGAGGCACGAGAAAATTGTGAGTTATTATTGTAATTTGTGAATGGAATACAGACACAGACGGACAGCCAGACAGTTTACAGTCTTTGAACCCCCCCCCCCCCCCCCCCCACCACCCCGCCCACCCCTTTTGTAAAAACAGAATTTGCAAATATTCAGTTCTTTAAACGCTCGTCTTTCTTATATAATAAAATAAATAAACAAATAGACATACATACTAAACCGTTTATAGAATGCAAATCATTGCTGACTAAGTGGTTAAATAAGTTACGCTATGATGAAGTAGAGAATAATAATAATAATAATAATAATAAAGTTTATTTAACCAAAAATAGTTACAGAAATGTACACAAGTAGATATAACTAGTGGGTAGACTTATGCTAGACATTACAGTGTGTTGCAAAAATTTCTGAACATAATTATAGTAACCCTGCCTCTTAAACTAGGCTAACCTGTATTTTAAGAGACAGTCAATCTTTTAGTAAATATAAGGTAAAACCGATTCCGTATAAAATAACCACACACATACATGCACACACACTCACACACATACACATACACACACTTACACACACACGCACGCTTAAATACACACACACATTTACCAACAGACTAATAGTAGTAAACTAGAATAAGTTTAGTAATTCATAACCCTTTGTTTCGTTGCATGTTTACACTTCTTGCACGATATAAAAGAGCGGCGCCTCCTGGCACAGGCATTTATATGCTTAAAAGGAGACGCCACCAACTGTATACTGTACAAGGTGTAATAAGGAAATAAAACATTTTTGATTTTTTTTTTTTTTGATTTTTTGAACATATCTGGCAAAATGTGGGTGTACTATTGTACCTATATCTACGTCTGCCTCTCTCTCTCTCTCTCGTCTTCGGGTACAACAGGCGTGTGGTTATGTGTTTGAATACAGTTTATATAAGACCGAATCCAGTAGAGAACATTTATATCTGAAAAGGCTTCTGGATAACCTCAATAAATTTCTTTACGTTTTGTCTTTATCCAATTCTTTACGTCTTTCCTGGAGCTAGACCACCACCTCTTAAAGCAGTATTATTTTAATCTTACATGAGTGTGGGAAAGAGATGGAGCTAGACGTCCTGTATAGCTCCATCTCTTTCTCACACTGAAGTAACATTAAAATAATACTGCTTTAAGAAGTGGTGGTTGGCCCCCTGATCATTCATAGGTTCTCCACTCCAATTCTTTACGTCTTTCCTAATCATTCAAAGGTGGCTATTTATAATGCTAATGCTTTGGTTTACTTTCAAGATTTCCAATAGGTAGGATCTATTTAGTATATTCAAATATTCTATTTATTAAAATCAGGACATATTTTTGCATCACAAATTAACCCTATTTTACTGCTTGCATTTATCTTCCTGAAATCAAATACTCATTTTCCTATCTCCCACGAAAACCAAGCATACAAGTGCATTATTAAAATTGTGATCTATATAAATAAAAAGAGAAGTCCTGACTGACTGATTGATTGACTGACTCATCAACGCCCAGCCCAAACCCTTGGACCTAGAAGGCTGAAATTTTGCAAAGAGGCTCCCTTTATAATGTAGACAAGGAATAAGGAAGGAATTCCCGGTAGCATGTTCCCGTGGGATATTTTCCGACATTCACGCGGGCGAAGCCGCAGGCAAAAGCTAGTGTCTAATTATAATTTACTAATTTAGCTCGTTCAAAGTTAACGGCTAAGCTACTCCAATTAAAATAGGTAGTTTGATTACACGCACAAAATTTTAATGGCAGACATTAAATCCATAACAGAGTCGGCTATGAAATTGTAAATTACTAGTTCCTTATTAACGTTTACATGTCCCACTAAATTATATTCAAAGCAACTAATTATTTTGCAAACTGAAATAGTCCAAGAGATTCTTGCAGCTACTAGCTAAATGATAATAGGTCTTTACCTATGAAATTGCCGTTTTGTATGAAAAAATTTAAACGAATTTTTTTCATGCATTTTTTATTTGTATTAATCGAAGTAATCACCCATGCAATCAATGCATCTTTGCCAACGCAGTGGCAGTTTATTGATGCCCTTCTTAAAGAAATCAGCTGGACGGGAGGCAACAAATTCTTCAAAGGCATTTTGTACTGCCTCTCGGGTATTGAATTTTTTTCCCGCCAAGAAGTTATCCAAATTCTGGAAAAAGTCTGTAGGCGCAAGGTCTGGTGAATAGGGCGGATGACGGAGAGCTTCCAACCCCAGTTCTTGCAACTTGGAGACCGTCTGCTGTGCAGTATGAGGTCGCGCGTTGTCGTGCAGGAGCAGCGGAGACGAGCGATTGACCAATGCTGGTTGGAGATGTGCCAGCTTCTCCATCATTGTGTTCAGTTCTTCACAGTACACATCTGAAGTAATGCTCACCCCGTTTGGTAAGAAGCTGTGATGAATCACACCGGCGCTAGACCACCAAACAGTGACCATCACTTTTCTAGGGGTAAGTTTTCGTTTAGGGCATTGTTTAGGTGCTGAACCAGGATCCAACCAACTTGATGAGCGCTTGCGGTTATCAAACAGAATCCATTTTTCATCGCAGGTAACAATGCGATTCAAAATTCCTTCATTCGTGTGTCTGTTGAACAGTGCAAGGCACGTCTCGACGCGTACTTCGCGCTGGCGATCATTGAGTTCGTGGGGCACCCATTTATCAAGCTTTTTTACCTTGCCAATTTGACTCAAATGGACCAATATTGTTTTGACGCTAACGTCGAAAGCTGCTGCTAATTCAGCCGTAGATTGTGTATCATCAGCTTCCACAATCGCCTTTAATTCGTCATTGTCGACCAAAGTCTTCGGACGACCGCGAGGTTCATTTTTCAGGTCGAAATTTCCAGAACGGAAGCGAGCAAACCAATAACAAGTGGTGCGTTGGTTTGTAGTGTTAGCTCCGTAAACGTCGTTGATGTTGCGTGCCGCTTGTGCCGCGTTGCTGCCACGACGGTACTCATATTCCATAATTACTCGAATTTTTAACGTATCCATGATGACGAAAAAGATTGAAATGCGATGAAAATGTAACACTAATCAATAAACAAATGACTACTTTTGGATAACAAAATCCATGTTTTTAAAATAAAGTTAATTTGAAATTAGAATTCTTAGCCAAACAAAAATTATTTTGATTTGAAATGGCCAGTACTGCAGAGCGGCAATTTCATAGGTAAAGACCTAATATTTACTATCTATCTATTATCTATTTTCTATTATTATTATTTATCTATTTTTTTTATGATATTTATTTTTTTTATTTTATTTTATTATTATTTCCTTTATTTCAGTATTATTTACATATAAATTATATTTTTAAATATTAGAATATAAAAAATTTCAGAATTTTACTGAGGCCAAAATTTGGCCTAAGAAAATTCTGCCCTAAAACTTGCAGCTAACTTTCCGCATTGCGGCCGCCTATGACAACTGTTAGATACATAATTATTCTAGATATTCTTTGGGCCACTAGGACCGATGGTGTTTTTCATCTATGAGCCCCTGGTAAACTCATTGGTATCTGTTATTAGAAAATTGAGAGCGTATGTAGGTAGGACAAACAAAGCTATAGCTTTTTTTTTTTGTCAGATTCAATGTGTTGCCAGGTCTTTTTTATTCAGTAGACCTTCTGCGGTTCTTTATATGCGTATTTTGCTAGTGCCTACAGCGTATAGAGTTAAATGGCTAACCGTCCACCGAGACCGTTGACATTTACATGACCTACATCACAGACAAGCCTAGTTCTTTTTTTATAAACAACCGACGCAGGGTTTTAGTCATCATAAATAGGTTTCATTTTCTAAGAAGCCTTGGTTTAACTTCTGTAGGTCTAATAGAATAAATTGTGATCGCGTCTCTTTCTTTTCTTTTAGTGAAAAATTTTGAATTTGGAAGGCTATTCAAATTTACCTAATTTAACGACTGGCTGATCATAAAACAACTGACAGTAGGTAAGCAAAAAGTAACTTGACCGTCATTTGTTACCATTTTTAGGTTGCTGCAAATCAGTCGGTTCACTACATAAATCAGGAACATAAAAGGCAGGTAGGACTCATTAATTACCTAACACGTTTTCACAGATTCTTATTTCTCACGCTGTATAACCAAACTCGCCCATGATATTCAGTCAACACCTCTCACCCCTTATAAATACATGTTACCATCATTTCTATCAACCATTTAAATGCAAATACTATGCACAAATCAGCCAGCACGACTATCACATAATTTGCAAATAATTTGTCATCGTTATCTTCCAAAATCTTTTTTTAAACAAGGGCAACATTTCTGTAAAAGAATCCACAGCAAACTTCCGGCAGCCTAAATACAAATGTGATCCAAAGTAGGAAAGTGGAAAGAAATCGAAAACAACATTATTATTTTATAATTTGTTACCATGACTTGTTATTTCTTGTATGTGGTCGACAATTTTGGGTTAGAGCCATAGGAAGATCGACCTTATCTTTAAATTTCTTAAGTACAAAATGAGCTGAGGTGTCCGGATTGATATGCAACGATTTATTGGAGTGTGTCTCATTGGTTATATAGTTAATCTAGCGTACAAATTGTGGATGTTGTATGCGAGAAGATGATAGTAATATCATTTGAGGAAGTGTCAATGACTCCTTATTAAATTAAGATTAATTATACAATGCAAGACATATTGCTATTTCTGTATTCACAATTCTTCACGAAAGAAGCCGGTTAAAAATATAATTTGCTTCCGAAGTATGTCCCAATCCAACGCCAAAATAAATGCATATAGAAAGATTAAGAACTCTTATTAAATTATAAAAAGTTTGACAGTTAGAAAATGTCAAAACTTACCCAGAAGGAGCCAAATAAAATGCCGGATATTTCGATAAAACAGCAAAGGAAAGACATCAACGCATTTTTGTCAAACGTATAACACTAGACAATTCGGCATCTCCGTTTTTCAATGCCGCATATTTCGTAGACACGACGCAAACCTAACCTAAATATAAGCTACCCAAGGACGTCGGCCAATTTCATACATGACTGCCCTAAGTTACTATAAGTAGTTGGTAGCCAAATTGTGCACTTAAAGTGTTGGTTGGCGAGTTTTTGTGACAAAAACAATTATTGTCAAATAAATTGATGATTCACCAAGAATTTAGATAAAAACTGTTGAGACAATACGGTATTTCCTTTGCGTAATTTGGTTCCTGATTCATTAGAATGAGTTGAAAAGATATTTACGTGGTAATACGTGGTAATGGTGAATAACATTTATGACTAGAATACAGTTTTGAGCAAACTCAATTCAAACTCCAAAGGTTGAAGGTTACATTTTGAGAGTTCAACAACATTCATTGCAATATTTACGTTGTTGAGCACACAAATTTTTCGAACATATGGAGCAATGGATTAGCTATAAGCTTCAAAATGATTCAGATTCTGGTTGATAGTGTGTTAGGAAAATAAATGATTGAGAAAGTTCTTTTAATGTACCTAGGGTAAAAGCGGGATATTTGGATTTGAGAATGTTCTTTTAATGTAGGGTAAAAGCGGGATAGTTGACTTAGGACGCCCCACGCCCCATAATTCATATTTTGACTTGTACGAGTAAGCATACTATTATCGCAGTTAAGGGTGGTACTCAGGGTGGGACGTGTTTTTGCTTGTAATTATTATTAACTGCGATGATAGTACATTTACAGGTCACAACTTGAATTATGGGACGTCTAACTCCTAGGGCAACTATCCCCATGTAACCCTAATCAGTTCTTATGTGCAATTAATTTGCATAATTGGTTCTCCAAACGTGATGTAAAAAACATTTGTAAAATATACTAATTGCATATTATCTTCTCTACCACTTTTATATTAATAGCTAAGGAATTAAGTCTTTTCCAAAATTCAGGAAGGAGGAAACCCCTGTTTCGTAATAACTCAACTTAATCAGTAAAATAATGACATGACATATTACCAATCGTCATGCCTACGTCACACGTCACAAGGTTGTTCATAGTCAAACGATGATATTTTTCTAATAACCACAAGTGCCCTTGAAACTCCAGGAAGTTTGAAAGGTCAAGCAAAAGCAATAAAATTCACGCAAAAGATAATCACAGTTCGTGATACAAAGCTGGAAATGTCATGTTTTGCATAAGTTTGATGTTAAAAATCTTATGATTTCATTAAAAAAAAAACAAAGAAAGAAAAATTTTCGACATTTTAATGGGTTTAGTTTTTCCAACTGTGGCATGATTATGTTCAATTTATTTATTTAAATACATTTGACGTCAAAACAGGCTATCTATCTGGCCATTAATATTTATTTAATTTGGTTTACTGCAAAAGATGTTCGTCATCATAATATCAACTACGTAACATTGAAGTATCTTTTAAGATGCTTATGTCATTTGTCACCTCATTATCTCAACATACAGATTAATTTGCTACTCAGCCGTAGCTCAGCAAATAAATAATTTAGTCAAAACTTGTAGTAACGTCAGTAGTCTTCAAAATAGTTTCAAGTGCCCTGTCAATTTCACCATAATATTGCGAGTATCATTATCTGCCTAGCCTTTTCCCAACTATGTTGGGGTCGGCTTCCAGTCTTACCGGTCACAGCTGAATACCAGTAGTATATATAGAGCGACTGCCTATCTGACCTCCACAACCCAGTTACTGGATAATACGATACACCTTTGGTAAGAGTGGTTATTAGACTTTTGAGCTTCTGGCGACCCGTAACGACTGTCAAAGATCCATGAATGTCAGCCGGGACCAAC
Organism: Cosmia pyralina; assembly: GCA_946251885.1. Classification (NCBI taxonomy): domain Eukaryota; kingdom Metazoa; phylum Arthropoda; class Insecta; order Lepidoptera; family Noctuidae; genus Cosmia; species Cosmia pyralina. The sequence continues at coordinate 25,335,051 of OX276344.1, forward strand.
GGCTTAACGTGCTTTCCGAGGCACGGATGGGTCTTGGTATGTAAAGATGGCCACGGAATCAACGGACCAACCGCGGTATAAGCTCAACCCGACCAACCGTGGTATAAGCTCAACCCGTGCGACTAACCACAAATTACGAGTATTAACATACCTGTAATTTTATGCTTTACCATCTTAGTTTTGTAATCTTTGCCAACAGAATAGATTTTTCTAGCATATATATATGAACTGACGTTTTTAAAAATGTATTAGTCTTAAGAGAGAGAGTACATTATATTTTTACAAAGATAACTTAAAATTTAATAAAATTCTAGTGATTCTGTAAAGCACTAACCTAACCTAGCTGCTTCAAATTTTTTTAAACTGAATTTGCTTTAATTTTGTCCTTAAGGGATAAAAAGATAGAAAACAAATAGTGATGTTAGTAATTACCGTTTTATTGTTAGGAAACAATATTGAGATCAAAGCGCAGGAACACTCTAATCAGATTTCCTTCTCCATAATGTTCACATCCCATTATTATACCCAAGAATAACAGCCCATAAAATCAGCTATGACTTTTATAGCTTTACTGTAAGGTCGAATTTAGCTTAATTATTGAACAATTCACTGAAATTAATCTTTGTATATCTGACACTAATTGATACCGACATTTGTTTTATAATAGTTTCGTAAATCAGGAAGCTCGCGTGCTATACTTTTTGATTGAGTCTGATATTTCCTTTTCTTAATTCTTATTTATTTGGATAATTAAATAAATTGCATATCCGGATGCGATATTGTTGGGTTTTTATTTAATGTTCTCAACCTAATTTAGTTTTTCGTTGAAATTAATAGCACTACGAAATAAAATAGGCTATAAATATGCAAATGTGTGATAAAAAAGTTTTTTCGACGCAAAATCGATAATACGTCAGCAATGTAGCACTTAAAACGGACATAATAACATTTTCAAACATTAAAAAAAACAAATGACGTCCAACCAATCAAAAATATTTCAACATTCAATATTAGAACGGTACTAATTACCGCGCCACTGAAAGAAATATGGCGACAAAAAATGCGCGCAGGCAATAAATTGAAACCCCCTAATGCGTTTCGTCGCACGACGTATCCTGTTCTGCATTCCTGTTTTAATCAATCGTATGAAATGAGGAGCATATTTTTAGATCATAATATTTACAAAAAACTGAAAATATTTTAGACCCAACTTAAGCTGCATAGCTTTTACCGCACTTTTGCATCGCTGCACGCTGGTGAATAAAATCGAGTAGGTAATTCCGTCCAAATTAGGTAGACCATGATCCGAGATTTCGAATGAAATATGATATTATTTCCCACACAGATGTAAATTAAAAGAAAAAGTTGCAAGATGACCAATGCGACGTAGGCGAAAAATAAACCTACTTAATCCAATTCTGCGATCTATGAACTTTCGAATATTATACAAGATTAAGTTGATATATCTTGTATAATATCACAGTCTATACATCATACTGTCGTCCGAGGAAGCCCGAGCTGCATACGAAGTTCGCCGAACTACGTAAGCAGCTCGGGCTCTCGTCGGACGACTGTATGATGACTGTAATAATATTGAACAATCTGAGTCTATCTGGATTTCCTTGTTAAAATGTTATTATTATTATTTCCTTTATTTCATTTTACACATATAGGTTACATTTTTAAATATTAGAATAAAAAGAATATAAAAACATTTAAAAATATAAAACATAGTAGCCCACCGGTATCGGGAACAGGGTCCAAGCTACCGGGCGGCGGTCAGGGCTCCAGAGAGAGGAACCTCCTCAAAATGCGCGCCGTGTTCAGAAGTACCGCTTTCTTTATTATTATTAAATTAGTCTAAAGTAAAGGAATCGAAATAAGATGCGCGGGATCGCGAGAAGTGGAAGAAATGGAAGGAAGCCTTTACTCATAAAGGCAAACAAAAGGCGACAAGGAAATAAGATCACAGAGCTAAAGGATCTGCCCATAAACTAGATGTGCTCTAGTAAACTATGTAGGAATTTTCTGGGATGGGAGGAACTCTATATAGCTATCCTTTTTTAACACACCTATTTTAGCTATGTGTACCAACATGGATATTGACTAAAGATATATTTTTGTCCGTCATGTAAGTAGATTATTAAAAAATTTTGGACACATATTTTTTCATTTTTACGTACCTAATCAAATGGTTATGGCGACATTGAGTTAAAATGTGGCATGACGTCACTCATTGCTAGGTTTTATACGTAATTTGTTATAGTTATGAACTTATGACGTAGCAAGCTGCCACTTTCCAACTTTAATGCTTTTTATCTAAGTAATTTTTTATTAATTTAATAGCTGTCTGACGGACTTAATAGAATTTCTTTTTTTTTTACCCATGAAACATCACTATTATAAATCCGATCCCTCTTTACTTCAATGCAATAAGAAAGGATAAAGGATTGATCGTTCAGTAATTCAACTGATGTATTCAATATATAAGTCGCTCTCAAGTCGAAGCAGCTATTGATTCCAGCCACATAACTAAAACCTGGTTTCTCTAGATAACAAAGGTCACACAACGGTCAACCAGTTTCATTAAAGTATTTATAGAAGATAAGACGAAGCTTATCTTCTATAAATACTATATATTAAATAAACTAAATAAGTATATTATATGGCAAATAATTTCATACAAATTCTATTCCATTTTTGAATTTATTCGGTGAGTAAGTAGTAGCTATTCGGACATCGTGAAATACGCCCTTACTGTTATTTTTAACTGTTTGTGCAATGTGCATGACACTTTTGTGTAAGTTTATATGTAACGCCAAGCTACTATAGAAATCCTAGAAGATTTATAGGTAGATACGATTAAGGAGGAAACAAAATGTCTTAGCAACGATTTTAGACTTGAACTATATGATGAATCTAATGATGTTCAATATTTAAATTCAAATGAATTTATTTGCTAGAATGTCAAAACACAAAACGAGAACTTAAGACTATCGTGGCCCAATTATATTCTACCATTACATATGGTGTGCAAATGTGTAGTATTAACATTTAATTTATTCCGAGGCAGAATACAATTTAAATTAAATTACCAAGATTAAAGAACATAAAAATTAGTGTCAAAATAGGAAAAATATATTAAAATGTCAAATTACGAATCTAACGCAAAATCCATAATCCATAAATTGTCATGATTTAATAATATTAAAAATTAAATTAATTATTATAAAGTGTGTACTGTTACTTGGATACACATAAATTATTCTTCTAATATCTGTTACACAGAATATATTTAACGAATTCCACAGTATTATCTAAATTCGACACCGACCATCGAACGCCGGGATTCCTGAGACATGACGTGTCTTCCTGAACTTGTATGCATTTTCTCATGATACACTTGCGCGGAATTTTTAGCAGTTCATTCAACCGTTTTATATAGCCTTTTTGGGGCTCGGTTTTGTAATAAAATAAAATGCAGATCTTTTATTTATTGTCTTATCTAGTTTTAAACAGGTTACTTTTAAAATATTGATGGTTTTGTATGAAATACCAAAGATGTTTGATCATCAGGTATTTTTTCAGCTACATTGCATTATCTACCTACATATTTGTTTGTTTGTTTTGGTACACTAGTTTATTTGCACCTCTCATCCGGTTTGAAATTATAGTTTTATCATTAATTATGATATAATTTACAAATATCCTATTAGCTCCACTACAGTCTACAACCAATATTAATGCTTACACAAAATAAAATCAACTGAATATTGTAAAACTGTTGCCAACTTTTTTTTGTAAGCATATTTTGATTTAAAAGAGTGTCCGTGGAGTTTCTTGCCCGTTCTTCTCCATACGTACCTACCTACTACGCTTTTGGAATGGACAACTAACTAGCTTCATCTTTTTGACTCACCGCCCCTTGATAATTCAAAAGTGTCTGTAATTGGTTTTTTTGGAATAAATGCTTTGAATTTGAGTTTGTTTTACTGCTTTGAATCATTCATTTTAAGAATATTTTTCGTTATGTGAAGACACTTTTGAATTGTCAAGGGGTCGGTCCCTTAACAATTCAAAAGTGTCTGTAATTGGTTTATTTGAAACAAATACTTTGAGTTTGAGTTTGGGTTTGAATTCAAATTCATTTATTTGTGATACATAGGTTTTTATTATATTTATGTTGTGGAACATGATGTTAAAAAATATTGAATCATTATCACTATGCGCTACCTTGCAAGGCGTAGCTACAAATATTGCCTACACAGTTTTAAAACGATTACAAACATTGTAACACAAATAAGGTAGCAAGCAACCAAAAGTGTTCCACTGCTTCAGAACGACATTAATGTAATGTTAAAAGTCAATAAAACTGCAACGGTATTACGCACATCATAACGAACAACTGTTTATTAAAAGCTCTAAACATGCAAATAAGTCCTTCACCGTCTCGTTAACACAGTTATTTCACCGTTTCCATGAAATTCTCGTTATTTGCCATTTTACTATCTGTCAAATAAAATCTTGTAACAAATTGTTTATATTTGCATTTCCGTGACACTTTTGGTCTTCATTTGTTATAATGATTCAAACTGGAACTTTTCTTAAGACCAAATTTTTCAATTGTTTTAAGTAGGTATCATATTAGCTTAAGGACGCTGTTACAAATGGGTAGTCAAATCATTACTTTTTACACAAAAGTATGCTTACTAAATAAAATGCTTTGCATTCATAAAATGTTTTTTCCGAATTGTTGATAGATGTGCATGGTACGATTCTGAACTACAAATATAATTTTAGATAAGTACAGTTTGTCAATAAATGTACCGAAGTAAAAATTTTCAGTTCGGTACATTTATTGAAAAACTGTAGGTACCTATCTAAAATATTTGTAACAGCGTCCTTAAGGACGATATACCTACAAATGTTACGGTAAGTGTGATTAATTGAAAATTATTAATAAATGTCTGACAGACAGACAGACGGACAACGAAGTGATCCTATAAGGGTTCCATTTTTTCCTTTTTTGGTACGTGTAGTATTTCCCTCTATGGTGTCGGCTCTTAGACGCGCGTGCCCGCTCACTACCGCCGCTCACAGCTGACTGACTGCTTTGCGACCGCACGCGCACGCGCGCTAGAGATGACATAATGCTTCCTTCTCTTTCACTCACAGACACTACAGTACGGAACCCTAAAAACATAAATATTATAAGAGAAAATGGAAACTCGTCCTAAGACGGTCAATAACCTGAAAATTACAAAAAATTACGAGACTAAGGAAAATTCTCAGAAACATTTGCCAACGTAGGTACGGTCAGCAACAGAAGTCGGTTAACACTGCTACTTTTTGACATCATCTAAATTAACACAAAATGATTCGATAACCTGTTTTTTTTTCGTTTAACTGTTAAGAGTTAATGTTCCTAAAATTTTAAGTACTTCTGTTCCGATTTGAATGAAATATTTCGCTTAATAATTAAGATTAAAAATCTGCAAGTGTTAATCGACTTTTGTTGCTGACTGTACCTAGATTTTTTGCACATAAATACACAGCATTGTTCAGAAACTTTGTCAAGTGGTTGCTAAACTATTTCAAAAGGTAAATAATGAGAATAATTGAATCTGTAATGAAAGTTTATTAGAGCACTTCTTGCTGTTGAATAAATTATGCTCTAATTCTGTGGCAACAAACAGATAATAATATGTGGCAATACTAGAAATGGAAAACAAATTGTATCCAAATGTTGCTCATTAAATTTACATAGTTATCTAGGATAAGTACCATCTAGACTAGATCTTTTCAACAACTTTGCATGTATACCTAAATGCCTATTTTATCTATGTTTTTATCTCTCTCTGGTTTTAACTTTTTTACCCTCATATCCCTCTGATTTCTTTCGCCTGATTACGAATACTACCATTTCCTATTGACACATATCCGAGATTCCACGTTAACCCAATTTTTCTTTAAATCTCGTATGAACATCGGAACTAGCTCCATTTATGCCCGAACGTCAGTCATTCATGTTTCCGGAAGTCATAGCAATTGGTGACAAAAAGGAAAAGAGCATTTTACCTACTTGTGGTTGCTTCTAATTTCAAAAAAAAAAAAAAAATCTTTACAATTTTGGGCTATGATAACCACGCTTCGATATTGGCGAAAATGTTTCCATTAGTTTTAGCCAGCAATGACAAGTTAGACAAAATAAATCAGGATTTACAGTATGAATTCCAGATGCAATAAGTTCACATAATTTGCAACCTACAAAATAACGACACACGAATTAAATTCCAGCCGCAGCATTTACGCGAAACATGACACACCATTAATTAAAACCAAATCTGAAATCACAACCGTAAACTGATTTATGCCTGTATCAAATATCCGTTCAATAATCAACGCTAATAATAGACAAGTCGAACTGCCAATCGTAACACGAGCCAATCCATTCATAATTAATGAATATATACCTATCTAATGAACGCCAGTTTATTTTTAATGATACGGATGTGACTGGACCAGATGTAGGTCGACACTGGCATGCAGATGACTGCATCGCTGCAGCAGCGAGATTTATTGATATCCAGACTTTTATATTCATTAGTGAATTGCGTTGGAAGGATGCGTTTGAATTGCAGATTGATGTCTCACTTGAGATGCTTGTGAATAGTTTCATCTTTATAATTACGAGGATTCATTAAATAGATCCTTGTGAAAGAGTTCATCATTGGAAGTAGTATCTCCATAACCTATTTCTGCCGTTTGTTCTTTTCCAGATTTCAGGATTTTATCAGTAGTAAATGTATCTACAGGCTGATGAGAAGCTTCTCAATTTGTCTCTAACTTCAGCAAAGCACTAAGGCTACGTTACGAGACTTTTTATGATTTTAAAACGAAGATCACGTTTAAACGACTAGTGTTAATGATTTGGGAAAATATGTGATAGAGCATTTTCATAATAACTTATTAATATTTGAATATTTTAGATTACCTATGTAAAGTTATGTCTAACGCGGATAAAAAACTGAGAATCGCGCAAAAACTACCAAGCTTATGTTTATAACACCTACACCATTTTAAAGCTAATTTAATTACTTATCTTTTAGTATACGTGTTTTAATATAAAACCTTTGTTTTATGTGTAGTAAATTAATAATGCGTGTAATTTGGGACAGCGCTCTTTGTAGGGCGAGTCCTATTGCTGGGTGGCTAACTACTCAAGGCCGCTGGCACTTATCTGTGTCTTGTCAAACCATTTTTCAGGCGTCCATAATTGGTAATCCACCATCTGATATGTCATTGACATGTTTCCCAATCTTTATCAATGTAAAAATAAATGTTTGTATCCGGCAGTGAAATCTGCAGTATTTTATAAAACTCACGTTTTATAGTTTTCGGCACACTATTTTTTTACTTTTTCCTCTTTGCTATATTTAGAATCATTTGTTATTGTTAGTACAGCTACATCTACAGTGTCAATGAAATAACATTTTCTTTTTAGCGTACGTGACTGCATCCAATATTGTTACCGCGATCGACCGTCCATCAAGATCAATCATTTTGATGGACATGCTATTTGTCTTCGTCTAGTAAATAAATTTTACTATTTGCAATGTTTACTAAGTATTTTCGTCATTGGTTTTGTTATTGATATATGTGTAAAATTGACGCTAGTTATGGAATAGGTACATTGCCCGTGTCTATAAGCCGTGCTCAATCTTTGTCCATTTTTAAAACTATGATAAAACACTATTTATCTCTCCTTTGCACTTGCTTCATGATTATTATTATATATTATATTCATATAGATTTGTATAATATGTTTTAACTAGGTATGTATGTATTTATTGTATACATATATTGTAAATGGACACACACAGATTACCACAGATTACCTGCAGTGCTGTCCCTCCTTCTCCCTTAACCATCCAAAGGTTGTCCTTAGCGACAAGACCGCCCATTGTGTCACCCTTTGTAAAACGTTATACATATATATGTAATTTTTATGGTGTAGGTAATAAAGAGTATTCTATCTATCAAGTTTTAAAATAGCAGAAAAGCGTTTTTTAAATCATAATATGCACAATAGAATAACTTTTTTCAGTGGAAATTGGACATGGGCTTATATTAACGGTCAAAGGTTTCGGATAAAACATTGACTTGCCTAACCCATATAAATTATTATGATACGACACGTACCATAACAAACCATAAACAAGCCATAACTCATAACAACATACACTTCTAAGGGATCAAACTGCTAAAGCTAAATCACGGAGGTGCGCACACGCATGCCGCTCGCATTATCGGCGCGGCGCCCGTTAACAAGTCGCACGTGTTATGAAGATCGAGCCGACAGCGATAAAATGGCAGCTATGAAATGCATCCGAAATAGTTTAGACTAGGAGCTAGTGATGGCAACTGTAAAGTTATTATGATTGAATAATTTTATGATGCAGTAAGAGTAACCGATGGAACACTCATCTTAATTAGGAAATCAGAAATTATTTATATGAGTCATGAAACTATGAAAGTGTAGCCGATAACGCTAGAAATAGACGAGTATGGTGTAACATAAATAACAAAAACATAAACACACATCAACAATAACACAACAATAATAACACACAATATAATAAAAATCACAATATAATAAATTACAATAATAGTAACATAAATTGTAAATAATAATAAATATAAATAAATAATATCAGGATGTGGCTCGGAATTAATGCCATCATCAGATCTAACGCATCGTGATATTTTGGGAGCATTAAAACCCTCCTTTTGAGTGGATGGTGGGATGGTGCTATAAAATTTAAAAAAAGTTCGTCGAAATTAGCGTTTTTGAACTGGAGAAGGTAAAACTGCATATTTACCTAACCTTTTGTATGTCCGGGTGACTAGAGCAGCCTTGCTAACTTTATAAAAAATGTTTTAAAAAAAATATTATTATTATGACTGATTGATTAATGAATTAACTATTGAAAAAAACGCTCTGACAGCTGGACATTCAAAGGGCTAATAAATTCATGTAATGGTTGGATAGATACTTACACACTTACTGCATAATATCGGTAAGAAATTATACATCCTGAAAATTATTTTCTCCTAAGCTCTCCGACTATTACCCATGTCGTGCCTACACTCGGTGATCCAATCGTATGCCGTAACTGTGGAATGCGCAGGATTCTCTAAGATTAAGGAAGGAAGAGATTACTTACAGTTAATTAGCATGGAGCATGCATCACCTTTATACGGTACTTGTGACAATTTCTTCACGTAATTATGTTCTTAATTTTGATTGATGGCGCAGTGATATTTAGTGATATTTTAAACCGGAAATGATGTGGTGTGATCAAGGAAGTAATGAGTATCTCCGGAAGTAACCTCGTGAAACAAGATAGGTGCTATCGAAATTAAAGGAAAAAAAAATAACAATGGTTAAAAAAATAAAAATAAAGTTAACGTATTAAATAACAATTTGAACAATATAACAAAAGACTTTTTCATTTTTAATTTAGTTCTGCAACGATAACAATGATGGCGGCAAAAATAAAAGCCGAAGCAATTACATGATATAAAATGGCTGGAGATTAAATATTATTCGCGACACAAAAATACCAAGACATAAGTGAGAATAGTATCGTTATCTGAAATCAAATGTGGAATAACAACACGCGTGCCTAACCTAACCTAACTGGAGGAATTTGCTTACGTAGAGTCCTATCATTAAATTAAATCTCGCATCACATAATTTACAACGAGCAAACGGCTAAAATCAACCTTAACTGGTAATGGTAGAGTTGTTAATACGGTAGCGGCTGCAACAATAATACTGCAGATGGGGTACATCCAGAATACACAGGCGGTACACTTGATGGCATGCAAATGTGTACATTCCTCTCAACATAGTAGTCGGCCATCGCCGTCGGCTCGTGACTGCTTTTCTTTGGCAGGACGTGTATTTTAGTTAAAGATAAGAATGCACTTAGGAGATACGGCGTCCAGAGTTATTATTGGAATACAGATGAAGATTGCAGGATCATGGGGTATATTCACAGAAATCTAAATAATAAATTTCTGTGGGTATATTATAAAGTTGAGTGCACACATTATGCAAAATGGTTCGCAATTCTTTTTCTTCATATTGCAGTATGAAAATACCACATGCAGTCAGTCAGCAAGGTTGTTAGCTGAGCTGACTGCCTAGCGATCACTGATGGGCGACGTTTTATGCAAACTCTTTTAACCTCTTGACTGCCGGCAACGCAGATCTACGCAATACACAATGGCTTTTTAATCATTATTTCTGTAATTACGGCATGCAGCTAGTAAAACGGTCATTCATCTTGATTTTTGGAACGGAGTTCTTTAACGCGGCTTGCAGTGGGAGTAACTGAACTGGTTGAAATCGTCACGTAACGATAAAACGTTATGTCAGCAATAGTCAGTTTCAAGTGTTAAATTTTTGTAAAAGGAAAGAATAAAAGTTTTTGTTTTTTAACACAGCTATATAGCATAGGTTTTTAGCATTTAAAATCTTAGAATAGATGGCTCTGTATTAATACATAATATACAGCGCAAGAAACTTCGTTCCAACCGGATGTCCCACGACACCTCCTGACTTTTTTGTTTGGAAGAATTTAGCTCTGGCCATGTCTGTCCCCAACCTTAACATTTAACAACGCTCAAGCCTGCAAGCTTGTTAAGCGTTTTATGCCATCAATAAAATATATTAGTTGATAGTTAATTAAGTATCTAATGAAGTGCTGTTTTAAGGTTTAAATTATACAAAATTATATTACTTAGTTGTTATTCTTGCGAGTCTCTTAAAAGTTGACAAAATTATAGTGATGTGCTAGCGATTTATAACTTTGTATAAAGTTGCTAGTTATTATGTAGTAATTAAATTCTCTGTTATTATTGCAATCTCAAGTCATAAACTAGCTTGTGCTCGCGACTTCGTTGCGTGAAATTTCTTCCCGTCTCATCGCATCGCCTGCATGCCCGCGCTATTAGCCGACGCGGACGTTCGCACGGACGTAATAATAAAGTAATAAAAAAAAAAGTAAAAATGTTTTTATTTTTCACTTTTTAGTTGTGGTACGGTCAACAACAGAAGTCGGTTAATACTGCTACTGTTTGACATCGTCTAAATTAACACAAAATACTTAATTGATAAACTGCTTTTTTTTTCGTTTAACGGTTAAGAGTTAATGTTCTTAAAATTGTAAGTACTTCTGTTCCGATTTGAATTAAATATTTCGCTTAATAATTAAGATTAAAAATCTGCAAGTGTTAATCCACTTTTGTTGCTGACTGTACCTAAACCATACAAATTTGAATACCAACACCTGCAAAAGAAATTGAACGTCATAGACTAATAGACTAATTGGGAAAAATAAGTATTATTAAAGATAACTAACTCAAAGACCACCCAAGCAAAGTTAATAAATTTTACATGGGACCAACTTCAAGGTATACCCTCCAGAGTAAAACAAGAATCTTTCAAATCGGACTACTCTCTAAAATGTTATGCGTGGTAAACTTGAGAACCTCCTCCTTTTTTGTCGTCGGTGAAAAATTGGAAAATTTCCTACATGATAAAACTTAAAGTTAATGAGTGAAGTAGGATCTTAAAAACAACTCTTATCGAAATCCGCACAGCAGTTTTTAAGATCAATCTGACCAAACAGACAAACATGTCGGAAGTTGCGTTTGTTCTAAAAGCATACAGATTTCAACTACTTTTTATAATTCAACGTTAACCAAGTTCCTATCAAGATAATCTGTATCAGACAAAGGCACGAAGTGAAAATTTATTCGTTTCCTTTCTCGCAATTTGTTTACTATCTTATTCTTAAGCACCTTTTGAGTTTTAAGGAGACAAATGGTTCCCTTTACATGCACTTTAGTGGACATGGCCGGTCATGGAGAATGGTTGTTAAATAGAAAAGAGTTCTAAATCTGTTCTTATCATAGATAAGTACTTATTTCACTGTGGAAACTTACAATTGACTATCTGTTCTTGCTTACTGCATACTTTCATTGCACTCACATTTTATCTTCAGGCAATAGTATCTGGTAGGTAGGTAGGTACCTACTTTAGAACACTGGGTAGCACAGAGACCAATGTTGTTGTTGTTGCCACGACTCTCATTTTCTTTCAAACAGTTAAACATATAGAACAATATGTCATACTTAATCAATATAAAATGAACAGAAAGAGAGACCCTTTTAGCAACAAATCTACCTTCAACTACATTGGCATATCTACCACAACACATACCTCAGCTTATCAAATTGATAACAAACCCACATTCCCATCGCACATCCAAACCTCCATATCGCATTCCAACCGCGGAAACCAAAAGGTCACAGCAGATCAGAGTACATTTCGGCCATTCCTGCTAAATATATCTAAATATCATCACATTACTACGGTTTCCAAGAAGCATCCAGTCATAAAGGTAAACGTACACGGTAACGTATACGGCTAAAATTATGCGTAGATACAGTCAATAGTAAAGTCGCATTCATAAGAAATAAAAATTGCAAAGCATTGTTGCAGCAATATATTTTGCGGCGGGGAAAATGTTGCTAACAACACAGTGTTTTAGAGTTTGTTCATATTAATTCTCGGCTTTTTATATCTGTTCAGCTGTTAAAATACAATCCTCGGTCAATATACGGGGTGACCTGTGAAACGGCGGCCAAAATAAATTTTCAAAAACCTCTCTCCATGGGCTTCCCGAAACACTCCGATGATAGTATGTTCAGCGATTATTTATAGTTTGGGAGCTAGGCGGTTTTTAATAATTTTAGGGAAATTCCCATTGACTTCAGACTTTACTTAAGTAGGTACTTATTACTTTTCTTTTTCTGTGTCGCATTTTTTGAAAATATTTTTTTTTATTAAAAATCTTTGAATTATGGTCTAGGATCTATCAAAAAAAATATCAGTCTTCAACATTACCCACAATGACAAAAATTTTGCTCAAACAGAAAATTTTTGCTCGACAAGATTCGTTCCAGATTTGCAGTCTTTAAAAAAAGAAAAAAAGGCAGTGTGGCAATGACCCCAAAATAGTTTTAAAAACTTCCACGTACTCAGCTTTCCAAAGCAATACCATTAATAAGTACTTTTCGAGTTCGAACATAACAGTTCGGTAGGTAAGGCGAAAAACAATTTTTTCATACTTGGTAGTAAAGTAGGTATTGTAATATACGAGTATGTACACTTGGAGTCTGGAGTAATCTATTTCATGTATACGAAAACCTACGAAAACATTACTACTGCCTACTACAAAATAAAGGCTCTGTCAATGTCAAACTGTGATCATGGACGTGCGCATGCGGTTGACCGTACGAGTCACATACCGTCCTATTTGCGTTATGTACAGGTTTAGTACAGGCATCTTAATGGGCGTGGATGCCGATCTTGGAGATAACGCTGATCGTTTGGATGACTTATTTAGCTCCGTCGGATGCTGGAAAATGGCTGTCAGGTTCGGAAGGGTAGTGAACTTTGAAGGGCGAGCAGAAAGTTTCGTGTTTGAAGTAAGGAGTTGTGGCTCAATCAATATAAACACATCGAAGAAGGGTACTATCGACACTAAATAGGAAGAGAAAAAGAGGAAGTGGTATTAAACTTGTAAGGTAAGCTTCCTAGTGACCACAGAAGTAGAGACCAATGAAGAACCTACCACTGAAAAAGTGACCACAGAAGAAGTGACCACTGAAGTAGTGACTACTGAAGAGCCTACCACTGAAGAAGTATGACAACAGAAGTAGTGACCACTGAAGTAGTGACTACTGAAGAGCCTACCACTGAAGAAGTATGACAACAGAAGTAGTGACCACTGAAGAGCCTACCACTGAAGAAGTATGACAACAGAAGTAGTGACCACTGAAGAAGTGACTATTGAAGTGGTGACTTCTGAAATCGTGACCACTGAAGAAGTGACTACAGAAAAAGTGACCACTGAAGTAATGACCACTGAAGAAGTGACTACAGAAAAAGTGACTACTGAAGAGCCTACCACTGAAGAAGTGACTACAGAAGTAGTTAGGTACCACTGAAGTAGTGACCACTGAAGAGACTACTACTAAGGAAGTGACCACAGAAAGGTCGCAATTCTAAACAATTCTAAAGCTAAATATATAGGTAACCATTGACCCTTGGTTTCAACTAGCAACGATACTTAGAATATTCTAGCAGGTATTGCTAGCATACAAGAGAACACCCCGAAAAAACATATTTATTTCACCATTTTATGTATTCCAATTATTTTAGAGCAGTCGGCCCAAGGGTAATCACCGCGACTTACGAGTTTCGAACCCCAATATGCGCTTTACTTTGTGCAATTTATTTCATCACCACTGCTCTCGAAACGGTGAAGGAAAACATCGTGAGGAAATCGGAATGTCCTATAACCAAAGATTCGCCCGCGTGGTGGCCTGTGTCCCAGCAGTGGGAACTGTATAAAGGCTGATTAGTATAAGCATAGCAATTCATTTTAATCCCTGTAATTTTTATCTTTATTAACTTCATTATTAATTGACATCTTGTAACTAATATTTGTATACCAGTTAAGGGTTAACCATGTAGCCCTATTCATAATGTACAGACGGCAGCACATCAAGCTACTACAATCTGTCAATTTTTTTAAATCTTTATCGCTTAAGGTTCAAGGTTGATTGGGAAAATTTGACAGTTTCGGGTGGCTTGACCTGCTGGCGACTGTATCTAAGAACATCTTATGTACTGTGTTTCTGGCAAAAAAACATTACTTTGACCAGACTTCTAAATCTAGGACATGGTCTAACTTAGTTATTTACTAGTCCTTTTCAAGGCAAGCCCGTTGCCTGGCTGGGCTACCTAAGCATCATGCGAACACGCCAAAGGTAAATTTATCTCCTGTAGGCACAGTCCCAAAGAGGAGTCACACAAATCTCCACCAACTTCAACAAAAAGTAATAAAACCTTAAAATTACGACCTTGCACAAACATTGGGTAAATATAAACTCAATTAAATACCAGTATTAATTACCGATGCTGCTGTTTATAAAAGGATCACATCAAGTTCAGATACTCTGCGTCTCTATAATTAGGTATCTTGAAAGTGAAAGGATTAAAACAATCTTATTAATTGCAGTTGGTTAATATGATGAATTACTATAAAGAGCGAGCGCTTAAATTATACGTAACCGTCATGTAAGGGCAATGTATAAAAAATATAGAAAGGAAAAAAAACAGTTCAATGTATTAGATATCTTGCTGTCGCACGTTCAAGCTTAGTAATTTGCAGTTTTGTCGCGAATTGGACCAAATCTTTAGGCATGTAAATAGGCTAGCAATCAATCATGTTCGCGCCTACGTAAAATCCTAGTTACCATCTAGGGGAAAAGAGAGCGCTTCACACACACAGACAGACAAAACAAGGTTCATACGAGTTTTGCACAAGTGTGTGTTTATAAGATGAAGATACGTGAATGTACACTGTACAGTCAACAAAATAAATAAGTAACTAGCCATGGAAATATACATCTCTGCACTTTGAAGTCCAAATCTTTCACTGGTAGACAATACACAGCATAAACCGCTGAGTCAATGAATTACTCGTAATTAATGAAATGCACCGACCCCAGCGTGGTTTGACCAGACTCAATTACTCGAATGAACCCAAAGATTCTAACTGCCCCTGTTGCCTCATGTTACATGGTGCAACAGAGACCATTGCTCAAAGGACTAGACCAAGGGGCGCGACAATGCTATAGGGAAGACGTGCCCTTATGACATGAACAAGGATTATAGAGCCTGCCGAGTATGCACCATATAGTAAGCAATTTGTGGAGAGACGGGTGATACCCATAATTATATGGATGGGTTTTTCTAACGACGTCGCCGCCATGCAGGTTCTTTCAAGTACAGTTTAAACTGCATTTTCTACTCTTTTTATTTCACTGATATGCTGATAAAAATATTAAATTCATTCACTTAGAGACAACGCACAGCTTAAACCGCTGGGTCTACAAGCTTAAGATTTTGCACAAGAGATCCATGAATAACAAAGGAGAGCACTAAGAAAGGATTTTTGAAAGTTTTTCCATTTAAAGGGTTCAATAGAGGATGAGTTTACGTATCCAAGTTCGTAATTTTTGCCGATGAGAAATCCTAGCGGGCACACGTCTTGTTTATTATAAATTACTAGCAACAACTAGCTGATGCCCGCGGTTTCACTCGCATCCTAGGATAACTACTACCTGTACCTACCAATGCGCGAAGTGTCTTTGACAGAAGGGGTATTGCAATTGATCAAGTGCCAAAAATTACTATTGTAGTAATATTGTTAGTCGCTTCAATTGCATTTGGTAGACGATAAATTTGCACATCAATGTGTATCAATCAGGTAAAAATTGACAATTGCAATTGATAGTTTCGGGGATCCTTAGGACACATTCAGACAAACAATGTCAAAGATTTAACTAAGTACTGGGCATATACACAATGGGTACCTAGGCACCTCTAGGTGTAGGTTCATAGCCTACCCATGAACCTGCGCATAGAGGTACATACCTACTTAATTTAAAAAAAATGTTGTAAGTACTTGGCTTCCCGATTACTTCGTTTTTGTTAACCATACATTTCGCACTCACGCATCTGTCAAGTTCCCTCTTGATTTATGCGAGCAACAGTTCGGCTCGCTCTTTGTGCGTCACATCATGCGTGCGCGCGTACACGTTCCGAAGAATTATGAGCTTTTGCAGTTTTTAATGAGATTTCGGTGTCTTGTCAAATGTTTGACGGTTTACAATCAAATGTGGGGCGAGAAATGGTAATTGTAACACATGTCAGTTTCTTCTTTACTTTACTGACCCAGAACGTGTTGTTTTCCTTTTTGTCGCTTGAAACAAAGAAATAAAGTCATTTGTTTTTGTTGTCTTTTCTTTTAAGTCTGTTAGCCTTCCTTCCATTACTTAGATTGGCGAATAATTGCGAATACTACTCAAAACTTCCGAATGCTTCCGTGAATAATACGACGGGAATACAACGGAATATTACTCTCCGGCAACGCTAGTCACGTGGCACCGCTTGATGATGGACGAGAGCAAGCCGATGTACAACGGGTTACGATAGAGACAGTTATAGGAAAAATGTGTTAGCGAGAACGAGATGAAGGAATATTGCACATATGTGTTCAACTAACTGTATTGTACCTATGTATTCGATCTTTTATATTCCTACTTATAATAATTTTAGAATGATAGTATCAATAAGTACCTAGTAAGTAATTTAGTTGAGTTTATTTCTCTAAAACATTGACAGTTATGTTTGTGTAGTGATAGCTTCTTTTTGTTTCTGCTATTTGACGACATATGGTGTTTAATTTAGTAAAGAAAAGACTTTAATTTTTAAGTGAACAAATTAATTTTTACTTTATTGGTGAGTATGTAAGTGAATCCGGCTTCTCTCTTACTTTTGTTCACACCTCTCCACTGCAATCTAGTAGGTTACTATCAGGCATAGGTATACCAGTGCAGTACCTACTTATAAATAAACACTACACGATGCTTGAATATCCCAAAGTAGGCAGGGCTACCTAACTACACAAAATAATAGGTCTTTACCTATGAAATTGCCGTTTTGTATGAAAAAATTTAAACGAGTTTTTTTCATGCATTTTTTATTTGTATTAATCGAAGTAATCACCCATGCAATCAATGCATCTTTGCCAACGCAGTGGCAGTTTATTGATGCCCTTCTTAAAGAAATCAGCTGGACGGGAGGCAACAAATTCTTCAAAGGCATTTTGTACTGCCTCTCGGGTATTGAATTTTTTTCCCGCCAAGAAGTTATCCAAATTCTGGAAAAAGTAGTAGTCTGTAGACGCAAGGTCTGGTGAGTAGGGCGGATGACAGAGAGCTTCCAACCCCAGTTCTTGCAACTTGGAGACCGTCTGCTGTGCAGTATGAGGTCGCGCGTTGTCGTGCAGGAGCAGCGGAGACGAGCGATTGACCAATGCTGGTTGGAGATGTGCCAGCTTCTCCATCATTGTGTTCAGTTCTTCACAGTACATATCTGAAGTAATGCTCACCCCGTTTGGTAAGAAGCTGTGATGAATCACACCGGCGCTAGACCACCAAACAGTGACCATCACTTTTCTAGGGGTAAGTTTTCGTTTAGGGCATTGTTTAGGGGCTGAACCAGGATCCAACCAACTTGCTGAGCGCTTGCGGTTATCAAACAGAATCCATTTTTCATCGCAGGTAAGAATGCGGTTCAAAATTCCTTCATTTGTGTGTCTGTTGAGCAGTGCAAGGCACGTCTCGACGCGTACTTCGCGCTGGCGATCATTGAGTTCGTGGGGCACCCATTTGTCAAGCTTTTTTACCTTGCCAATTTGACGCAAATGGACCAATATTGTTTTGACGCTAACGTCGAAAGCTGCTGCTAATTCAGCCGTAGATTATGTATCATCAGCTTCCACAATCGCCTTTAATTCGTCATTGTCGACCAAAGTCTTCGGCCGACCGCGAGGTTAATTTTCAGGTCGAAATTTCCAGAACGGAAGCGAGCAAACCAATAACAAGTGGTGCGTTGGTTTGTAGTGTTAGCTCCGTAAACGTCGTTGATGTTGCGTGCCGCTTGTGCCGCGTTGCTGCCACGACGGTACTCATATTCCATAATTACTCGAATTTTTAACGTATCCATGATGACGAAAAAGATTGAAATGCGATGAAAATGTAACACTAATCAATAAACAAATAACTACTTTTGGAAAAATAAATCCATGTTTTTAAAATAAAATTAATTTGAAATTAGAATTCTTAGCCAAACAAAAATTATTTTGATTTGAAATGGCCAGTACTGCAGAACGGCAATTTCATAGGTAAAGACCTAATATTTCAAAACACATCCATTTTAAAACCCGTATCGCATTCGTATCACAGCCCATTAGCAAAACTTAACAACCAAACATTATGAAACCATTTATTACGCTCACAAATCAACATATAAAGCCATAGATATATGAAAGGAGATATGCCCGGTAGTTGAAAATGTATCAGAACCCGATGTCGCTAGGTTGGCCCCACCACCGCGCCACTACTACACATGTAGTTCAATAAAAGCAATAGATACAAAGTCGCGCACACACTTGCAATTCATAAATCAGAACGTACTACACAATCAATTATAAACCTTAACTCGTCACACACAGCGTGCATTTACCATGCACCGTACAACTTACTCACACAAAAACATCTGGCGCTATTATTGTGTTGTGCAAAAAGCAATTTATTTTACATATACCTACGCTAGTGATTGACTAAATCGGAAAGTTATCGATACTTCCATTTATTACTGTACAAGAAAAATTTGGGGTCCTGAAAATAAAATAAAAAATGATATGTCCAGAAAGTATTATATATTTTAAATAAAATAAAAAATGTATATTAAAAAAAAAACGAATCAATAAATTAAAACAATCCGGTTAACTTGGTTTAGGCTGTGAAACCATAGGAATTGTTGAACCCTGTTATGATGTGTACTGACCTGTAAAGTGGAGGTATTTGTTCAGTACTTGACGTACTCTTAATTTTGGGATTGCCCATTCAAAAAGCCTGCGAGTTTTCTTTAGAGGCTGGAACATTTCTGCCTTAAAGTGAATTGAGCATATGGTGCCATATTTTGTTGGGAACCAGTTACGTGGCCTTCCTGTGGTATCAATCCATTCTTTTTTGTATTTGTATCTTTTGGGAAACTAAAAAGGTACTATAAGAACTTATTTATCATTTACATAATAAGTATCTTAAGCTATAGTCTATAGTCTAGGAACTAGTTGGCCGCTGAGACAGGGGTGAGGCGGCGGTTCGCAACGCACGTACTGAGTAATGCGCCCCCGCTCCTCCATCCCACCGCTCATACCTAAGGCGCGGTCAACTAGTTCCGCGCGGTCTATACTTCTTAACCTCACGATGAGTAAGCAGGTAGCAGGCAACAGGCGAATAGGCTTTTGTTATTTAAAAAAAACCCTTAGTTAAGAAATAGTTAAATATATGAAAACAAACACATGCCATACTCATGCATAACAAATAAATAGCATGAATATGTTGACTTATTTTAAGCAAAAATCACTAATATTTTATCTGAACCATACCGATTACTACAACGCATTCGAATCTTGTGGTGCATAGTTAAAGACTTTAGCGGAAGTAAAATACCAAAACCAAAAAAAAGTAAGGAAATAGCACGAAGATGCGATAATTTAAACCCTAAAACACTCCACCTAAACATTAATAAACTTACTTTACGACCGTTGGTTATGCATTTCTCAACTAGGTAAAATAATCAAAAACAGTAAAAAAGATTATTTTACATTCTCAAAGGTTTTCCAACCGTACTTAAACGTCATCTTTTCAAGTGTTCCAACCGGGCTAAAACGGTTGACAAATTGAAAAATAAACTATAATAGCAATATAATATTCGCTGGGCAATCGACATTATTATCGATAGCCTACTTTAGTGGATCTTAACCTCATCACTATCTCGCCGCAAGACACAGCGGCTGTACTATGCGACGCTCCGCGTAAATAAAGTATCGTTTTGTTATTTTTACATTGCTTGTCCAGTCGCTTAGCGACATACTTAAGGTAGTGGTTAAGGAGCAATGTATTTGCTGCAAAAATAGTACAGCCGCTGCGATATTTGAAAACAAAAATAACGTAGTAAAAGCAAGAAATATTTTACGATTTGTTGTTTTTTATGATTTTAAAGATAAATACAGTAAAATACTTTTACATACATATAGTAAGTGATTCCGTGAGATACGAAGTTTTTAATATCACTTCGGTTTTTGCAAGAAATCACTGAACAACACGGCATTTTTATAATTTATCGTGACCACGGTCGAAAGCGTACTAGTTCGCGGAGACGGCCATTTGGCGAGCAAAGGCGCAGCGTGCGCATAACGCGTGGACACAGACACGCCCCCATGCCACTTCTCCTGTTTTTTATATTTCTATGTATAAAGCATTAATGTCTGTTAAATTTGAGCCCGAACAAACAAATATCTACCTCGGAATTTATTTCCATCCAAAATGAGGCTGTGAAACATTCGCACTGCGAGTAGGTACAGTCAACAAAACAGAAATCTAGGCAGGGAGGGTATACTAACATATTTGTATGTGAATTGCTTCATGTTCAATTTCGTGACAATATACAATTTTGTGTTGGTGTACGTGTTACAATGTATTGCAAAAACAAATTAATATATATAAAATTGAACATGAAGCAATTCACATACAAAGTGTACCCTGCCTAGATATCTCTTTTGTTGACTGTACCTACCTACATACAATATTGTAGTAGGTAAATGGTGATATGTATTCTCTGGCGCATAACTTAATTTAGTCGAACAGGTGTACAAACCATTGGTTAGATTATTTAAGTATGGACTTTAACTAAATAAAAGCAAAGGCATAAAATATACCATTGCTAACTAAGGCAATAATTTCCAAGTTATTTTTGCACCGCACCTAAACGACTAAGAGAACCTAAATGAATCTGGCTGTTATGCTTATTTTGTGCTGTGGTACAAAACTTTATTTTGTTTGGACGCAGACGATAGGTAAAATGCATCCCTAACTAAATCAACTGTTTTTTTAATCTTTTAAGCACATTTTTATGACGTAATAAGACAAACTTCAAGACCCTTGGTCATTTACGGTGTCTAGGATTACTTTGCCAGTTACTGTAGCATGATACACGATACACTAGAAGCGTTCCTCCTTCAATTAAATTAAACTGAAGTTAACTTCATTGGAATCACTGGCATTCTAAGAAGATGCCTGTGTCCCAGCAGTGGGAACGTTGTGAGGACAAAGCCGTCGAGGCAGACGGGCAAACCGTGGCGAAGGTGGTGTGACAATCTGATAAGGTTTGTAGGGTAAACATGGTCAGAGATCGCACAGGGAGGTTTGGAAGGAAAAAGGGGAGTTCTTTGCCCTACCGTGGGACACAATATAGGCAAAAAAAAAACGTTGGTAGTAGTTATTATTGCATTCCTCCCTCAGGCGTCCAGTAAGTGACGATCTTTGCCCACCAACATGGTTATAAATTATTGTTATTAATCAACCCCTTTCTCTCAATTCCAGGCAATCCTAACGACAAAATCCTGTACGGTCGTCCGAACAAGAGACGGAGTGCTTCCTTCCCGGCCCCTCGTTCCTTAGACCGGCGGAATTCGCTGCGCATCTTCGGTTCCTCCAGCAAATACCTGCAGCGGTGCGCCTCCACCAGGAGTTTGCATCACAAGAACGCTAACACCACCGACAGCTCGTCTTCCACCGATTACCCGCCGAGCGTCGAATCTGCGTCACCTAGTAAGTTGAGCTTTTATTTTCTAAATAATTATAAGTACCTACCTAAGTATTTAAAAGCCATAGCTTTAATTTGCTTGATTTTGATAGCAAATGCTTTTTGACGGCATGGCTGGCGCAGTGTCTGAACGGGGCCACCGTTCAGACACTGCGCTACACTACAATGCTATAAAAGTTGTGGGTTTGATTCCCAGACGGGACACACATAACACAGAAGTATTTGAATTATAGACTTTATGTAACTACATAAAGTCTATAATTCAAATACTTCTGTGTTATGTGTGTGTGTTGTGGTGTTATCGTAACTACGATACATAAGCAAATCATTTCTAGAATCCAAACACATCGGCAGGACATAAAAAGCTTAAAGCATAGGTAGCAGTAGCAATAAGTCCCTAATTCCCTATTTTTATAAAGAACCCTCATTTTTAACGTTTGAGATTAGATTTTCTACAGGGATCTAAACAAGAATGTCGTGTGGGCCCGGAGGTTGAGGACCCGCTTGTAAAGCCAAAGGATGTGGGTTCAAAACCTGGCAAGTACCAATGTGACTTATTCAATTTCATTAGTACTTTCTAAGTTTTTCTTAGACACACTTAGACTTGAAAAATACGTTCTGAAATCGCTCATTTTCAAGCTTTTACCCAAGTACTGTTGTGGAAGAAAAGAGGCCTTTTTGTCTTGGGATACCTACCTAAAAATAAGTCGAACAATCATTCGAATAGCCCAATTTATGAAAAAGAAACCACTTTCTCCTTCCAAACTTTTTTCAACAGGAAGATTCTATAATTTAATTAATTTTTCACATTATCCATGCCTAGCCTTTTCCCTACTATGTTAGGGTCGGCTTCCTAGTCTAACCGGATGAAGCCGAATACCAGTATTTTACATGAAGCGACTGACTATCTGACCTCTACATCTAAGTCATCAGACACATTGCGTAATTTGTATAAAACGGCTTTCTTTTTACGGTTCCAGAACGAAACAGTATTAATGACGATAACTAACAATATCTCCTTAATTTTGCAGAGAAAGTGTCTCTGCTGTCCCGCTTATTCAGACGAAGCGGCCGCAGCAAGCAGACGCGCGCGATGAGCACCTTCTCTGCGCAGTTCCCGCCCACCGAGTGGTTCAACTCCAAAGCGGTGCACCTACACTGCGTCGCTACGCAGACCAACTCCAAGGTACGTTTTTACTACAATTTACCTACATTTATAAGTACATGAACTGCCAAAAAATGTAACTTAGAACTCGACTTCTTTAGGACATGTTACCGCGATACCTCGCGACGCGATGTCACGGTATTTCTATCCATCATATCGGTTACATGTCCAAAATGTGGACCCAACTATGGGCTGCACACTAAATATGAGCTCAACAAACTCACCTCTGCTGATAGCTGATTCGACAAACTTCTAGACAAGGAGACAAAAGGGATTCTTATTCTCCGAGGAAATATACTAAAGTCTTATCAAAGACTTGTCTTTGGACATAAGTAAGATAGATTATTGCTATGCTGAAGAACATTTACATCATGTGTTATGTTAACAATAAATTAACAGACTGCGTGCAAGTTATCAATACGCATGGCAGAAAAATTTGTCACAGAAAATAAACATGTTGTGGTAATAAACACAACGCGTGTATATCTAAGAACATAAAACCGCTTAAATATATCAGTGTATCAAATTAACACCTAATTCTCTATGTTCCAGGAGTCATTGCAGAGTCAAACGTCTTTCGTCTCATCGTACTACGACGGTTCGGAGATTAGTAATCGGTCGTCGACGCTGCCGCGGCGGCACAAGCGGCACCTGTCCACGGAGTCGGGGCTGGCGGGCTCCGTGGCCGGCCACTACGACCACTCGCCCGTGCGACACTCCAGCCCCAGCTCCGGCAGCCTGCCACGCTCTACCCTCAGCAGGAGCTCCACCAACAAAACCATCCTCGACCACTTCTCGTCACCACAAAGAAACAGCGACCCCAAACTAAGAGACAGCCCCAGCGGAAGCCTCAGGAGGGTCGATTACTCTGATCACATCATGTCCACAAGTGGCCCCTCCAGCCTAGAGAGTACCACCACACATCGCACACCAAGAAAGGACGCCAAAAACGGTCAGTTAGACCAAAACTCACCAATGAAAAGGGGCTACCACACTAGCGGGAGTAGCGGACACTCCAGCTTAGAGTCCCACATATCAGACCGCACGTTAAAGCCTTCGCCTAGTCATAGCAACCCGCACGGAGCCCCCGGCCTTAGCAGAGCACAGTCACTCGTCAAAGTACAGAGCTTACAGAGCTCGCCAAAGAGCCTGCACAAATACAGAACGAAACCACCAATGGTCGGTGGAGAAACGGTAAAAAACGGTAACACGTCACCCAAAAGTTCGCCAAAAAACTGTCCAAACACACCCAAAAAAACCGCAACCCCGCTGCATAAAACCTTAGGGGCTAAAGTAGAAAACCCATCGACGACGATGTTGGCCAGCTCCAATTCTAACAACTCTATCACACTAAAAGTTACCACGAATACTATCTCTCAGAACGGTGGTGGTACTAACACCAAAGTTTATGTACAAAATTCGCCAGTAAGGTCAGTTATTACTTTTGAGAATGGTAAAGTCACCGAGACTTCAAACGGAAGCAATATTTACATAATCAACGACGATAGACAGGTGGTGTCGGTGTCCCAAAACGGAGTCCAAAACAAAACGGCAAAAAACCCAACTGAAACCTCATTCGACGTCTGTGTCGAAAAGAATAAACAGATGTATCAGGAGGAACCCATTAAAGTACAAGAAAACAAGTTCAATAAGAATTCAATTAACGACACGGGTATGAATAATAATCGTAAGCTTTCACTGCAAATAGGAGGTGCGACTAATAACAATAGTTTTGTATACAAAAATCAATTAAACAATACGAACGAAGTTGCATCAAATCCTGCCTCTCCGGCCATTCATAATAATATAAATAATTTGGAATCTACAGCAAACAGTATTCCTTCGACGCCAACTAAAAGTTACGATAACATTATAGGATCGTTGGGAAGTTTGAGGTACCAGAAGAACTCGTTGTCGTCAGCCAACAGTGGGATACAATCGAATATAAATTCGAACAGCGAGCTGAAAAGCGTCGACCTGTTGAAAAAGGCAGCAGCGCTACAAATGCTGAACGGACTCCCAAATGTAAATAACAGGGTGAGCTCGGACTCAATAGCTAATTTGTTAACGAAAGCTATCGACCAGAAGCCCACAGTGCTGGGGTCCGAGCCGAACTTAGCGCTGAAGAATCAAGAGCAGATTAAGGATATAAACACGTCGGCGGAGAAGATTAACTGCTTGGAGAACAAACAGAAGAGGTACAGCCTCAGCCAAGAAAGCAAGAAGGAGAACCAGGATTTTTACAATTTTCCGAGTTTAAGCGACTTGAGCTTTAATTTCACTAGTTTAGCGGCGCAGAAGATATTAAAGGGCGTCAGTATCAACAGTGTGGACACGCTTGTCGAGTTGAACATGGCCGCCAACAACTCGGAGAAACAGAACAATCGTGATGTCGCCGCCGTGTGCACAGACTTTGGCCTTGTATAGCAGTTAACATATAATATTTTTTGTTGTAAAATGTATAATAGTAGACATAACACTATATGACGTAAGGTAGTTGTATAACTTATTCGTAACTACATTGTAACACGCTTTAGATACGCAATACCTTCTAAGTTAAGTTCAAAAATTTTACTCGTTTAAGATTTGTACTCTACCTACTTACGGAATTTATCTCTTAAACGCATTGTATCCCCTATTATTAAAATTTTGTTTGTCTTTACTAACTTATTATCATCGAAAGTATCAATGTAGAAATTATTTAACACAATATTCATAAATGTAATCGTTAATGAATAATCGGAAAATTCTTAGTTTGTAGCTCACTTTAAAAGTATCGAGACAATAAAACTCTAACACCTGTGAGAACAAAAAGTGGCCTAAAACTGTCTAATTACATGGAAATTTAGTGCCTAATTCGATCGTAATAGAATCGTAATTCAATTGTAGCCATAATGTAGTTTCACTATTCTTTAGTACCTAATGCGGCTCTCACGCTATTAGCTAACTGTATTTAAAATTATCCTCTCCATAGCACTTCTGTTCGTGCCATCACAATATTTCCAGTGAAAAAGTCGAGTACAAACTAGAATACCTAACTCCAAACAGATTCCATCCAACAATGGGAATTTATAGGAATGATTTTGTAAAATGTATGTCATGTATTAAGTGCCATAAAACCATAGTATTACATAATGCGGGCGAAATATGGAATGGGAAGCGGTATTTGATTGATCATTACATGTCTAAGAATTTTTGCTGTATTTGTGTATGAAAGCAATGGGTATTTATTCATTAGGGAACATAATCTGAAGTCATATCGCAATTAGTTTAATTCAGTAATAACGCCATTTGTATAAATTTATTAACAATATAAGATGATGCTTTAAAATGTGGTTTTATTTACCTTGAAGGCGAAATAAATTAAATATTACCCTAGCTCCCTGCTAATCTAAAACGACTTTCCCCATAACTTGCCACTTGGGCAATGAAGACTGAATAAAGCAACCATAGTGCAGAGACCATTGAGGAAGTAGACAATAGAGTGAACAGATATCTGGGCTAAGAATAATGATAAAGTCTTGAATTCTATGAAAAGTGAAAATTAAAAAAAAACTTTGTACCTACTTAATCAAAATCAATGCACATATTCTATGGTAGGTATTGCAAAATACCAAGTTATTATTTTCAATAGACAAAAAAAATAAGCGGGATTCACTCACCAGTTGAATCAGCACAAATAAGCAGACCAGTCCACAATTAGAATAAGGGCTGAAGATAATACAAATTACAAGTTGAAATGGTTTATGAATGAAATAATGGGCAAATTTTTCTATAGTCGGGTAACTTTTATCTGAAGAATAAATATTACGACAGTTTGACATATTTTCTATACAAAAGCTGTCAAACCGCCATATTTATTCCATAAATAAAAATTATCTGACGATTGAAAAAATAGCCCTAAGGGCTGATTTTTCAATAGGTAGATAACTTTTATCTGAAGAATAAATGTGACAGTTTGTCATATTTTCTATACAAAAGCTGTCAAACCGCCATATTTATTCCTCAGATAAAAAATATGTGACTATTGAACAATCAGCCCTTAATTAATTAAACAAAAGAGTTTACTTACCTAGAACATAAGACATTATAGATAATTATTAAATAAAAAAATAAAAGGTTCCATAGTTGGCAAAATTAGCATTGTAGTTGAAAAACATGTTCTCCCATACATTCCAACTGTAAACGTAAGTTTGTATTCACAATATTCAGAGATTTACCATGTTATTTTAAGACCACAGACTTCTTGTAGGTTTTCCTGTAATCTACAGGTCAAGAACAATTAAACGATTTTTTTTTTTTTTAATTTTAGGTTCAGTAGTGTCAGAGATAAGGGTCAATTTCCATCTATTTTCTTAAACACCTTTAACCCTTCGTATGCCGTGGATCTACGCGAGACACAATGGCTTTTTAATTGTGTCTGTAATTACGGCATTCGACTCGTTAAATCAATTTATATTAAAATTATAAAAAAAAAAACTATTTGAGACCCTCATATTTGATGTCACAAATGTCATATTTGTTACATTTGCAAAACTTTTTTTTTAATTTTCTTATTTGCCCCCAAAAGTGACCCCCATATTCAAAATACATTCATTTAGTTTACCAGTCCATGTTTAGGTCACAAAAGTTCATATGTGTATGTACCAAATTTCAACTTAATCAGTCCATTAGATTCGGAGAAAATTAGCTGTGACAGACAGACAGACACACAAGTGATCCTTTAAAGGTTCCGTTTTTTTCCTTTTGAGGTACGGAGCCCTAAAAAAAATTACAATACCTGGTTTATTTATTGTTTCATTAAATGTTATTATCATTTATTAGTCTGCATTCAAATAAAATATTTAATTTGATTCAATCTGACAATTTTTAAGTAGGTACAAAAAAGCTCAAAGGAATCCATCCAGTCTTCAATAAAACCAAGTCTTATACAAAATATAAAACTTTATTACAATATTATCTAATTGGTAAAATGTATATTCATATCAATACTACTACTACATTCTGCTATAAACAAGCTATTGTGCTGTGCTCCATTACATCAGTTACTTGTGACGGTTCAGTTTCAGTCTGACTTTTAATTGAGTTCAGCCAATCATCCGTCGGCTCTATTTTCTTTACATCAGGATCAGAACTGTCACTTTTATCATCTTCCGTTACACTCTCAGGACATTCTACCTCATTGTTATCAAAACTACTGTGACTACTCTCACATACTTTGACTGGCGACGTGCTAATTTTTAAATCTCTAAATTTTTTCGATACTTCTTCTGCTCTAATATTTACATGACACACACAGTTGTCTGTAGCTGTAATCTGCTTCAGGGCTGCCTCCTCTATAGCTTCTAGGTCCGTATCTCCTTCTTCAACATCCTTAGTTACCTCTTCAATAGTTTTATAAGAGTACATGTGGTCATATTCAGGGCTAACATAATCTTCTAATGTAAATGTATTGCTATCAAAGTTTAACTTCTCAAAATCAATAACACCATAATTACTTACATTTTCTAATAGTGTGGACTCGTCATCGAAACATATATGAATATTTTGAACACAATTTCTCTTCAAGTCTTTGTCGTCTTGGCATTGTTTACGTATTGCATCCAGTTGTCGTAAAGTTTTTAGTTCCCTGGCCTTTAGAGTTGCATACACCCGCGCGAAGGACGCTCTAACGTTGCTTTTCAACTGGAAACATAAAGTGCATAAAATGAACATGTTGATATTTTATAGAATTTTTGCGCTTCTTTAAAAATAGTACTTACATTTTCAATATTTTTATCAAAATCATCCTCATCCAGATCACTCGCCATGTTTACGTTTAGAAAGTTTGACGTTTACTATTAGAAAGTTGCCGAAACTCATTTTCCAAAAAACTACTTTTACGCAACTTGTCCATTTGAGAAGGGTTCGACATGGTAGACTTAATTTGCCAAAAAAATAATATTTTTTACTTTGACAGTTTTATTTGCAGTGCTTATAGCGCTGCCTGAAAAAATACGATCAATTGTTTATGAAATTCAAATAATTGGTGGGACTCTCAAATCAAGTAGTTGATGATTAAACTGACATAATAACCTCCTGGTTTTTTGTTTTTGGTTCGTCTTGGCCAGATCTTACAAAATGATGAAATTACACGATGTGAGTACCTACAATCCTCATAAATTATTTTTATAAGAATTAGCTTTATTGTTGCTGGAAATTGCTGTTTCTGTGGATATAGTGGCCTATGCGTCCCTACTCAATTCAATTACCTACATTATTTCAATTACATAGCTTTCAGAGCATGAGTATAAGCAGAGTCGATCAAGCTGATTCAATGATAACATGTGCACATAAGCAAACAGTACACACATTCTAATAAACCATTAATTACACCTTGACACCATGCTTTTAATTTGGTCAAAAGGTGATCCCCTTTAATGAATAGAAACACGCTTAAAATAATTTTGAAAGTCGCAACAATGTGTACTATTATTTTCGTTAACTAGTACCATATTTTGATGTCTAATAGTAATTTCTACCATGCTGGCTGGTTTGAGAAAGTTGCAACACTGAATTTAAAAAAAAACATTATTGATTTTTCGTTTGACAAGTCGCTGGAAAACATTCTTGGAGTCTTTATTATTTTTCTCGTCTGTGGATTAAAATAAACTCGTTAGTGCAGTGTTTTAGTGTAAAATCTATTGTTTTTAGTGTCAAATTTTTTGGAAATTAAGTACAGACATGAGCGAGTTGAGACATCGGCGTGGCGAAGGTGATGGAAACGACAAACTGGAAAACGCTGGCGAATCTGATCACGTACGTGCCTATTTTATTGTTATTTCTTACATAAAAACCAGATCTTAATTTAATTCCTATTTATTGTTAATGTTATGCCCGATCATTAGGTTGATTCGGAGGAAGAGAAGAATATAGAAGAGAAGTATGTGGATGAAATGGCGAAGTCTTTACCTCAGGGAACGGATAAGACTCCGGAAATCCTTGACTCCGCGCTTTCGGGACTGTCGTCAAGGTAATAAAGCAGTTTTTTCTTCTTCCATAGTGACGTTCTATTTATAAAATTGGTGAAGAAAGTCTATTGTTTAAATATTATGTTTTGGGAGTTGCCCCAATAGTGTTCTTCATGTAGATTTTGACAATGGTAACATGCCTGCATAACGCCGCTCTATGATTATTAACATGCCTGAAGTCTGAATAAATCTCACTCAGAAATATTTTTAGCTAATATCAGCTTAAGTTTGTAAATTCCAAAAAGTGTCCACATTGTTGTGCAAAATTCATTTAATTTTTACTAAATTTAAATTATTCTCATAAATAGTTCATAATCTAAATTTTCTCAAATAATTATTATTTAAAACAAACAAAATCAACTAGCTTCTTGTAGCTTTACTCGCCACAAATCTTTATTTGTTGCTTAGTATATTATTCATGTTTTATGTAATGTTTACAAAACAGGTTTATAAGGTAGCATACCATTATGGTCTAAGGTCAATTTGAATACATTCATACATATTTAAATTTATTGGATTAAACAAGTTTTTGGTATAAAATTGGGACTAAAATTATTATTCAATTATAATTGTTTTTTTTTTTACTAAAATTAATTAAAACAAGCAAGCAAAGAAAAGATATGTAATGGTCTTGTTTTTGTAAAACAGAAAAGCCATTGAATTCCAGTAGCATGTTTTCATTCCAACAGAAAATAATAAAACCATACAATAATAAATACTTACAAAAAATTAAATTTTTGAATTCAGCCTGTGTTGGAACTTAAAACAGCCTGACAATCAGCAATAGTAATTGATAATTGCCAAAAGGTGATATTTCATTCAACTTCAATTAAATTATTTTAAATGCACAGTATTTAAGTAATTGACAGCCACTGCGGACACACGGAGAACGCTAACAATACATCTTCTATTGTGTCTGTTGTCTGGCAGTTAATGTGTTAATAATACTGCAGCACAGAAAATACGCTTTCTTTCTCCATGGTTGCAGTAGGGGATCGGCTCTCAAAATTTCTCGATTATTTGTTCTCTGCATATATCTATGAAATAAAAATTAATGAATTAAATTGAATATTAATTTTATCATGTAATAATTCTTATTTAGATGGAGGAACTGGGTTATCCGAGGTATCTTCACCTGGTTGATGATTGCAGCCTTCTGCCTGCTCATCTATGGCGGTCCGCTGGCACTCATGATCACTGTAAGTTTATTTTTATTTTTCCTTCTTAGCATGTCAAGAGCAATCTGAATTGAGCGGGCCCATTTTTCCTTAGCATGCCAGATTTTTACTATTCCAGGTCTCCAGGATGTGTGATGTGAGTAGTAGCTTAACTTCTTAGATTATCATGCCTAGCCTTTTCCCAACTATGTTGGGGTCGGCTTCCAGTCAAACCAGATGCAGCTGAATACCAGTATTTTACATGGAGCAACTGTCTATCTGACCTCCACAACCCAGCTACTGGGTAATACAATACCCCTTGGTAAGGCTGGTTGTCAGAATTTTTTGCTTCTGACAACCCGTAGTGAATGTAAAAAATCCACGAATGACAGCCAGGGCCAATGGCTTAGCATGCTTTCTGAGGCATGGAGGGGTCTTGGTATGCAGAGATGGTCACCCATCCGCGGACCAACTGCGGCAAACGTAGCTTAACACAAGCCCTTCTTCAAGCTTAACTTCTTAGGATTCCATGTCAAAATGGGCATGAGTAATTATTTGAGTAAAGTATTTTTCGAGTACCTATTCTGCTTCATAGTCGTTTGTGTCTAAGTTGTGCGGAAATCGGTTGTCATGGTATGGGCATGTGATGCGGAGGAATGAGGAAAATATCGTGAGGAAAGTTTTGAGTATGAATGTCAATGGCTATAAGGTCTTCCCCTACTCTTATAAGCTATAAGAGAAAACCAAAGAAACGATGGATGGATTGTGTGAATGATGACATGGCCAACCAAATATGAGTTGTTTGTGTCTATGGTAAAATATTTTAAATTTTGTGGGCTCCAAACTTTGTCTTGGCTGTTGGTTGGCATTTGAGTTGAGATTAGATTTTCCTGTTGCCAGTTTTGCGTTTTTGATACATTAGAATTTAAAAACCATAACAATTTAATTCTTCTTCCTTATGTATTTCTACCTCCAACGCATGGTTATTAAGTGTACAAAACAAGTGTGTAGTATTGATTAAATCTTGAATTATCTATTTCTTGACCGTCATAAGACCTTTCATGAGTGGTTGGAAAACCGATGCTACAATTAACTGTAATTGTAGCATCGGTTAACGCAGCGCAGTCTGGTGGCAGATTTTATACTGATAAAAACTGCCACCAGACTGCGCTGCGTTGAATTCAGCGTTGCGCGCGATTTTTAAAAAAATCTACAGTATTAAGTTCAAATAATGTTGAGTAGTATAAGTTTGACCACAGAATAATAAAGCTGCAGTACTTTATCTGGACAGTGACCTTGAATTATGGCCGCTCGGTAGGTAAATTCGCGTCCGTCCGTGCGTAACTGCCGCGCACTCGAACTGTTGTCTACTGGTATTACTGAGATTTCGAAACGCGTCCTTTCGGCCGTTTTCTATGAAAATAAACTACTGTAACATCATTATTCTGTGCTACAACCAACCAACCGTAGCCGCATGCCGCAATAAGTGTCTGTTGCCATGCGACCTCCAAAATACACATTTATGATAAGTAATGCATGGAAAAATGTTATACAATTTTTTTTTAATAAATTGTTGGTATTTTAGATAATTCATTATTGTCCAAAAAGTTTGGATATTATGGATATTATTTTAACTAAAGGTCAACGGTCTATCAAATGGAAAATGGCGACTTATTGCCACATAGGAACGTAAGAGAAAAATAGATATGCCAAACATTTCTAAAGACAATATACATAAAATAAATCTCTTGCCTTCTATTTTACTGGCAAAACTTCTTTATCAAGGCTACATCTTTACCCTTTAAACTGGACCACTTTAAGCAGCTGAAATATATGGCAGCAGTATTTGTCTGGTAGTCTTTCGACTGTGAACCATATTAGGTTATTTTGAAAGTGGCGTCAGTGACAGAAAAGTTGAAAGGAAATCGTTTGGGCATGTGATGAGGAGGAACGAAACGCAAGTGACTAAAAGAGTGATGAATATACCTGTCGATGGATGAAGAGGGAAAGGAAAGCCAATGAAAAGATGGATGGATTGTGTGAGGAATGATATGAAAGAGAAGAGAGTGAATGATAGCGTAAGGGTTGACAGGGGAGAATGGAAGAAGAAAACGTGTTGCGCCGACCCAAGTAACATGGGATAAGGGCAGGAAGATGATGAGTAGGTATATGTTATCGTTGGTAGGTAACTATCCAGCATTTGCCATCCTATTTTTCATAAAGTTGCTAAACTCCGATATAAAGAAAAACTAAAAAGTAAGCAACATGCGATTTAGGTAAGGGTCAGTACAGACCAAGCGGAAAAATCTTCGCGGAATTTACTGGATCCATTGAAAATAGGCTCAATTATAATATCCACCAAGCCGCATTTGACACGCGTGGTGGATTACAGCCCACTCCCTCTCACAGAAAGAAGAGGCATTTATAGGCTGATTATGTATTGAAAATAGGACTGTTATTACCACAGAACAGATTTTATCTTTTCTGTGGTTATTACCATAGCCTGAAGTGTCGATATCCATACAATTTTATACGAGAGTCTAGGGTAATAGTTACAGTTCTATTTTCAATGGAGCCAGTAGATTCCGCGAGGATTTTTCCACTTGTTTTGAATTGACCCTAATGTACTTGCTTATAGTGATTTCCAATTGTTGGCCAAGTAACCGGTATTTAGTACAGTACCGATTACTTGAAAATATAAAATAGTCAACGAAGTGCGAAAGTAGGCATCGTGCTATGAGATAAAAATGTTATGAATCAAACAATCAATGTCAATGATATTTATGTACAACACAATGTTTAGTTAAGATAAATGTTTTTGTATTTTTTTTTTGTATCTAATCCTATTTTTCCGTCCACTCAGGTGCTCTGCGTCCAAGTGAAATGCTTCGAAGAGATCATCAACATCGGTTACGCGGTGTACCGCGTGCACGGCTTGCCATGGTTCCGCTCCCTCTCCTGGTACTTCCTCCTCACTTCCAACTACTTCTTCTACGGAGAGAACCTCATTGATTACTTTGGAGTCGTCATTAATAGAACGGTGAGTGATCTTTCATTAATTAAAAAAAAAAAAAAAATATTGCATATTAAAAAACGTACACGGAAATGAACTCATGACATCCAAACTAAGTAGGACTTGTATTATGGAAGTCAAGGCGCTCTCTCATTATATATGTTTAATTAATACAATAAAAGTAAGGGATGCATGCAGCAAACAAAAAAATATTAAAATACCAAAAGAAAAATAACCAAAAAATAAAAAAGCAGGTAGGTATAACAAAATTAAGTTCTACAACTACCTGTGGAGTGTAGTATTGTCAAAATGTGAGTCAGTGTGATGAATGATAAGTGAGATTAGTGTTGTGGTGTTACGAGTGGTGTAAAATGTGTGGTGTGTAATTTAGTATTTAGTACCTATGTTATGTTTCAAGTCTAATATGTCATGTGTTCAGAAATGAACGCACCTGTATTCAGAGCAACGGAAAATTGTTTTGTAGTTAAAATAAAAATAGCAGCAATTAATACCTTGGCCAATGCCAAGCTAATGCTTGCTAATGGCCGAATGAGTCAGCTTATTTAGATTCGTCATTTAAATTCATTCATTTGTAATGCTAATTGGATACTGGACTAAATTACAAAGGGTTTCCGTATAATACAAAAAAAAAAAACAAAAAATACAAAAAATACATATAATAAAAAATATAACTAGTGCTACTAACAGTGTTGTTTAACCGTAACTTTCAGCAAAATATTTTTAGTAAGATAATTCCATTCACAGAATTCCCTGTCCGGAACGGTCGGTAGCGTACGGGAACGTTGATTTAGAATTTTAGATAAGAATGTCCGTTCGATTTAGCTCGACAAAATCACGAAAAAAGCAAATATTATAAAATAATTACATAAATGATTGAATATTTTCGTGAATGTTGTTAAAAAAATTGCAAGGAATAAGGAGTTTTTACGAAATTGCCATTATCTTAGCAGCTGGCTAAGCCGAGTTTAAAGTTAATAATTTTCCGGAATGAGAAATTATCATCTGTCATGTTGCTGCCACCTTTTGTGAAGATGGTAGAGAGAGACGTTTTGAGAAAATTCCTTTGAAATTGTTCTTATCTGTGATCAGTAGCGAAATTACAAAGCTTCCAACAGTTCCAACGTCGTTGGCACACTGACGCTTATCGGTGCGAAACGCGTTATTTTTCGCACAATTTGACAAGTTATTGCCAGGTTTTCGCTTACTTGTAAGATAGCAAAACAGTTTCGAACTTATTTACTACAGGCTTAGTGCAAGCGCGAGCGCAGGTCGAAGTACGCTGAGATGCACCGTGCTGCGCAGCGCGTGTACGACACAACATAGACGTAGCATCGGCAAAATTCGTAAAACCAATCACGATCCTTCCGAACTGAGTGCGCCTTCAACATCACCAATCTTTATTACTGCTTTAGGCGAAAATTATCTTTACGCATACGCAATAACTTGTGAAGTCATATAACAAATACATTCGTAAAATTGAAATGAATGAATGCAAATTTTCAAATCCATGCTACATCTAAGTTGTGTCATACTGCACACAAATAAGTTCGATTTTTGATCGTAATCTTAAAAAGTGCACGCAGTGTCGCTTCACGTCACGTCTCGGTGGGAATTGACCCTAAGTATCGATTTAGATATTCCTCAGAACGGTATGTAAGCACAGAAGTACCTTTGATTACACAAATAATCACAAATGCCTTATGTAATCACACTTCATAGAATCTTATCTCGTTTGAATAATTTATTCCTAGTAATTATGTGCATTGTCATCGAACTCTATTGCTAATCATCGATCGTACGATCCACTGATTAGATAAATTCGCATTCATTAACGCGTTTCCGTTCAGATCCAAATGGATTAGGGATCGAAATTACCAATTGGAACTGTGCACCTAGCTTCTGACGTTTCATTTATAGTGCCCATATGCCTAGGTTTATGTGAAAGAAAATATTGCGATTTTGATTTTTGAAAAGAAAAACTTTGTTTTGACTGCACCTGAGTAAAAACGCACTGCACCATTTTTGGGAGCTATCTATTCCTACGGGTTGGAAAAAGACTTTGTTACGCTACAAGGGCGGCTACATCAAAACAAACCTTTCGATCATACTTAGATCTTTGGGGGACTGTCTGTTGAAGACATTGATATACTTTTAAATATTTAAAAATAGTTAAAAACAATTATGTCGCAGTTTGTAACTCCGATAAGTCCAGCAGTGCTATTCTGTACAAATCTCACCGTGAAAACCTAGGTGAAGTGAGCTGTCATTCTGCCTGATGCTAGGGATTGACACTATTGACAGTTCACTCCACGCTCATTTCACGTAAGTTTTCACGGTGAGATTTGTACAGAATAGCACTGCTGTACACCATGTGAAATCGAAGGAAAAGTCTTTTAGACAAAATCCCTTTTCTGTAAGAGTTAACGCCAACGGAAATATTAAACTGTATGGAGTTGACAGTAGCAGTCACTGACATCTCTGAAGCTAATGTCAACTCCATACAATTGATCTTTCCGTTGGCGTTCACGCTTACGGAAAAGGGATTTTGTCTAGGCCCCCAGTACGTCCGCGTCATTGGATACATTAAAATTCTTCCTACGTCATCATCATCATGGTCGTTATAATAATTATTATTCTTGACTCAAGACTTTTACGTCTAAAATATGATGCATAATTTACAAGTAAATATTATTCATATAAAACTACTGGAAACACAGCATTGACCCGAAGTAACGTTCGGTTTTATCAATCAATGGATCATGCGTGATTTGGACAACGTAATTATGATAAACAGCTGATTAAATGACCGAGATTGTGAGTCATTACTTCATTAGTCTTGTTTATAAAATTATTATTCTTTGAAGTTAATGATAAGGTTATCACAGCTCTGTGATTTCAGCTTCCGTTGAATACCGCGAAATATGATCAAAATGCTTGTCTGTTTTTTAATCGACTTCAAAAAGGAGGAGGTTCTCAATTCGTCGGAACCTTTTTTTTTTTTTTGGATTTTTTTTTTGTTTTATTCGAGAGGGTATACATCACAGTTGGTCCCATATAAAATTGATTAACTTTGCTTCGGTAGTTTTTGAGTTAGCTTCAATAATACGTATTTTTTCCCCACTTTTATATGGATGATGTTCTAGTTTGTTTTGCAGATAGTGGTATTAGAATTTGTGTGGGGTAGGTACACAACTAAAAAGTGAAAAATAAAAACTTTTTTACAAAAAAATACAACTGACTTCCAAAAACAACACTACAAAGTGAAAAATAACTTTAATTTCGGAAGTCGGTGGCAAAAAACGAAAATACATTTAACACCGACACCGACTTCCGAAATTAAAGTTATTTTTCACTTTGTAGTGTTGTTTTTGGAAGTCGGTTGTATTTTTTGTAAAAAAGTTTTTTTGAAAGAATGTTTTATATGTCTGATAGAAGTTAGGCTTCATCCAAGTAAAAACTTTTTTACAAAAAAAAAAACAAACGACTTCCAAAAAAAAAAAAACACTACAAAGCAGTGAACGAACGCAATTAAAATGTCTCATTCACTTGCTAAGAATAATGTGAAAAATATTTTAAATTTCGGAAGTCGGTGTCTTTGGTTTTGTATTTTCGTTTTTTGTCACCGGCTTTGTAGTTTTTTTTTTTTTTTTTTTGTAAAAATGTTTTTAGTTTTCACTTGTTACTTGTGGTAAATACGTACTTAGCCCCACATAAATTCTAATACCTCTACCCTATGTAAATTACAGTGACATGAAGTTATTATCACATCATCCAAATACTTAAATAAACGAAGTGGGTAAAATACGTATTATTGAAGTTAATCTTCTGGCTGGCTTGAAATAAGGTTGAAAATTGAAAATACTATTTGTGTTGCCGAGATGTGACTAAGCTGAGAATGTGCATTTATTTTCCGGGTTTTCTTTATATTATTCAGAGTATGTCACAATAAAATAAAATAATTGTCCGGTTAAAGTTCAAAAAAAAATGCTAATTCTATTAAATTCTTAAAAAAAGAATGTCGTTGTCGCTTATCGTTATTGAAAATACAGAGATGTTCGACGCCAAAGTTTACTTTTGTGGAGCAACTTCCAAATTTTTTATTGGCAATATCAAATTATTTTTAACTATTCTATTCGGTTAACATTTCTTTTTAAACCCTTCTCTGTCCACTGTATTTTTTGCGTCGGATAGTTTCATTGCGTTACGTCATACTCGACAATCAAGAAACCAACTTTTGTGAATATTGAGCTAATACCGGGCCTTAATAGTAAACGCTATAAAGATGTGTCATCATTCTCCTGCCCTTATCCCAATTTATTTGGGCTCGGTGGAACACGTCTTTTTCTTCCATACTTCTCTATTAGTCGTCATCTCGGTAGTCACTCCCTTTCTAGCCACATCATCCTTCACACAGTCCATCCATCGTTTCTTTGGTCTTTCCCTACTCGTACAGCCATCCACATTCATACTCAAAACTTTCCTGACGACATTTTCCTCATTCCTCCGCATCACATGCTCATACCATGACAACCGATTTCCACACAACTTTTCAGTCACCGGTGTGACTTTCAGACTTCCTCTTATATACTAATTTCTTATTCTATCCATTCGCGTAACACCACACATCCCTCTTATCATTCTCAACGCTATAAATATGTATATTAGCCTAAATTGCATTATTGGATTAAGCAAGCAATCAACTAATTGGTTGGCCTCATTGCAACGTTCAATGTGCTCAGACAGCCATTAATTTCCACCAATCAGAACGTTTTGTAACGATTAGTTAATAATGGAAACTAATGAAACAGCCTGGAAAAATAATGGCTTCTAGAATTTGTAAACCCTTGCTTACCTAGGCACAATCACTCTATATCTTCTCTTGTCCTGGGTGTCGAAATAAAACCCTACGACAGGGCTCATTTTACAAGGAGTGCTGAATGCGTTAGCGTGAGTGAGCAGATAGAAAACCGTAAGATTTTATTCGATGAGATTCGGACATCGAAAGTTCGTAGCGTCTTCCCTAGCATATTTTCCACGAATTAAATTATGTTTCACTAACTAGTCAAAAATCTAACTGTCAAAAATCGTGAATCTTAATTTTCTTCTTATCTTTTTTTATTTGAAACATCTAATGCGGCGCGGCGGGTCAGACCGGCTGTCAGCGTGGCGACGCGGCTCCACGCTGACTGCGTAGCCATGCGCAAAATGCGCGAAATTAATTTTAGTATTAAATTAATACCTATGTATTTTTTAAATAAAGAATAATAAATTTTCTTTAAAAAAAAGTCTGAAGTTTTTGATATATTTTTTTTGTTTTGTCATATTTATTTTCTATATTAAACCATCGTTTCATGCATATTTTTCTATACAAAATACTTTTGATGTTTCACATCTGCCAGGCGTCCCGCGACGGGTTAATTTTTATCTTCTTGTGGTAAGCCACAAAAAGGTTGTGTTCAAGATCTTTGATGATATTGACGTCAAGAACTGTTTTGTTGCAAATTATTTACAAGGCATGCATCACACACGGCTACACATCAATCTATACATTTCCAGTTTACACTGACCTCTCATTGTTAGGAAATCCTATACAAAGCGAGATCAGCTTATACTGGAATTGTATAGCTTGATCTGTACCTACAGTCAGCTACGGACGTTGATTAACACTAGTCCCCTTATTTCCTCAACAGGACTACCTTAAATTCCTGGTGACGTACCACCGCTTCATCTCGTTCAGCCTGTACTGCGTGGGCTTCGTCTGGTTCGTGCTGTCTCTCGTCAAGAAGTACTACATGAGACAATTCAGTCTCTTCGCCTGGACACACGTCGCGTTGCTTATCGTCGTTACCCAGAGCTATCTCATCATTCAGAATATATTTGAAGGTAAGTTTCTTTTTAATTTGTTTCTGCCGACTAGCTATTTAATCCGCTAATTATCGCGTTATTCTCGTACACAAGCAAAACACACCTAGCCACCCAGTTGGAACCCATAAGAAGCAGAAGAAACAGACAGATGGCAGACGCAGAAGTCTACTTTCTGCTCCCAAATTACATAACACACTTTCAATCACAATCCAAGGGATTTTGTATGAAACCCATAGATTCATATGTTTGAACAATTCCTACGTTAATAACGCAATGAATGTGATTGAACTGTCAACATGATTGATATTCCCTTTGTAAGTGTTTTACACAATTACCCCGAAGGATTTAGCTAATGCGGAAGACACGGCCAGTTACAATATCACTTGAGTAAGGACTTACCGGGAGCATTCGTCTGTAATGTAGCAGTTCTCAGATGAGAGCATTACACCAGTTTTACAGTGCGCAACCTGTAATGATACAATTTGTAACATGACATTCACCATTCGCCTGTAATGTAACAATTAATGCTACAATATTTGTAACATTAATGCAAATCTTATTGAATATTGGATTGTTACATTACAAACGAATTTAATGCTCCGGTGAGAGAGAGTGCCATATGCAATGCAAGTGCTACGTAGATATAGTCTGGTACTCTGACATTATTAAATTATTCTGATAGTGTATGAAAGCCTTTAATAATAATATAATATTACAAGCATTTAATAATATTAAATTAATTAATATTAATTTAGGATAAATATTATATCCTACTTACTGTACAAGTACGTATAAGTGCCTTTTTGCCTGCTTTCAATTGCAAAGGGAAGGGCAAAGTAAACATAATAATGTGTAACATGCTATCAGTATGCGCATATTGTTTAGAAATATTCTCAATGTTACATGTTATAATATTTTGTTTTTAAACATTTTTTAATGATAATAATTACACAATAATTTTTACCAACTTTAACAATTTACCAATTGTTTAATAATTTTTAACATTAATTATCATTTTTTTTTTTTTATTCACATAATATATTTAAGTAAACGTTTGAAGGTTTGAATCATACGAGGTGCATTCAATAAGTACCTAGCCTCATCGCCAGAGGGCGCTGTAGTTTCAAAAGAGTTTTACTACAGTGTAGAAAGAAAAGAAAAAAAAGAAAGAAAAATATTTTATTTGGGACACGCACAGGAAATACAGTTAAAAAAGAGCATATAAAAGTAACAAAATAAACATAAAAAAGCAAAAAAACAAAAAAAAAGAAAACAATACACACACACACACACATCATCATGTCATCATCATCATGTGTAGCACATTCTTTTTTAATTCTTTTTTCAAATTTTCATTCCAATCCCTTCATTTGTTTTAATTTGACAACTTATGGAAGCGAACTTGTCGATCGGTTTTACAAAAATGGAAAAAGAGCAATATCGTTCGGTGATTCGATTCCTATTTTTGGAAGGGAAAACGCGCATCGAAATCAAAGAGCGCTTGGATGCTGTGTACGGTGACTCTTCTCCATCGATGGCCACCGTCAAGAATTGGTTCAACGAGTTTGCACGTGGCCGTACGTCGGTTTTTGATGAACCACGTCCAGGTGCACCGAAAACAGCTGCTACGGAGGAAAACATTAAAAAAATCCATGATCTCGTATTGGCAGATCGCCGATTGAAGGTTCGGGAGCTAGCTGAGACTGTAGGCATTTCAGAAGGAACAGTGCATCATATTCTTCACGAGGAACTCGGCATGAGAAAGCTGTCGGCGCGATGGGTGCCGCGTTTACTCACACCAGAAAACAAGCGCAACCGTGAGACCACATCGGAGTCGTGTTTGGCGCTGTTTAAGCGGAATCCAGCGGAGTTTTTGCGTCGTTTTGTGACCGTCGATGAAACCTGGATCCACTGGTACACACCAGAGACCAAGGAGCAATAAAAACAATGGATCCAGACCGGGGAACGTGCTCCAAAGAAGGCGAAAACTGTAAAATCGGCCGGAAAAGTTATGGCCACCGTTTTCTGGGATTCACAAGGTGTGATCTACATCGATTACCTCGAGAAGGGTAAAACAATTACAGGGCTTTACTATGCCGATTGATTGGGCCGATTCGACGCCGAATTAAAGAAAAAACGACCCCATCTGGCGAAGAAAAAAGTGCTGTTTCACCACGACAACGCACCGGTTCACACGTCTGCCGTTGCCATGGCCAAATTGGTCGAATTACGCTACGAATTGCTGCCCCATCCACCGTATTCTCCAGATTTGGCCCCTTGTGACTTCTTTCTGTTTCCTAATCTGAAAAAATCACTCGCCGGGAATAGATATGGATCGAATGAGGAGGTCATCGCCGCCACGGAGGCCTATTTTGCAGAGTTTGACAAAAACTATTTTTCGGACGGGTTAAAAAAGTTGGAGCATCGCTGGGCTAAGTGTATCGAACTAAAAGGAGACTATGTTGAAAAATAAATTGCCACTTTT
The DNA here is from genome assembly GCA_946251885.1 of Cosmia pyralina. Lineage (NCBI taxonomy): Eukaryota > Metazoa > Arthropoda > Insecta > Lepidoptera > Noctuidae > Cosmia > Cosmia pyralina. Next base: position 25,378,154 of record OX276344.1, read on the forward strand.
CCAAAATTTTCGTTTACTTTTTGTAGGCTAAGTATTTATTGAATGACCCTCGTAAATCGTAGGAATAGGTTTCGTTATGTAAAGGTTTAAAGAATTTGCAATTCAGTTGAATAGTGATATTTTTGATTATGAAGAATATTTGAGTTTAAAAGAAAGTTCATAGTGTAACAGACACGGTAAAAAAAGGACTCATACATAGATCCTGCATCAGAAAATTTTACCGTCATCAAATATTCTAGAAATATACAGTCACAGTCAGTGTACAGTCAGCAACAAAAGTCTATTAACACTTTCAGTTTTTTAATCTTAAATACTAAGCGAGATATTTAATTCAAATCGGAAAAGAAGTACTTAAAATTTTAAGAACATTAATTCTTAACAGTTAAACGAAAAAAAAAGCAGTTTATCAAATCATTTTGTGTTAATTATAATACAATGAGAAGACGACCATACGACAATAAATGAAAACTCTAGCAATCAAAGTCAAAGTCAAATAATTTATTTCAAACACATAAAAAGCACTTAAACGTCAAAATTTACAAAACATATAAATAGAATTTATTCTAGTCGTCCCTTCCAATAGGTGGTTTCGTATGGAAAAGAAACTCCACTGTTACTCTTTTAAAATTGTTTTACAATATTTTGTATACATTAATTATATCATTATAATTATGTGAAGACGATGCACCTAAAATAAAAATTACTGTAAATACCACAATAGGTAAAAAGTATTAAAAAATAAGCAATGACAAATAAATTAATTATGTGATAGATCGTCGGTCCAGATGAACAGGGTCAATCAATCTGCCCAGCCTTTTCCCAACTATGTTGGGGTCGGCTTCCAGTCTAACCGGATGCAGCTGAATACCAGTATTTTACATGAAGCGACTGCCTACCTGACCTTCAAAACGCAGTAACTGGGTAATACGATACCCCTTGGTAAGACTGGTTGTCAGACTTTCGGGCTTCTGACGACCCGTAACGACTGTCAAAGATCCACGAATGACAACCGGTATCAACGGCTTAACGTGCTTTCCGAGGCACGGAGGAGTCTCGGTATGTAAAGATGGTCACCCATTCACGGACAAGCGTAGCTTAACCTGGTTGACCGACCCGTGCGTCTCAAACTCAAACTCAAACTCAAAGCATTTATTTCAATTAAACCAATTACAGGCACTTTTGAATTGTCTGTTTTACTTAGCCACGAGTATTAACTCAAAAAGGCCGGAGAGCGATTTGAAGTTTTCAAATCAATATATTTCCATTTGTACAAGCCTCACCTGTCTATTTTTAAACTTACTTTAATGGCAGCGTTTTTGTTGTCATATCGTCATGCATACAACTACGTTAAAAAATAAGTTTATTTCATATATCTTATTTGGATTACTTTGCATGTCGAGGAGTCTCCATTTAGACATATAAAATGCCTGTAGTTGCAGGCTCCGCTCTTCCCTTACATTAGAAACGTACGAGTACAAATAGGTATATGTACTCGTATAAAGAAACAAAGAAAGGTAAAAATAAAAATACGATCAATTTCTACGAGTGTGTGTGTGTACGTTCAGTAGAAAGATCGCATATATTTTTTAGTGTGAATGTATTTATAAAAAACCTACACTTTTTTTTTAATAAAATAAGTGATAGATTTTATTAAATAGATGTAGATTTTTTCTCACATACATAATAATATTTTCATAAATGAATTGGCAAACCGTCATAATATTAATCCTTTAATTAGTTCCCTGAGAAATTTGCGGCTACGTAGATTATAAAAAGCTCTGACAGCTCCCTTTTACAAATTAAAGATGGATTTAATATCAATACTAATGCATATGATTAGGTTTTTTGTAGTTTCAGTTTACTCCATGTTGAAAGTATTGAAACTATCAAATAAACCCTAACATCGGAATTAAAACGTGATTTTTAGGGTTCCGAACCTTTCGATTTTTGAAAATTCATCGCCTAAAGGGGTTGCATATCAAGCTATCATTCCAGTATGAGCTGACCTCTCATTGTACGGAAATCCAATCAAGATCAATCCAATGCGAGATCAGCTTATACTGGAAAATATAGCTTGTTATGTATATGTTGCTGTGTGTATTCGTAATAAAAAAATAAACATTTAGATCAGATGGTACAATGGTTTAGTGTCGGGTGATACCCCATAGGTTCATAACTACTGTAAGCTCGCGGTCACCATCGGATTATGGTACTTTACTAGATTTCAATATTACGTTCAATGTACTTAGCACTCGATTCGTAAATGGATTATAGCGACTCGGCCACTTATCCACTTTGTGGAAAGAAGCCATCAATGTATCTCCCGCTGCCATTTTGATATAAAATATTGGCAATACTGAATACACAATAGTTTAATAGGAAAGTCAGTTTGTTTGTTTGATAAAATACTCCGTAACGACTGAACCATATTTGATAGAATTATATATATTACTAGCTGCGCCCCGCGGTTTCACCCGCGTAGACCGGGATAAAAAGTAGCGGTATGAAAAATAGATGTTAGCCGATTCTCAGACCTACTCAATATGCTCACAAAATTTCATGAGAATCGGTCAAGCCGTTTCGGAGGAGTACGGGAACGAACATTGTGATACGAGAATTTTATATAAGTATAAGATTTATGTATTTGTTTTTGAAATGTATGTACTTATTTGTGACTGGTATCAATATTCGGACTTCGTGCCTTAGTAAATAAATTAATAATTCTGGGTACAGTCGGTGAAAAGTAACAGAACGTAACCCACATCGGAAGAAATTCGTATTCTTACATTTCATGTTTCATTGCATTAATTTGGAGGGCTCATTTGTTACATTTCATGTTACATTTCACCGATCTGTACCCGGCCGGTGTATAAGAGTGTGTCGTGAATACTCGTGAAACAAAACAAGACAAGGGGGCCAACCACCACTTCTTGAAGCAGTATTGTTTTAATGTTACTTCAGTGTGAGAAAGAGACGGAGTTATACAGGACGTCTAGCTCCATCTCTTTCCCACACTCATGTAAGAATAAAATAATACTGCTTTAAGAGGTGGTGGTCTAGCTCAAGGTCCTTCAAATCCCGGTAGAATGTAGAAACGATTCAAACATTGTTTATGAGTAACTAACGACGCCGAAAGTTGTTTATGACCCACTCTTGAACACTGCATACGATGCTCATTTGAATATTCTCAGAAGATATGAAATATAGCTTACGTAAACAATTGTTTTAAAAAATAACGAACCGATATTTTGGTCTTACCGTGAGGTTTTCGGTCTCCAAACAGGCTTATTTATGCTCTATTTACCCCCTGTTTGATCCCTGTGACCAATTTTCTGATTACCAATCTTATCATCAGTGAATTTGCTGACAAGTATCATGCATGTCGGACTAGTTTACCAAAATAACAACGAATCATGAGTTGACAACTGATTAATTGAGTAGACTTTAGGTTATTGGAGGAGCTCGTGGCTAAGTAATAACAGCCTCACGGGTCGATCCATCAGGTTAAGTTACGCTTGCCGGGGTCGGTCCGTGGATAGGTGACCATCTTTACTTACCGAGACTCCTCCGTGCCTTGGAAAGCACGTTAAGCCGCTGGTCCCGGCTGTCATTCGTGGATCTTTGACGACTGTCAAACTGATGTCCCGTAACGACTGTTACGGGTCATCAGAAGCCCGAAAGACTGACAACCAGTCAAGCCAAGGGGTATCGTATTACCCAGTTAATGGGTTATAGAGGTCAGAAGGGCAGTCGCTCCATGTAAAATACTGGTATTCGGCTGCATCCAGTTAGACTGGAAGCCGACCCCAGCATACTCGTAGTTGCGAAAAGGCTAGGCAGATTGACTTTAGGTTATTGGAAATGAGTCAGTGTAGACACTAATCGCTAAGTTTGGACGTGATTAAATCTAGATATTTCAAATACTTATTTAAAGCTATTCCTGACGAGTAGATGTATATTTTTTGCCAAAACGAATGCACTAACTAACTATACGTTTGGACGGCAGACATTTCACGAAATTTAAAGAAAACCTACCACTGGCCTATCACCCAAATCTACTGCAAAAATTTGGGTTAACCAAGATAGATAGTGAATGGGCTTGGTTATCTTTAACATCATTCCCTATCATCATTAATCTTGTCGGTTATTCGAGCATAGTTGCGATATCAGTCACTCGTCACGGTATTCCGGAAAGGCTTGGCAGAAGTGTATCTAGATTCTTGATACATTTCCAAGCATTAATCTAATGACAAATATTTACGAAATGGAACAAAATGCCGAATGGTATAACTCCCAGATAAGGTAGTGAAACTGCCTAAATTAAATTTCCAGCAACATTAAACTACACTTAAGACGCAGATATAATGCCAACGGCCTTGACTGGTTGGGGCGGCATAGCTTGGGTGTTCTGTGCTGAGCTACGCAACGCGTCATACGTCCATCCAGTAATAGGAGCGCTGTCCCAAATTAGACGCATTATTAATTTATTATACATAAAACAAAAGGTTTAATTAAATTATCTCTAAAATGGTGAAGGTTTCATAAAAATACGCTTGATAGTTTTTGCGTGAGCCTCAGTTTTTTATCCGCGTTAGACATAACTTTACAAATTAATTACACTATATAAACATAATCTAAAATTCACATATTAAGTGAAGTCGGTTATCGTCGCCTTAAGAATCTGATTTAGAGTTCGATCACGCGACTGAATAGGCTGGTATTATTAATACCAGCCTATTATGGTCCCACAGCAGGGCAAAGGCTTCTTCTCATACACAGAAGGCACGAGCATTGCTCACCACGCTTGCTCAAGACGGGTTGGCGATTCCCGACATAATTATGTTGACTATAAGTCCAGGTTTCCTCACGATGTTTTTCCTTCACCGATGTCAGTAACGTCCAAGATAGACCTAGAAAGTACATACGAAATTGAAAGAGTTAATACATTGGTACTTGCCCGGATTTGAACCCACAACCGCGACTGAATTGATCATACCTATTTGAAAACTGTGTTTCTAACCTTCGTGATCTATATAAATAAAAATAAATGGCTATATGTGTTGTTAAGCGCAAAACTCGAGAACGCCTGGATCAATTCGGCAATTTTTTTTTTTCAAATTATCGGTGAAGATCAAGAAAGGATCTTATGAAGAGAAAAATAGGAAATAGTTGCCGGGAAAATTTGAAAATTCGAGAAAACTGGAAGTGCATTTTCTATGAGAATTTTGTATGAATTATTGAAATGTGGACAAGGACGTCTGTCGGGTCAGTCAGCTAGTAGTATTTAAATGTTCATACTACGATACCACATAGTTACATTTTACTGGAGAGCGGTTGAAAAGCCCGCTGTGATGACGCCTGTTTTTCTCCGCAAAAAAAAGTTTGCAGATAGTTACATCGTGCCCGTAGTTTTGCACGAACAACTACGAATGTGTTAACAACGCGAGCGTTTCACTAGATCTACTAAAAAAACACACAAGATACTTCATACGGGATTGCCAAACCGTTTTGTTACCGGTCACTGCGTACCACCATTTACTGTATAGATTTGACCTCTTTAAATTAAACCCGTCCTTCGTTAACAAAACTTACCTAATTGTCACTGTCACACGTCTAAATACAATACATACGTATAAAACAATGAAGACGATAATATAGTGGCACGCTGTTAATAATACTTGGGGACAATAGCGCTATCATGCAATTCTAGACTCATTGAATGTAAGGCGTGATTATGGTACCCTATTATTAAGGCTAAGTCAGTGCTTACACCATAAAGTAGCAGCTATATAACGCTCCTTCGCACATAAATTCTAGAATTTACTGTCCTGACCTGCTGTGAACTAGTGGCTTTGCATGTTGCTGTGTTTCTTAGAACTGGGGGTTAATTTTTAACCGACTTCTTACTTTTTTTATGTATGTTCCCCGATTACTCGAAGATGGCTAGACCGATTTGATTTTTTTTTTGTTTTATTCGAGAGGGTAGTTGTATTGGTAGGGTTTGGTAGTTTTTGAGTTAGCTTCAATAATACGTATTTTTCCCCACTTAAATATATGGATGATGTTCTAGTTTGTTTTGCATGTTAGTGGTATTAGAATTTGTGTGGGGTAGGTACCACAACTAAAAAGTGAAAAATAAAAACTTTTTTACAAAAAAATACGACGAACGACTTCCAAAAACAACACTACAAAGTGAAAAATAACTTTAATTTTGAAGTTGGTGGCAAAAAACGAAAATACATTTAACTAGACACCGACTTCCGAAATTAAAGTTATTTTTCACTTTGTAGTGTTGTTTTTGGAAGTCGGTTGTATTTTTTTGTAAAAAAGTTTTTTATGCTATGTAGTTGGAACGAATCATCTGATGTCCTACTGGGTTATAAGCGATAAAGTAAGTCCGGACAATGACTGACGCAAAGGAAAATACTAATGAACGTTTCAAAATGCACACGAATCTAAATGCAAATCAGAATTCCATTTAATTAAACCCTGTTATAGTCATCAAGGATTAATATAATACAGCAATGGATTTGATTTGATTGTTGCCTGGAGACAGAACAAGTATTGCCAGAGCAAAAGCCAGATGGTTGGATAACTTACAAAGGACTGTGGGTAAGACCTGGATGAAACTAGCAAAATGAGCAAAAAGGAGGAGGCGTATTGTAACGAATCTATTGAAATAAAAGGGAAATAGACACGTAAACAAAATATAATTTAGAGAAAGATAAAAAATACAAATTATAGTAAAAAAAAACACTTCCCTACCTAACACACACTCTCAGATTTTTTATAATAGTAAACCCTCCTTTTGGGCTTCGCTGCAGTCGGTTGAAAAGGTGAAGTACGACCACCAGGGCAGGCCAGATATCAGGCCTCGTCAGCGTTGAGGCCTGATAAATCCAAAGAAGCACGCACGGGTCGGTATCCTCAGCACGGAGACCCCGAGTCAAGCAGTAGGGTATAATAGTTTTGACTTCTTGTCACGGAGATGTTTCCCTCACGGAATTCAGGATCGAAAAAAGCCACTTGTCAGTAATCGAATCGGCCATAAATATCAGTATTAATTCAAGAACCTCTTCGCTGAATTCTGAGAGCGTGTCAATTATTTTTATAAATCTAATTTAGGACACGGTTCTTCAGTAAACAATTAAAATTATCAATAAAAAACAATATTTGGGCTAACATATTGATAAAAATAATTTAAATTATATAAATCAAAAGTAACCTTCATAGACTAAGCTAGTAATAAACTCTATGAGAGAAAATTTGGAAGAAAAAGTAATGATAGTTTGACAGCCTGACATAAGTGTCATAACAATGAAAATTAAAGAAAAATCGTTTTAGACCGATTCGCAAAATATTTATGCAAAATCGTAGAAGTATGATATATACATGTATTAATGAATGTAAAGTGTATGTATGATCTAAAATGTATGTAGTACGTAGATACTATACTATACAGGGTCAAATTAAATTAGCTAGCGAAACTCCGCACACGTGAAACACGATAAAACAGATTTTATCAACTCACATTTCAAGTAACAAGACTACCAGCGGTCCTTGATCCCAAAAAAAGCATCAAATCTTTTTTATTTTGTCGTGTTTAGATATCGATACCGATACCCATTACGTCTGCGGATTTTTGCTACCTAATTTAATTTGACCATGTATACTTAGTAACAAATTACAAAGTTGACAGTGACGATTGACAAATGAATAATGATTAAGGGGGTTGCGTTGTGGTAGCCCCCAAAATTCAAATTTTCTTGCGTTTTATGCAATTTGCAGGTCTGTGTCAGGTTGTATCTTGATCGAAATATGATACGCGACAATAAAACATATGTATTTACATAATTTTAACCTTAAAAATCATCAATATATCTCTCCAAGTTAGATTTCGTGCAGATTCGTTAGATTTCGTTAGTTCGACGAATCTGCACGAAATCTAACTTGGAGAGATGTATTGATGATTTTTATGGGTGCGTCTCATATCATATAATAGATAGTTGGTATATTTTCATTTCAATAACGTTCACAAGATGTAATAAACGTGAGATATACCAACTGTTGATATAATTTCTTTACATATAACATGTATATACTCTAAAACTTATTTCGTATAACGTTATTGGATATAATGTTTATTTAATCGAAAATCATTAGGTCTATCGTCCAAAATATATTCATACCATCATTATTATAACACCCCGATTCAGAGCAATCCGACATTTGGGTTAGGTTAGAACAGCGACCATTACCTCTATTGTTGGGGAATCATTTGGGTTAGGTTAGAACAGTGACTATTACCTCTATTATTGGTGAATCATTTGGGTTAGGTTAGAACAGTGACCATTACCTCTATTGTCGGGGAATCATTTGGGTTAGGTTAGGTTAGAACAGTGACCATTAACGCGCGAAGGCGAGCGAGCGAAGCGAGCGTGCCGCGGCAGCGGCCACCGAACGTCAGGTACCCTCTATTGTTGGTGAATCATTTGGGTTAGATGAGGCGGTGAATGTCTCGTATATTAGACGATGAAAGCTTTTGCTTTGTTTTTTACTAGGCGTTTCATCATATTAGACTAAATAGGTTTTATGTCTTTTGAGTGGTATATCAAACGATTTTATATTCAATGTATGTTATGCTTATAAAAATTAGTTACTTTAAAATTATATCAATCGTTTATAATATTACCTGACCATTATATGAAATAAAATTATAGATTCAGTTGTTATATCTTGTAAATATCAGAGATTTTGTAATTATATCATTTATTACTTACCCGATTTTTATGGTTAAAATTATGTAAATCCATATGTTTTATTGTCGCGTATCATATTTTGACATTTTTTCACATGTTTTTTCACATGTTTCCTGCCAGCTAAACTTTAAAACAAGGATTCGCGTGTAACAGAACAGCTAAGGTAATAAATATAGCATAAGAAGCAGACGATGTAACTGATAATGTTATCAGACATTGAACTTGAACCACAATTCGACTGTCTCGATGGCTCTAGAATGCATGTGGAATGATAATGAGTACAGTCGACCGATAAGGTTGTTATGTTAAATGTCGTGGATTTTAATGACAGTGCGTGAGAAACTTGTGTTGCTGGGTGTACGTAGTTGACGTATTGTTATTATTCAGTACATAATTATAGTTCAGTATATGGAGATGTTATTAGGTATCGTCAGTTGAGTATAGTTTACTATGAATGAGTTCAAGAATGTTTAAAAAGTAATAATATCATCATGTGCCTAGCCTTTTCCCAACTATATTGGGGTTGGCTTCCAGTCTAATCGGATGCAGCTGCGACTTCCAAAAACCAGTAACTGGATAATAATCCCCCCCCTTGGTAAGACTGGTTGTAAGACTTTCGGGCTTCTGACGAACCATGACGACTGTTAAAGATACACGAATAACAGTCAGGACCAACTGCTTAACGTACTTTCCGAGTCAAGGAGGGGTCTCGGTATGTAAAGATGGTCGCCCATCCACAGATCGACCGAGGCAAGCGTAGTTTAACCTGATCGATCAACCCGTGAGGCTGTTACTACTAAGACAAAAGTGAATATACCAGTTAACATTATTTTTCCGTCTTGAAAAAAATAGGGTACCTACCTATATTAGGTTTCTTTTTTTTCTTTTAATAGCTTAGACAAAAAAATATCTAAGTATCAATAAATATTACAAATTCGATTCGAAACTTTTCATATTAGAACAATAAAAACAGAAATTTTGAAAAAAATAATAAATTGTTTAAATATCGAAATTCAAATCTTCTGCAACCTTAATATGATTTGCATTTTGATTTTATTACCTATTTTTTTTTAAAAAAAAAACATTAGGTAAGCCATAGGCTTCTACTCCGTTCACCTATTATAGCCTATTTTTTTGAAGGCGGTAAGAAGTCATCCAGTAGGTATACGAGGTCATTCAATAAATACTTAGCCTACAAAAAGTAAACGAAAATTTTGGAAAAGTGGCAATTTATTTTTCAACATAGTCTCCTTTTAGTTCGATACACTTAGCCCAGCGATGCTCCAACTTTTTTAACCCGTCCGAAAAATAGTTTTTGTCAAACTCTGCAAAATAGGCCTCCGTGGCGGCGATGACCTCCTCATTCGATCCATATCTATTCCCGGCGAGTGATTTTTTCAGATTAGGAAACAGAAAGAAGTCACAAGGGGCCAAATCTGGAGAATACGGTGGATGGGGCAGCAATTCGTAGCGTAATTCGACCAATTTGGCCATGGCAACGGCAGACGTGTGAACCGGTGCGTTGTCGTGGTGAAACAGCACTTTTTTCTTCGCCAGATGGGGTCGTTTTTTCTTTAATTCGGCGTCGAATCGGGCCAATAAATCGGCATAGTAAAGCCCTGTAATTGTTTTACCCTTCTCGAGGTAATCGATGTAGATCACACCTTGTGAATCCCAGAAAACGGTGGCCATAACTTTTCCGGCCGATTTTACAGTTTTCGCCTTCTTTGGAGCACGTTCCCCGGTCTGGATCTATTGTTTTGATTGCTCCTTGGTCTCTGGTGTGTACCAGTGGATCCAGGCTTCATCGACGGTCACAAAACGACGCAAAAACTCCGCTGGATTCCGGTTTAACAGCGCCAAACACGTCTCCGATGTGGTCTCACGGTTGCGCTTGTTTTCTGGTGTGAGTAAACGCGGCACCCATCGCGCCGACAGCTTTCTCATGCCGAGTTCCTCGTGAAGAATATGAACTGTTCCTTCTGAAATGCCTACAGTCTCGGCTAGCTCCCGAACCTTCAATCGGCGATCTGCCAATACGAGATCATGGATTTTGTTAATGTTTTCCTCCGTAGCAGCTGTTTTCGGTGCACCTGGACGTGGTTCATCAAAAACCGACGTACGGCCACGTGCAAACTCATTGAACCAATTCTTGACGGTGGCCATCGATGGAGAAGAGTCACCGTACACAGCATCCAAGCGCTCTTTGATTTCGATGCGCGTTTTCCCTTCCAAAAATAGGAATCGAATCACCGAACGATATTGCTCTTTTTCCATTTTTGTAAAACCGATCGACACGTTCGCTTCCATAAGTTGTCAAATTAAAACAAATGAAGGGATTGGAATGAAAATTTGAAAAAAGAATTAAAAAAGAATTGAATGCACCTCGTATGTGAGCGTAGTGAATATGAATGTGATAAATGAAGCTGTAATTAATAAGATCGCTGACCTAGCTAAATTCAAAACAGTCCTGCCCGAGGTCTTGCATGAATTTGCATTGATTTAATTGCAAATGCGTCCTTACTTTTGTAGGAGAGTATTTATTTTCGCACTTTCTTTGATATTCAGTTGCCGCCCATCCAGAGAGAAGATGAATAAGGCTGATTTTTCTAAAAATCTTTTTGAATAATCTACGGCGGATATCATAACACATACCTAAGTAGGTATTAATTCTCTAAAAGAAACCAAACTTCATAAAGCCGTATATTTTTAACCGACTTTTCAAAAAAAAAAGAGGAGGTTATCAATTCGTCGTGTATATGTATATATATATTTTTTATGTATGTACACCGATTTCTCCGTCAATTGTGGACCGATTTTGAAAATTCTTTTTTATTTGTTAAACTTATCAATCTGCCTAGCCTTTTCCCAACTATGTTGAGGTCGGCTTCCAGTCTAACCGGATGCAGCTGAATACCAGTATTTTACATGGAGCGACTGCCTATCTGATCTCCACAACCCAGTAACTGGATAATACGATGCCTCTTGATAAGACTGGTTGTCAGACTTTCGACCTTCTGACGACCCGTGACAACTGTCACACAATTCCTAATTCATGTCAACACTTATATACATACATTTACGTGTAGTTTTGTTGCCCTTTGTACTGTTAACACAATATCATCGATAACGTCCCCTGTCCACAACGGTGTCAAGTCAACATTGTCACGGACATAGGAAGCCTTTCAAATGTGTACAGTAACTAGGCCGCGTTGATGTCATGTAACGGTGTGCTGTTTTTGAGAAGAGAATAGCGTATGGGGATGTTTGTAAGTAGATTATATAGATAATAGGGTGTATGAAGTGTGGCTTTGTTTAGGTTTGGTGTTTTTGTCAGATCTCAATGCTGCGAATGTCTCAACAATGCTAAATCTATAATTACCTACTAAGTTTTTTTTTTTTTTTAATCAATCTTTTATTATTCTGAATATCATCTAGGACCAGAGACCTTGTCAAGACGAGTCAAACGTGCCCAAACTCGATAGAGTTGCGTCGTTTTATAACCGAGTTGTTGTCCCATCTTCCGGCTCCATCTTCAGATCAGCTCGATGATACCAAAATATTGTATTGTCACCGATTTTACATACGTATGCCAAATTTCAGCTGAATCGAACACCGGGAAGTGGGTCAAATAAAAGCTTGTACTAAAGAGGTAAAATTTGTTTGTATGTGGGGTAATCTCTGGAACTAACTAACAGTCGGATTTGAAAAATTATTTTTGTATTTTGTAGCCTAATCATAAGGAAGGTTATAGGCTATCTAACATCACGCTATGACCCTACGGAGCCGAGCAAAAGGAAAAAAGCGGTAAACGAAGTAATAGCACGGGCGAGTGATGCGACGCGACGCGGCGCGGTGGGTCGGGAGAGCAAGAAATTTCACGCTGACGAAGTCACGGGCAGAAGCTTATGTCTTATAAGTTGAACTTTACTTTTAAGTACCGAACACCCTGTATACCTAATCTTTATGCGCCGGGACAATATGAATAATAATAAAAACGTTTAGGTATTAACCAAATATATACTTAGTGTTCTTACATTTGCTTAAAACTAAAGGTACAAATAAACTACTCCTCCAATGCTACGAAATAACATAAACAAATATAACATCACGCCTGTTTCCCCCAAAGGGCTAGGCAGAGGTAAAATAGGAATAGAAGATAAGTACCTACCTACTGAAGTTCTGCTACTATGCTGGGTATAAAAAGTCTATAAGATTTAACGTCATCATCATTTCAGTCTACGTCAGTTGCGATATCTAACTAAACGGAAAACATTGAACATTATAGCCCTCGTGCGCATGCGCACGGGCGTTATTTTTTTTTGTTGTCTTTTTTATGATTATGTTATATTTACTGTATGTGTTAATGTAATTGGTCCACAAACCGTATTAACATAAATAAATAAATAAATAAATCGCGCACTGTTGGATTTACAACTCTTGGCGCTAAGCAGTGACTTGAAAATCTAGTGCACATTAAAAAACCGTCGCGTTAAATAATCGCCCATGCGTACGAGGGCTTAGGTTTATTTTATTTTCTTATTTATTTTATAATTACAAAATTTACATGAAATTTTACAATAGGCACACATATCGCTTTCCGCAATCTTTATAGGTTTTAGTTTCATCATTATTTCAGCCGAAAGACGTCCACTGCTGGACATAGGGCTCCCCCAAGCACCGCCACTTCGACCGGTTCTGTGCTTCCCGCATCCAGCGGATTCCTGCGGCCTTCACAAGGTCATCGGTCCACCTTGTGGGTGGCCTTCCAACGTTACGTCTTCCGATACGCGGTCGCCACTGCAAAACCTTTCGGCCCTATCGGCCATCTGTTCTGCGACCAATGTGCCCTGCCCACTGCCACTTAAGTTAGCAATTCTTCGGGTTATGTCGGATACCTTGGTTCTCCTGCGGATCTCTTCATTCTGGTGTTAGTTAGTGGTGTTAGTGTTAGTGGTGGTTTCTGGTTTTAGTTTATGGAAATAATTTGATACACACACTTCTAGTAGGTGAATGAAATAACACAACATCTACTCATTGATTACCTGGTTGTTATGTTAGTAGTAATTAAAGACCTCAAATCAATAACAAAATACCAAATTATTACGTATTAATACTGTTATCAGCAATAATGAACTCTTATTTACTTATATTATGAGCAGTATTGTGTGATAAGACTTTCACTTCATCACGCCATAATTATTAATATTATTTATTTATAATAACTAGTGATATTATAAATAGTCGTACGATTTTAGTCATCTACGTAAGACCTAAGTACCTACGTGTTAATGTATCATCGTTGCGTCAGAACTCAGAATGAATGGGCAGAACTTTACTTATATGGAGTCAGTGCGTTATTTAGAGCCCATTTAAATAAACATAATACAATTGTTCAGGGTGGTGAACTATCTAGTCTTCATAAAGACGACTGGAGTAACCTATACCGCATTTGAAATAAGATTAGACATTTAAACAAACCTTTTTACAGTCTGTTCAACCAATTTTGACTGCTATTCCGTAGGCATATGGATGGCATTCAAAGCAAAAACGTGGTTACAATACAAACTGTTTACTGCAGCTGCCATTTGTCATGCCACCAACGAAATAGAAGTCAAAATTGCTTGAACGGACTGTAAAAAAGGTTTGTTATTGCAAATGGAGTATAGAGTCGACCGAGCCCAACTGCATTGATACAACTCACAAGACTTGGCTGATTGACATCTTTATTTTAAATATTAACCAACATATTTGATACGTGAAAAATGTCTTTCTCTAGGTATGAGCGTTTTAGATGTCAAGGTAACAAGGTAAATCGCTACCGCCTACACAACATAACCTCAGCCTAACTACAAGACATATTACGAGGGAAGCCGTCGCTAAAATAGATTACGTTGGTGTATGTCAGCAAAAACCGTACTTAAACAAAAAGCAACATTAAACCTTAATGAACCAATCATTAGGTACATTTTCCCGTAAACTGTGTACTCTGTATTTCAGCTTATTTTCGCGTATCACGCGAGCAGGTGATCAATATATTTCGCCGAGTACGAGGCAGTTCGGTCTGAACTGAATCGCTTTATATGCATGAGTAAACAAGTGATTTATAATCGAGTTTCGATACTGATTTAATGAAGTAGTGAGTTTGTTGGTTCCACTTTCACGGTTTAGCGTTTTTCACGCAGAATTATTACCTATAGCTTGTATCGACTGGGAGGGTGGTCTCTTCTAGCATGTTAGTCATTGACTTTGTAATAAATATGGGCTTATCAAACAATACCTATTCAAATAGGTACTTTCCCTCTATTAAGAAAGTTGATCCTCATTGCCTGAATATAAACTTAACTCTTCAGGTCAGCTTATCAGGATCTGGAACCTTATTGTTAAGTAAGTACCCCATGGATGTAATAGATAAAGCTTAATCAAATTCCATATTGAAGTATGAAAGCGCTGATTTTCATGAGCATTTAGATCGACATCTGGACACGGCCATATTTCGAATCCCTCAAGTGTCTAGCGCACACATGGGGTGCGTAAGGAGAAAACGTATATCATACATACGTAAAATAACATCATCCAATGGCGACCGCGGGCTTATAGTTGTGAACCTATAGGGTTCGGTTGACATTCGAGCACAAATTGACATGAACCTATGGGGTTCATAAGCATATAAATAACTTTTGACGACATGGTTTACTGGTACCGTACACATATTAGCCGCAAATGCCGAAAATTATTTGTCAGCCACGTTGGTCTAGTGGGCGCAAGCGCTACTGCTCAGCATCAGGTCCAGGTTCCGATTCCCAGGGCGGGCAAAGTGTAATTGGGTTGTACCATCAGGAATTTCTCAGTACCATCCCGGAGTCTGGATTTGTGCCCAGTTGATGGCAACAGGCTCACCTCCTGTTACACGGGACTTAAACATAACTAGGGAAATGTGAGTGTAAGGTCTACCTATAGAAACCCGCGGGGCATAGCATGTGGTGAGCTGTTGACCCCACGGACCCTATCTCCCTATGTGACATCTGGTGTGACAATCGATTAGTATAAGTATTGGGTTCAATCTTTAGTAGGACTAACGCAACTCGAAGCGTTTCTTTGATGCCGCCGCGAAGCGTCGCAACCCTTTGGTTGTCGAGGCCGCGCGCTACGCCCCCTCTAAAATTGTAAAATTGGTAAGACTCGCAGTCCGAGACATATTCTCTCCGACCCTGATGACCCCATAACCCTCCTTCAGGAGAGTAATAGGGCCACCAGTACGGTTTGCAAACCACCTAAAAATACTTTCCGACCTCGCCGCCGAGGTCGCAATCGTAACCCCCCCCTTACCCGCTACTCGGTGAAGCTGTGCCTACTGGGGGCACAGCTGAGCCTGTAGCTCTTAACCCAGCCTGCCCCTTCTGGCTTTTCTCTTATTAGCGACGCACAGTCGCCTAATATTTTACCTTAGTTTGTAAGCCCTGGCCGGAGGCTTTAAGTTCGCTTAAAGCACCCACAGGAAACGCTCGGTTAAGCAGTCTCGACCCCCAGTGGTCAACTGCGAGATGTCATTTACAAAAACGAAAAACGATTAGTAGGACTATTACATATTTAGTAATACTAATTGTGATTTCGACTTTCACATAAAATGAATGACTCACCTCGCATGTAATCCCCTAAGGGCTAGAGGCGTGATGTTATGTTATTTGACTGTGCTACCAGACCAAGCTGTAGTAGTTAGTATTTTTTTTTGTTCTTTTATTTGCTTTGCCCTGACTGCAAATAAAAAAAAAATAAAAAAACAAATAATAAAAAAAAATATATATAATAAAAAAAGAAATAAAAAAAAAAACAAAAAAAATAATATTTACAAACTGACGGCAAACGTTAACTTTAGTAGTAAGTAATCTGTGGAAAATATAGTGGGTCGTATATTTGTTAAGTTATTTCTGTTTATTTTTAATATACTACTGTTTGTTTTCCTCACGAAATAGAATAAAATAATACACTGAACAAGTTTCTACAATATTTAAGTACAAGATAACCGAAACATTTTCAATCGTTCCTCCTAACGATACTCAAAACACGTTGCATTTTATTATTAGACGCGTCTTGATCTTTAACCTCGGCATTGTTTCCACAGCTGGAACGCTTTGCAACTCAACAATGTATGTAAAAATATACAAAACTTTTCCATAAGTACAACAGATTATGTGCTTAGGTATCGATTTTATGGAGGTATTTTTTTAATCACAGCGATTGTGGTGGACGGTGCGAAGGGACGATCGATATGAATTACAGGCTACATAATACACACCAGAGGCCGTACTATGACCTGAAAAAAGATAATGGATCCATCATGGTTCCATTGAGAAAAAAGGATGGTGCTATAGATCGTATATAGCTCCGTCTCTCTCTCACACTGGTACCATGATGGATCCATGATCTTTTTTCACGTCATAGTACGGCCCCTGTACCTACATATAGGAATAGTATGTGCTTGGGGTAAAACTTTTGCTTGGTTAACTTTGTTCTAGAAAAATGGTTGTATGAATCGTACTAGGGACTTTTATTTCATCTGCACTAAAGGTTTAATGGCTGTTGCCAATAAACGTGAGATCAGACTCATGCCTGATCGCATTCTTTTCCAAAAAAGTCTATCGTGATCACCACGCAATCTATGGAGCATTTTTAACCGACTTCAAAAAGGAGGAGGTTCTCAATTCGTTATGTTCCCCGATTACTCGAAGATGGCTGGACCGATTTGGATTTTTTTTTGTTTTATTCGAGAGGGACACATCACAGTTTTCGGGACACACACATTCGGGAGGACATCACAGTTGGTCCCATATAAAATTGATTAACTTTGCTTTGGTAGTTTTTGAGTTAGCTTCAATAATACGTATTTTTTCCCCACTTTTATATAGATGATGTTCTAGTTTGTCTTGCAGGTAGTGGTATTAGAATTTGTGTGGGGTAGGTTCCACAACTAAAAAGTGAAAAATAAAAACTTTTTTACAAAAAAATACAACCGACTTCCAAAAACAACACTACAAAGTGAAAAATAACTTTAATTTCGGAAGTCGGTGGCAAAAAACGAAAATACATTTATTACACCGACTTCCGAAATTAAAGTTATTTTTCACTTTGTAGTGTTGTTTTTGGAAGTCGGTTGTATTTTTTTGTAAAAAAGTTTTTATTTTTCACTTTTTAGTTGTGGAACCTACCCCACACAAATTCTAATACCACTACCTGCAAGACAAACTAGAACATCATCTATATAAAAGTGGGGAAAAAATACGTATTATTGAAGCTAACTCAAAAACTACCAAAGCAAAGTTAATCAATTTTATATGGGACCAACTGTGATGTCCTCCCGAATGTGTGTGTCCCGAAAACTGTGATGTGTCCCTCTCGAATAAAACAAAAAAAAATCCAAATCGGTCCAGCCATCTTCGAGTAATCGGGGAACATAACGAATTGAGAACCTCCTCCTTTTTGAAGTCGGTTAAAAATGCTCCATAGATTGCGTGGTGATCACGATAGACTTTTTTGGAAAAGAATGCGATCAGGCATGAGTCTGATCTCACGTTTATTGGCAACAGCCATTAAACCTTTAGTGCAGATGAAATAAAAGTCCCTAGTACGATTCATACAACCATTTTTCTAGAACAAAGTTAACCAAGCAAAAGTTTTACCCCAAGCACATACTATTCCTATATGTAGGTACAGGGGCCGTACTATGACGTGAAAAAAGATCATGGATCCATCATGGTACCAGTGTGAGAGAGAGACGGAGCTATATACGATCTATAGCACCATCCTTTTTTCTCAATGGAACCATGATGGATCCATTATCTTTTTTCAGGTCATAGTACGGCCTCTGGTGTGTATTAAATTGTCCGAAATTAAAGTTATTTTTCACTTTGTAGTGTTGTTTTTGGAAGTCGGTTGTATTTTTTTTGTAAAAAAGTTTTTTTTTCTTATCTTAGTGTTTTCTGACATCTTGGGTCCTTTGCTTCGATAGATTCTACGATTTGGAGTGTGTTAAATTTTATTCGCTAAAACAACGCAGTTAAAAGTATCCAGTTACCACATAAATTGTTATTTTTTTTTGTACATTTGTAAAGTACGACACAAATTTCTTAGATGTAGCGTAAATTTGAAAATTTCCATGACATTAATTTCAATTTTACGAATGTATTTGCTTATATGACTACAAGTTATTGCGTTAGCGTAAACATAATTTTCGCCTAAAGCAATAATAAAGATTAGTGATTTTGAAGGTGCACTCAGTTCGGGTGGTGATCGGTTTTACGAATTTTGCCGATGCTAGGACATCTAAGTTTTGTTGTCGTAGTGTACCTATTTCGATAAAACCTCACATTTCCTTGGTCGCACAACAAAAACTAGTTGATAGATTACTGTGAACCGAGACTGGCGTATCGGGGCCATGTTGAGGTCGAAGCCTTTTGTATTAAGTATACTACGTTTTCAGCGATATTTAAAAATGCCTGGAAATGTAGACGACTATTTTCAGAAAAGGGGTAAAAGATTGTTCGTGATTATTGTACGTTAATAAAATGTAGTTTATTGTTAGTAGGTAGTCGGGTATAGTGAGGCTCAAAGTTTTTTTTCTCTGTCTTGGTTTTATGATGAAATTGAATAAGTGCTTTCTTTTGGTCCCCTTAATTCTAATAAATCACCTAGAGTTCAAGGATCAGAAGGCCAATATTCTCGTGCAATAAAAACGTTCAATTCAAGGTGCAATCTCGCATACTTATAGCTTATATCTCAGCGACAATCAATGTTAAAAACTTGTCGAAAATGTATGTAAATTACAGGTTATGAGATTAGAATGCTGACGTTCTTAAGAGGACTGTTGCATTTTGTCACCTCTCCCACTCACACGGGACTATTTTTTTAAGGATATTAAATTAAAAGATGCTTTTTTGAAAAATGTAAACAATTAGCGAACTAGTAAGTAAATAAGTAATATTAATTTAATAGGTAGGTAATTATTAAAAATACAGTTTTATTGTGGCTTTTATTTAACTTATCACAAAAACACGTATGTAACACTTTTTAAGCTGAGTTTATTATTATATAATTTATAACATAATAGAAATGTGTTTTTAATAATTAGGTACCTATTAAATGAATATTATTTACTAGCTCGCTAATTGATTACATTTTTCAAAAAAAAAAACATCTTTTCATTTAACACTCATAAAAATTTGGTCCCGTGTGAGCGAGAGAGGTGATAAAATTCGACAGCCCTCATAGAATAACAAAAATAGTACTATTGCAAATTATACAACATGTATCGGAATCAACACACACCACTAAACACCCCAATTAGAATATTATGTTATAATCATAATACATTCACTGAATTTTGTAAATTCACTGACTTTTTGTTTTAAATATTTTGAACTGTTCAGTACATTTTTATCTAAGTACATCAAACTCTCAAAATGTAGGGAGCAGCTGATTTTTTTTTTTCACGATTCCAGGTTTGGTCCCATAGTAAAAGTTGTTCATAATGATGAGTACAATGACACCTTAAGAGGTTGCTGGTGTTTTACCAATAACTCTGTATATTAAAAATAACAGAAATCGATGCAGTAATAAACGATTCTGAACAAACTACTTTCATATTACGCATTAATTCAGTTACACATTGTAGAATGTATGTCTCATCATGGCTGCCTGTCCACGACGAGCGACGGTTGTTTGATAATTAATGGCCATATAATTAAATCTTTACATAATATTATACGATATCAGAACTTAATCCATATTCCATCGTATGTTATTAATCCGTTGAACCAACACAACATAAATGAATATGATTGTCAAGTCCCAAGGGTCATGCGTGCAGGGCAAGCCATTAGGGCTTTATTGGATTAAAATCGGGGCTTAATCGATTCGGGGGTTCATTAATGTCCCAGACAGGGATTAGTTGCTAAGGGTATTAAATAGGTAGGGTATTAGGTAGGTACTGTATTAATAAACCCATATACTCAATATGATAGATAGGCAGTCGCTCCTTGTTAAATACTGGTATTCAGCAGCATCCGGTTAGACTAGAAGCCGAGCCCAACATAGTTGGGAAATGGATAGGCAGATGATAAGGATGAGCAGCAGTCAACATGATCACTCGAAGAGAGCTAAAAAAAAATGTAAACGTCATAATCTGAATTTCATACTTCACCTGAATTTAAGACGCAGATATATGCCAATAGCCTTGAGTGATTAGCTTTCGTGTTCAGTGCTGAGCTCACGCAACGCGTCGTATGTACATCCAGCCAGTTTATAGGACCTGCCAATCAAGGAGCGCTGTCCCAAATTCGACGCTTTATTAATTTAGCACTTATATAGAAAACAAAAGGTTTTATATTCAAACGCGTATTCTAAAAGATAAATAATTAAATTATCTTTAAAATGGTTAAGGTTTCATAAAAATACGCTTGATAGTTTTTGCGTGATTCTCAGTTTTTTATCCGCGTTAGGCATAACTTTACAAATTAAAACAGTCTGGGCCTATTTCGAATATTTTCGATGTCCAAATAGCCACTACTTACCGAATAAATTTAAAAGTTAAACAGATTTTGTATGAAATTATCTGCCAAGTAAGTTAATAGGAACTTAATCGTAGGTGGTGAAACAGGCCCTTAATAATATAAACTTAATCTAAAATATTCACATATTAAGTTATTAAGAAAATGCTCTAATTTAACATATATTTTTCCAAATCATTAACACTACTCGTTTAGACGTGATCCTCAGATTAAAACCATTAAAAGTCGGTTATCGTCGCCTTAAAGCAACATCTCAGGGAGGTAATAAAACCACTCCTAAAACGGAAGAAAATTGAGAATCCTTTATTTATACGCGCCTATGAATTAAAAGGGAAGATGGGTTGTATCTGAAATTTTTGACGTTCACAAAAGATCAATTTATTAGAACCAACTTTGATTGAATTCAAGAGGTATCGTGCTACCCACACTTAGTTACTGGGTTATGGAGGTCACGTAGGCAGTCGCTTCATGTAAAATACTGGTATTGTAGACTGGAAGCCGACCCCAACATAGTTAGGACAAGACTAGGCAGATGATGATGAACGTTATTGAAAAACATCCTATACCTTTTTCTGTTCAATCAAACTTCACACACACACACACATCACACACACACACACACATCACACACACATCACACACGCACACACATCACACACACACACACATCACACACACACACACATCACACACACACACACATCACACACACATCACACCCACACCACACATCACCACATCACACACACACACACACACACACCACACATCACACCACCACACGTCATCACATTTTCACCTATCGTTTAATAAGCATTGTATTGTTTCTTGTAACAAAACTAATAACAAAAATAAAATAATAAATTACCAAATGAAATTAAGGACTTAAATATTATTCAATTTAAAAACAAATTAAGACATCTATTATTAGAAAAATGTTATTATACTATTGACGAATTCCTTAATGATAAATTGTAAGTTATTTGACATTCATATTTATTTAATTTTGACAATGCATTATTATCTTAAATTCCATTAATTATTTATTTACGTGTACTCAATTGTTAATGTTTTGCTTGTTTTTTTCTGACTTAAGTTATGTTGTGTTTTGTTGTAATTATTTTATTTTATTAGATTGATTACTTATTCTTTCTTTTATAATAATTACGTGAAAGCGTGTACACCTTTAAGGTAGATTTTTTGAGGAACTATTTATTAATATTAAGATCTCATGTACCAAAAATCACACGAATAAATGAATTTGAATTTGAAAAAAAAAAAAAAAAAAAACATTATCCATATCGTGTCCATATGTCATTTAACAGAAATAGGTCACTTTTATTGTAGCTATACGAGATTTTATTGGCCCACCAATAACATAGTTTTAACCGGCGTTGTTTTCTATTATGATTTATTGTGTTTTAAGCGACCTCATCGCCAAGAACAGGATGAAATGTGTAGGAGTGACAGTTTTATGCTTATAGATTATGTGGTTGATTTCAATGCTAAGTAATATTTAATCTATCGTTATTGTTTTGTTAGAGGACGCTACTTATTACGATTTAAACTGACGTTATTTTCATCAAGTGTGATTTCCCTGTTTAGAAATTAAGTTGCTAAGGGGTCCCCGAAACGATCAATCGTAATTCAAGCTGCCTAGCCTTTTCCCAACTATGTTGGGGTCGGCTTCCAGTCTAACCGGATGCAGCTGAATACCAGTATTTTACATGGAGCGACTGCCTATCTGACCTCCACAACCCAGTAATTGGGTAATACGATACCCCTTGGTAAGACTGATTGTCAGACTTTCGGGCTTCTGACGACCCGTAACGACTGTCAAAGATCCACGAATGACAGCCGGGACCAACGGCTTAACGTGCTTTCCGAGGCACGGAGGAGTCTTGCTATGTAAAGATGGTCACCTATCCACGGACAACCCCGGCAAGCGTAGCTTAACCTGATGGATCGACCCGTGCGGCTGTTATTACTTAGCCACGAGCTCTTCAATAATTACGATCAATCGTAATTATTGTCAATTTTTACGTGTTTGTTACACATTAATGCGCAAATTGAGCGTCTACCAAATGCAATTGAAGCGATTGACAATATTACTAGAATAGAAATTGATGGCAATTGATCAATTGCAATTGATCGTTTCGTTATGGTCTGTTACAGTGATCTATGGGAGTTCAATGAATATTAATTTAAGGCACGGAATTAGCTCAATATTCACAAAAATTGGTTTCTTGGATTGTCGAGTATGACGTAACGCAATGAAACTATAGTTCAATGAACATTAATTTATTTTATTTATTGCACAATGTACCTACACACAGTTACAGCCTTTGCTTACAACTAATGAGTACATAACCCCGTTGGGGCGCGGCAAGATAACTTAAAACTAGAATATTGTGTTTGTAACATTAGGCGCGGAATTAGCTCAATATTCAAAAAATTGGTTTCTTGGATTGTCGAGTATGACGTAACGCAATGAAACTGTCGGACGCAAAAAATACAGTGGACGAAAAACGAATCAAATAATATAGTGAATTGAAGAATTGAAGACACCGACTTCAGAAGCTGTGAAGTGTTTTATGAAAGTTATTTGATTCGTTTTTGGTTTCGAAGTCGGTTTTTACTTTTTTAAAGTAAATTTATTTTTCCATATTTAGTTGAATATATACAATTACATAAGTAGGTAAGCCCAAGTCGAACCAAAATAAGAATCATCAAAATCCGCTTAGAAATGCCGGTGATACAGTGCATTTATGCATATAACTTCGTACATAAGAATAATTACATAATGAATTATATACTAAAACCTTCCTGAAAGTATGTAGATCACGTTAGTGAAAGAATCATCAAAATTAGTTTATTAGTTTTTGAGAAAATCGTGGACAAACAAACATAACGGGTTGAATACATAACCTCCTTTTTTGAAGTCGGTTAAAAACAGTTTGATTTTCCCAATAAAAAATTTGGAAGTTGCTCCTGGCACTGGCGTCGAACATCTCTCTATTTTCAGCGATAACGACATCCTTTTTTGAATTTAATAGAATTAGCATTTTTTTTAACTTTAACCGGACAATTATTTAATTTATTGTGTATATTCTGAACAATCTAAAGAAAACCCGGAAAATAAATGCACATTCGCGATTGTGTGCCGTTTAAAATCGTAGTCAGTCCGCGCCTTAAGAAATAGATTAGGTATATTGAACTACCAGCTAGTTTTGTTTCCTATCCGCAACGATAAAATTACAATGTATTCAGCTACGACATTTAAAATTCAGACGATAGAACTTCTTTACCTATTTCGGAATCATAATTTAAACTTTACTCAGAAGAATAACGGTATCATCTGACATGATTTGACCGATAAATTCTACCAAAGAATAAAAAAAATACCAAAATTCTTAATACCATACGTTCTTGTTCCAGGTCTAATATGGTTCATAGTGCCAGTCTCTATGATCATCTGCAATGACGTCATGGCGTACGTGTTCGGATTCTTCTTTGGCAAGACCCCTCTGATCAAGCTGAGTCCTAAGAAGACCTGGGAAGGATTCATTGGTGGAGGAATATCTACTGTTGCTTTTGGATTGCTGGTAAGTGACAAATTACTGTTGATAAATATTCTGTTGTGGTTTACACGAAAGTCGGTCTTAAAATGATGAATGTAAGGTTGATTTTAGAATCACAGAATGTTTTGATATTGGTTGAGAAGAGTGTTATATTATAAATTTTTAAGAAGTCTTACTCTCAGCTAATGATTAACTCTTAAAATGTCGATTGCACACCATGTGTACAGATAACAATAGAATTTCAATTGTGTCTGCTAATTAGCGCGCGACGGGTTAAAGAAAGAAACGCTATTTTTTCTAATTTTTTCGGTCCGCACAAATGACCCTACTCTATAATTACCTATGTTGGCCCCCCTATTAAAACCTATTGGCGCAGAGGTGAGGCACACAGTGTTGTTGTTAAAACATTTCACCTTTTTTTATGGAACGAAGTTCTTTAAAGCGGGTTGCGGTAGGAGTGAACTGGTAGTAATCGTCACGTAACGAAAAAGACGTTAAAATGGACTTAAATCCAGGATGGAGGCTGCAAAAACGTAAAAAATTTTCATCATGAGTACCGTTTTCAGGGTTTTCGAGGGTGCTAAAGCCGATAGTGAAGTCAAAATGAAAATCCAAGATGGCGGCATAGAATATTTTAAAATTTTTCATCATGGGTGTCTTTTTCATAGTTTTCGAGGGTGCTAAAGTAGATTGTGAGGTCAAAATGTAAATCCAAGATGGCAGCTATAAAAATTTCGTTTGAAATCATACGTGAGAAGAACTTCGTTCCTAACGGGACCCCCGACCGCAACTTTTTTTTTGTATTTTATGTTTCACGAACTGTTGCCAAATAAATGTTATTGTTTCGATCTTCCTTTCTAAACCCCATGATTTTCTACCACAGATGTCATACATGATGTGTCAATACCCATACTTGGTATGCCCCATCGAATACTCTGACTCTCTGGGCCGCATGACCATGGACTGTGAACCGTCGCTGCTGTTCCGACTCCAGGAGTACACGCCCCCGCAGTTTGTGCAGCCTGTTATGAAAGTTGTAAGTACTTTTTGAAATAATAATTAAGATTTCGCACGGTTTTTACGACTTGACAAAACATCGAGAGTTTTCCATTATAATGTAAGTTTAGCATTAATGTATTGTACACAATCTTTCGAAATAAACTGGAGAAAACATCACCAAAATCCATTGTGTAGTTTAGGAGAACTAAGTGGTCACACGAACAAAGTAATTTTTTAATAATATGTATACCTTCAGCACATGATTCTGTAGCGTAGAAATTTTTCGTCGGTTATCAAAAAATAATCGGCTGTTGCATAGAAAAGTGCAATACCCATGCGGTCTTAATGTTTGGAACTGCTAATTTTTTTCTTAATAATCGACGGAAAATTTTAACGCAGGGTAGGGGGGGTTCTCCATCCAATCCATGTTAATAGGCTGCGCGTCGATGATCCTGCCACCCTGTAGATACAGGGGGGGATCTTTCAGTATAAATTAAATGGTTTAGTGTTTGGACTCTTTGAAACTTCGCTCTTTTTTCTGTAAATACACTTGAGAAAAAGCGGAAACTTAATATTTTACAGTATCAGTATTTTTGGTTAAAAAATTCCCTGTATACAATCTTTGCCTTTAATGAAAATAACCCTGTTTTAATTTATTCGCGGGGCTCCCCAAAACTTATTGGACTAAACCGGAAACGTATTCATGAACTCTAATCCAAGATACTCCACGAGTTGCGTTTGAAGCTAATTCTGTTTCAAAAGTTACTAATCATTGTAAAAAGTTTGCAAAGTTGTTCATGGATGGCAATTGCTAAAAGCCTTCCGATAATCACGACAATGTTCTGTGATTCGTTTTAACATAATCAGCACACACAGCAGATTAGTGATCACCATAGCACGCTTAGCATGATCGCCATAGAAACGGGTTTTTTCGACGGAAGAATAGACAAAATGGCAGATTGCAGAAATATTTCTACGCATTCTACGCGTCTAAGCATGGCAATGTGTAATGTTGTCTATTCTTCCATCGACAAACCGTCGTCATACTACGCATGCTGATCGTAGTCGTGCATTCAATGCTGATTTGCTAATGATAGTCCCTTTTGAAGATACCCACGGTTTGAGGGGCGTGTCCCATTTTCTTTCGGGTGCCGACTGAAAATTGCCTTATCATTGTATATCGTATATCTTACAACATTAAAGTTCATTTTTCTATATTTCCAGTTGGGCCTGGAGACGATGAATATCTACCCTTTCATGATTCACTCGCTGTGTCTGAGCACGTTCAGCTCTGTCATCGGACCATTCGGAGGATTCTTCGCTTCAGGATTTAAACGCGCGTTCAAGATCAAGGTGAAATACTTCTTTTGTTTGTAATAGTTAGGGTTTATTTCATGATGTCCGAATAGCCTCTACTCACCGAATAAATTCAAGAAAGGAACAGAATTTGTAGGAAATTATCTGCCAAGTAAGTTAATAGGAACTTAATCGTAGGTGGTGAAACAGGCCCTTATAATATTTGCTACGAGGTACCCAATACTAAATAAATATTCCCTTGGTCCTTATAGTGTGCGCGCAAGTGCTAGTCACTGAGGTATGTGAGCGGTGATATGGGGGAGGTAGACAAAGATGAAGCTAACTCAATCTGTTAATCTTGTCAATCGCGCCCTCCCCCGTTTTACCGCTCACATACCTCCTCCTACCTCAGGTGGTGACTAGCACTTTTGCGCACACTATAGCAAAAACATGGGGACTGTTCATATTCAGGAACTCAACTAGGGCTCTAGGAAGTAACGGGGTTGATTTTCAAAGGAGCAGAAACGTTGCTGTTAGACTGAAATGAGGCCTTCAAGGACTGGCATAATGAAGTCTGACAATAGAAATTTCTGTTATCATTATCACTACGCTTAGCTTTTTTTATTGGTGATCTACCCTCACAATTTTACGACACCTCTGTTAAGAGAGATGTTCTCGTGTTTTTAGCTAGGGGCAATCCTTATTAGTTCTTCATTTCTAGAATCTTCCATCTATACTAATCATAAAGCTGAAGAGTGTTTTTTGTTTGGACACGCTAAACTCTGGAACTACCAGTCGGGTTTGAAAAATCATTTTTGCATTTGATAGCCTAATTCTTGGGGAAGGCTATTTAACATCACGCTAGGACTTTTAGGAGCCGAACAACTGGGGACTACCGACAGAAGTGAAAACTTAAACGTAAAACTATGTATAGCATGTCGAATGTCGTGGTGACGTGGTGACGCGAACCCGTAAGGTTTCTTCTTACCAAAAATCGCTCAACGCACCTAAAGAAGTTTTCACTTCAAAAAGTCAGAAAGTACGCTAAGTAATAGCGCGGTCAGGCTTTGCGATGCGACGCACTGGGTCGGGGGAACAAGAAACTTCATGCGGACGAAGTCGCGGGTAAAAGCTAGTCAGGTATATCTGATCAGTAAAATTTATGTTACATAGCTGTAAATGAACTTTGAAAAACCGATGCTCAATCACTTATCATTAATTCCAGGACTTCGGCGACGTGATCCCCGGCCACGGCGGCATCATGGACCGTTTCGACTGCCAGTTCCTCATGGCCACCTTCGTCAACGTGTACATCACCAGCTTCATACGCACCGCCACGCCGCAGAAACTCTTGCAACAGGTAGTTGACTCATTTGTTCTGATTTTGGGATTAAGGGACAAGGAGTCGTTTTAGGCTGGAATTTCTCAGTATCAGTCCGGAGTCTGGATTTGTGCCCGGTTGATGGCAACACACGCGCCCCCGACTCGACTTAAACATAACTGGCGAAATGTGGGTGTACTATGTACAACATCGGACATTTGCGCTGAATCATTTTTCGATCTTGTTACTAAGGTATTAAGGTTGAAAAGTGGTTCACAGCTAGTGTCCGCTTTGGTACACTTCTGCCCAACCCTTCGGGGAAATAAGGCGTGATTTTATTTACGCGACGAATTTTTATCGCGCACTGGATTTATGAGTCTCTGTGTTGAGCCGAGCATTGAGAATCAAACGAGAGCATTCTAGCGCGTGAAAAAAACTGATGGATTTTAAACTCTCGGCACTAAGCAATGCGTTGAAAATTCAGTGACAGATATCACCGCTAAAAAGTATGACCGCTGGGCAACAGTCTTCACACGGCGGATGCTTGCCTGAGGATGGCCGGGCCTTCGAGGCCGGCCCAGGATGAGGTGGTGAGACGACCTAGATTCGTACCGCAAGGGTTGGTTCGAGGTGGCCCTGGAAAAGGATGCTTTGAAAGATTTCGGGGAGGCCTCCGCTCAGCAGAGGGACAGTGTAACCTAGTATTAAAAAATAAAAAATATGGATGGGAAATCATCAAATGACTTCTCCCGCTCTGCGCAGAGCGGAAGGGCGTGTCAGACTTTTACTGACTAAGACCCACCCATGTTCCTTCAGTTGCCCGTGCCAGAGCCACGGTATCTCTTTCGTACTACCCGCGATCCCGGCGAAAAAAACACACTGCGTTCTAAATCGCTGTAAACGATACAGTCATGTCTGTTTACTTATTAACACTTGTCTATTGTTCACAGGTATACAACTTGAAACCCGAACAGCAGTTGCAACTGTTCTACGCTCTCAAAGAATCGCTGGAACACCGGAATATACTAAACCTGGTGCCTTAGACGCGCCGCGCTAGTTCAATTCAGGTAATTTTAGATGGTCACAGCAGGCAAACAGGGAACTTTACACTTGACGGAGGAAACGCTGCGTTTTATAAGACCTTTAGGACATGTGAAAAATATGCGGGAACGATTTTAACACTCTTTTAGGAAAACAATAAAAGAATTTTCGAAAAAAATTGTTTACTTAATAAGTTTTGCGCAATTTCTAAAATCGGTTTGCGGAAGCCTGATGCAGTTCTTGATCAATAAACGTGTTGTTTTTGTCATCTAAGCTGTTGTGATTTGATCAATGCAATAGCTAATATTATTGAATTCAGGCTTAAAAACTAATTTTATTAAAGAAATCATTATCCAGTGCGACAACGATCAAAAGTTCCAACGTTTATTTTTGGAAAAACCGAACTTTGCCGAATTAAATGTGGCTAGTCCAATAAAGCAGTGACGGATTTATTGCGTCAATTTATAATATTGGTCGATAATCAACCTTTTATGCGCTAAATTTCGGTTTTTCCCAAAATAAACAATGGAACCTTTGAACGTTGTCGTATACGTATTAAAAAAAGTAAATATGTAACAAACGCAGCGTTAATTCCGTGAAGTGTATAAGTTCTCTAAGGTTGAACATATCCCGCGTACCTTGCAAGGAATACATTTGTTCTAGTCTAATATTGTGATTATTATTTACTTTGATAAACAAACCTGATTCATTATACTCTAATAGTCAGTACACACAGTATAAAGCCGCATAATAACAAATGAAACCAAATAACATGTGATGGACTTGACATAACAACTTCATACAACGTCCAATCGATAAACATTGTTCTAAAACCTGCACTACACTACTCGCGAAGTTGCATCGACGAAGTACTCGAAATTGACCGAAGTCCGAAGTACGTGACTGACTGGTACACTCGTGCAAAGAACTACAGGACGCTTCGAGTCCTTTGACTGGGGCGTAAAAACTGACAACGATCGGCAGTCGCCCTAGGCGAGCCGAGGTTGCACGAAGCGAACCGAAGTGCCCTTCTACACTCTCGCTTAGTTTCGATCAACTTCGCGCCAGAAGAACATTCCTTTTATCGATTTAGATACCAAATTACTCGATACTACTTTCCGTAATGATTTTTGTACGCCTTCCAGTATTTGTTAAAATGTCAATTTAATCCAGTACCTTTTATTATGTGATATATTTTGCTCTCAGAGTAAATTCAATACGTTATTCTCAACTACCAAAGAAAATAATATCAAAGTGAATGATAAACTCAATCCATATTAAAGAAATAAATTAGTAATTTATTAATCTCCCATACTACATAGCATTATCCTTCGGGAGATATAATAATACTATAATTATATTGAATTTAAATACTTATAATGTTAACATAGTCTTACAATAGTAGTAAAAATTTACTGTACAATGTACGCGAAGAAAATTTGCGATTTTTTTTGTGTAGAGGTGTTAAATGACAATTAATGTAATGAAAACTAAATTATTCGTTCTTATTTGTCATTTAATAATAATATAATATGTGTATTTAAACCCATCAAGCTTGAAAGAGAGATTGGGAAGGTATACTTAAATAATAAAAAAAAAGTACTTACAGACAAGAAAGATTGGTATATTTACAGAATCAAATTAGCTGGCGAAACTCCGCAAATTTGATGGATACGATATCTAAACACGACAAAATAAAAATATTTGGTGAATTATTTGTGGTCAATGACCGCTGGTAGTGTTGTTAGTTGAAGAATGAGTTGAGAAATTCTTGTTTTTCTCACAACGACACATAACGACGACTCATGACGTCTGTGAAGTTTACACGAAATAATAAGTTAGTCTAAACTGATATTTAAAAAACTTTTTTACAAAAAAAAATACAACCGACTTCCTACAAAGTGAAAAATAACTTTAATTTCGGAAGTCGGTGTCTAGTTAAATGTATTTTCGTTTTTTGCCACCGACTTCCGAAATTAAAGTTATTTTTCACTTTGTAGGTTGTATTTTTTTGTAAAAAAGTTGTTATTTTTCACTTTTTAGTTGTGTACCTACCCCACACAAATTCTAATACCACTATCTGCAAAACAAACTAGAACATCATCCATATAAAAGTCGGGAAAAAATACGTATTATTGAAGCTAACTCAAAAACAAGCAAAGTTAATCAATTTTATATGGGACCAACTGTGATCTATACCCTCTCGAATAAAACAAAAACAATCTAAATCGGTCCAGCCATCTTCGAGTAATCGGGGAACATACATAAAAAAAAAAAAAAAAAAAGGTTCCGACGAATTGAGAACCTCCTCCTTTTTGAAGTCGGTTAAAAAAAACAGTCCTCAAATATTTTTCAACTCATCAAATTATTTCTTTTCTGTTTTATCGTGTTTAAATATCGAAACCCGTCACGTCTGCGGAGTTTTGCTAGCTAATTCAATTTGACCCTGTGTAGGGTTAAAAAAAATAGAAGAAAAAGAATCCCGATCCATTGTCCCATTCAAACTTGTTTGTGTAAAATACACACAATAAAAATAAATTAAATGTGGGTTTTGTGCTAATAATAAGGGCATAGTTATCTTCGTATTCATAAAAACAGTAAAATCTTTAAAAAAATATGTCCTATTTGTTATACTTAAACCACTCGAATTGATTTATAAAACCTGTCTGTATAGACATTACTTTAATTAAGTATTTATAATATAAATCTTTCTCGAATTTTGATGTGTAGTTTAAATGAATGCCTCATACAATTTGTATTGAATCTATTATTTTGTTTATAATTTATTTTTAGTTGTCTTAGTTTTTGAATGTATTGAATTAGTTGGATTGATTTAGGTTGGCCTGAGAGGTCCGTATTGCGCTTAGATTACAATAGAGCTCATTTTATTATTTTGTAAATGTAATATGTTTACCACTGAACTAAGTATTCCTATAGAACGAAACTCAAGGTTCAAGAGAAAAAGGTTCTTGTACAATTCGAGATCCTTAGTAAATGCAAATGGTTCCCTAGTTGCTTAGTTCAGTAGTGTATATTTTATTAAAGTTATTTTTTTGGATTAGACAGGGAATAATGCATTTGTATTTATGCTTTAGACTGAATAACGAACGACTGTTACATGTGCTAAAGACTTTTTGAGAGTTTCCTTTTTGGTACCTAAACGAAATGTCAGACTAATCAATAATTATTACTTAGGCCACTCTTTTACAACCTTACTATGTATACAATAATAATCGGTAGAAATACCTGCTCTTGGATTTTTAATTGATTAGTAATAAGTTTTTGGCCTTATTCATTAATTTTGCAAAAATACGTCTTTTTGACAGTGTTTGCAAATTGAAATAAGTTAAAATTTCTTAATTATGAAGAAATTATAAGTAACGTGGTACATATTTTACCAGCGAAGATAAGATAAAGGAATTAGAAGATAAAAGGAGTGGAAAGAATGATGAGGAAAGTCTGCAATGTCACTTAACATGCAATTTAAAAACTCTGCAAAATTGCTTACAGTCTGCATTCACGCTTTTCAAAATACATTGGTTATCTAAAAATAGCAAATTATCAAGTAAGAATAACATTATTCTATAATAAAAGTAAAAATAAAGGATTATTTAACATAATTATTGTAATAAAAAATTATCAGCGTTACGATGAAACTTGTTAAGTTTGGTGATGTTTTTTATTGTGATTTTAAGTTACGTTGGTATTCTCATGTTGATTTATTGCTTTACGTGTTAATTTAATGCTCGTTCGCTAGCTTTTAGTATTGTTTAGCATTTGTTAGGTTAGTTTTTAGGCTTTTTTTCTTTTTGACATCGGTGGTATAGTTATATTTTTATTGAGAGTATTTCTGCAAAGTCTTTGCAGTGTCACTTATTCACAAAATTATGACGTCGACGGAAACGTAGAAGGATTATTCAGTAACGTAGTAGAATTCGATGAGTTTTTACTATGTTAGTTGATAAATAATAGTTCGTGTTTATCTTTATGTAGGGTATCGCGATCGTAATATATGTCTCATAAATTTACTTAGCCTTACCTATTGTTTGTTCTCAAACGGTGACGGTATTTTTTAGTATTGAATCTAGAAATTGTTCGATCATGAAGTTCTACAGTAAAGAAATAAAAACATAAAATTTTTTAGTCAGCATCCTGTAATTTCTAGATTTATCCCAATTATATCCTAAGTAAATATTACGGTAACACCGCCCCAAGTACATAGTTATAATATATTACACTGGGAACATAGAAAACAATGCTACAGCTAAATGAATGTTGCCATTAAAATGTTCTGTTGTTCCCATAAGTACGTAATCTGACGAGTACCTACCAAAACGCTTGAATAAGTAAGGACCAATCAATGGATTAAAATTGTTGTTATAAAGCAAGCTATTAAGTTTATTTGCCATAGGACAAACTGCACTGTTCGTTTTATGATAGTCTATGTGTTTAGATGTAAAATTATTTGCCGTTATAATAATTCCCGGAGTATTTAAATTTATGTTGTGTGCGTGTGTGAGTGAAATCTTTGTTGCAGATTAAAACAGTTACAATAAAAAAGTAAATTAATTCGAGAAATTAATTATAGGTCTAAATTCATAAATAATTTCTTCGAACACTCATTCCATCAGTTAGTAGAAATGCAGACTTATTTAAACTCTGCAGAATTACTATGAAATCAATGCAACATTGCTTTAATTTAAATAAGCTACCAGCTTTTCAAATTTTTCCTTACATACATTTTACAATACTCATAATTAGATATAATCTAAATCTAATATTAGCAAATTTCCGTACATTTCACTCGCACAGCACAGTAACACGTTATTATATTGTAATAGTATTAAAAGTATTGATGTTAATCGTTAAGATAGCTGTGTATATGCATCGTGCTAAATGTCTAGCGTATGTGATAATTATGTTTAATGAGCTAATGATACAATAATATAACCATACATTATTTTAATTGTTTTAATTTCCATAACAAACAATGAAGCATTTCTGTACCTTCTGATGTTTTCGTGATACCGACAGCTTAGCAGAATTAATAAAGACAATTTTTTTTAACACGACGAAAAAAGAGGGGTTTGAAGCCGTCTACGTGTGTGTCTGTATGTGACTTAATAGCTCACAAACGGATGGACAATTTAAATGCAATTTATTTTCTCTTTCAAATATTTTATTAACTATGGACGACTTGTTATATTGTTAGCTCTGCCACACCTACCAAATGATGTCTTACCAACACTTCTCCGTTAGAAATGTAAAATTTGTCACAAAAATAAAGATCTTGAATCCATAATTGTAAATTAATATTTTACGTGTTGTAAGCACCCCTTGCTATTGATGGAAACTATTTGATCATCGAACTGAATGAAGGTTTATGTAAACGTGGAATAAATAAACTTTATTTAATTCCACTGCGTACTTAAAATAACACTTCCATTTCTTCGTCAGTTCTATATCTAATATATTAGTTATACTAACTATGAAGTTAATGTAGGGGGTGTTTTTAACACGACACAATATTTGTACCTAACAGATAATTATATCGTCTGTATTGTAAACCTAGATGTGTTTTATGATATAAATTATTTATTGGATATGTGAAGGTAAAATAAATGGAATCCTAAAGGTGTCAGCTTGGTTTTTATTTCTTACTTTCATCCCAACGAATATACAATACACCTAAATCATACACACTATCCAGATTTGAAAAAGTCAACAAACAAAGATGACGTTATTTCTTAGTATTTAATTACGTTCTGTCGGGTTATTCCACAAATCGTCATTCTCCTGCCCTTATCCCAATCTATTTGGGGTCGGTGCAACATGTCTCTTGTTTCCATACTTCTCTATTAGTCGTCATCTTACGTTCTGTCGGATTATTCAATAAATCGTCATCCTCCTGTCCTTATCCCAATCTTTTTGGTGTCGGTGCAACATGTCTCCTGTTTCCATACTTCTCTATTAGTCGTCATCTTACGTTCTGTCGGATTATTCAATAAATCGTCATTCTCCTGTCCTTATCCCAATCTATTTGGTGTCGGTGCAACATGACTCCTGTTTCCATACTTCTCTATTAGTCGTCATCTTACGTTCTGTCGGATTATTCAATAAATCGTCATTCTCCTGTCCTTATCCCAATCTTTTTGGTGTCGGTGCAACATGTCTCCTGTTTCCATACTTCTCTATTAGTCGTCATCTTACGTTCTGTCGGATTATTCAATAAATCGTCATTCTCCTGTCCTTATCCCAATCTATTTGGTGTCGGTGCAACATGTCTCCTGTTTCCATACTTCTCTATTAGTCGTCATCTTACGTTCTGTCGGATTATTCAATAAATCGTCATTCTCCTGTCCTTATCCCAATCTATTTAGGGTCGGTGCAACATGTCCCTTTTTTGCATACTTCTCTATTAGTCGCCATCTTACGTTCTGTCAGGTTATTCCACAAATCGTCATTCTCCTGTCCTTATCCCAATCTACTTCGGGTCGGCGCAACATGTCCTTTTTTTTCCATACTTCTCTGTTAGTCGTCATCTCGGTAGTCCCCCCCTTTCTAGCCATGTCATCTTTCACACAGTCCATCCATCGTTTCTTTGGTCTTCCCCTACTCGTACAGCCATCCACATTCATACTCAAAACTTTCCTAACGACATTTTCCTCATTCGTCCGCATCACATGCTCATAATCTCGACATCGCCGGTGTCACTTTCAAACTTCCTCTTAAGTACTCATTTCTTATTCCTATCCATTCGTGTAACACCATTAATCAAACACACATCTCTCTTAGCATTCTCATCTCGGCTGCATGCAATTGCCTTTCATTCATCCCTTTTGTAGCCCAACATTCTGATCCATACAAGACACCAGGTCTAACCATTGTTTTATATATCTTCCCCTTAAGTTTAAGGAGAATGCGGGAGTCGCAGATTGTTCCAATGACCTGCCGCCATTTCATCCATCCAGTGTTAATTCTGTGCTTAACCGTCCGCTCTACTTCGCCATCGCTTTGCAGACGAACCAAGATACCGAAAGTCTGAGCAGACTCCATCGCGAAGCGCGCCATCAAGCGCTATGGCTCCAGAACTGGAGATACCGCCGAAATCGTAGAACATATATTCAGTTTTGGTTCGGCTGATTTTCAAGCCAACATTCTCCAGCTTCTGTTGCCATTTCTCCTATCTGCCCTGGATCTCAGGTTCATCTTCACCGGCAAGAACAATGGCATCGGCAAACAGCATGCACCAACAGGAAGAAGTAAGGACTTAAAGCTGACCAAGTACAAGCCAATATCCACACTGGACTCGTCGGTATTATTCGGGTTATTCCACAAATCCTCGTTGACAATCGCCGTCTAGGTCATAAAGGGATTTGTGGACAAAAAGTTCACAAATCCCCATTGATGGGGATTGTCAATGGAGATTTGTGGAATATCCCGTTCTGTCAACACGACACTCATGTTCAGACTTGCAATTTTTTATCGGGTATGTAGCCAACCTAAACCCAGTAAATCACAGACATTCATGGTATTCTATGATCACAGACGTGACGCTCATATCAAAAAATCTATAGAAAACCATGAAAACAATAACCAGAGCTAATCGCCGACAAAGGTCAATTTGCGTTAACATTCGTTCAATTCATTGCCGGCTTCCTTCTTTTCCTGATGGCCTGACCTTATTGTCAGTGCGACCACATCCTGTGCGACGTGCGTGACAATGGATTATAGCGGGAATGCCTGCCGTTTCAGGCATATCATTATATGCCTAGAAACTGACTAAATTGAAACTACCTTCGGATAAAATGTAGGGAAGTAGGTATTCAACAATAGCATCTATGCTAATAATAATAATAGCTTATATGTTAATCAGTTGATTGAGGAACTCAGCAGCGCAAATGTCGGTTGCTCCATTGATGGTGTAACGGTCAATAACCTAAGCTATGCGGACGCCATGGTGCTGCTGGGTCCATCAATCAACGCGATAAGAAAATTAATATTGATTTGTGAATCATGCAACGTCGCATGGCCTTGTTTAAAACATAAAAAAAAGTGAGTTCCTCATATTCAAAGGGAGAAACCATCGAAGGTTCCTCCTATTACACTCAATGGAATGCCTTTAAATCAAGTCTCTCGCTTCACGTACCTAGGGCATGTGGTAACGGAGGACCTGTCGGATGACGCAGACATGGAGAGGGAGCGCAGGGCGTTGGCGGTCCGTTGCAATATGATAGCCCGCAGGTTTGCACGCTGTACGAATGATGTAAAAATCTCTTTGTTTAAGGCCTACTGCCAATCTTTTTACACTGCCTGCCTGCCTGTGGGTGATATATACGCAGCGGACCTACAACGCCTTGCGCGTCCAATACAACAATGCCTTCAGGGTAATGTTGGGTTTGCCTCGCTACTGTAGTGCGTCTGATATGTTTGCGCGTGCATGAACAGACGATTTCTACGCTATCTTACGCAAGAGAGTCGCCTCAGTTATGAGCAGAGTGAGGGAGGCTTCTAATATTATCTTGAGGACATTGAGTGGTAAAGTCGCCAGTCCCTTCCTTGGGCATTGGGTACATACGCATTTGTGTACACGGTGTCTGTAGGGAAGCGGTCGGGGTGAAGTTGTGGCTGGTGGATGAAGTTCTTACCTACATTAGAATTTTATTCATTGGTCATGGTGTTGCCCAATTAACGAATAATTATAATATGTCATTACTAACATAGTTTTGTAAGTACCTATATTGTCACTAACCAAAATATGGATATACATTGTCCGAAATAAATATTTTGAATTGAATCAGCTAATCAACATATAACTCAAAATTATGAAATAGAAAATCTTTAAGACTCATACAAACAGGCGCGACACGCGACGTGATGGCACCGCGTGTCGCGCGATGAGCGGTGCCTTTGTCTTTGCGAGTCGCACCTGTTTGAAGGACCCTTTAGTCTAGTTAAGCGATACTTGGATCTCCTCATTTTATTGATGATCCATTGCCAGATAAAATAATGCACACAAGCCAAAAAGGGGAACACGCTAATAAAAATAATCTAACTCTTCCTTACAGGCTAGCCTAGTCTGACAAGTACCTACCTTTGTTTTTTTTTTTTTTTTTTTTTGTGGATGGGATATCATCAAATGACGTAGCAATGAGGGCGTGTCAGACTTTTACTGACTAAAACCCACCCATGTTCCTTCAGTTGCCCGTCCAGGGCCACGGTATCTCTTTCGGACTACCCGCGACCCCGGCGGCGACAAGTACCTACCTATGTCATTTTAGTTAATTCACTAATGGGCGGTTTCTGAAGAATTCTTAAACGGAGTTTAAACTCTCCTAAGTATTAATTCGACAAAATTATCTATACATACAGGGTGTGGCGTAAATAGTGGTCCAACGTGAAGGGGTCGATACACCGTATAATTAGCTATCAGATACCACAACTTGAACCATTTTTCTCCAGCCTCAGAATAAAATATTTTATATTATTAGTTAAAAAAATTACACCTTGCTTTACTAATTTGGCTGTATTTTCTATAAATGACATTATTTTTTAATTTTGCTTTTTGTCTAAACCTGTGAAATGCATGTGCTATATGCAAATGTAAAAATAATTACTATAAAACAAGTTGTCAATTTAAAAAAAAATTGTATTCCGAGACCTAGGAAAAAAATTGGTTCAAATTGTGGTATGTGATAGCTGAATATACGGTGTATCGACCCCTTAACGTTGGACCACTAATTACGCCACACCCTGTATAAGCGGATTCCTTCCTTATGCTCGGTTTTTGAGGTCCTCAGATAAACCCTGGATATTGATTCATTCGACTTGTAAGCTAAATTCTTCCTTAACAAAGTGTTCAGAAACACGATATCGAACCAACAGTCACTACGTCCCCAACAGAGTTCACCATCAACATCATCATCATTTGCCTAGCCTTTTCCTAGTCTAACCGGATGCAGCTGAATACCAGTATTTTACATGGAGCGACTGCCTATCTGACCTCCACAACCCAGTGACTGAGTAATACGATACCCCTTGGTAAGACGACTGTCAAAGATCCACGAATGACAGGCGGGACCAACGGCTTAACGTTCTTTCCGAGACACGGAGGGGTCTTGGTAATGTAAAGATAGTCACCCATCCACGGATCAACCGCGGCAAGTATAGCTTAACCTGATCGATCGACTCGTGTGGCAGTTATTACTTCACAATAAGCTCCTTCATTTTAGTTAATGCACTAGGCTAAGTTAGCAATCATTCACCTAAAGCTAGTTGCGGTGATAATCACGACTAATCGCGAGCATAATCTCCTTGTTAGGCAGCAATTGAAGATAATACAGACTCATTTAAAAGGCAAACATGCAAAACCTTATATACCTACCCATTTGTCTCCTATTACCTAATAAAACCTAAACAACTAGCCCACCTGTGTAAACACATAATCATACGGAAGTGTCTTCCGATCGCCTAGTTTTTGCATACAGAGGAGAGGAGAGTAAGAGCGCGTGCGCAGTTCCCACGCGCCGCTTGCGCAATACAATCTCGTTCTTTAGTGTGTGTGTCCAAAATTTCGTACGGTAAGAGTTTAGGGATAACATAAACATAACATCACGCCTGTAATCCCCGAAGGGTTAGGCAGAGGTGTAGCTATAGTACACGCATATTTCGCCAGTTATATTTAAGCCCCATGTATTAGGGGACCTGGGAATCCAACCCAGGCAGGACCTCATGCTCAGTAGTCGCGCTAGACCAACGAAGCTAGTTTGGGGATGTCTAGGTAAGTCAACGACTATCAATCCAAAATAAGTTCTGGGATGTAGACGAGTATAAAATACTTGTCTTAAGTTTATAGTCAATCAACCTGCCTAACCTTTTCCCAACTATGTTGGGGTCGGCTTCCAGTCTAACCAGATGCAGCTGAATATCAGTATTTTACAAGGAGGGACTGCCTATCGGACCTCCACAACCCAGTAACTGGGTAATACGATACCCCTTGGTAAGACTGGTTGTCAGACTTTCGGGCTTCTCACGACCCGTAACGACTGTCAAAGATCTACGAATGACAGCCGGGACCAACGGCTTAACGTGCTTTTCGAGGGACGGAGGAGACCCGGTATGTAAAGCTGGTCACCCATCCACGGACCAACCCCGGCAAGCGTAGTTTAACTTGACTTGAAAAAGGAGCACTATAAGAATATTAGGTATTTAAAGTTAAAAATATATCAAAATATCAATCAATAATAAACAAAAATCAAAAATAATCAATAATATTAATCATAATGTCAAAATATAAAGTCAATGTAAAAATTACAATGTCCAAGAATTATTATTATTTATTTTAATTATTTATTGTCATTATTAAGATCTTAATTACAATATCAAAAGTTATGATTTAAAAATTCATTGACGGAATAATTAATTAAGTCTGATCCGGTTTGGCAAATTATTATGCTGTTCTTTTAGTTGGGAACCCCATATTTAGCTGTCATGCGCACTCAATACGTTTGACGAACTAAGTAGGTACAAGGCAAGTGGACGCTGGTTTTCACCGTCTTCGGTACTTACCTACAGTTTCTTTGACAGGAACTTTTTGACAGGAACACATCAGTCACGTCACCGTCAAATCGCCCATCAGTCTCAAGTCCCGTAAAAGGGGGCGTGCCTATTGCCCTTAAACAGATGCAAATCTGGACTCCGGGTTGCTACTGAGAAATTACTATTGGAACAGCAGCGGAAGTATTTACGCCGTGGGAAAACCAAGTATCATTTTGACCTGAGGATCGGAACCTCCTCCCCACGCTCAGAAGTTGCGCTAGTGAGGACTAGAGCAACTAGTAAGCCAGTATGAGCCGTAGCCCTCCGGGACGCCATGGCGGCGCAGCCAAGTCGCACTACGGCCGAAATATTTTGACGAGTCCAAACTTCGCGCAGCAGGCGGCGCAGTAACATTTTTTACGAACCTAATGGTGTCATGAGGCGAATGCGAGTGAGAGAACATGCGCAAAAGTTCGTAGTGCCTATGCTCAGACTCGCAAAGATATTTCGGCCGTAGTGTAGGTACAATGCGTGCCACGAAAGATGAGACTTGACATACCACGTAGTTTGACTTGTGCAGTAGATTATAATTCTATGATTCTGATTATTCTGATTTATAGGTTTCTTTAGCCTTATGAGGTCTGAGACGGGAAGGGACCGGGCGTCATTGGGGAGGCGCGAAACTGCGCTCGTCAAGTCTCATCTTTCGTGGCACGCATTGTATGTAGACGTACGAACGAATTCATAGTAGGTAACAAAGTAGATGCCACCATGGAAACGCTCCTTAACGGGAGTATTACAAAGATGACATTTATAATTCTAACCGCATCGAACCGTCTGCGATCCGAATAAAAGCGAAATCATTTAATACCATTTACAGTACCTAAAGTTTTATTAGCAGATAAAAGAAATCCGTGGTAAGATCCGACGTTAAATAGAACAGAGAAACGTTGTGAATACTGATTGTGATTTGTTGGATAAATCCTGTGAGTCATGCGCTTTCACCGTCTCACGCAACTTACGCGCTAATCCGTGCGTAAGAGGATAGATAGATACGATTATTTTGTGATTCAAATGAAGAAGCTTTTGTTTCGCCATGTTCATAAAACCTGTAAGTACCTAGAAAAGTGGGAAATGTAGGAGAAATGGGGAATACTTTCAGATAAAAGTGATGTTTCAGACAGATGGTGATTTATATTATAGGTTTCTTATACCTGTTGTGTTGTGTATGTGGTTTCTCTAAGCTGACGGCCAACCAGTCCACTCCAATATTAGAATGGTGACAGGAGGGTCATACAAACTTAATAAACCCGCTGTTATTTAGGCCTGTAGCTATCGTAAAAGGTGATCAGTTTTGTGCGTAGTTTTAGTAACAGTAAAGCACCTTGTGAAGGGCCAGGAAAGATCTAAGGCTATACACAGACCAAATAAAAAACACAAATAAAAATAAGTAGGCACTTATTATTTGCACCAAAGACAGCCCCATTTCATATCCAGGCAAATCACTGTCCATTCTAAGGTAGGCAGGAAGAGATTGCAGAAAGCGATAAGGCCGCCCATTGTATATTTTGTAGTGTTTGTTATGTATTTTTGTGGTGTACTATAAAGTATATATATATAAATAAATAAATAAATAAATAAAAAACCAAAACATAGCGCTGCGAGAAAACAGTGAAGCCTGCGCAAAACTACACCTCGCGCTGTGCATACACGCTCACAGCACGCATTTACACCAAACTACTTACACCTCACTAAGTGCACTTATGTTTACGAAACCGGCCTCACGTCACTGTTGACAGCGCTATGTCTTGGTTTTTTATTTTGTCTGAGGGATACTTAAACCTCCTCAGCAGACTTAGGTTCTGTATTCTGGCTTACCGTTGGTGTTAATGTAGTTTGTTACGCAGATGACACCCTAGTGTTGGCCGGCGGGAACACCTTCGAAGAGACCATCCAGCTTGCCGAGCTTGGAGTGGCAAAAGTCGTGGCGTCGATCCGCGGGCTTGGCTTAGAGATAGCGCCTCATAAAACTGAGGCGCTTTGGTTCCACAAACTACCGAGAAGCAGAGAGCCACCCAGCTCGTTGGTCAGAGTTGGAAATGCGCAAGTCCAGGTGGGTCGATACATCAAGTATCTCGGACTAATCTTGGATGGTCGGTGGGGCTTTGAAGAGCACTTCGAGCGTCTGGTTCCCCGCATTGGGAAAGCTGTGGGTGCTTTGCACAGACATTGCCCAATCTCGGGGGACCTCGAGAAGAAGTTCGCCGCCTCTACACGGGTGTCGTGCGATCGATGGTCCTATATGGGGCACCTGTTTGGTCTAATAGGCTATCAGGCGTCCGACGCTGCAGGACTAAAATAAATAGCCTGCAGCGGAAAATGGCTATTCGCATCGCACGAGGATACAGAACTGTATCCTTTGAGGCAGCAACTCTCCTGGCACGCTTCCCACCGCTGGACATCTTGGCGGATATGGACGCAAGGGTCTATAACCGAATCCGTGTCATCCGCCAAAGCGGCAATGACGTGCCAGGAATCGCTGTTGTACGGCTGAGGCGGCAGGAACGGCGACACGCGCTCGAGCGGTGGCGCGAGCGGCTGCAACAGCCGCAATATTCGCGTAAGCGCGTTGTCGAAGCCATCCTGCCGCACTTCGAAGCCTGGCTGAAAAGAGGAGAACGCATTTCCTATAGGCTCACTCAGGTGCTCACCGGGCACGGTTGCTTCGGTGAGTATCTGAACAAGATTGGGCGAGAGGCCACTGCAAATTGCCACCATTGCGGAGTTGGCTTGGATTCCGCACAGCACACGCTCGAGGAATGCCCTGCGTGGGCTTCTGAAAGACGAGTCCTAGTCAGCAGGATCGGGCGAGATTTATCTCTGCCAGCAGTAGTTGGGGCAATGCTGGCGGAGTCGGCGAACTGGAGGGAAATGGCCTCTTTCTGTGAGACCGTGATGGTTCAGAAGGAGGTTGCCGAGCGGGATCGTGAGAGGGCTGATCCCGCTCGAAGGAGAAGGCGTCGGGGAGGCAACCGCCTCGACGCCTAACACGCCGAAACCCCACCTGCATCCTTTAAGGCAGGCGGGAATTTGGGGTCACGGGCGCTCAGAGTGGGGACTCTGTCCGTCCACTGAGTGACCTCAGGGAAGACGGCGCACAGTGGTCACGTGCTACCTTGCTCATTTGCATAGTCAGGTTTCGGGGAGATCCCTTTA
Source organism: Cosmia pyralina (assembly GCA_946251885.1). Taxonomy (NCBI): domain Eukaryota; kingdom Metazoa; phylum Arthropoda; class Insecta; order Lepidoptera; family Noctuidae; genus Cosmia; species Cosmia pyralina. The sequence goes on from OX276344.1 coordinate 25,422,468, forward strand.
CAGTCTCCCCAGAGATGTGCCCTAACAGGCGTTGCACAGAGGGGGTTCCGGATTGGTCTTTTGAGAGGTAACGGTGCCCCTTCCATGTGCAGATGATGACCACCGGGGTGGTTTTAGTGAGGTAAAAATCCCACACTCTTCGGTCTTTTCCCCAAAGCCCGGGCGCCTTTTGAAGGTTTCCCCCCGAAAACAAAAAAAAAAAAAAAAAAAAAAAAAAGGTCTTTTCATCGTGAGCGCAATATCAACATTTTGGATTTTGCATCCTAATTTTACACCTACCTTTTATATGTATTCTATAAAAACACGATCATCAATAGGTATCTATTTAATATATCTATACTGGGTGTAAGCTTAATCACCGTTATCCTCTTAAGAGGTCATTGTACTCATCATTATGAACAACTTTTACTTACTATGGGACCAAACCCGAAATCGCGAAAAAAAAATCAGCTGTTCCCTACATTTATGTTCGCATAACTCGTCAAAATGTACGGAACAGCCAATTTTTTTTTGCGATTTCGGTTTTGGTCCCATAGTAAGAAAAAGTTGTTCATACTGATAAGTACAATGACCCCTTAATATATAAAAATCAATACCCGTCCGTTAGTCTCGCAAAAACTCGAAAATGGCTCGACTGATTTGTTTTATTTTTTGTTCACCTTATCGCCTCAATACTGGGGTGGTTTAGGAAAAATGAAAATTAGGTAAAATCCAAAGGAACAGCCGAAAAATAGAAAAAAAAAACTAAATTTTGTCTCACGTGGTACGAAGTTCACCGGGTCATTTACATAGTATGCCATAATAATGAAATGTGTTTCCTCACTCAACGTGGTTTTATGACAATTATCCCTCATTTCTCTTCCATAGCAACGAGGATCATCTCAAGCTGTATGAAGTAGTTATCACGCTGACTTAAGCTAAAGATCGCAATCTTAGGTACAATAAAATCCTATACCTAAGAACTAGTAAATCTTCACTCTAGCTAGCTTACATTGCAACATTGTTGATACTATTTTCCAACTCAAATACATGAACAGTCCACTTCCTCTCTAAGGACACTTTCTCCCGCCTGTCTGTCACATAACTAAACTAAATAACTAGTTGCAAATAAATCGTAATAGTACTAAACACTAATATAAATAGTTTAACGTCTGTATAAATAAGGTTTTCTTTGTTTTCCGGGAATTTCCTTGTGACAAATGTTATGTATTTGTTGCATTTTCACGTCCTTATGAATGGTGTGAAATTCTGAATAGTGAATTCCTAGGAAATAACTGTTCACTCACTGGTTAGTACTGTAGAGGTTTGATGCTTTGGTCAAATCTCGACAATGTTATACTGGGTGACATTCAATCATTCAAATATTGAATGATTCAAATACATGGGCATATAAAACATCCGAAGCTAGGTGAACAGCTCCAATTGGTCGTTTCCTATGGAGAAGAACCGGCAAGAAACTCCACCGTTACTCTTTTATCAATCTTGAAGTTGAGAATTATTTGAAAATATGGGTTATTACTGTATTTTCAAATAAACATAATACCTACAGTTTTTTTTTTATTATTATTTATTTAACGTATATACAAAAGAATTATGACGAAGAACGAAGACGAAAGCCGAAGAGTTAAGGACGCTGTTACAAATGTTTTTACACAAAAGTGCTTTGCATTCTTAAAATGTTTTCTGGCCGAATTGTTGATAGATGTGCATGGTACAATTCTGAACTGTAAATATAATTTTAGATAGGTACAGTTTCTCAATAAATGTACCGACTGAAAATTTTCACTTCGGTATATTTATTGAGAAAATGTACCTATTTAAAATTATATTTACCAAGCACATCTATCAACAATTTGGCCAAGAAACATTTTAAGAATGCAAAGCATTTTATTTAATAAACATGCTTTTGTGTAAAAAAGTAATGATTTGACTACCCATTTGTAACAGTCCTTAAGGGAAAGAAAGTCAATAAAGAAAGAAGAAAGTGAGTGAGTGGAAGTGGTAAGGGAGGACAGTATAGGCCTTACAACAAGTACCACTTTGACGTTCACTACTCGTATACTCGAACCAAACCAAAGAATTCCTAGAACGAGGTCAAAATAACATCATACATTAACAATAGAATTCCTTTCTCATAATTTAATTTTCATACCAATCATTATTACTTAAAGAAATAAATTCTCTACATTACGAAACTAAAAGCTCACAACTTCTTCTAAACTACTCGCATTTAATTTTCAACCTTACAATCAACGTCTATAAGGTATACATTCATTCACACTTAATTAAAATACGTGGTCACTTTAATCAAATAAAATGCGATCACAATGCGATTTATTGAGCGATCACCAAAACCTGTCTACTTTTCTCATAACCATACATTTGTCCTGCTCTCGCATATGACATGTGAGAGGGATAGAAGACGATAAGCTAAATGGAGGACAATAATATCAACGAAGTATTGCTTTCTTTGCCTTGTAAGTAGGTTGCTTTGGTTATGTCAGGTGTAAAATTTTGCAGAGTTGCTTTAAGTGTGACTAGTATTGTTTTGGTGTGACTACGGTTTTTATTTTGATAGTTACAGTGTTTTCTTTCAGCATTTTCACAAAATGGAAAGGCTACACATAGCTACACATACTATCAGGGTAAAATAAAGGGGGGGTTTTGGAATAAGGCTAATGCCAACTTTTGACGAGGTCTTATGTAGGTTATGTTTATTATTTATTTGTTTATTTCTAGTCCTGATCTAATTTGATGTTATTTTGCAGAGGGCTGTACACTATTATACGGTCGCCTTTGTCTGTGTGTGTGTGAAACAGATGTGCCGGACGGGCGTGATTGCTGGACGCGAAGGGTGCAAGGAGGGTGTATACCTTTCCAGGTTTATCCCGGTGTGTGGATAGGTCTCTTTCAGTCCAGGCGGCGCTGACGTCTTACATCAATAGTTCCTGGTATCTTAAAGAAAACAGCTGGCGGCTATGTTCTGAAGTCTTGACGGAGAAGGGTTTCTTGACGTAAAAATAATAACACCAAAATGATGTCTTCTTATGTGTTCAGGAAGCGATTTGCGGGACTCTTCAGGAGCATTAGCTGAAGTATTAGAGGGTAAAAGTACGCACGGCTACAGATCAAGCTATACTAGTATAAGCTAATCTCGCATCGTATAGGATTTCTTTGCAATGATAGATCAGTGTAAACTGGAAATGTATAGCTTGATGTGTAGCCGTGTGTACCTTGCTGATGACTACGACTTAGTTTTTCCGGAATGGTGGTGGAGTTGGCTTTTATAGGAATTCGAAGACTTGGGTTTTCCTCAGGGAGGCAGGGAGGGAGTGGTAGCTATCTGTACCCTCCAACAAATGTAAAAGAGTTTCAGGTGCCATTCAAAGCCCCCCTGAACAGCTCTATAGAGATGTCAAAAAACAAGTAAACCACTCTACGATCTCGTATATCACGACAAATCTATGCAATGGCCTTTGCCTAGAAATAGTCCCTCTATCCCCTGTCCCTCTGTCCCTCTATATACTTCCTCTCACTTGATTATGCGATGTCTATTAGCACATTCAGCCGGCCCGGCCAGCTGACTAGTAAGCGACGCGTCGCGACGCAGAACGCACGTGTTCCAACGTAACGCACGCAACGCATTCGACGCGTTGAACGCATGCTGACATGTACGTAAAATATTGCGTGCGAAAATATTTATGTACGAATTTGTGTTAGTGTTTTTGAAGTGCTGTTTTAGAATAAATAGTTTTTCTTTTTCCGTGTGTGAAACAGAGAAATTGGTAGGTTAAATGTGATTTTTTTTTCTTATCTAAGTAATTTGACGTCTGTTTCGTTTCTTTTTTGTACAAATGTTAAATTGGGCTCCTAACTTAAAATGTGCACCTTGATATATTGTCTGAAAGGCCTGATATTTTGGGCATTGTTTTAAAACCAGAACTGCATATAAATTCACCAGGGTCATAGTTTTGTGGAAATGAAACATGATCCTAAATAGAAGGATATATCAGAAGTCATTTGCAATATTTTATAAGAATTTATTATTGTTGTATCTTTGTTATTACGTTAACTCCAAATCAAGAAATAAACTTGGTATAGTTCGTTTCAAATTTAATGGCGGCTCGATACCTACGATTCAAACTTAAAAGAGCTAAATCTGAAAAAATCTTAATTCTTAAATGAAAAAAAACCTTAATCGAGCTTAACTAAATGAAGCCAAAATTATTGTCTACTTGACTGTACCTGTACGGTCTGCATTCGCAGCTAACTTCCGTGAATCGAACTATACCTACTACGGTAACTGAGTCTCTACAAATTACAAATAATCTATAAAGAATAGAGGGTCTACAACACCATTGTTCAATCAAATAATAAGTATTATTTCAAGTTATGCATATTTCTTTATTGAACTTAGCACCTACATCAAAACCCTAAGTCAAATAACAAATCGTCAAATACATTCAAACTTTCAATAAACAGATACTTCTGTCATCAGTAGCGTCAGAATTTCACTGGTCCATTCATTATACTCGTCAATCATTCATTGAAAAGATTTCATTCGTTAATCATCGTTAGCTCTATCGAAATCTCCACCCACTAGACGAAAATGATTCATTCAAGCCAAATAAAGAAACTTAAATTGATACTAATGAACCATCAGGTACATCTAATAACTAACATTAATCTAATAAAAAATATATCTAGGATCAGCAATTCACATGATGCGAGTCATTTTACTTTACTACCAAAACGGTAAAGAAAAACATCGTGTAGTAAATTATTAGACATATTATGACATCCACCAACCCGCACTGAGCCCATTCCTGGTGGATTATAGCTCACTCCGTCTCATAGAGAGTAGGTACTCATTTCCAGCGGTGGTAACATTATAGTTATGCTGAAAATAAAATAAAATTATATGTGTAGGAACCCAAAATAAATGAGTACCTTGCTAGACGATTTTCCCATGCAATCTGGGCCAGCAGCTTTCCGAACATTCCAATGTACGATGCCAATCGAAAACTTGACCGCGATAAGGTCAAGATGCCAATTAACGACGAGCCTCTTAGTTACTGAGATCTGAGACTATACATATAAACTTACATAACATCACGCTTGTATTATCCAAAGGGGAGGGAAGGTAGAGGTGTGTAAGTACACGAACATTTCGCCAGTTAAAATGACGATAAGTGCTGGAGACCTTGTGTGAATGGGACGTGAGTTTTCGCCGCATGCCGTTCCGTTCGACTTCATATCAATCTGCTTAGCCTTTTCGCAACCATGTTGGAGCCTACTTCCAGTCTAACCGCATGCAGCTGAATACCAGTATTTTATATGGAGCGACTGCCTATCTGAACTCCACAACCGAGTCACTGGCTAGTACGATACCCCTTGGTAAGACTGGTTGTCAGACTTTCGGGCTTCTGACGACCCGTAACGACTGTCAAAGATCCACGAATGACAGCCGGGACCAACAGCTTAACGTGCTCTCCGAGGCACGGAGGAGTCTCGGTATGTAAAGATGGTCACCCATCCACGGACCAACCCCGGCAAGCGTAGCTTAACCTGGTGGATCGACCCGTGTAGCTTCATTCCGTTTGACTTCATATATTATATTATATTATATATTTATTTAAATATTTCTATTTATTTTTAGTAATGAAAATATGAATATTTGAAAATAATCACAGATATATTATATATTATCCTATCCTACTAAAATAAAAATGCGAAAGTTTGGATGGATGGACTTTTGTTACTCAATCTCACGCCAGAACGGCTGAACAAATCTGGATGAAATTTCTGTCTAGTCTGAAATTAGGCAGCTTGTTGATCCCCGTAGTACTTTTCCGTGGAATAATTTTCGACATCCACGCGGGCGAAGCCCAGGCAAGAGCTAGTAGAAAATAAAATAGTAAGTTCTTAAATATTCACGTAAAGAATTGATGCGCGCGCGTTATAGTTTAACATACATTTTCTGCATAACTTATACTTGCATTATTTGAAGCATAATAACAGATATAAAAGTCACTAAAATCATAATAATATCTGCGTCTTAAGTTAAAGTCATATGTTACGAGTATATAGGAGGCGAGCTTATTGCCGCAACCAGACACAAACCCATCAGACTTCGGGTTGTTACTGAGAAATTCCGGACGGAAAAATCTAATAACACAACCCGACCTGGAGATTGAACCCGGCACACCAGGCTCAGTTGTGGCGCTTGCGGTCACTAGACCAACAAGACTGTATAAGACAGTCAAACTAAATTCTGACTTTTAATTAACATAACATAATATAACCAGCCTATAATGTTCCCACTGCTGGGACACAGGCCTCCTCTCTGTGAGAGGGAGTGGGCTGTAATCCACAACGCGGGCCCTGTGCGGGTTGGTAGATGTCACATGTTTTCGAATTTTTGGTTCTAGGACATGCCGCTTTCCTCACGATGTTTTCCTTCACCGTTTTGAGAGCAGTGGTGATGAAATAATTTACACAAAGTAAAGCACCTGTCAGGGTTTGAACCTACGACTTACAACTCGTAAGTCGCGGCCGTTACCACTGGGCCACCACTGCTCACTGATTTTTAATTTGCTAGACTAAAATGACAGCTGCGATCGACCTTTTTTTTATCATTTTAGCATTTTAGTCAAGTTATGTTATGTCATGCAGTATTTAAATTATAGAAGCCAAATTGCAATATTAACGAACCATTTCATGAAATAATCATTATCCTTATTATTTCCCACGGTAATTATTTATCTAAGAAACAGATTTCAGCATCCGTGTCCGAATAATTACATATTCAAATCTGCAAATTATCATACGTGGAGGTATTTTGATTGTAAACATTATGACGCTTAATTTGTTAGTATTAGTGATATAATATGAGAGATTGCAAATCTCATGGCGCCTCTAGCAAGGCTAGTACCTAATGGTGGTAATTTGTCAATCTGTAAAGCTAAGCGCACATTAGAGCCGCGGCGCCGCGTTGCAAAAATGTGCCCAAAAACACGAGCCGCGGGGCGGGGCGCGCCGCAACGCAGTAATTGTTTCAATCAGATTCAAATTTCGAATTAGAATTTGAACTGTACCCAATCCAGTGCAATAAGGCTCGCGCACATTGGACACTACTTAGGCCGGGGCCGCACTACTAAGGCGACTGCGACGCGACGGCGATTTCGTGAAAACAAACTCATATAAGCAATGTCGGTGGCCGCACTGTAGAAACGACAAGCGTTTATTTGTTCATATTTCGCCGTCGCGTCGCTGTCGCCGTACCAGTGTGGCACCGGCCTTTTATAGGTGGGCCGCATCCGAACTCAAAACGGTAGCCTCAAAAATACGCCTGGCGAATGTTCCGCCAAAGTATGAGCAAGCCAATTGAGCGAGTCAATTGACGCTATATTTCGAATATCGAGTCCCTGAAATGAACTGTTTAAAAAGACATTGTTTATTGTTTGCAACAATTTGCAACTCGATCTCATCATCATCATAATCATAACCAGCCTATAATGTTCCCACTGCTGGGACACAGGCTTCCTCTCGGTGAGAGGGAACAGACCGTTATCCACCACGCGGTGCCAGTGCGGGATGGTAGATGTCACATGTCTGAATTTTTTTGGTTTTAGGACATGCCGGTTTCCTCGCGATTTTTTTCTTCACCGTTTTGAGAGTAGTGGTGATGAAGATGAAATTATTTACACAAAGTAAATTGACTGCTTGGGTTCGAACCCACGACTCGTAAGCCGGGGACGTTACCACTGGGCCACCACTGCTTCTGATTTTTTCTCCGGTACTGTGGTAAACTTTGTGACAGACGTATAGTCAAATTTTCTTTGCCCATGAAAATATAAGTTTCATTTCATATTTAGCAGAATAATGAACAAAATCTTTAATGAAAACAACAAAATAAACTGCACAATTTGCATGTTCATATAAAAGACATCAACGCGTCCGCATATAACTTTGCTTCGAGAATAATTTAATTATTTCATTCGCGCATTTATTTAACTGTTTCATAATTAAGACAATTATGTCCCACAGCAGTTTTTTATTTAAGGAACTGCATAAAATAATTAGGAAAATAAGTGGAATCGAATGAATTTATTAAATACCTTAACAAGGGGAAATAAATGAAATATGCATTAGATATTTCATAGAATAGTGGTTTGGTTTTGATCGATTTGCGGAGATTTCTTGGATATTAATATTATTTTGTTTGAAGCAACTATTAAATCATTTACTTAAATGCAATTTATGCCAATTAGTTATTGTAGGTAGGTAGTGCGGCGTAATTAATATACTATTTATCTTGTAATTAGATAAAGGTTGTGTTAAATAGTATACGTTTTCATCATCTTAATATATTTAATTCTTCTGTACGTGTGTTTGTCATCTAACTCCTCCTAAACAGCTGGACCGATTTAGATGAAATTTTGTGTGTATATTTCAATACACACAAAATGGAATGGATGGATGGTTTCAAACTCAAACTCGAAGTATTTATTTCAAATAAAACAGGCACTTTTGAATTGACAATGGGTCGGTCAGTCAGAAAGATGAAGCTAGTTGCCCATTCCAAAGCGTAGTAGATCCCTATGGAGAAGAACGGGCAAGAAACTCCACGGACACACTTTTAAATCATAATATTTTTACAAAATATTGGTTACATCGTTCATGTTGAAAATATATATGCGACAACAATGTAGAAAGACGTGCACGTTAAAAAGCGTCCGTAATAAAAAGATAAAAACTAAAACAACTAAATTAAATATTAAAATTAAAAAAACAAGCCATGCCAGCTAAGAGACGACCAGTCCCAACTGACGGCGCCCGTTCACGAATATGACGCATGGATCAGCACCAATTAGCTCAACCATTTTGAAGGGAACTTAATGATCTAACACACACGCCACCACCAGCGAGACATTTGAGTGAGCATGACATACTCTCAACCGCCAGGGCACATTCAAGTCTGTGAAAGACGTACCCAGTAAAAGGTAGCTTAATAGTAGCTAAATAGTGCTCACACATGTGCTATGCAATTATACATATAATACTAAGAGATTGAATTTAAACAATGCAAAGAAAGTTTTCTCTCTTCTTAATCTTTAGCAGCTCCAACAATATTTCCGAATGCTAATCAATTAATTAATGCGTCCTTGTGGAGCAGGACAAGCATTCAACCAAGCATTTTTGTCAGCGATGTAATCCCCCAACTTATAATATGCCTAGCTGCATAGTGTGCGTTTTATACAAAATTTAAATTTCGTTTCATTCAGCTGGAGTATGTGGGGAGGTATTTTATTATAACATTTTAAACAGTACCCCATGAAGGATGAGTCTACTTTAGCCAGTCTGAAACGTTGAACTAATTGGTCCCTATTTCTAGTCCTATAATTGTGTCCTCCACCTCTTTTACCGAAAAGATTTAGATTTTTCCTTACGTAGGTACATGATGTTTTCGTAGATATATTGACAAGGTACCGTCATGATGTTAATATCTTTAAACAGTACCCTTAGAGAATCGCGCCTGCGGAGGCCATATATTGCTCTGATGACTCTTTTCTGCAGAATAAAAATAGACTCTATATCTGTAGCCCGTCCCCATAGTAAAATACCGTAAGACATAATACTATAAAAGTAACTGAAAGTTTGAAAACACAATTGGACCCGGTAGGTGGCGCTGCAGTCGGGTTCTAGGATCGTTCAGACAGGACAACGTCTGTCGGGTTCGCAAGTCTTTGTAAACTAGGTACCACCTAAGTTCACATTCATCATCTGCCTAGCCTCCTCTCAACAATATTAGGTCAGCTTCCAGTCTCACCGGATGCAGCTGTATGCAGTATTTTACATGGAGCAACTGCCTATCTGACCTCCACAACCCAGTTACTGCGTAATACGATACCCCTTGGTAAGACTGTTTGTCAGACTTTCGAGCTTCTGACGACCCGTAACGACTGTTCCAAAGTTCCATGAAGATAGCCGGGAACACCGGCTTAACGTGTTTCTGGAGCACGGAGGAATCTTGGTATGTAAAGATGGTCACCCATCTACGGACCATCCGCGGCAAGCGTAGCTTAACCTGATCGATCGATCCTTGCGGCTGTTATTACTTAGCCAGTCCCTCATCAACTACTGCAACCTAAGTTCAGATGGATGGAACATCTGGCGTCGTAACGACATTCTTTTTTTTAAGAATTTAATAGAATTAGCATTAAAACCTTAATCGGACAATTATTTAATTTATTGTGTAGATTCTGAATAATCTAAGGAAAACCTGGAAAATAAATGTACATTCGCAGCTTAGTCACATCTCAGCAACACAAATATTATTTTCAATTTTCAACCTTATTTCAAGCCAGCTAATGGTGACAAGACAATAGATTACGCGGTTGTGTGCTGTTTAAAATCGTAGTCAGTCCGCGCCTTAAGTTATTGCGTGTCGTATGAACCCCATAGGTTCAGACACAATGGCTTTTTAATTGTTTCTCTAATTATGACCAATGAACCACTGCTTAACACTTCCAGGCATCACTTTCAACATACATACGCCTATTTTCTCAAAGGGAAGAGTAGAAAGCTTGAGTATACTTTCATCTTCATTGTTTTTGTTGGTATATTGACGTGTGCTAGCTGACAATGGCATATAATTTAATTCAATGTTTTGTGTTTCATAATGTTAATTACGCTACAATTGTATAACATCAAATTTTTAAGTGAACAAACAGTTGTAGGTAGTGCTGGGGAGTTTGTTGCGCCACTTCTTCTTCCCAGCTAAAAGTGGTGAACGGCGGCGGCGGGCGTTTTGTGGAAACGTTCGAGAAGTGCTGTTTTAAGCCTAGTTTGAATAAATGATTTTTGATTTTGAGACGTATATGAGGCGTAACTTAAAGGACTAAACCCGAAATCACGAATAAAAATCAGCTGTTCCCTACATTTACGTTCGCATAAGTAACTCGTCCAAAAATAGGGGACAGCAAATTTTTTTTTCGCGATTTCAGGTTTGGTCCCATATTAAAATTCGTTCATAGTGATGAATACAATGACCCTTAAGAGCGTTTATATTAAGTCCTTGTTTTTCGAAATGAATGAACCGATTTTAATGAAAGTTCATACACATAAGCAGGATGCATAGGTCTAAAGAGTGTATTAAAAACATTTTCGAAAAATAGTGTTGCAGTTAAATTCGATCGATTTGAAATTTTCCATAAAAACAGAGATTTTTTGATTTGATCTTTTTTTAAATAAGACATTTCGAAACTGTTCTTAATACACTCTTTAGACCTACGTATGCTTAAGCGTATGAAGTTTCATTAAAATCGGTTAATTCATTTCGAAAAACAAGGACTTGAAAGTTTGTATGAAATGCTGTATAGCTTTAACGCTGTTATGTGATTGTGCATTATTTAAGTTACGTCTTGTATATTATCCAAGCTTCGCCAATTATGTTACTAGAAATAATTCTTTTACGTTTTTTTTAAAAGCCACGTACAATCTGCCTAGCCTTTTCCCAACTATGTTGGGGTCGGCTTCCAGTAATACCAGTATTTTATATAGACCCACTGCCTATCTGACCTTCACAACCCAATTACTGGGTAATACGATACCCCTTGGTACGACTGGTTGTCAGACTTTCGGGCTTCTGACGACCCGTAACGACTGTCAAAGATCCACAAATGACAGCCGAGACAACGGCTAACGACATAACGTGCTTTCCGAGGCACGGAGGAGTCTCGGTATGTAGAGCTGGTAGAGCTGGTTACCCATCCACGGACCAACCCCGGCAAGCATAGCTTAACCTGATGGATCGACCCGTGCGGCTGTTATTATTTAGCCACGAGCTCCTCAAAGCTCAAAGCTACGTACAGTGCATCAATTGGGTACCCCAGTTGTATTAAAATTTTAACACAACTGGGGTACCCAATTGATGCAGCCTACTGTACATAGAGGATAATAGAGGAAGAGGAGGTAATAGTACTGGCTACGTATATCTAAATGGTATCACGAAGGACCTGCAGCTGTAGTTTGTTTATCGATGACAGTAACGAGGTAACAAGCCACGATCGGCCTTTCACACTCGATCTAGAATAGATCGTGGCGACCCCTCCGAACCCGTGGTATTTCCTTGTACTAGCTGTGGTAGGCGAAATAATCGAAATAACCTATTGTTTTAGGTAATGGCTTGTATTGACTACTTGTGTTTGTAGGGTTCCGTACCTCAAAACGAAAAAACGGAACCCTTATAAACAATCTGTGTACCAAATTTCATCCAAATCGGTTCAGCTGTTTTTGCGCCAATCCGGAACATATCCGGACAAACGGAAAAAAATTCTAAAAACTATATTTTCGGCTTTAGACTCGATCCTGCATCTCGTAGCAATGACTTTTTTTTCAAGTCTAGTTTTCTTTTCTTTTTTTAAAAATTACAAATTGCAAAAAGGATCTCGCTACGTTTACAAACTTCTCACAGTAATTTGAACATGAAAATAGACGATGTACTTATAGTAATTAAAAAATATCAGGTTTCAATCGTTCAGATCTTGTAAACGGTTAGTAACAACAATAACAAACTGCTAACTCATCGTTTACAAACATTGTATTAACTCGTTCTCCTCTGATGATTCGCATTTGATTGATATAAGTTAATATACAGTTTCATTCAGACAATCCAAAGAAATTAAACTAGATGCTGTGTTATTATTTCTTACCTATTTAAACGTCGGTTAGCTACTTAGCTGTATCATCTGCTTTATTCCTGTATTATTATCTTGAAAATCCAGTTTCTTTCGTTGTCTGGATAAAGTTTTTTTTATGAAAGACCTATTTTAATACTTTGCCATATTTTATCAAAAACAGTTATGTGGTAGAGTTGTGTAATCACATCACACTAATATTATAAAGAGGAAAGTTTGTGAGCGGGTGTGTGTTTGTATGCTTGTAACTGTTTCACGCGTAAACGGCTGGACTGATTTGGATGAAAATTGGTATGTAGATAGCTTATACCCTGGATTAATACTCTTTATCCCGATCTAAGCGGGTGAAACCGCGGGGCGCAGCTATTGTACGATATAAAAAAAACAGAAGGGCTCATATTTACACATAACATAACATCACGCCAGTAATCCCCGAAGGGTTGGGCAGAGGTGTAGCTATAGTACACCCACATTTCGCCAGTTTATTTTTATTTGAATAATATTAATCGACATCTGCCTAGCCTTTTCCATACTATGTTGGGGTCGGCTTCCAGTCTAGACCGGATATTATTAATATCCCATATAATATTTGGAAGGAACTACGTTACTACTAAATGGTACGGAAAATAAAATTAAGGCATAAACGTTATCACGTCAATGTTATTTTCTAATATTATAATTTAACAATGCATGCCTTATAGGGTAGATTATTGAGCTTCTATAAAATGTTTTTAAGACCCGGTTGAATCACCAAAAATCACATTAGTAAAAACTTTAACTTTGACTGACATGTGAGTTTCCAAAAAACATTACTCTTTCATCCAGCCTTTCCAAGCTAGGCGCTAATAAATCGTTGCATTCCTTGTGAGATAATATCTCAAGGTTACTTCTATAGTTATATTTACTAAGAAATTTGTATACCACAATAGTTAAACGAGCAGTATTTGAACTCCCGACCTCTTGAACCTCAGAGCAATGTAGAAAGACGTTTGCGCGCATAACCTTCGCCATCCGACAAAATTGCACAACCCCTTCTGTGATTTATATTTCTTTTGTCATTTAAGTTAAAATTGTTGTGTCATATTTTTCGATTTTTGGCTAGATACCTGCTATTTAAATTTTTTGTTTGTTTAAATTTTAGACAGATATATCCAGGGGCTCGTGGCTAAGTAATAATAGCCAAGGTTATGCTTGCTGCGGCCAGTCCGTGGATGGATCCATTAATGGGACCACTTTTAAATACCGAGTCCCCCCCGTGCCTCGGAAAGCACGCTAAGCTGTTGTCCCGGCTGTCATTTTTGGATCATTGACAGTCGTTATGGGTCGTCAGAAGCCCGAAAATTTGACAGACAGTCTTACCAAGGGGTATAGTTTTACCCAGTAACAGATAGGTAATCGCTCCATGTAAAATACTGGTATTCAGCAGCATCCGGTTAGACTGGAAGACGACCCCAACATAGTTGGTAAAAGGCTATGCAGATGATTCTTATGTATTGGTAGTACTTGTATGTGATAATAATAATAATAATAATAATAATAATACCCCACCGCCGTATCTCTACGTTGACGTCGTGGTGGGGCTTGCGCGCTCCGAACTCTGGGTCTGTGCCAGTGGAGTTTACTTTGCCGAAACAGGTCTAGGGTGAGGAGCCAGACCAAGAGAGATACGTGAACCCGCAGGGCAGCATGTGGCGAGCTGTTGGGCAGTAGCGACCCCACGGACCCTATTTCCCGGGAGAAGTCTTGTTCTCCACCTCTGGCTTGCCTTTATTGGCCGGCTGGAGTGAACACTGACGGGAACAGAGCTCCTACCTCATTCTTGCCTTTATTGGCCGGCTTGAGTGGAGATTCGCAAGAGCAAACGTGCTCGGAGGAAGGAAGTATTCCAGTAAGTGCTTGTAGGGATCTTGACCATCTTCCGGGCTCTGGGATTGTTCTGAGAGCCGTGGAATACCTCTCCACTCCTCAAGCACCTCAGGACATGTTGCCCCTTGTCGCTACGTCACTATGTGCTAGCGACCGTTTCCGGGGGCCCATTATTGAGTGTGCAAGTCACCCCCTGCCAATTTATCTGTGTATATTATATAACATTGGTCAGGCAGGGGACATAGTTCTTCCATAGTTCAAGGTACCCAATCCATGTAGCCACCCAAACCCATAGGCTCAATGTGTTTTGTTTCCATGTTCTGCAATAGTCCTGCACCAACCGGGGGTTGTCCTTGGGTGCACTAGCATAGTGCATACATGGATAATCGTCGGCTGGTGCCTCCTCGTCATTTGAAATTGTCTAAGGGGCCTCTGCGAGTTGGCTTCGGCCCCTCGTACGCCTTCCAAAGGTCCGGGACCCCAGGGTCCCGAGATAAGCCAAAAAAAAATAATAATAAATATGTTTGGACATATCACACAACGCCATCTAGCCCCAAGCTAAGCAACCTAATGCTTGTGTTATGGTAACGAGATGGCTGATAAACTACTTATATACATTTTTTTTTTTTTTTTTTTTTTTTTTTTTTTTTTTTTTTTTTTTTTTTTTTTTTTTTTTTTTTTTGTAAATACATACATATTATAGATAGAAAAACACCCAGACTCGGAACAAATACTTGTAGGTCGTACAAATATTTGTTCCGTGCGGGAATCGAACCCGCGACATGCTGCGCAGCAGTCAATCGCTCAACCACTGCGCCAACCGTGTCGTCAAAAGTGATGCGTCATATAAGTGTAAAACCATTTATTGTCTTTGTAACAATAATTGTTACCCAGTACATTTTACTTACAAACAACATGAGGTTAGTTATTATTCTTCATCATCATCATCACCATAGGCAGCCTTGTTCCACCCACTGCCCTGGTCGGCGAGTCTCATCCAGTTATTATTCTTACCAGCCATGAATTTATCTGGATCCTTATGTTTACAGACAATTAACTAAGGGTAGTATTTAAACGCACATCAAAAATTACCAATTTCTGCAACGTCAGGTCGACGGAGCCCCGCTATGCGGGGCTCCTATTTCTGTCTGCAGAGTTTAAAGGAACCTAACAAAACCGAACGTCAGGGTGCCCAATAATTATAATTTGTACAAGTTTTGATATTCAATTAGTCAACTAGTAGTGCAAGTCTAAATTCAAATAAATAATTAAGTATTACGTATGCACATTTTGAACTGCAGTTAGCAAAATAAATCAAATTAATTCAAGGCTCAATGTGCAAATGATTAAGATCGCCTATTATAACTTTGTTGGCCTTTTTTGTTTTATTTCTTAATTATATTCACAAAGAAATATATTTACTTTTATCCGTACCTAGTCATATTTTTTTAATTTTTTATGCGTTTGGGAAAAAAAGGAATTAAACTAAGTGCCAAGGTGAGTCTTTTATTTAATTACCTATTATTTCATTAAAACAAACGTCATAAACTTTTTAATAAATTATAATCAGGTGGACAGCCGTGAAAATACAGAGTTAGTTGAGGAGTTAATTCAATGAGTTTTGGTGTAGATTTATGTTCAAAAGAGACTTAGTCAAATACGACCGACACACGGCTGACCAAACTTCTAGGAATTCATAATTTAATTATGATTATTATTTAAAGTGTCTTTGACATATCTCGGGACCTTTAGAAGGCGTACGAGCCGAAGCCAATTCGCAGAGTTCCGTTAGACGCTTTTAAGACTGTTGCGTTTTGTAATCTCTGTCGCTCACACGGGACCAAATTTTTATGAATGTTAATTGAAAAGATGCTTTTTTGAAAAATTTAATCAATTAGCGGCCTAGAAAATAATATTAATTTAATAGGTAATTATTAAAAACACATTTTTATTGTGCTATTTATCTATCTTACCTCGAAAACAGATAATAATTTTTGAACTGAGTTTATTGAGCGGGCAAAAGCTAGTTATTAATATACGAAAGTAACTCTGTCTGTCTGTTTGTTACCTTTTCACGCCTGAAAAGCTGAACGGATTAGGATGAAATTTGGTACATGGGTAGACCATGACCTAGGTTAGGACTTAGGATACTTTTTATCCCGGTGTAGTATGTTTCCGTAAGAGGAGCTCGTGGCTAAGTAATAACAGCCGCATGGGTCGATCCATCAGGTTAAGCTACGCTTGCCGGGGTTGGTCCGTGGATGGGTGACCATCTTTACATACCGAGACACCTCCGTGCCTCGGAAAGCACGTTAAGCCGTTGGTCCCGGCTGTCATTCGTGGATCTTTTCTTTTTATTTTTTCTTTGGTTTTTGTTTTTTTTTGTCTTTTGTGGTCGTCAGAAACCCGAAAGTCTGACAATCAGTCTTACCAAGGGGTATCGTATTACCCAGTTAATGGGTTGTGGAGGTCAGATAGGCAGTCGCTCCATGTAAAATAATGGTATTCAGCTGCATCCGGTTAGACTGGAAGCCGACCCCAACATAGTTGGGAAAAGGCTAGGCAGATTGAGTATGTTTCCGTAGGATAATTTCCAACCTCCAAGCGAGAGGTAGTTGCTATAATACTATAATATACTTACGTTATTATTATCTTAAAGATCATACAATGCTTTATCGAAAATCAGTAGCCTAACATGTAAAGTTTATATGATAGGCTACTGTTTTTCTTTCACATTGTAAAAAAAAATCAAATCATTTATTCGCATATAATGTAAGTAGGTATTGTCAAATAAAGTTGTTACAAAAAAATATAATGAGCCGGCACATGCTGCCTGAGTTTTGGCATGCATTTTTAACAAATAATGTCATTATCAATAAGCGAGTAAAAATTAGAAAATAGTGAAAAAAGATTTAAAAAAAAAAGATTGGGATACAAATATATTATTTTAAAAAGTCTAGATTATGTACAAAAGTGTATCAAAGAATGTTAATAATATTAAACTGTCGAGACTGTCAGTGTGTGTGTTCTTTGATTCCCGGGGGGAGGGGATGTTAAACCATCAAACATATTAGCATACGATTGTAATACACACGCGGCGTGTATGTATGAGGCAACGTACAGTAAACGCGTTACCTGATCGCTGTGAGAAATGAACCATTGTGCAGTCTCTCTTAGCGAGTGTCCATTGTTGTAAGTCTCTTTATTGTCCTTTAACAAGGATAGTGGGACAGATTTTTGTGTAATAAAGTTTTTTTTTTTGGTAAATTATCAAGAGTTCAATTCATTTTATTAAGATTACACGCGTAACAGCATGGCTGTATTTCCCAAAGGATTAAACAGAGGTGAACCTATAGTACCTACACCGACATTTCGTTAGTAATATTTAAGTCCCATGCTGGGGACGGACGAGCCCATAAATTAATTCAATTAAAATGGTTTTTCTTTTACATATGGTCGTCTCAATAATTTTGATTCTGACTGTTCTTTTTCTAATAACTCAGAGAACGGGTTCCCAAGGAGGCTTTGTGAGAGACCTGTTCAGAAGGGGTTCCCTTGAAAAGGTATCCGCCATATTTTGTGCCCACCAGTTTCAACTGTATGGGACAACTGTTTTTTTTTCGCGATTTCAAAGTTGATCCCATAATAAAAGTTATTCAGTTGGATGGTCTAAAGTCTAAAGCACCTCTTATTTGTAAAGTTAATTTTGAAACACCTTATATACATAGTTCAGTAAACATTAGGACAAGACAAAGACACCTTCTAACGTACCTCATACAAGAAGGTAAATAATATATGTAAATGAATAGATTTTGAAAGCACCACAAGTTAGTACACTAATTTAAAGAACATTTAATTCAAAGCATTTTTTTTTTTTAAGAAATCGTCTTCCTCTAGACATCTGACGCCTGCCCTTAAATTCAATTTATTTGCTCTAGGTGCAGCCCTTTTGGCCCCCATGATCAGGGTCGAAACCATAACAAACTATAAAAAATAGGTAAATTAAAATATGCTTACCATCAATCTTTATAAGTATTTCCGCTGTAAAAATTCGTGAAGGGTGCCTTATTATCACACTAATATTTTATAGGCGAAAGTTTGCGAGTGTGTATGTTTGTTACTTCTTCACGCGCAAACGGCTGAACCGATTTGGATGAAATCCGGTATGTAGATAGCTTATACCCTGGATTAACACATAGGTATTTTTTTTCCCGGTCTACGCGGCTGAAACCGCGGGGCGCAGCCAGTTGTTGTTATAATTGCCAGTACCTACTTGCCATATTGCTTGCCTTGTATGGCTTATTTACTTGATTATTAATTTGCGGTAGTCAATATCATCCGTGTTAATTGGTAGTCAAAAGTTAACTTTTACTTAAGTACGTGAGATATTTATTTTTGAATCCATCCCGTAGGAAGTGGCTAGCGGGACACTGAAAGTAACTAGCAACTGTTTATCCTAGGTACACAATAAACTCACGCCATCTTTCCGTGGCAGAAGCTACAGAACGCCAGCACACGCGCCTCCTAGGTAGTATTTTGTTATTATAACTATGCTGGGGGGCTCTTAGCTAATAGATTTCAATGTCAATTTATTTATTTAATTTAAATAATGCACATTTACAATAATAAGCCTTAAACTATAGTGGTAGGTATATAATAATGAGATCAACCTGAACTAGGATAAACCTGTATCTCAGGTATCATAAGTGCAAATTAGTTTACATAAATATTTCCTAAGATTGATGATAATACTCGTGCATAAATAGTGAATAACTTAACAAACTAATGAAAGGACAATATTGAATTAAAAATAATAATTAACTTAAAACAATCAGTAACTTTTCTGTGTCATCATAAGACAAATTTTGTAACCAAGTTTTAATTACATTTTTGCAATGAACCGTGTTTAATACAGACACAGACAAAATTGCGTTTACTTTATTATACAGAAATGGTCTTAAGAATATACAAAAACTATACATATAAGAATGCCTTAATCTATAATTATCCATACAGATGTCTTTACGTCTTTTATCAGATAACAGCCGCACGGGTCGAATGAAGGTTAAGCTGCACTTGCCGCGGTCGGCTCGTGGATGAATGACCGTCCATTACATATGGAGACCCCACCGTGACTCGGAATGCACGTTAAGCCATTGGTCCCGGCTGTCATTCGTAGATCTTTGACAGTCGTTACGGGTCGTCAGAAGCCCGAAAGTCTGACAACCAGTCTTACCATAGGGTAAGGGTAAGGGTAGGGTATTACCCGGTTACTGGGTTGTGGAGGTCAGATAGGAAGTCGTTCCATGTAAAATACTGACATTCAGCTGTATCAGGTTAGACTGGAAGGAGACCCCAACATAGTTGGGAAAAGGCTAGGCAGATGATGATGACCTATGTCAATTTTTACGAAACTGTACCAAAAAGATTACACACTTCCCTTCATTCAATTTTGTAACATGCACCCCACAATGAGTTCTTTCTAAATCAAGTATCTACGAAATCTACATTTTGATATGAATCATCCCGTTTTTGCAACCAAACTTCGAATTTTCGCGTAGTCACGACTTACATCCATAACAGACAAACAATGCTTAGTATCAGGTCGATCTCAGACTAAAATTATTGTTATTTCTTCTTTTATAATAACAGAGGTTAATGGTATTTAACGCTGTTATGTCTGTATTTTAATTTTCTGCAGTGTTAAATTACACAATTAGCAGTAATTCCGTTAATTCTTCTTTTAATAAGAATTTACCAAATTAGGTAAAATACATAATAATGTGTCTAAAAACAAAAACTTAGTACGCCAGCAAACCTTCTCTGTAGCTCATGTGATCAACATCCATATTTTCCTAATATGAATATTTATAATGCGAAAGTAACTCCGTCTGTGTGTCTGTCGGTCTATTTGTCTGTCTATTACCTTTTCACGTCATAACATCTGAACGGAATTCGAATAGTAGCCTATTATTTCATTTCATTTCATTTATTCAATAAAAATTTATATTGTGTCTGAATGTTTAACAAATATACCTGCCTACGCAAATAATTAAAATAATAACAAGTCAAACAAAGAATTAAATTAGCTCAAAATAATCTCATCACTTAACTAAATTAATATTATTTACATTCCTAAAAGAGCAAAATTTAAAACAATGAAGTTAAGCTTATTTTCATTGAAGAAATCTCAAATAACTCTCATTGTCATAAAAATGTCAGATTTATTCTAAGCCGAAGACCAAATCTATCAATCTGCCTAGCCTGTTCCCAATTGACTGAATTGATTGACTGCTGCGCAGCATGTCGCGGGTTCGATTCCCGCACGGAACAAATATTTGTACGACCTACAAGTATTTGTTCCGAGTCTGGGTGTTTTTCTATCTATAATATGTATGTATTTACAAAAAAAAAAAAAAAAAAAAAAAAATGTATATAAGTAGTTTATCAGCCATCTCGTTACCATAACACAAGCATTAGGTTGCTTAGCTTGGGGCTAGATGGCGTTGTGTGATATGTCCAAACATATTTATTTATTTTATTTATTTATTATTAACTATGTTGGGGTCGGCTTCCAGTGTAACCGGATGCAGCTGAATACCAGTATTTTAAATGGAACGACCTCCACAATCCTTACTGGGTTGTGGAGGTCTGGGTAATATGATACCCCTTGGTAAGACTCTAAGCCGAAGACCAAACGACGTTTCTGAATGCTATTGATATCACGAAATCAAACAGACATTCTAAGTTCAAACTTGACATCACCCCACTTTAAATGGGGTTTCCTATTTCAAAGCACCTTCAATTGAGCATGGGCATTACGCAGTGGAACGTGATCACAATACACCATGGCACATTACCTTACTGAGCGCCCTTACAAGGATATTAATAGTTTTGTAATAGAACCATGAGTTTTGGGATTGTCCTTGATGCTGTGATAGAGTTGCCGACAGGCGAGGGTAATAAACAAAACTATAGAGTGAATTTAATGAGTGTTTCTCTTTTCTTTTCAGGTGTTAATGAGGCAAACGCAATGACGACAAAAATGAAGCGACTCGGTTTTCAGCTGAAGACATTTCTTTTGGTAAGTTTTAAACCATCACAGCTTTAAATTATTACTGACTAGCTTCCGCCCGCAGCTCCTATGTCCTTTTTCAGGTCATGGTCTACCCGTGTGACAAATTTCATCCAAATCCGTTTAGCCGTTTTAGCGTGAAAGCCTTACAAACAAACTCACTTTCGCATTTATAATATTAGTTAGGATTTCAGTATTTAGAAGAATTTAAAACTCAAAAAATAACTCAAAACCCTTTTTTTTTTTCAAATAAACCCATTACAGACACTTTTGAATTGTAAAAGTGTCGGTCAGATAGTCAGACAGTTGAAGCTAGTTGCCCATTGCAAAACGTAGATCTCTATGGAGAAGAACGGGTAAGAATCTCCAAGCACACTCTTTTAAATCAAGACATTACAAATCCTGGGTACATCATTCTTATTGCTTCTATATGTGAGAACAATGTAAAAAAGATTATTAAAGCTATTCAAAAAATAAGATTAAAAATAAACCCTGGCATCTAGAGATGATCAGTCTCAACTGACGGCGCCCGTTCACGAACATGACACGTGGATCAGCACCAACCAGCTCAACCATTCATTGTTCAATATTCATAAACCAAATTTAAAAAAAAAAACATTAACCCCAAACTGCGAATGCTGTTTAAAAGCGCCAAATAAAACTGTCATTGTGTACACCTAGATATGATAATTTGATGAAAGTTGTTTACTAGACACTTTTCATTCTATTATAGAAAATCCACGAAATAATATCCATCAGTGTAGTACCTTCATCAACACAATTGTTTGCAGTGCCAAGCAGTGTTTGTAGCTCTATTATTAGCTAAATCCTTGATACACAGCAGGAGTGTGGAACTAACCTGTAACAAATGATCTGTGACCAATTTCTATTGTGACCAGCACCTATTTATACGGACGTTGTAGCTGGGAAACCAGCGTTAGGTAGGTAGGTACTTTACTTGAGACCCCCCACGAATCCTCTACTTATATGGATCGTTTATGTGACTTTAGAGTTGGCCGCAAATAACCTTAAACAGATCACCTTAAACCATTCTACAGAGGTTTTGTAATTAACTCTTAAAATGTCGATTGTACACCATGTGTACAGATAACAATAGAATTTCAATTGTGTCTGCTAATTAGCGCGCGACGGGTTAATGAATTAGGAATTTCTGAAATGTCCCCAGAGTAAGTTCTTATTCTCACAATCTGACAAAAATGTCCATAATACGGACATCAGTCATTTATTAAAATTAGGCTGAAAAAACTTAAAATTTAAAAACGTACTGAAGGCGAAATGGGTCCCAAAAACTACTAGTTGTTGTCCTCAAAAACTACTTTGCCTTCTTTTTCATGATTATGAAAACTGAAAATTTTCTATAGTAAATTATGAGGGCCAAAACACGATTGACACAATTTCGCTCGATACAAAAAAAATCGCAGTTTCCTCAAAGTTAGGATTTTTATGAAAAAAACTGTTTTATTCGATTGTAATTAAAGCAATTTCAGTAAAATTTCGTCTACACGTTCACCATTAAAGACATAAGGGGATTATGAGTTTATTATAATGTAACAGAGCATAATATATAAGAATTTTAAAACGAAATATTTTTAAAATCGAAATGCTCCAAACCCGGTTAGGTTACCATTTCGCTAGAAAATATCGAGATTATCGAAGAAGACTCAATCAATCTGCCTGTCCTTTTCCCAACTATGTTGGTGTCGGCTTCCAGTCTAACCGGATGCAGCTGAATACCAGTATTTTACATAGAGCGACTGCCTATCTGACCTCCACAACACTTCTTCTATCGAAGAATATAGTCTTCTTCGAGGACTAAATCGGGCGCAATAAAAAAAAAACTTAAAAACCTACATAAGTTAAAACAGATGATTTAAAAATACACAAAACCGCTCTATTCAAACACGACTAGCAGGAAAACCTCAGTAAACACTAGAGCGCGTGTTCTTTCACCAGCGCAGCGTGCATTGCGCACGCGTGTTGCGTCATGGCGCACTTGACACAGTGTGTCGGTTGACACATATCGTGACGCGCTTCGCGTTTGCAGGGTTAGAATTAAGGCTGCATGATAAGTTGTGGTAAAAATTCTTACTGTTAAGGTAAAAAAAGGCTGTTATTTTTGACCTGATTAAATTAGCAGCACTATAACTTCCAATCTTTAGTATCAATAGGATATAATCAATAGGAGCTCGTGGCAAAGTAATAACAGCCGCACGGGTTGGTCCGTGGATGGGTGACCATCTTTACATACCGAGACTGCTCCGTGCCTCGGAAAGCACGTTAAGTCGTTGGTCCCGGCTGTCATTCGTGGATCTTTGACAGTCGTTACGGGTCGTCAGAAGCCCGAAAGTCTGATAATCAGTCTTACCAAGGGGTATCGTATTACCCAGTTAATGGGTTGTGGAAGTCAGATAGGCAGTCGCTCCATGTAAAATAATGGTATTCAGCTGCATCCGGTTAGACTGGAAGCCGACCCCAAAATAGTTGGGAAAAGGCTAGGCAGATTGTTTGACTATAACTTCCAATCTTTGCATGGAATTCTGCCTACTTCTTATTAGTGTAGTATCGATTTAATCATTTTAATAATTTGCCTTGCAAATAGAGTTTGCTTTTCAAATAGAGTATGGATGGTATAGAAATTAAATACCAACAACCAAATGCCTTTATCAATGTTGTTGGATTTAAAGTTTGGTGAATCTAAGAAATCCGATTTGACATGAGGGTATCCCTCTTTGTCCCGCTATGTTGTCTTTTTTTGGCATATGAAACGATATGGGCTATCAAAAGGGATCTATTATTTTGTAGCGAATTAAATAGCACACTGTTTTCGGACAGTTTTACATCAGATCAGATAGGTACAACTAAGCAAGTGTCAATCTGCACGTACCTAACTTCCCATTGAATGATTCACACATAAAGAACTGCATTATAAGCTACGCATAACACTATACTTAATTTAGATCCTTTCCCGCTTTTCAAATCGCATTCGGTTTAAATCGATGACGGCGCGTGCGGCGCCGATTCTGCGCTTGCGCAAACCTCACCCACGACGACACGGAACTACCCATTACTCTGACCATTGCTCCGGAACTACTAACAAATAAACTTGATTATCTTTCATACCCAGCAATGGATTCAAAGTAAATAAATTGTCAGCAACTTTGGCCTTAAAACCGTATCCTTTTTGGTTAAATTGCATTTTGAATTATTGATTTGTGTTAATAATGTAGTCTAAAGGTCATTGAACTGTATGTAGGTGGATGCGACGATAGGTCAGTCAGACATTAGCATTCCATTGTCTGATTTAATCTGTTGTCATAAAACTTACTAGTTTTACAAAGCATTGACAAAGTTAAATCAAAGTTTTTTACATCGACAAATTAGCAAGCATTCTGAATCTTAGGGTCGGTTTTTGATCTGCAGTTAACTCAATTTAATAGTTAAAAATTAATGGTTAAATTTGGTTCACATTATGCCAAATTTTTAACCATTAGTTAATATTTTTAACCATTGGTTGATTTAACTACGGATCAAAAAACCGGACCTTAGATAGATAAACTTTAATAAGCAAGAAATAAGTAGTATTTTTCTAGTCAAAAAACCCAACATTGCTTAACACTTTCTGATATTAAAAATTAGTAGCGGGCAGTACTTACTGTTATTCCAGCATCAGATATGGGTTTAATACAGAAAACTAATAGATGCACATGATGACAGTACAGCACCTGTATAAGTTGCACCATTACTGAAAAAAAATACAAAACACCGGTTCTAAGAAAATCTTCTGATATGTGACATTCCAAATCAGAGCCAAAATTATGTAGGTATGCCAATTATGTGACCTTATGTAATACAAATTAATATTAAGTATGCTCTTAGAAACACGTTTGGGACGCTATCTCCATGCGATGATCTCAATTTGAATTCTTGATAAGTTTTATTAGTCATCATCATCAGATCAGATCGCTATCTTTTAAAACAAAAAAAAACCTATTAATAAGTCTAGTCTGGTTAATAAGTTATATAATATTGGGCCTAGTCATAAGACAAATACGAGGGAAGCCGACAAATCCATCTATCTGCCCAGCCTTTTTCCCAACTATGTTGGGGTCGGCTTCCAGTCTAACCGGATGCAGCTGAATACCAGTATTTTACATGGGGCGACTGCCTATCTGACCTCCACATCCCAGTTACTGGGTAATACGATACTCCTTAGTAAGGACTGGTTGTCAGACTTTCGGGCTTCTGACGACCCGTAACTACTGTCAAAGATCCGCGAATGACAGCCGGGACCAACGGCTTAACGTGCTTGTCCCATAGATCTGTAAATCTCCTATTATAACAACAACACGGCCTCATTAGATTACCACGCTTGCAAATGAAATCCGCATGTTGGTGATTCAGTAGGTATTTGGCCCATTTGGCCCCAAAAATAACAAAAATTTATGTAATGTGACTTGCCGCCATTTCATCCATTAATAAAGTATTAAAAACTATTTGAATGAGTTTTGACTTTATTTTATACTAGCTTCCGCCCACGTGGTATGTCGATAAAAAGTAGCCTATAACATTTTCCAGGTCATGGTTTACCGGTGTGTCAAATTTCATCAAAATAAGTCAGCAAAGAAATAATCGACCAATAGTGGCGCTTAAACTGTAACCAGAATGTTATTTGTTCTTCGATTCATTTATAAATACGTTTGCGTAGCTCATTAGCATGTAAAACGTTTACGAATCAATAGTTTAAAGTAGGTTCCCGTGGGATAATTTCCGACATACACGCGGGCGAAGCCGCGGGCTTAAAAGCTAGTAAGTAATAATGAAATCTATGTGTTGTCATGTCATAAAAACTACGCGAAGCAGGGGCGGGTCGCTAGTTATAAATCTCTATAAATAAAAAGAGAAGTCCTGACTGACTGATTGACTGACTCATCAACGCCCAGCCCAAACCCTTGGACCTAGAAAGCTGAAATTTTGCAAAGAGGTTCCCTTTATAATGTAGACAAGGAATAAGGAAGGAATTCCCGGTAGTACGTTCCCGTGGGAAAATTTCCAAAACACCCACGCGGGCGAAGCCGCGCGGGAAGTGCTAGTATTTAATAATAATCAATGTAACACTTAGTAACTTTCGAATAAACAAGGTTGTAGGTACTTAGTAATGTTTGTTTTATTACATAAATATAATCTTTATAAATTATCATTTAAAGAAGCCTGTTGTTACCTTGAAATATAAAAATGAACGTACCTACTGCGTGGTTACCTAACTCTTAACAGAGCTTACTATACTCATTTTTTTCTGAATACAATCAATCTGCCTAGCCTTTTCCCAACCATGTTGGGGTCGGGTTCTAGTCTAACCGAATGCAGCTGAATACCAGTATTTTACATGGAGCGACTGCCTATCAGATCTCCACAACCCCAGTAACTGGGTAACAGGATACCCCTTGGTAAGACTGGTTGTCAGATTTTCGGGCTTCTGACGACCCGTAACGACTGTCAAAGATCCACGAATAACAGCCGGGACCGTGCTTTCCGAGGCACGGAGGAGTCTCGTTATGTAAAGATGGTCACCCATCCACGGACCAACCCTGGCAAGCGTAGCTTAACCTGATGTATCGTTCCGTGCTACTGTTATTACTTAGCCACGAGCTCTTCTCTCTTTTTTTTCTGAATACAAACAAACTAAATCTCCGACTTATTATAATTTAAAGTAATAACTCAGGCTCACTCTTGTACCACCACAGCTGAGCAGAGCCCATCATGTGAGTTTTTACACTTACTCGATCAAGTTAACGTAAACTTCAGTTTGTACTGAAACTGAATAAGCGCCGTCTGGTGACTATAATGGGAAACACAATTATTTCATACAAATTGACGTAAGTTGTCGTTTACGTAAACGCGACCGAGTACACTAAGGCTTAGAAATCCCCTAGTTTCAAACTGAACCAATCAGAGGCCTTAGTGCGAGTTTTTATACTTACTCGATCGCGTTTACGTTAACGTTACCTTACGTCAATTTGTATGGAATAATTGTGTTTCCCATTATAGTCACCAGACGGCGCTTATTCAGTTTCAGTACAAATTGAAGTTTACGTTGACGTGATCGAGTAAGTATAAAAACTCGCACTAAGGCCACTGGTGTCCGTTTACAATTGTCCGTTGAAAATCTGTCAAAGTGGACAGTACTTTTCAACAACTAGAAACAAATATACCTATAAACTTTGCAAGGTCTCTAGATTACCTTATACCGACATTCAGGAGCTTCAGGAGCTTCAGGAGCTATGTAAGCAAATTTAACAATGCTCAAACAATAACCTAACTTTGTCGGTATAATCAAACGTTTGCAAATGAACCATTAGTCATGTACTAGTATTTTTTGTCTGTTAGTACATATTTAATATTCACGCTTCTAATTCTGCATAAATACTCGTTAAACTGACACGCCGCCAATTTTATCTCTGTATCCCGTGATTTTATTTAATAGTTTTAGCTGCAGTCATAACTTTTGCCTAATAGGGCTTCATCCCAACTCGACCCTAGTTCTAACTCGCTCGATCCATATACACTGCTATTTTTTAATTAGTACAAAAAAAATGGGGCTCTATCCGTACCCGTTACTGATCATATTTGTGTAGTCAAAAATCAAAAAAATTAAATCCCAAAATTGTCCACAAAAAATTTTCATAATTGGTAAATTCATAAATTTCATAATTGAATCAATGATTCATAACAATTGCTACTAGAAAATACTACGTGCAGTGCTTTTCCATGATTAATGAATACTATTAGGTAGCCTGTACAATATTTCCATAAACTGAGTGACATTTTGGGATATAAACAAACGCTAATAACTTTGTTGTTTATGAATATTGTTTATTGAGACTTTACATAATAACAAGACCTTCTCTAATGAGCCCTTTAAGTATTTGTACTAATTAAAAATTAGTGGTGTATACCTACCGACATGTATAGCTAGAAGGCGCAAAAGTACTGATGGTAAAAAAAGTGCTAGTATGTTTGTATTAATTTTTATTCCCATTGCGGTTATTGAATTTTATGACTCTTTTGTTCGGCTTTGCTTATTGTAAAATTTCTAGGAATGCAATAATTGGAAAGGAATGCATTAATAATTAATAACTACTAATTGGCACGGAAACTAAGTAAATCATTTTGTTAAAACAAAAATATATAGAAAAAGATCAAGACTGCCTTAATAAAATTAATACGTGGTAAGTATTTATTTTCGACAACGTAGCACTTTTCCGACAAACTGTACCCTTGCAGCTTGATAGCCATATAAAAAAGCGGGCGAGTTGGAACTAGAGTCGAGTTGAGACGAAGCCCTAATAAGTATCGTCATAAACAAGGCTTTTGGTTTATTATTATTATTTTTATCAGGAAACGAACTAATTTCAAACTTAAAGTTAGGTATGTGTAGGATATTAGAATATTGGTAATTGCGCCAAGGAGGAGGAGCTCGTGGCTAAGTAATAACAGCCGCACGGGTCGATCCATCAGGTTAAGCTACGCTTGCCGGGGTTGGTCAGTGGATGGGTGACCATCTTTACATACCGAGACTCCTCCGTGCCTCGGAAAGCACGTTAAGCGGTTGGTCCCGGCTGTCATTTGTGGATCTTTGACAGTCGTTACGGGTCGTCAGAAGCCCGAAAGCCTGACAACCAGTCTTACCAAGGGGTATCGTATTACCTAGTTACTGGGTTGTGGAGGTCAGATAGGCAGTCGCTCCATGTAAAATAATGGTATTCAGCTGCATCCGGTTAGACTGGAAGCCGACCCCAACATAGTTGGGAAAAGGCTAGGCAGATTGATTGGTAAGTGCGCCAAGGACCAACCCGCACTGGGCCCGCGTGGTAGATTCCCACTCCCTCTCCTACTCCTTCTCGAAGAGAGGAGGCCTGTGGCCCAGTAGGGGGGACATTATAGGCTGATTATGCGCCAAGGATTCATTGCTGCCTCGTTGGTATACTGTTCGCAAGCGCTACTACTGAGCATGAGGGTTCGATTCCCAGGTCGGGAAAAGTGTTATTGGGTTATTCCATCTGGAATTTGTCAGTAGCACTCCGCAGTCTGGATTTGTGCCCGGTTGATGACAATAGGCGCGCCCCCTATTACATGGGACTTAAACATAACTGGCGAAATGTGGTGTACTATAGGTACACCTGTGCCGAACCCTTGGGGGATTACAGGCGTGATGTTATATGTTATGGGTGATTAATTGTTAATCAATTTTCA
The DNA here is from genome assembly GCA_946251885.1 of Cosmia pyralina. Taxonomy (NCBI): domain Eukaryota; kingdom Metazoa; phylum Arthropoda; class Insecta; order Lepidoptera; family Noctuidae; genus Cosmia; species Cosmia pyralina. Next base: position 25,452,381 of record OX276344.1, read on the forward strand.
TTGACTTCCCTGAGGTCCTAGAAACGTGGCAATCGCTTTCAAAGCATCACATCACATTTTCAAACATATTTCTTCAACGACTTTCAACAGGATTGAACTGATGATTTGACTGTTGATTGGAATGTTTTTTCCTTAACTTATGATTATAAAAATCCAATATGCATTTTTGGCTTTATATAGTCAATGCTCTCTGGTTAATTTTCAATGCGCCTCATTTAGCGGTTTTGATTCAAGTGCGTACAATACGACATGCGGTTCCATCGTTTCTTTATCTTCGGAAAAACCGAACTTTGCCGAATCAAATGTGAACCAATAAGGGAATGACGGAATTAGTGCGTCAATCTTACTAAACTATTACCTATAAATACGAAGTTATGAATGGATGGATGTTTGTTACTCAATTATGCCAGAACGGTTGAACGGATCTGGATGAAATTGGCACAGAGATAGATTATAGTCTGGAATAGCACATAGGTTACTTTTTATCCCGGAAAAAATTACAGTTCGCGTGGGATGATTTCCGATATCCACGCGGGCGAAGCCACTGGCATAAGCTAGTATAATAATTTAGGTGGGAATATAAATCAATTTCTATTGGTTAAATCACGTTTCATTCGCTATATTTCGGTTTTTCCGAAGAGAAACGATGGTACCTGAGCCCTGTCGTACTGTACCAAATATTTTCCGGTAGATAAGACAGCTGCTACAGGTTCAGGTGGACAGGAGGGTGGGGGATGGGTGACAGCGTACCTATAATTCTAGAGAAGGGAAAAGTTATTAAAAGATAAACAAATCCTACTATCCTACTTATCCTATACTGAGCACTGTTTTTATATGTATATAATAGGCGTTTGTGGTGCGTGTACCGAATTGTTACCTGCCCGTCGTCATGGAGGAAGACTTTTGGCCGCAGGACGTGGTGTTCCGTCGCTTCCGCGGATAAGTTCCACAGGGCAACACTTAAAGTCAAGCTAGTGCAAAGAGGAGTGCTACTAACATAGTCTTAAGCCTATTTTATTAACACAAGTTTTGTTTATATTCAATATGTATGTTTAGGTTAAGGTATTTATCTATGGGCCGTGTCGCCTGAAATAAATGGTTTATTTATTTATTTATTATAATATACCTAAACAATTAAATTTGTAATTACGTTCTCGAAAACGGCCCTAACGATTTCTATGAAAGTGGAAATATAGGGGTTTACGGGAGCGAAAAATCCATCTAGTAAGGTATCATATCTGGGAAAATTCGTTTTCTCTATTTTAACCCGAGCAGTACTCGGTCGTCCAGGTACTAATATTATAAACCGCCGTGATGTTCCGTCGCTTCCGCGGACAAGTTCCACAGGAGTGCTACTAACATAATCTTAAGCCTATTTTATTAACACAAGTTTTGTTTATATTCAAATATGTACGTTTTGGTTAAGGTATTTATCTATGGGCCAGTGTCGCCTGAAATAAATGGTTTATTTATTGATGTATATAAAAACGTGAATGTTTGTTATTCGTTCACGCAAAAACTACTGAACGGATTTTGATGAAATTTGGCAGACCGATACTTTATACTCTGAATTAACACATATAATAATTTATAGCTCGATATTCGGTTTGAGACTTACGTGGGTGAAACCGCGGGGTGCTGCTAGTACATTAACAAAATGCAAAACGCATAACTTTACACGAAACAATATATTGTCGGAAAATTTCTGGGTGTCATTCAAAATTGTATTAGGTAACCTAATAAAGCAAAAATATATTAACATCGATAAATTATTTTAAAATTAAAAATTTTGGCGCATCCATTAGGGTTCAGACTGATTGATTAAAATGTTAATATTAATATAATTCGGCGCCGAACTCGTTACACACATAAAATTAGGGCTACCACTGGCTAGTTTGTCATAGGATAAAATGTCAACGGGTTTTGTAAACACGGAGAGAAAAGTTTTTACAAGAAGTTTTTATGACCACTTTTATCTCGACTGTACTCCTGATCGCTACTTAAATAATCTCTATAGATAAAAAATAACGGCTAAATTTGTTGCTAAGCTCAAAACTCGAGAACGGCTGGACCAGTTCCACATTTTTTTTTTCAAATAATTGTTGAAGTCTGAGAAAGGTTAAGACCCTTTATGAAGAGAAAAAATGGAAAAATTGCCGGAAAATTTGGAAAATTTAGGATAACTGAAAGTGCATTTTCTATGGGAATTTTGTATGAATTATTGAAAGGACAGGACAGCGTCTGTCAGGTCAGGCTAGTAATGAATTATTAATAAGTATCGGTACAATATACAAATTAAAAAGAAAAATTATATCTACTATAAATGTATAATTTATTGGTCTTTATTAGCACATTATGAAGTTACCAAGAAAAAAAAAACAATCTGGTTAGCCTTTTCCCAACTATGTCGGGCTTTCAATCTAACCGGATGTAGCTGAATACCAGTATTTTACATGGAACGACTGTCTATCTGACCTTCATAACCCAGGTACTGGGTAACACGATACCCCTTGGTAAGACTGATTGTCAGACTTTTAGGCTTCTGACTACCCGTCGTGAAAGATTTACGAATGACTGCCGTTACCAACGGCTTGACGTGCTTTCCGAGGCGCGGAGGGGTCTCGATATTTACGTAATGGAAGGCCACCCATCCACGAACCGACAACGGCAAGCGTAGCTTAACCTTCAATCGACCCATGCAGCTGTTATTATTTATCTACGAGGCCCTCCTCTGGTTAGCAAGTAAATTAAATAAAAATAATTTTGTAGTTGACTACAAAAATGTTTTATATTGTTCGAAAGAAAAGAAAAAAATCGTAAAATCTGACTACAGTATACATATTATGATTTTGACAACCCTAAAAACTCCATCTTTCTTGTGTCGAATATAAATAAATAAGTTATGCTCTATGTATGTCGAAATATATAATATGTGATGTAGAAAGACCCGCGGACACTAGGACTTAGTGATAATGGCGAATGCAGTATTTGCAATATAATTAATCAATATGTCTGGTTTATTTTAATCCTTATTAGTGATAATGTAAATACCTACCAGTATTTTTTTATTTGAGTTTGGAATCAAGATATTTAGTCACACACACACACACACATTACCACACACCTTCAATCTGCCTATCCTTTTCCCAACTATCCCAACTATGTTGGGGTCGGCTCTGCATCTGGTAAGACTGGAAGCTGACCCCAAAATAGTTAGGAAAAGACTAGGCAGATGATGATGACTAAATAAAGAGCAAGAAAACCCAACTGCTGTAGACTCGTGTCTCGCAGACTGTTTGTGATCTAAGCTTTTTGATACTTAGTATGTAATAAGCTCTTGCTAAATGATTGCAATCGACCGCCGCAGTTAATACAGATGTAGGAAGACACTATTTACCTATCTAGGTACCTATACATATAACACTCGAGATGTCTTCATAACACCAGAAACTGTCGAAGTGTCAAGTGGGCACCACGTAACCTAATTTCCAAATATCAGTCACCTCATGGGTAAAAAAAATCGGCCAAGTGTGTGTCCGATTACGCACAATGAAGGCTTCCGTAGTTGAAAAGAATTTATTCCAAAAACAAACTTAATATTGTAATCCCAAATAAAATTTTTTGTATGTGATAAAATTACAAATTAACAATTTTCGGACTTTTTCCTTTACTAGTGCTGTAAGATCTTGTATTTTGCCAAATTTCATTATTGTAGGTCAACGGGAAGGTTTTGATTTACTTGCGAGTAGCAAAATACGTCGCATAAATCGCCATATTTTTTTATTGCGTTCAGGTAGAAGCTTGATTTTTTTAGAATTCCAAGGTATCATCAGCCAGTGTATTTGATATTAATTTTCAACTTGATACCTCCACGCGTTCCTGAGGAAAAGGGTCTTGTTTGACAGACAGACAGACAACGAAGTGATCTTATAAGGGTTCCATTTTTCCTTTTGAGGAACCCTAAAAACATGATTTTGTAGCATTTTTATATGTCTAGCAAAAGTTTGCTTACCACACCAACGTTATGGTAATATATTGGCTAGTAGGATTGGAATACATCCTGTTAGACTTGAAGCCGACCCTACCATAGTTGGGTAAAGGCTGGCACTCATCCTCTCAGAGATAGCTGGAACAGAGTCGTGATTAATGAGGTTTCATTTCAAGTTCGGTGGGACAATTTCTTTATCTATCGTTAAAACGCGTGTACAGTACAATAACGCATTTAGGGTGCTTTTGGGGTTGCCGTGGCGATGTAGCGCGTCAGGGATGTTCGCGGAAGCGTGCGTTGACGGGTTCGCCGCGATCATGCGAAAGCGATGCGCTTCCATGATGGCGCGCTTGCGCTCCTCCCCCAATGGCATCCTGAATGTATTTTCTGATCGGTGGGACTCTCCCCTCTTACGCAGGTGGGTAAGAGTTCAGACACACTTGTCCGGGTAGGCTGGTGCACCATTGAACTATTCGTTCAAGGGTGCACTGGTTTATTTGGTCAGGTGTGGTTTAATTGTATTATTATTTCAATTTAATACTAACATTAGGCTAAGTTATTCTACTACTAACATTATATGGATTTATCTGAATTAAAATATTTGAATTTGAATTTGAAAATCCCAATGTATGATACCCACTCGTACTATGTTTGAAAATCCCAATGTATGATACCCACTCGTACTATGTTTGAAAATCCCAATGTATGATACCCACTCGTACTATGTTTGAAAATCCCAATGTATGATACCCACTCGTACTATGTTTGAAAATCCCAATGTATGATACCCACTCGTACTATGTTTGAAAATCCCAATGTATGATACCCACTCGTACTATGTTTGAAAATCCCAATGTATGATACCCACTCGTACTATGTTTGAAAATCCCAATGTATGATACCCACTCGTACTATGTTTGAAAATCCCAATGTATGATACCCACTCGTACTATGTTTGAAAATCCCAATGTATGATACCCACTCGTACTATGTTTGCTACTCTACTTACCACATAAAAAAAAAACTTAAGCCCTAAGTAAGATAAGGTATGGTATGGTATGGTAGGTATGTACCTACTCTACAACGATGCTCAAGCATAATTCTCTCTTTGATGGCTTTAAATGCAAAATAGTAACAATAAAAAGTAAGTTCAAAAATTAAAACCCGACTACTGAAAAATCACACTCGCCGCGGTCGGTCTGCAACCAATTAAATTAATATTATTTACCCCCACTTTTACTTACTTTTAACAATTTAAACATATTTATTTACTCAAACAATATGACTTAAATACATACTTGTAATGTGCTCGTCAAGACCTTTCTTTTGACACCAAACATTATGTCATTATTATCTCAATTAAATTTCTTTCGGGGTCAGAAATTTACGTGTAAAGTCCACCATATTAAATTTAGGAGAATCTATGTAATCTATGTCATCTGGACCATTATAACGAATCAATTGATACCTCATTTATTAAAATCGGTTCAGGAATTTAGGCGCTACGGTGGAACACTCGTAAATACATACTTATATATTTACATACATACATACATGACTGCTAAAATCATAATCCTTTCTTTTGGCTTTGCCGCAGTCGGGTAAAAAACAGCTCTGCCTAGATCTGTATTTGAATCGAGATCCATATTTGAATATCTTCGAGAATAGGTACAGACGCTAACAGGTCAAGCCACCCGAAACTGTCAAATTTTCCCAATCAACCTTGAACCTAATGCTTAAGCGATAAAGATGAAAATCTATTAAAAAAATGTAGTAGCTTGATGTGCTGGCGTCTGTACAAGTCAAAAATAACGATCAGCTATCGTACTAACCACACTTCACTCGTCTAGACGAGCCACCAATAACACACAACTACAAACTAATGAGACGCCAGCGCAGCGCATTGCATAACACAGTGAGGCTACCCAACGCAACGGAAAGAAAGTGCGTCATGTCACAAGGTCACGGCCGATGTATAGCTACCGAAGTATTGATCTGATTGGTGGAGAGATCGTACGTCGTAATTAGAAATAATATTGAATTTAATGAAAAAACCTAAAGAAAGATTAGTAAAAGCTCGCTTTCAGTAGTAACAGAGACAAACAAAGATAGAAAATATATATAGAAATATATAAAATATATATATATATATAGAATTGAAACAACTGAAAACCTCTTAAGGGGTCATTGCACTAATCATTATGAACAATTTTTACTATGGGACCGGATCAAGAAATTGTTCCTAATGATGAGTAGAATGAAAAAAATGAAAACAATAATATAAATAATATTAATTTAATAAGTAATTATTAAAAACACATTTCTATTGTGTTATATAATGACATGAGTTTATTAGATAACACAATAGAAATTAATAATAACTTGTTAAGTTTATATTATTTATTAATAATATTAATAGATTACATTTTTCAAAAAAGCATCTTTTATTTAACATTCTTAAAAATTTGGTCTCGTCAAGTAACGTGTGGTGAGAGAGGTGATAAAATGTGACAGGCCTCTTAAGGGCCCTTAAGAGGCCTGTCACAAGTTATTATTAATTTCTATTGTGTTATCTAATAAACTCATGTCATTATATAACACAATAGAAATGTGTTTTTAATAATTACTTATTAAATTAATATTATTTATATTATTGTTTTCATTTTTTTTAAAAACATCTTTACATTTAACATTCTTAAAAATTTGGTCCCATGTGAGCGAGAGTGGTGATAAAATGAAACGGCCTCTCAAGAGGTTTCAGTTATTTCAATTACACCATTTAAATAATAGAAAGCATGCCAGGAGTCTTACCCCTAACTACCTACCTACCTTACCTTACCTTTTAACTTATTTACAGGACACTGCGCAATTTACTGAAGATTATCCACAATTACAATTTGCGATGGTCGTCTTACTGCGGTAACTTTGTAAAAATTCGCGTGATCAAGGTCAAGAGCAGACCCAGTCAGAGAAAAAAACCTAGAACTCGCAATGATAGGTCACTTACAAAACCTAAATGAGCTCAGAACTTTAAACTTTTTACATGATAAGATAATCGAAGGGATGTTTTACAGTTGCATCCACTCGAATAGTGACAATTCAAAGCTCGTTTCTAAATACCAGTAGCCGGTTTGATCACTTACTGACATCATGCAATTTTAGATTCGAGAATTTCTTTTACAGTGTTAAAGTGGCAGTCAAGCCTAAATCCTATTCTATTAAATGAGCAATATTTGTAATCACGTTCTCGAAAACGGCTCTAACGATTTCGATGAAAGTGCCATATAAGGGTTTACGGGGGCGAAAAGTCGATCTAGCTAGGTCTCATTTCTGGGAAAATTCGTTTTCTCTATTTTCATCTTTTATAAGATAATAATAAATACATGTTGACCTAGAATGACGCCTTTTTAAGAATATTATGAGGGGCCAATGACCTTGACAGGTGTTCAAGACTGGGTAACTGGTAGGATAACTTTCGAAAGGAATGCAGACAAATATAGTAATTTTACGTTTAAGTCAGTCAGACAAGTATTTTTTGTAGAAATGGTACGAGTATGAACTCATTTTGTAAACTGGAAGGTATCTACTTTATAGGATAATACTATGTGATTCAACTAGAAAAGGAAATGACCTTGCGCCATATTGTGGCGCTTTAGCAAAACTGCACCCTCGTTTACACATCTTGGAGCAAAATCAGAAGAATAATATATGTTATTAAATTAAGTCACATTATTTAGTTAGGGAAAAAACTTTTTAATTTTATTACTTCTGCACATGCATTATTAAGTCTGACATTATGGTATTATTTTTAATTTCATAATAATATATTTATTTTGTAGATTTATTTATTTTAACATAAAACAGCCAAGGCCATTTACTTTATTTTAGTCAAGACTCAAACACATTATTTAAGTACAGTCAGCAACAAAAGTCGATTAGCATTTGAGTTTTCTAAATCTTAATTATTGAGAAAAATACTTCATTAAAGTCGGAACAGATGTAAATTTTAAAGAAAATTAACTCTTATCTAATAAATGAAATGCTAAAAAGTAGTTTATCGTATCATTTTCTGTTATTTAAGATGATGTCAAAAATAGCAGTGTTAACCGACTTCTGTTGCTGACCGTACAATAACAAAAGTATACAACTACTCGACAGTCATACGCTCTTCTTACAATGCTTCAGATATACACTGACAAGATCTTCTTCCAATATACGAGAGCAGATATAAAGGCTTAGGTGATTTTTGCGTTAAATGACCATCTTTGGCGTTCTTATTCTGAGAAACTGAAATACTTCAACAACTTTGACTTGTTGAGTGGTGGAAAATAATTATTAGTATAGCTGATTATAGCGGCCTCGCATGAGACATCTACCAATCCGCACTGAGCCCGCGTGGTGGATTACGGCCCGCTCTCTCTCATCGAGAGGAGGCCTGTGTCCCAGCGGTGGGAACATTATAGGCTGATTACACTATGAAGAAATTTACAGTTAATTCTGACCGTTATTTATGGGTTTTTAAATGGGATTTTTTTAAAGAAGTTCCATACAAATGTCAAAATTCTGAGGCCGCTATGGACTAGACCACTATTTAAGAGGATAATTATTATTGTATATTTTTCATTTCAGTTTCTTATGTAAGTAAGTAATTCAATCTACGAGCTGAAAAAAATGCAGTCACGCATTTTATGAAAAACTTGCTTCGGAATTTTGGCTTTATAGCCAATTTTTGTTTTATGTTTTTTTTTTTTTTTTTTTTTTTTTTTATACATCAGAAAAATCTCCACTCAATAAGTCAAAGTTGCCGAAGTCTTTGAGTTTCTCAGAATAAGAACGCCAATGAGGGCAAAATCACGGTCGAAATGTAATAGGGTCTTTATGGACTAACTTATATGTATATATTGTGATAACAGTAGAATACGTTGTACAAGGGAAGCCACAGCAGCGCAAGGCACAAGACAGAATTGCGATCTGTCAAAAATGACGTGACGTTTGTATGACACATTCATATTGACTTTTATTGCGTTTACATCTATAAACCAAAAATATGTATGTATTCTACCACTATATGTATTATGACGTAAGGGCGACAATACAAGTGCCTGTAACTTGCACAAAACTAAGCAAGTAGCTTGCGTGCCGTGTGCCATAATAACTTCTGATTGGTGACAAGCTACCGGCATGTGTAATTGTGTATTCCAGCCCTAGGGCCCTTTGAAATACGTACAGACAATAGCACATCAAGTTATTTCTCCAAATGATTTTAAACCTTAAAATGTTGACAATTAAGTTCAAAATCGAATGAGAAAATTTGACAGATTGTAGTAAATTGACCTGCTGCTCTGTGTACAAGACGCTACTTTCATTAAACCAAGTCATAACCAATATATATTATCCACATACCTACGCGTGTTTAAGAAAACATCTAAACTTTCACATTTAGATATACAAATATCTACTATTGCATTAATGAGGCACACGCTTGTCTCACATTAATGAAGGTTGTCCTTAATCCTATTGTATCGCAGCCTGCTAGAATAAATTGCAAGTGTCTTGCTAAATTATTTGACAGTACGAAGAAGTCTGGTGCAAATGTTAAGGAAAATAATATACCTAATAAAGTAGTCGTTTATACCGGATGACTTTTTTTACCGTCTCAAAAAAAATAGGGTGTATTAGGTGAACGGAGTAAAAGCGTATGGCATAACTAGTTTTTTTTTATTTTTTTTAATAGCTTCGTCAGAAAAAATATCTAAGTATCAATAAATACTACAAATTCCATGTAAAATTTTAATTTTAGAACAATAAAAACATACATTTAAAAAAAACAAATCCTTTAAAAATATCGAAATTCAAATCATATGCAACCTTGCATTATGATTTTAATTTTGATTTTATTAAATTAAAAAAAAAAAAAATACTAGATATGCCATAGGCTTCTACTCCATTCACCGAATATACCCTATTTTTTTCGAGACGGTAAAAAAAGTCATCCGGTATATAAGGTGCTATAAAATTATCAGCCACGGCTTCAATGGGAGATAGTATTGTGTATATAGATAAGAACAGTGAAAAAATTTCGTACCCCGGAATAGTTAGATCAATTTGAAAAAATTAAGTAAATAAATAAACATTTACTTTATTCTGCATAATGTGATTCACAAACAACGCGCGATGTGTCGCTTCGTCAATGAAAACAATTGCTACCTCTTTCTACTGTTTTATGTTTGAACACTAATTAGGTACTACGGGACGTTTTCATACAAATAAATAAATCAACTCAAAATATGCACATTTTTTTGTACAAAAAAAATTATGACATAAGATCAATAATTTATCTTCAATTGTAATCTATATACACAATACAATCTCCCATTGCAGCCGTGGCAGATATTTTTGTAGCACCTTAAAGAAACTTTAAATACAACATCAGTTTTAGTATATGCGAAACACGTGTCTAGTATTTTTATGTAAAGAATTTATGTACAAAATTTCAAAACTGTATCATGAAAAATCACAAAGTTATAGCTTGTTATGTTACCTGGTTGTCTGTACAAAAACATAATCACCACGTGGCGCCCGCTGTGCGCCCGTGCCTAATGCCGCTCTATGACCTGCCGTGAATTGTGTTGGTCGCTCGGTGGCCATATTGTAACCTTTTTTAAAGATTTTTGGGGCAAAATATAACACGGTATAAAAATGATTGGAATCGATTCAGCTATTTATTCTGAACAAACTATATTCAGGTTTCGCATAAACTAGAAATAATGTTGTATATGACTTAATAAGCACCCATTGTAATTGTATCCCTAAACTTTTCATTAAATCTGTACGTTATTATTACCGTCCTGTATTCTATGCAAGTAAACATTTTCTATCTATTCTAGTCTATTATATTCTTTTATTAAAAATCCGCCTGAAAAGGTCCTGAAAGGCTGAACATCAGTTTCAGGCTTCATTTCATTTCTTTTATAAAAAAAAATACACTCCTTTTTGGGCAGTCGTGTAAAAAACCGACTTGTTTGCCTGTATAACGGACTATATTGGCTACATTATCCGAAAGACTGGCCCAAAATTTTATTGGACTAAACTCTTTCATAAATTACTAAAACAATAAGTGTTTTGTTCAATTGGCCAATTGAATCAAACTATCATTTACCCGACCTGTCAATCAATTCCAGGATTTAGCCTCAGGCATTTCATAACAAGACCAGCGAATTCATAATAATAAGCCACATACTTCAACGATTAGCCTTGCAAAAATGATCATTTGTCATTTTATTACGCGGCATAATAGCTAAATTATTATTTTCATCGCCCGCTCACGAATAGGCGTGGCATATATTGTTACAATTTAATTATAAATCAATAACACTGAATATCTGCATAATAACATTGTCCCCATTGGACAATCACGATTTGGTACAGTCACGCACAGTCAGTTCTGCGAACGATATTATATTTCGGCGGACAAGTACGAGTCGGACTTGCACACGAAGGGTTCCGTACCACTGTACGATATTTAACACTACATCTTTTTATTTAATATTTTAGTAAAAAAACGCCAAAAAATATATGTTTCTTGGAAAAATAAAATAAATTTAAAAATTAAACGTAACCTTTAATTTTAAAATATATTTTATTATTATTATTCGTTGTTATAGCGGCCATAATAGTAAACACTGTGAAAATTTCAAGTGTCCACCAATTACAGTTCAAAAGATACAGCCCTGTGGGTTGAAATGATACGAGCCTTAGTAATAGGGTTGGTAACCGTTAGGTACCCTAAAAATATTGTTATGAAATTTTATTTCGCTTCCTATTCCATTCTATGTCTCTTAATTAGCAAAAAATTTGGTAAAAAATTGTGGTGACAGATAATGTGTGTTATAATATTTTTTGTTGTATTGATATCAGATTTGGTGCGTGTGTTCAAGTCACGATTATTCGCGTTCGCCTAAGGCTAGTTTGGCTACCAGCTTTTTTTATCGCATTAAATTTTTACAAATCCATAAAACGTAACCTAGTTTTTCTCTACTGCTTTTTAGTATTTTTTATTAATTGAATTGTTTTGATCATTTAAAAAAAAAAGCGCACAAGTGAACCCTAAAAATAAATTCAATTCAAAATAAGATTCAATGCATTATAATTGGCGTTCGTCATAAAAAATGGAGAGTTTGCAATTAATTCTTTTATCATGCAAAACAACAAACCGTCAATTAGTAGAGACATCAATCATTTGGTGAAAGTTCCATAACAACTGGCTCGATAAACCTATGGAGGTGTGAACATGGATAGTGCATTTTAATCGAGTTATGTCACATATCATAGCGTGTATCAGAAATGTGTAGTCGTATTCAAGGATGTGGTACAGGGTCCGTGGCTTAGGCCCCCAGCGGTCGAGGCACCTGTGGCCGACGCCCGCGATTCGATTAATTTAATTCAAAGCAATTTTTGGTCACATGTACTGTCAGGCACAAAAATGATTTACAAAAAAAACTTTTTTACAAAAAAATACAACCGACTTCCAAAAACAACACTACAAAGTGAAAAATAACTTTAATTTCGGAAGTCGGTGTCTAGTTAAATGTATTTCCGTTTTTTGCCACCGACTTCCGAAATCAAAGTTATTTTTCACTTTATACTGTTGTTTTTGGAAGTCGGTTGTATTTTTTTGTAAAAAAGTTTTTATTTTTCACTTTTTAGTTGTAGTAGCTACCCCACGCAAATTCTAATACCACTACCTGCAAAACAAACTAGAACATCATCCATATAAAAGTGGGGTAAAAATACGTATTATTGAAGCTAACTCAAAAACTACCAAAGCAAAGTTAATTAATTTTATATGGGAACAACTGTGACGTATACCCTCTCGAATAAAACAAAAAAATCAAAATTGGTCAAGCCATCTTCGAGTAATCGGGGAACATACATAAAAAAAAAGAAAAAAAAAAGGTTCCGACGAATTGAGAACCTCCTCCTTTTTGAAGTCGGTTAATAATAAATGTATATTGATTGTAAGTAGATTATATGCTCCTGAAAGGTCGTATCTCATCGAGGCACATATCAAATAAAACTTATTACAGTTATTTACTGATCGATTCCACCTCGGAGGGCAGATCTGCCATAAAGGAATATTATTCCTCATGCTTAACGGGCATGAGCGCTGTTGGTGCTTGCGCACATACCGTGAGCATTATGTGGTACTTCGGTATCTGGGCTCATTTAAGCAATTTCGTTGGTCCTGCAAGTGCCTGGGACGATATTATTGTACAAAGCCGAAATACCATATAATATATTTCGTTCACATTCGTTTATTTATTTATCTCCAAACATTAATAATACAGAAACCTAAAAATAATTAAGTAAAATAATTTTACACAAAATACCATATTCTCGCATTCTCCCATTCATTCATTCATTCGTTCACATTTGTTATCTTTACTAAAGATATTATTATATTGTTACATGTTTCCATCTGAAACTTAGCATGCTACAAGGGTAGGGACGGGGTTTATACAAAAACGCCCTTTGTTATTTATTATTAATGTATATTAACAACATTCACTAACTTTTATATAAAGTATTTTTTTGATTTTTTGTGTTTGTACATAACAAATATGCTTTTAATGGCGAAAAAGGTATTTGGTGGTGTTTTGGTGTTGTTTTTTTTTTTATAAGGTTAAGTGGCGATTTATTATCTCTGCTATTTGATAGATAACTTGTTTAGCAAGTAAAAATACTTTATTAATATGGTGAAACACATTTCTCATTTACCACATTACACACACACACACACATTTACATTTTTTTTTTTTTTTTTTTTTTTTTTTTTTTTTTTCTAAGTGAAAACCCCCAAAAAAAGAAAAATATTAAATTAATCGAATCGGGGGCGTCGGCCACAAGTGCCTCGACCACTGGGGGCCTAAGCCACGGACCCGTGGTACAGACCATCAAACTGAACAACTTTCTCCATGGGACCAACATCGTAATCACGAAAAAAATATCAGTTGTCCCACACATTTGGGCCGAATAGGTAAAAGTATTGAAGATTTGTATGAGACAACTGATTATTTTTTCGCGGTTACGATGTTGGTACCATGGAAAAAGTTGTTCAGTTTAATGGACTGTACTACAACTGAGCTCTTGTTTTTCTAACAAGTAAAGGATTATCTGAATCGAAACCACAAGAGTCCAATGGAGATAAAATCTTTACTTGAATCCTAAAACTTATGGTTATAGATAAGTATTAAGTGTCCTACTTATGGCTAAGTGGAGGCCTGTTACTATATTGATATGATATCACCTACCTACCTATCGTATAATCCATACATTATAATTATCTCTTTTTCAAAATAATTATATCACTTGTGTAACCGACTGTACCATTTAATTTACTGCCGGTCCAAACGGATTTCCTAGTGGTCAGCACTGGAATACTCAGTATCTAGTGCAAGACTTATGGACTTATAATAATCAGATAATGTTTAATCGTAAATCTGACACTGCTATCAAGATCAGGCAATAAATAGTTGTTGTAGAAATGTTGTTGATTAATTCTGTAAAGTTTATTACTTTACAAAATGTATTGTCAACCACATTTCTGTACAAGACTATACATTACTAGCTTTTGCCCGCAGCTTTGTCCGCGTGGAGGTCGGACATTGTCCCACGGGAACGTACAACAGGGATAAAAAATATCTTATATTCTATTCCAAGTCATGGTCTACCCATGTGCTAAATTTCATCCAAATCCGTTCAGCCGTTTTAGCGTGAAAGCATAACAAATAAACAAACTCACTTTCGCATTTATAATATTCGCGTATCCATTTTTGCCGCGAATTCGTTCGCGTGGAAGTCGTAAGACACGACAATATACCTACTAAAACCAGCCAGCCATTTTGTTCTTAGCAGCCAAAATACACTGAGAGTCAGGACGTGTGAAACTTGTTAGTTAGTTACCATGGTTTCACTTTTTGCACTTTTCTTTCATAGAAAAGGGTTTTTTTTTTTTTTGATAACTGACGCACAATTTGTACTCTAAGTCCAGTAAGTTCAGTCACGTAATCCTTCAAGAAACGAACTTTCAATTAGGATATAATTGTTATAACATAACATCACGCCTGTAATCCTCGAAGAGTTAGGCAGAGAGAGAACTTTAGTACCGACACCCACGTTTCGCTAGTTATGTTAAAGTCCCTATGTTATAAGGGGCGAGCCTATTGCCAGCAACCAGGCACAAATCAAGTCTCCGCACTGCTACTGAGAAATTATTGATAGAAAAACCCCACTTTGCCCAATCTGGGAACCGAACCCAGGACCTCATGCTCAGCAGTTTTATGTTATTGGTCATTGTTACCCGAAATAAATGATATATTCAATGAATCTGCCTAGGCTTTTCCCAACTATGTTTGGGTCGGCTTCCAGTCTAACCAGATGCAGCTGAATACCAGTATTTTACATGGAGCGACTGCCTATCTGACCTCCATAACCCATTAACTGGGTAATACAATACCCCTTGGTAAGGCTGGTTGTCAGACCTTCGGGCTTTTGACGACCCGTAACGACTGTCAAAGATCCACGAATGACAGCCGGGACCAACGGCTTAACGTGCTTTCCGAGGCACGGAGGAGTCTCGGTATGTAAACTAAAATAAATGATATATTATATTATATTATTATTATTTATTAAAACATTGACATGAATACAAAGTTTAACAAGCAATAAAGTACTCGCAATAACAACTCATTGTGTCAACGTTATCAACCAATCAATCAACAGACTTGTTTTTATTACTAATTGTAATACCAGCTAATACGGTTTGTTGGGCGGAAACGCGGCCTACAGCGCAGTACAGTGACAATAAATGTGTCGTGTCATTTCGTAGAATTATCTCATATAAAATTTAAACAAATAATCTGATACTTGAATTGTTACAGTAAATAAAGTTGATGGTGGAAAATTGATGTAAAATTAACAGAATTTTCTCACTTTTTAATCGGCTTAAAAAAAGGAGGGTCTATTCTACCCGTATGTATGTATGTATGTTTGTATGTCCGCGATTTTCTCAAAAATGAAATAACCAATTTTGATGATTCTTTCTCTAACCTGATCTGCATACTTTTAGGATGGTTTTAATATTTAATTTATTAGGTAATTATTCTTGTGTACGAAGTTATATGCACAAATGTACTGTATCTCCGGCATTTCTAACTGGATTTCGATGATTCTTCTTTCCGTTCGTCTTGGGCTTATGTTAGTGTATATTCAACTAAAAATGGAAAAATAAGTTTACTTTTTAAAAAGTAAAAACCGACTTCAAAACCTAAAATTAATAAAATAAATTTTTAAAAACTTAACAGCTTCTGAAGTCGGTGTCTTCAATTCTTCAATGCACCTTATGTTAGCACCGACTTCAGAAGCTGTTAGTTTTTTTAACTTTATTTTATTCTTTTTAGTTTTTGAAGTCGGTTTTAACTTTTTTTATTTTAAAGTAAATTTCGAAAAGGTTATATCGGTGTAGATTACATTAATAACGCTGTAAATATAATGCCTGATTAAATAGGAAATCAATGGTTTCCCCGCCTATTGTACGCACGGCTACAGATCACGCTATACTTGTCCAGTATAAGCTGATCTCGCATTGTATAGGCTTTCTTTACAATGATAGGTCAGTGTAAACTGGAAATGTATAGCTATATGTGTAGCCGTGTGTACAGTCAGGCATAGCAAGTCGGTTTTACTTTACTTTATTTACGTATATTTATTTAATTATTATAGTTTTTTTTTTAATGCGGAGCTAATGACTGAATAATAACAGCCGCACGGGTCGATCGAAGGTTTAAGGACGCTGTTACAAATGGGTAGTCAAATCATTACTTTTTTACACAAAAGTATGTTTATTAAATAAAATGCTTTGCATTCTTAAAATGTTTTATGGCCGAATTGTTAATAGATGTGCATGGTAAGATTCCGAACTATAAATATATTTTTGGATAGGTACAGTTTCTCATTAAAGGTACCGAAGTAAAAATTTTCATTTCGGTACCTTTTTTGAGAAACTGTCCCTATCTAAAATTATATTTATAGTTCAGAATCGTACCATGCACATCTATCAACAATTCGGCCAAAAAACATGTTAAGAAAGCAAAGCATTTTATTTAATAAACATACTTTTGTGTAAAAAAGTAATGATTTGACTACCCATTTGTAACAGCGTCATCGTCAGGGTGTAAGCTACGCTTGCCGCGGTCGGTTCGTGGACGGGTGACCATCCATTAGATACCATCGAGACCCCTCCTTGGTCCTGGCTGTCATTGTGTTGTGGAGGTCAGGTAGGCTAGTCGCTCCATGTAAAATACTGGTATTCAGCTGCACCCAGTTAGACTGGAAGACGACGACTCAAAAAAAAAAAACCACCCCCTACCTACCCCACCCTACCCAACCTACCCTGGGAAAAGGCTAGGTAGATTGAAAAATGAAAAAAAATTAAAATGAAAAATGTTTATTTTGTTATACAAGTAAATTTAACAACTAGTGATTGGAGTCCCCTTTTAGATTAATTTTATTTTTTTTAAATGCGAAGAAAAAAGGACTATTTAGCGCACAACCGCCTTATTTATACGAGTAACCAGCCTAACGGTGGGTGGTTTGATTGACATAGACCCTGATATCCAGTTAATTTATATGTATCAGTAGCCTAGTGTTATATTATGAATAATTATTAAACAATTAATTAATCATTCTACCTTCATTTTAACATATTTATTATTTATGTAAACGGAGAATGCGTTTGTGGCATAGATCTGGGTTTTATAGCGTAATTATTTTTAAACATGACTTCTGTCCTTTGTCAATTATCATTGATAAGTACTTGTCAGTGTGCGTAAACAAATGTAATTTATTATACCGATAGCTATGTAATACAATGTTAAACAAAAACGCCGTGGGGTCCAAGTGTTTATCGAGTATTTCGGCACATCGCCAAGCTGGCCTATTTTTAGGCCAAAGAAACAGCATTGCCATCCAACGTGGCAATGCTGCCAGTCTTTTGGGCACTTTTCCCATTGACAGCGATGCCGACGAATTTTTCACGCCCAATGAGCTCTTCCCTTTTTTATATACTTGTTATTACTTGTACTTACATAATATATTATATGACGGCGCAGCAATCAGCGCCGTCTAGTTTTGTTACGAGACTTACTTAATACTCCATTTACAATAAGATTAGACTTTTAAACAAGCCTTTTTAGGGTTCCGTACCTCAAAAGGAAAAAACGGAACCCTTATAGGATCACTCGTGTGTCTGTCTGTCTGTCCGTCTGTCTGTCTGTCTGTCTGTCTGTTTTGCGAACTACACCATGTGGCATATCAAATGAAAGGGCTTACTATGAGGGTCTCAAATATGTTTTTTTTTTATAATTTTAAAATAAATTGTTTTAAAGTTATTTAAGAAAATAGACGAAAATTTACCATTCCCCCCCCCCCCCCCCCTTATCTCCGAAACTACTGAGCCTAACATTATGGAAAAAAATACAGAAAATAGATCTTTACCTGTAGATTACAGGAAAACCTATAAGAAGTCTGTGGTCTTAAAATAACATGGTAAATCTATCAATATTGTGAGTACAAACTTACATTTACAGTTGGAATGTATGGGAGAACATGTTTTTCAACTACAATGTTAAGTTTGTTCTTAAGATAAATTCATCCCAACTACGGAACCCTTCATTGTGCGTGGTCCGACACGCACTTGGCCGGTTTTTTACAGTCCGTTCAACCGATTTTGGCTTCTATTGCGATGGTGGCATGACAAATGGCAGCTGCAGTAAACAGTTGGTATTGTAACCACTTTTTTGCCTTTAATGCCATCCCTAAGCCTACGGTATAGAAGTCAAAATCGGTTGAACGGACTGTAAAAAAGGTTTGTTTAAATGTCTAATGTTATTTTAAATAGAGTATAGGAATCACCCAAGAGGTCGAATAAGAGTGACACTGGCTGATTATTGTCACTCTAGCAGAGCAACGTCGCATCGATGGTTGCATGGCATTGTCTTCTGATGACGGAGATGACGTCAGGGAAGCCGCTATCGTACCACGTCCACGACGAACTGCCATAATCCAGCACAATCCTAATGATATTGAAGCTGATGAACCACAATAGGATGACCAGTTCTGGTAAAGGCTATCCTGCGCTATTATCTATAGAGTGACTGGTAATTAGTAACCGATTCTTAATCAAATGATTGAACTCATGATAACAAATAACTTTTACTATGGGACCAAACCGGAAATCACGAAAAAAAAATCTGCTGTTCCCTACATTTATGTTCGTACAAAAAAAAAATAACAGCAGATTTTTTTTTCGCGATTTCAGGTTTGGTCCCATAGTAAAAGTTGTTTGTTATCATGTGTTTAAGTATCGGTCACTAATTATTCCCAGTAACCCTATACTAATACTATTTATTTTTAAAGTTTATTTACATAATTTAAAATCAAACAGTCTTAAAAAAAATATGTACAAGTATATAAAAAAGGAGGGGAAATAATCATAGAACATCAAAAAATTCGTCCGCATCGCTGTCGACAGGAAAAGTGCTCAAAAGGCTGGCAGTATGTTGTATTTAAGATTTGTCAAAATGAATTGAACTAATCCGAGACTATGTTTATGAAAAATACAAATTCACATGATCGTGGCGTGAAAATGTTTCAGAATTTCTTACGAAATATATTTCTTCTGCGCACCTATTTACATTATCACTTGCTTGACTTGCAAAATACTTCAACACATTGTGTTATGTTTTTTTTTAAATATTACTACAGAATTATTGGGCAGTAGTGGACGTCTTTTTGTAGTTAGATGTTGATAATATCGTTTGATGTTGATATCTTATCTTCATAACTCAAGTAGAAAAATTTTTATCTAATTAAATTTTAAAGAATATAATAATAATAGCAGTGTTATTGGGTTTTTTTTTAATAATTTCTCAGTAGCCGCCCGGAATCTGGAACCGTGTCCGGTTAATGGTAGTATATGCTCGCCTATTCTATGGGATGATGGGATGGGGACCATTAGTTTGCCGTAATTACAGAAAAATCGTGTCTTGCGTAGATCAGCGTTTCCGGCAATCGAAATGTTAAACATACCAACTTGTGTGTACCCTACTATAGGTACACATCTGCCTCTGACTACCCTTCGGGGATTACAGGAGTGATGACTGTTATGATATAGTAATTTAAAAAAACTTTTTTACAAAAAAATACAACCGACTTCCAAAAACAACACTACAAAGTGAAAAATAACTTTAATTTCGGAAGTCGGTGTCTAGTTAAATGTATTTTCGTTTTTTGCCACCGACTTCCGAAATTAAAGTTATTTTTCACTTTGTAGTGTTGCTTTTGGAAGTCGGTTGTATTTTTTTGTAAAAAAGTTTTTATTTTTCACTTTTTAGTTGTGTACCTACCCCACACAAATTCAAATACCACTACCTGCAAAACAAACTAGAACATCGTCCATATAAAAGTGGGGAAAAAATACGTATTATTGAAGCTAACTCAAAACCTACCGAAGCAAAGTTAATCAATTTCATATGGGACCAACTGTGATGTATACACTCTCGAACAAAACAAAAAAAATCCAAATCGGTCCAGCCATCTTCGAGTAATCGGGGAACATACATAAAAAAAAAATAAAAAAAAAAAAAGGTTCCGACGAATTGAGAACCTCCTCCTTTTTGAAGTCGGTTAAAAATAAAACTAATCTAAACGCTTGCGTGTGTTGACTGTGGTTGCTGCGCTGATTTTATAAAAAAAATGTTTAAAAAAAACTATATACTGCACTACACCACACTACTTTACTATATTACTATTAATTACTATTATTATTTTATTATTATTTATTTATTTTTATTTGTTGGTGTACATTTTTGTATCTCGGCTGATCTGCCGGTTTTATAGGGTAACACGGGCCAAAGCCAAGTGCTACCCCTGACAGTGCTCACCTAGCTAAGTACCTACTAGTTGAGCGTGATGATGTTACATTTTGACTTTGTGTTGCAGTGGTGAATGATGTTTGTGCGTGTGATATACAGGGTTACTGGTAACTCGACGTATTCCTTGCAGGACGTCATAGTAGGGTTAAAATGCAGCAAATTAGGCCACCAAATGTTCTACCGAAATTCAGTAGTTTTTGAGTTAATTCGATTTTTAGCTTTTCTATGAAAAATCCCAGATTAAATCATTTGGAGCCAATTTAAAAATGATTTACGGCGCGACTGTACTGAAATTTAAGTTAACATCATAGCTGACGCCGTAGCAGATCCTTGTTAATAATTCAAAGTTCAAAAATGCCAAAAAACTTTGGCAAATATCACTAAAGAAACATTTAGTTTTTTTGTGAATTTTGCTATTACTTCATACAAAATGTTGTCTAGTGAAAAAAAAAATTACTACGTCTGATGTACAAATTACTAGGAAAATATCCTTGTCTTATCAGCTATTCAGAAAGGTATGAAAGTTAATACAAAGTTAAGGACTACATTATGTGCGTCTCACAAAAAGGTGATTATTCGGAAAATCAATAAAACTATTTCGTGAATATTAGCATTATTTTTAATAATAAAATATCAGTTTAAAAACTTTTACTACACTTTCACACGTCTTGTTCGATGTGCTGCCCTCGGTTTCTAATACACGTTCTTATTCGCTTCCTCACTTCAGTTTTTGTGATTCTTGATGTGATTGTTGCCCTCATCTGGTCCGCTGCATCTCTTATTCTCTCCCTTAGTTCTTCAATTGAATTTACTGGGGTCACATAAACTAGGTCTTTCATATGACCCCAGACGTAAAAGTCTAGTGGCGTAAGATCAGGGCTACGTGCAGGCCACGGAATTGACCCACCGCGCCCTATCCATCGGTTTGGGTAGGTTTCATCCAGCAATTGTCGAATTGTGATTCGGAAGTGGGCTGGACATCCGTCATGTTGATACATCATGTTTGCTCTTCTGTCTTCCGGTACATCCGTGAGCAGTGGTGTTAAATGATTTCTTAGGAAATCTTCATAAAGTTCCCCATTTAATGTTTGGGGTAAAAAATGTGGGCCAATTAATTTGTCGTCGATAATACCCATCCAAATATTAAGCGAGAATCTACGCTGGGATGCGGTTGGTTTCAGTTTCTTAGGATTTGCTTCTGCCTTCGGTGCCCAGTAATGTAAGTTGTGGTAATTTGTGATACCATCACGGTCAAAACATGACTCATCGGTCCACAGAATGTTTTTTAAAAAGTTTTCGCTTTCGGCGTCGGCATTTAGCATAAAACGACAAAATTCAAGCCGTCTTGGCGGATCTCCCTCTTCTAATGACTGGACAGGTTGATAGTGGTATGGATGTCGGCCTGATAAGTGAACTACAGACCAGACTTTCCACTGTGACATAGCAAGCTCACGCGCTACGATGTTTGTCGATATGTTGGGGTCGTCAATAAAACGTTGAAGAATCAGCTCTTCGTCCTCAGCCGTGTATCTCCGAGAACGACCAGTGTCAATTTGCCTGCTTCTTTGGACGCTGCCAGTTTCAGATAATCGCCGATAAGTCGATCCAAAAACACTAACGTGTGGGAGTCGGCGGTTGGGAAAACGAAGTTGATATTCTCTCCGCGCCTGAGCAGCGTTACCGTCACTAAGTCCGTAACAGTACATTATGTCAGCGTATTCAAGGTTAGAATATGCAGCCATAGTCAGCACTTATGAAGGCACAGCACAGCACAAGAGCAAGATACGCAGTATCAGTTAAGGAAATAGCCAGATAACAAAACACGAGCTTGCGCGACGTAGAGTTGAAACTAACTGACTCTGACGACCAGATTTTGTAAAGTCGCACCCCGTGTCATGCCGGGAGAACAATAGTGACCAATCACAAAGCTTGCCGAGTGTTTGGGGTTCAAGCGCAGGTAAAAACTACGAATAATACGAATATGAAACAATAGGTTGACCGTCTCGCAATTTTACCTGCTCCTCATAAAACTCATTCTTTCCCTGTCACACATGCAAAAGTATTGACAATCATACCTTTCTGAATAGCTGATAAGACAAGGATATTTTCCTAGTAATTTGTACATCAGGCGTAGTAATTTTTATTTTCACTAGACAACATTTTGTATGAAGTAATAGCAAAATTCACAAAAAACTAAATGTTTCTTTAGTGATATTTGCCAAAGTTTTTGGCATTTTTGAACTTTGAATTATTAACAAGGATCTGCTACGGCGTCAGCTATGATGTTAACTTAAATTTCAGTACAGTCGCGCCGTAAATCATTTTTAAATTGGCTCCAAATGATTTAATCTGGGATTTTTCATAAAAAAGCTAAAAATCGAATTAACTCAAAAACTACTGAATTTCGGTAGAACATTTGGTAGCCTAATTTGCTGCATTTTAACCCTACTATGACGTCCTGCAAGGAATACGTCGAGTTACCAGTAACCCTGTATGTGTGTCACTGTCGTTCTGCAACAATTTTCGGACAATTCTGCTAGTGTTCAGGATAGCAGCTTTCTGTAGGATTTGGTAGGTGGCGGGAGCTAAGTCTAGCGTTTTTAAAGATTGGTGCAGTTGTTTGTGAATGACACCCGTGGTTGAGAGTACTACAGGTATTATGGCAGCGCTACCTAAACGCCACATTCGGCTAATTTTAATTTTTAAGTCTATGTATTTTGACAGCTTTTCTGCAATAGTATTTTGTAGGTTGTTTGTGTTTGGTAATTATTATTTTTGTATTAGGTATTATTAATTTTAGATTAATGAATTATCGAAAAAAACTTTCTGTCAACGAAAATTCAAGTGGATAATGCATACATTGACAACTGTTTACAAACATTATTCAAGCTAAACTCATTTGCTAAAAAGAACAATAGGTACACCGTACGTTTAGTAATCTATGTCGCATCACACAATTTCACTTTTTTGAAATCGGTTAAGAACAAACGCGTGAGTAGGCAGTGGTTGTCTGTCTGCCTGTCCGTAGGCTGGCTGTTCAAACACGCGGAACCTATTGTCGTTCTAATAGTATGCAAGTGGAGCGAGGCCGGGTATTCCGGCTCGCAAGTGTAGGTACAAGTTGCTTAACGATTTGTTCCTGTCTAACGATATTTAAACACTGTTTTAAGAATTTCTTTGGTACCTACCAACACACATTTATTGTACAAATATGTAATTCTTTTGTAAACTCACTTATAAGGCGACAATAACCGACTTTTAATTATTTTAAACTAAAGTTCACGTATAAACGAGTAGTGTTAAATAATGATTTGGAAAAAAAATATATTGCCTAAGTTAGAGCAGTTTTTTAATAACTTAATATGGGAATATTTTAGATTATGTTTTTAATAAGTACATAGTGTAATTAATTTGTAAAGTTATGTCTAAAGCGGATAAAAACTGAGAATCACGCACAAACTATCAAGCATATGTTATGAAACCTTCACCATTTTAAAGATAATTTAATTATTTATCTTTCAGTATACGTGATTTAATATGTATAATACCTTTTGTTTTACGTATAATAAATTAATAATGTGTCTAATTTGGGACAGCGCTCTTTGATTGGCGAGTTCTATTACTGGCTGGACGTACTATGGACAAAACTTAAGCATGTTCACTTAAGAAAATATTCCTGTGAGAGCGCAGCTAGTGACAAACGAACATTGTGCGATCGAGTCGTGAGTCGTGCATGCGATTATCGCCTTTGAGGTGATCATGCGGAACTTTGGCCCATAGTACAACGCGTTTTGGGAACTCAGCACAGAATACGTAAGCTAAACATATCACACACATCATTGGCATGATCCTGCGTCTTAAACGGAATTAAGGGGATTTGTTTCAAAGTGATGTAAAATTATTATTTTGTTTTTAACATGTGCTGTGAATGGAAAATGAAAAGGCGTGTTATTATACAATACCAAAAAATCAATCAATCTGCCTAGCCTTTTCCCAACTATGTTGGGGTCGGCTTCCAGTCTAACCGGATGCAGCTGAATACCATTATTTTACATGGAGCAACTGCCTATCTGACCTCCACAACCCAGTAACTGGGTAATACGATACCCCTTGATAAGGCTGGTTGTCAGACTTTCGGGCTTCTGACGACTCGTAACGACTGTCAAAGATCCACGAATGACAGCCGGGACCAACGGCTTAACGTGCTTTCCGAGGCACGGAGGAGTCTCGGTATGTAAAGATGGTCACCCATCCACTGACTAACCCCGGCAAGCGTAGCTTAACCTGATGGATCGATCCGTGCGGCTGTTATTACTTAGCCACGAGCTCCTCAATATTATACAATACCATAGTTGCCATTATAAAAAAAGTACATATTTTTTTATAAATTCTGTACTCGAGTGGACTGTACAATGACGATAAGGTATGTCTAAGTATCATAATAAATTAATGAAACATTAACTTACGATTCGAAAACGACGTAATAAAATATACAGCTTATGTTACATATTCATATATTTACATAATAAAATACTCTGACTGACAATTTACCATTATTTCAATAGTTACTGAATTGTTTTGCTGCATCAATGCAAAAACATTACAGCAGGCATTCAAACTGTAATAATGTTATTAGTACATGTTATACATGAAAATGACTTAAAACAATTTAACCCTCTGAATACGGGAACCAGCAACCCGCACTGGGCCCGCGTGGTGGATTAAGGCCCGCTCCCTCTCACAAAAAGGAGGCCTAACTGTGTCCCTGCAGTGGGCAAATTATAGACTGATTATGCTATATTATTTCCATGTTGCGACCTTTGATATATGAAACTTAAATCACAAAAAGTCGAAGAAAAGCCGGATCCTAGCCTCAAATTATCACCGCTAATAAACAACAATACGCAAGGTAATTACCATGGCATTTAGTCTCTAAAGTAAATTGTCAATCATCGTCTTGATTGACAATTTATTGCCAAGGTTACGTTTCACACAATTGTCTAAATCTTTGTCTGTTAAGAGGCTACCGACCGCGCAGTGGCGCCCTCAACGTTTGTTTGGTTATTTCTTTTATATTTAGAATGAAAAGGCAGAAAATAAGCCGGAATAATTGTGCTCCACAAGACTATACGTTATTATTATTACAAATAGTAGCTTTATATTGTAATCGTTAAAACGGAAAATCGTGGCCACTTTTTTCTGTTTTAACGATTATAATAAAACTTAACAATAAAAAGCTACTATTTGTAATGCTAATAACTTATAGCTCTTTTAAGAAAGAGCTATTTTATTAACCGACTTCAAAAAGGAGGAGGTTCTCAATTCGTCGGAACCTTTTTTTTTTGATTTTTTTTTTTATGTATTTTCCCCGATTACTCGAAGATGGCTGGACCGATTTGGTTTTTTTTGTTTTATTCGAGAGGGTATACATCACAGTTGGTCCCATATAAAATTGATTAACTTTGCTTCGGTAGTTTTTGAGTTAGCTTCAATAATACGTATTTTTTCCCCACTTTTATATTGATGATGTTCTACTTTGTTTTGCAGATAGTGGTATAAGAATTTGTGTGGGGTAGGTACACAACTAAAAAGTGAAAAATAAAAACTTTTTTACATAAAAATACAACCGACTTCCAAAAACAACACTACAAAGTGAAAAATAACTTTAATTTCGGAAGTCGGTGGCAAAAAACGAAAATACATTTAACTAGACACCGACTTCCGAAATTAAAGTTATTTTTCACTTTGTAGTGTTGTTTTTGGAAGTCGGTTGTATTTTTTTGTAAAAAAGTTTTTTTGCTAGACTAGTCTTAGTGAATAATGAGATACCTAATCCCTAACCTAATCCACCCACCTACATATCTATTACCACCTAAGTAGATATCCCACTTCCATCGGTTCCATATATTTTCTGTCTGGATTTGTGAGCGTGTTGATCGCAATAAGCTTTATGGCGCTCATAGCTCATATTTTAACGGGACTGAATTCAGTCGTTAACTATTACTACAAGCTACACAAATCAGCTACTGTGAGCTGATTTTGTCTGATAAACTAAGCCGTAGCAATACCAAAATTAATTACATCTTAATAGTTCAATAGGCATAGTTAACCTGACCTTTTCAATTCCTAAATACTTATGTACTTTCTAAGATAATCTTGGTCATCACTTACTCGCTGGGGAGTTTGTTGCGCCACTTCTTCTTCCCAGCTAAAGCACTAGGACGTGGGTGAAAGGCGGGCGTGCCGGGGGGCTGTGTTATTTAATTTTAAAATTAGAAAAGTGCTGAAACTCAGCATAGGAAAAAAAAATTACGGTGAAGGAACTAAATGTATTGAAACTGCAAGTCGCGCAGTGAGCAAGTGTGGTTAGTGATGCCTGTTCCTCCTCTGTACAAAGGGTCTTTGGCCATGGGACAAATCCAGGCTTATAAGTATTATTACTATTAGATCACAGATTCACCTTTTTACATACATTCATAACACATAGTACACCCACATTTCACCAATGGGGATATTGAATATTTTTTTTTTTTTGACAATCGTATATTATTATAATAGTACGCACGATACATTAAGGAGGAGCTCGTGGCTAAATAATAACAGTCGCACGGGTCGATCCATCACGTTAAGCTACGCTTGTCGGGGTCGGTCCGTGGATGGGTGACCATCTTTACATATCGAGACTCCTCCGTGCCTCGGAAAGCACGTTAAGCCGTTGGTTCCGTCTGTCATTCGTGGATCTTTGACAGTCGTTACGGGTCGTCAGAAGCCCGTAGGTCTGACAACCAGTCTTACCAAGGGGTATCGTATTACCCAGTTAATGGGTTGTGGAGGTCAGATAGGCAGTCGCTCCATGTAAAATTCTGGTATTCAGCTGCATCCGGTTAGACTGAAAGCTGACCCCAACATAGTTGGGAAAAGGCTAGGCAGATTGACGTACGATACATTAAATTTAGTTAAAATGTGGCATGACGTTACTGCTTGCTAGATTTTGTACATAGTTGTGACGTAGTGAGCCCCCACTCCCTAAATATAATGGTATTTTTTTATTATTTAGATAAAGCAAAAATACGTATCTAATATTTTTTTAATAACTGACTGACGGACTAAATAGGATTTTTTTTTAACCCAGGCATCATCCCTATTTTCTTTACCTCTATCAAGAACGTAGTTAATTAAAACGCAAGATTCTGTAGATCTATTTCTGTCGAATCACCTTGAACTGTATGAAAGGGATGACGTTGCCAAATTTTACTACTTTTTTGTTCCGCCACAGGAGTCTGGTTGGTAACAGCCTCTTGACGACAATTCTTTTTTTTTTATTTACTACACGAAATATGTATAATTAGATACTGGAAACAGGCCAGTGATGTGTTTTATAACAGTTTACCTACTAAGGTAGAGTACCTACAAACCTTTACATTAAGTCACCATTAAGATATTATAATTTTGGTGATCTAGTTAAGTGTTCTTTGCTTGGCTTATTTATGATAATTATGTAAAAAGCTTATCTCTTTCTTGGTAGGGTAACTACGGTTAAGTAACAAGGTCAGCATTTTTAACCGACTATAAGCATAAGCATAATCAGCCCCTATAATGTTCCCACTGCTGGGACACAGGCCTCCTCTCAGTGAGAGAGAGGGACCGACTATAAATCAATCTGCCTAGCCTTTTCCCAACTATGTTGGAGTCGGCTTCCAGTCTAACCGGATGCAGCTGAATACCAGTATTTTACATAGAGCGACTGCCTATCTGACCTCCACAACCCATTAACTGGGTAATACGATACCCCTTGGTAAGACTGGTTGTCAGACTTTCGGGATTCTGACGACCCGTAACGACTGTCAAAGATCCACGAATGACAGCCGGGACAAACTACTTAACGTGCTTTCCGAGGCACGGAGGAGTCTCGGTATGTGAAGATGGTCATCCATCCACGGACCGACCCCGGCAGCGTAGCTTAACCTGATGGATCGACCCGTGCGGCTGTTATTACTTAGCCACGAGCTCCGAGCACGAGGGAGGAACCGACTATAATAGGACGAATTTAATAAAGATTGGTCCTTGGCAGCTCTGGACAGAGAGAGGTGGAAAGAGAGTAGGGAGGCCTTTGCCCAGCAGTGGGGCAATAATAGCTAATAAAAAAATAGGAGGAGGTTTTCAAGTCAACCTGTATTTTTTTAATGTATTTATTTAGCATAATCAGCCTATAATGTTCCCACTGCTGGGACACAGGCCTCGTCTTTTCGAGAGGGAGCGGGCTATAATCTACCACGTGGGCCCTGTACGGTTTGGTAGATGTCACTTGACTTCGAATTTTTGGTTCTAGGACATGCCGGTTTCCTAACGATGTATTCCTTCACCGTTTTGAGAGAGTGGTGATGAAATAATTTACACAAAGTAAAGCGCCTGTCTGGGTTCGAACCTACGACCAACAACTCGTAAGTCGGGGCCGTGACGATTGGGCCACCACGGCTTTGTATTTTTTTATGCCTTTTGTATCCTGTTATCGGTACTCCTCAGACAATTCAGCACTAAGATGTACAGAAACGAAGTCCGAATTCCAAATGGCATACATTTAGAAAATACCCATTATACAGGGTGTTTGGCAGAACGTTGAACATACGAAAATGGTAGATAGGTGGGGACATCTGCTACTTACTCAGCCCTAATTTATTTGGCCCTGGCCCCCTGGATATTTTAAAAAAAATTTTTTTTGCTTTCTTCTAGTTTCACCACTTTCTTAACTTTAAAGTGTAATTTTTATTACAAATGAGTAAAACAGGCAATATTTTGTTTTTTTTTTTTAATTTTTAATGTTGGCAGATTCTTATAAAATTATGGCTTTATTCAGATGTTAGCTAAAAAAAAATTTACGAGTCCTCAAACTTACAGAAAGATGTAAAAAATATTTGAATCTTAATTTCAACTTGCATTAAAAAAAAAAAAACAAAAAATGATAGAGGAGTTCCAATTTTAGCAAAACATCCCTAGTGTGTGACCTTTCTAATGATATGTAATTTGCTTTTATACAAAAAAAACTTTAAGAGTTATTTCATAATTTTATCAAATAGGAAATTTTTGACGAAACTCTACCTTTACGGAAAGTGAAATGTTTTGCGAAATTGAATAGTGCAAGGTTGGTAAAAATTAAATTATCGATTGAAATTATGTAAGTTAAATCATTTTTAATAAAAAATACTCTTTAAAGTTAAGAAAGTGGTGAAACTAGACGAAAGCAAAAAAAAAAATATTTAAATATCCAGGGGGCCAGGGCCAAATAAATTAGGGCTGAGTAAGTAGCAGATGACCCCACCTATCCACCATTTTCGTATGTTCAACGTTCTGCCAAACACCCTGTATTCTCTAAAACTTGCCTTGTTTACAAATAAAAACCACAAACTACTCGCTATGACCTGTAAACCTGTCTGCTTCGACCTGAGGAACAAACTCACCAGATGATAAATTATGATAATATCTTCCACAGTCCGACTCGAATGTTAACACATGCTATGAAATGTGACAAGTATCAGTTTTCCGGAAATGGCTGTAGTTAGAAAGCGAACTCAAACGTGATCCTACTCACAGGAGATTCTGTTAAGGAAATACGGACCGGGGACTACGGGCGGTTACGTTGCGTTTTTAACTGATTTAGTTTTCCAGAAGAAAAAAAAATAATCTTATTTTCTGTATTTTTCTAACCACTATGCCTGACCTGAATGGAAAAGCTCTATTAACATATTATGGGGTGACTGGTAATTAGTGACCGATATTTAAACACATGATTGTGCTCATGATAACAAACAACTTTTACTATGGGACCAAAACTGAAATTGCGAAAAAAAAATCAGCTACTCCCTATATTTTGACGAGTTAAGCGAACATGAATGTATGTGACAGCGGTTTTTTTTCGCGATTTCAGGTTTGGTCCCATAGTAAAAGTTGTTTGTTATCATGTGTACAATCACGTGTTTAAGTGTCGGTCATTAATTACCTGTCACCGTATATACAAACATAGACTATTCCAAACTTTCCCTTATTCGGTCAATCATCCTGAGCTTTCACATCTTTTTTGGCGATCGATCAAGCGTTAATAAGGAGTCAATCGTGGGGTTTAATGACACCTTAAAATTGTCGGCTTGGTTGAACGTTGTAGGTTTCTTTATAGCTCTAAAGCAATTCTAGCCAAGTTCTACCACCATCTTGCGTGCACGCTCACACACCGTCGCCATATATTTTCATGAACCTATAGCAAGGACGTAACTGAGTAATCAAACTTGTTGCAGATGTTATCAGTCGGATTTCACTCAGATTTGTGTTTATTGCAGTTGTTTTTTGTTATAAAGTGAGTTATGACTACTTTCTAACGAAGCGTGTTTTTTAGTAGAGACCATAGAAATATAAAAAAATATCTATGGTAGAGACGCTCTTAAAATTAGAACAGTGGATTAGCCTGTTTGCTTTGTTTAGAACATGTTGCACCAAAACTATAGGATAAATTACGACGTTCATTGTAATATTTTCTCATACCTACTCATTTCTATATCGGCTACCTAATGAAGGGGGTTAGGCAGACCAAAGAAAATATGGATTAATTGTAACGAGGTCACAGCTGACTGAAGAAAATGAAAGAAATAAAAAAAAAACGTGTAGTGGCCCGTCAGGAACGAAGTTCCTTCTCCCGTATGATTTAAAACAACAACAATTTTTTTTCAGCCGCTATCTTCGATTTACATTTTGACCTCACTAATCGATTTTAGCACCCTCGAAAACCATGAAAACGATATCCATGATGAAAAATTTGAAAATTTTCACAGCCACCATCTGTATTTACATTTTAACGTCACTATTGGCTTAAACGCCCTCAAAAACCATGAAATGATACCCATGATGAATTCGGAAATATTCGGAGCCGCCATTTTGGATTTACAAAAATGTAAACAGAATGAGACACAGAGAGAGAGAGTCGCATGGAAACGGCATAACGCTTTTTCGTTTTGTGACATTCTACCAGTCAACTCCTATCGCAAGCCGCGTTAAAGAACTTCGTTCCAAAAATACGGCGACCCCAAATTACTTGGGACCGAGCAGGCAGACTAAGAACCAAAAGAAAAATCTCCATAGTCACATTTCTGGTCGCCACATTTTGGTTATTTGGCAGTTTATTATTATGATTTGCCAGGAGGACGCTGTTGCTTATTCTCTTTTCGTCATCATTATGCGGAACGGCAATCTTACAAAATTAAACACAGAATGTGTCATCAATGTTGTAATACTCGTAAACTTACAGACTATTCTACAAAGCACAAACGCACGCTGCATTAACTCAACATCGTGCGCACTCGGGAAATTCCGCGACTCCTCGTCACCTCTAAAACTCACACCCAAAACTGGATCAAAAGTTATGTAATGGCGGATGTACAGTGCGCCTCACCCTTGAACTAGATTGTAGTTGAGGTTTAGACAATGCCACACACTGTGTGGAGCGGTGTACAGTTTGCTGCATTATTTTCATAATGGTGTAAGTTTGTGATGGGGTACACTTGAAGCGAAGCGTTTGAAAGCTTGATTCTTGTGAATTATCTTGTGTTAGCTTGAGCTACACAAGAATTATTCATAATATGAATGATAAGTGAGACAACACCAACCGTATTAACCATAAGTATTGCACACGGGTGCATTTTAAAACTAATTTTAATAGAAAACACAAAAACAAGTGCATTTTGCCAGAAGAATAGCGGAACTTAAGGGGTATGCGGTAAGGTAGCCCACGAAATTCAAATTTTCTTACGTTTTTTACAATTCACAAGTCTGTGTCAGGTTGTATGTTGATTAAAATATGAGACGCGGCCGTAGCTAATATGGCTTTACAGAATTATAATCATTAGAATCAGTAATACAACTCCATAAGTTAGAATTGACCTCAAATCTAGCTATTTCATGAAATCGTGAGGCATCCTCCTTAAAGCCATAGCTCAGCATTTAGTGTAGGTTATTCAATTCAGTATAATTCATGAATAAAAACGATTAATATACCATTTTTAGGGTTCCACACATCAAAAGGAAAAACGGAACCCTTATAGGATCACTTCGTTGTCTGTCTGTCAGTCTGTCAAGACCCTTTTTCTCAGGAACGAGTAGAGGTATCAAGTTGAAATTAATATCAGATATGTCGGCTTAGAGTATCTTGAAGCTCTTAAAAAATCAAGCTTCTAAGTCAACGCAATAAAAAATGACGGCCATTTATGCAACATATTTTGATACTCGTAAGTAAATCAAAACCTATAGGGTACTTACTGTTGACCTAGAATCATGAAATTTGGCAAGAAGCAAGGTCTCACAGCACAAGTAAAGGTTAAGTCCGAAAATCGTTAATATTAGGTCTTTACCTATGAAATTGCCGTTCTGCAGTACTGGCCATTTCAAATCAAAATAATTTTTGTTTGGCTAAGAATTCTAATTTCAAATTAATTTTATTTTAAAAACATGGATTTTTGTTTCCAAAAGTAGTCATTTGTTTATTGATTAGTGTTACGTTTTCATCGCATTTCAATCTTTTTCGTCATCATGGATACGTTAAAAATTCGAGTAATTATGGAATATGAGTACCGTCGTGGCAGCAACGCGGCACAAGCGGCACGCAACATCAACGACGTTTACGGAGCTAACACTACAAACCAACGCACCACTTGTTATTGGTTTGCTCGCTTCCGTTCTGGAAATTTCTACCTGAAAAATGAACCTCGCGGTCGTCCGAAGACTTTGGTCGACAATGACGAATTAAAGGCGATCGTGGAAGCTGATGATACACAATCTACGGCTGGTTTAGCAGCAGCTTTCGACGTTAGCGTCAAAACAATATTGGTCCATTTGCGTCTGATTGGCAAGGTAAAAAAGCTTGACAAATGGGTGCCCCACGAACTCAATGATTGCCAGCGCGAAGTACGTGTCGAGACGTGCCTTGCACTGCTCAACAGAGACACAAATGAAGGAATTTTGAACCGCATTGTTACCTGCGATGAAAAATGGATTCTGTTTGATGACCGCAAGCGCTCAGCAAGTTGGTTGGATCCTGGTTCAGCACCTAAACAATGCCCTAAACAAAAACTTACCCCTAGAAAAGTGATGGTCACTGTTTGGTGGTCTAGCGCCGGTGTGATTCATCACAGCTTCTTACCAAACGGGGTGAGCATTACTTCAGATGTGTACTGTGAAGAACTGAACACAATGATGGAGAAGCTGGCACATCTCCAACCAGCATTGGTCCATCGCTCGTCTCCGCTGCTCCTGCACGACAACGCGCGACCTCATACTGCACAGCAGACGGTCTCCAAGTTGCAAGAACTGGGGTTGGAAGCTCTCCGTCATCCGCCCTACTCACCAGACCTTGCGCCTACCCGCTCATACGGTTTCGGTGTGAATCGGGTCCGTGAGATTTTAAATATTTTTTTATTATTAACGTTGTTCCATCACTATTAAGTAATTTTTTTACTATTACTTAATAGTGATGGAACAACGTTAATAATAAAAAAATATTTTCCCGGTATAGAACCCATACCACGCACAATATTAGGCAAATTACTCACGGACGAACCGTATGAGGGGCTACAGACTACTACTTTTTCCAGAATTTGGATAATTTCTTGGCGGGAAAAAAATTCAATACTCGAGAGGCAGTACAAAATGCCTTTGAAGAATTTGTTGCCTCCCGTCCAGTTGATTTCTTTAAGAAGGGCATCAATAAACTGCCACTGCGTTGGCAAAGATGCATTGATTGCATGGGTGATTACTTCGATTAATACAAATAAAAAATGCATGAAAAAAATTCGTTTAAATTTTTTCATACAAAACGGCAATTTCATAGGTAAAGACCTATTATGTAGTTTTATCACATAAATAAAATATTTTTTGCTATTACAAACTTACATTTAGGTACCTACAGTGTTGGAGAATTGACCGTGACGTATGTAGGTAGGTATATGTTTTTCAACTACAATGTTAAGTTTTTTTTTGGATAAATTCATCCCAACTACGGAACCCTTCATTGTGCGTGGTCTCACACGCACTTGGGCGGTTTTTTTTTTCTATAATACAAAATTTAGTAGAAACTAAAATTTTCAATATATGTTATTGTTTCATGATAGGTAGGTACCTATACAAAAATAAAATAAAAACTAATGTAATGTACAAGTATATAAAAAGGAGGGGAAATAATCATAGGGCATCAAAAAATTCGTCCGCATGTAATGTTATCGTAATTAAATCATTCAAACTCAAGAAGTTAAATATTTTTAAACACTTTCTTAACCACAAAACCGTGAACAAATTCAGAAACATTCTCTTGCTTACACGTCTACATACAATTATGGGTTACATACTCGTATGTTCTGAGGTATATAATTACAGCTATGTAATTTGTTATTCAATGCACATTATGTAAGTTCATGTACAATCGTATATGATGTTACCCCGCTAAATTAAGAGAAACATTTATTAGTGGCAAGTGCGTGAGCCGCGAAAAAAAGCGTTCCGTATACACCTAAAAAACTTTTTTACAAAAAAAAAATACAACCGACTTCCAAAAACAACACTACAAAGTGAAAAATAACTTTAATTTCGGAAGTCGGTGTCTGATTAAATGTATTTTCGTTTTTGCCACCGACTTCCGAAATTAAAGTTATTTTTCACTTTGTAGTGTTGTTTTTGGAAGTCGGTTGTATTTTTTTGTAAAAATGTTTTTATTTTTCACTTTTTAGCGGTTCACATGTGCTTACCCCTTCACAGCGTACCGGCGTGATGTTATGTTATGAACTGCTGTAAACAATAAACAGACATGAGATTTCAGCAATCCCAGTCCATTTGCTATCATTTATTGAGGAGTTCCGTTGCCTATCTCAGAAGTTCTTCATCAGATCTTCACCAAATTGAAATGGGACCACTCCCAGAAAGTACTCTTCCAAAAACTATCCAAATCGCTTCAAGTGTGCCTATAAAATTGGAAGAGTTCTCTCTATTTCTCCAGGATCCCATCATTAGATCCTGACTTGATGATCATGGGACCACCTGGGAAGTACACCCTTTCAAACAAAAAAAAAATAATCCAAATCGGTCCAGCCATCTTCGAGTAATCGGGGAACATACATAAAAAAAATGGTTCCGACGAATTGAAAACCTCCTCCTTTTTGAAGTCGGTTAAAAATATGAAAAAGGGATGGCTTTTATAGGCAGCCAACCAATAAACATGGCACAAACATGTTAATTATCGATGAGTATCAACTTGCTAATAAGCATTAAACTCCATTGCCTTTTCTGTCGACTATTTGTGCCCGACAAATACGAGTACATCGAACGGTGCCGTCATTCAAAACTGTTGCCAGAGCTGAATCTCCCGTGTGTCGTACCTACTTTTAAGATGCTCAATGCTCTTCTGAGTGCCAACCCTGAATGTGATGTATTTGCGGATGAATGGAGTAAAATTTTGCGTAACTGACTGGTGTTCTGTGAAAGAAAGTATGGGCAAGTAAAGGGAGTCCACTGTTCCATGTTAATTTGAATTAAATTATTATAAATCAAAATTGCCAAAATATTTCTTTTCTATGTTTCTAGTAATTAATGTAATTGGTGTTGTACCGTTTTAATTAACAATAAATAAATTAATTAATTAATAACAAAATCATCCTCATAATTTCAGCCGAAAGACGTCCACTGCTGGACATTGACTTCTCCCTCCTCTATATTATGGTAGCCGGAAGCCATGTTTGTGAAAAAAAATATCTAAGGATACGTTATTTACCCACAGTTTACATTTACTTGAAGCAAGATTACCTACTTTATTTACCAATTTACCTACTTTAATTACTTATTAAAAAAAAAATCGACTTCAAAAAGAAATTAACTCGAAATTATGAAATAACTTTAATTTTGGAAGTCGGTGTCGTGGGATCTGTATTTTAGTTTTTTGCCACCGTGTTGGTGTGTGTTCTTGACTCTTCAATAAAACTAGTGGACTGTTCAACAAGTGTATAATGGTAAATGTAAAGAAAAACAGAACTATGTAATAATCGGCAGACGAATGACGGACAGCGACCGGTCGCTGTTAGATGGAATTTTGAAGTGCCGAGAAGGTCATGGGCGCGCGCCGGACGGCGCGGCCGCGCAGCCGCCGCAGACTCGCGTGGCCCTCGCTGATTGGCTCGCGCCGCGTCGTCAGCCCGCGCGCCTCGCGCACCCCGCCTTCGTCTCAGGCGGGACCTGAGTCCGCGCGTGGACATGCTCCCCGGGTTGAAGTGGTAGCTTCAAAAAAGTGGTAGTGGGCAGATGTTGTTGAAGGCGCGTCGAATAGTCCCTTTCTTGGTCTTCAACTCGGCGACCCTCACGACGCCGTCGGAGCCCGGGTACACCTGCACGACGCGACCCAGCAGCCAGCACAGAGGTGGAAGCGCCTTATCCTTTACCAGGACGAGGCTCCCCACGTTGATGTCTCCTGATGTTGTAGACCACTTGGTCTTCTGCTGTAGCAGAGATATGTATTCTGTATTAAACCTTTTCCAAAAATGCTGCTTAATGTATTCCACCCTTTGGAATCGCTCGAGTCGACTGATGTTTCCGCTGTCAGCCATCTGTGGATGCGGAACGGACGTGAGTGACCTTCCAATTAAAAAGTGAGAAGGAGTTAGGGCACAGAAATCAAGTGGATCAGGAGAACAAGGAGTGAGAGGGCGAGAATTGAGAATAGCCTCTATTTGAGTTAAGCACGTAGCCATCTCTTCGTACGTGAAGTGCGTTAGTTTAAGCAGTCTCTTTAAGTGATGTTTTGTTGAGCGCACAGCGGCCTCAGCAACGCCATTGAAATGAGGGGTGTAGGCAGGCACAAAGTTGAATTCAATTCCTTCCTGAGCAACATCATATGCAATATTTGAATTCTGCAAAAAAAGACGTAATTGATTACAAGAACCGACAAAGGTTGTGCCGTTGTCGGACAATATACTACGAGGCTTGCCACGGCGCGCAACGAATCTATTCAAAGCAGCCATGTATGCTTCCTTTGTAAGATCCGTGACAAGCTCCAGGTGAACGGCTTTGACAGCGAGGCAGACAAAGATACATATATATGACTTTAT
Organism: Cosmia pyralina; assembly: GCA_946251885.1. Classification (NCBI taxonomy): domain Eukaryota; kingdom Metazoa; phylum Arthropoda; class Insecta; order Lepidoptera; family Noctuidae; genus Cosmia; species Cosmia pyralina. The sequence continues at coordinate 25,490,480 of OX276344.1, forward strand.
AAGTCTGCAACCTCTTCCCTTCCGGTCAGCGATCAGTATTGGGCCAGCATAGTCAACACTTGAATTTAAGAATGGGAATTCTAGATTGCTTCGTGATTTTGGAAGCTGTCCCATTATTGGTTGTACATTTTGTGCCTTATGCCTAAAACACACTACACATTTTTGAACTGTGACTCTAGATACGTTTCTGCCCCCTAAGGGCCAATAGTTTTGGCGAATATTTGCCAAGAGCAACTGAGGTCCCGCATGTAACAGTTTTCTGTGAACAGTTTGAAATAATCTTTTAGTTAAATGATGCTTACTGCACATGAGTATGGGATGTTTTACGTTATAATCATAAGGAGAGTTATTTAGCCTACCTCCTACACGAATAATGCCATCAGAATCTACAAAGGGAGATAAAGATATGAGTCGATTTTTATGAGGCAAAGATTTTCCTAATTTTAAAATAGAATATTCATCCGGAAACATTTGTAACAATTACAAATGTTTCCGGATGAATATTCTATTTTTTGCATTGCGTAAAATACAATTTAATGATGATTGCATTTCTTGATTAGACAGCCAACCTACCAACCTATTATTTTTATTTTTTAAATTGTAAATGTACCTCTTCATGTAGGCCACTATTCTTTGTAAATGGTTAAAATCTGAATATTTATTAATTAACTGTTGTATTACTGTTTGATTAACTGGAATGTGGTGATTATCGGATTCATTTACAAAATAAGTTAGTTCAGGCAAATCCTGTTTTGCAACATTGTTTGGTGGTTTCGGCCACAGAGATTCATCCTGCGACAAAAATGAAGGGCCTGTCCACCACAAGATAGAATCGCTGATATGATCAGCCTTCACCCCTCGAGAAACGAGATCTGCGGGATTGTCTCGTGTTGGCACATAATTCCATACTGATCCAAGGGTGGTCTCCTGTATTTCGTTCACACGATGCCTGACGAAAGGCTTAAGTTGAGTTGATGGTGTGGATAACCAGCTCAACACTATTGTTGAATCACACCAAAAGACGCATCGGCTGACTGGTATGGTAAGGGATTCTTTGACCTTTGTACACAATCTTGCACCTAACAGCGCCCCACACAGCTCTAACCTGGGCATCGTTGTTGGTTTTATAGGAGCTATACGATTTTTAGAAGCTAACAAACGTACCGTGACCGCATTACAGCTATCCAGACTGCGTATGTAAATACAAGCACCATATGCCTTCTCACTACTATCTGTAAAAGTATGTAGTTCAGTAGTGATACAGTTATCACATAAAACCCATCTGGGAACATTCAAGCTATTTAAAAATTTTAATGCATTTATAAATGTTAACCAATAATTAGCTATATCCTGAGGAACCTCCTCATCCCAGTCGCACTTATTGACCCACAATTTTTGCATTATTATTTTTGCTTCAACAACACATGGACCAATTAACCCCAGTGGGTCAAAAATTTGGCTTATTATAGATAAAATGTGTCTTTTTGTTATTGTTTTGTGAGTGTGAATGTTAATGGAAAATGACAAAACATCTGGTTTGCATATCCATTGTAACCCTAAAGCCTTTGATGTGTAATTATCGGACAAATCCAAATCGAGGCAAGAGCCACGTTCTACGTCTACTATCTGTTTTAGAATTTGAGTACTGTTCGACTGCCATTTTCTTAGATTGAATTTTGCTGAACTTAATATTCTTTTTATTTGCTGGCAAAGTTCGATTGCGCCGCTTATAGTGTCTGAACCGCTTAACCAGTCGTCCACGTAGAAATCGCGCTGGATGCTACTTTTTACGTGTTCATCATCTGTGGCCTCAGCGAGGCTCACAAGGCACTTGGTCGCGAGATAAGGCGCAGACGCTGTCCCATATGTGAGTGTATTTAATGTGTAAGTTTTAAGTGGCTCAGACGGATCTTTCCTGAATATAATGCGCTGTAGTGACCTTTGACTTGGATTTAATTCGACAGCTCGGTACATTTTTTCGATATCCCCTGAAATTACGTATTTATATTGTCTAAATCTCATTAAGATAGATAGTAGGTCATTCTGTACAGTTGGACCTACATATTGAATGTCGTTAAGTGACAACCCTGTAGTTGACTTTGCTGATGCATCGAAAACTGTTCGCAACTTAGTTGTTGTACTAGATTCCCGCAAAACCCCATGGTGTGGCAAGTAATAACTAATTTTATTTTTGTCATTAACTGATGTATTGCTGTCCTCTGTCATATGACCTAAACTCTGATATTCAGTCATGAAGTTAATATACATGTCTTTATAAATCGGATCCCGTTCAAAGCGTTTTTCTAATGTTAAAAACCTACGCTTAGCCGCAGCATATGAGTCACCGAGAACAGTGGGATCCACCTTGAGTGGCATAGTAACAATAAACTGGCCATTTGAGCCTCTGATGACTGTATTTAATTTAAAACTTTCTTCACAAGCGCGTTCCTCTAGAGAAAGGCAATGCTTAGGTGATATTGTGTCAAGTTCCCAAAACTTATTCAAGTTAGGACTAGTTTTTATTTCTGAAAAATTACAAACATGTGTTTGTTTATACAAGCTAGTGGGTACGGTACCCGAAATTAACCACCCTAATTTGCTTTCACACAACTTTGGTAAGTTTTTTCCTAAATTAATATGATTGGCCTGAATAACATCCCAGAATAGTTCGGCTCCTAATAGAATATCAATGTCTGATGGAATATTAAAAGATGGGTCCGCTAAAAATAATCCTGAAGGAATCGGTATGTTTTCGATATTTATGTGGGATGCTGGCAATCTCCTAGTAATTTCTGGCAGTATGAGACAGGTAACATTAAAAGAACAATATTCGTATGATGACTCTATAGTGAGGTTGCAAGAATGTGTACTGTTACTGGTCAAACTATTTATACCTGTGACCCTGGTGTTGGTACCAACTCGAGACAATCCCAAATCCCTGCATAGTTTCTCGGTGATGAAGTTGGCTGTGCTGCCGCTGTCGAGTAGGACTCTGGCGTTGTACCTGTCGCCTTTGTCGCTCACCACCTTCACCATTGCTGTGGACAGTAAAATGTGTCTCTGAGAAGTAGGCTGTATATCTGCAGAAAGTGATACGTTATTGGAGGATGTAGTAGGCATTGGGTTATTTACTACTTGAGTCTCGGGCTGATCTAAATGTAATAAGGTATTATGACGGGTTTTACAGTACTTACAGCGTGTAAATCTACAATGCTTTTCTACGTGGCCTACACGTAAACAATTCATACATACTTTGAATTCCTTTGCTTTCTGTACTCTTTCTTCTACTGTTAATTTTCTAAAAGCTTCACATGAATATAGAAAATGATTTTGAGAACACAATGGACATTTAATTTTATTTTTGTCTTTCTCATTTTTATTTGTTTCTTGTTTTTGTGATGTGACTGTAAAGCTTTTTGATTTATTACTGCTGTTTGATTGCATGTTATCTAGTTTTTTATTTTCCTCTAATGTTTCCAATAAATCGGCCTTATTGTTCATAAATGTACAAAACTGTTGCAAAGTTGGTGAGTCGGGTAAAGTGTTACGGTATTCTTCCCAATCCCTGCTGGTAGTACTATCTAATTTTAATGTCATTAAGTAGATAATGAGAGTATCCCGCGTTGGCTCTTTCAACAATGTTAATGCTCGTATGTTTTTATTAGTGACATCAACTAAATGGCGTAATGCTGTACTGGATTCATTGGTAATAGGCTCTGCGTTAAATAGTGCTTTGACATGATTGTTTATCAATAGGCGACTATTGTCATACCGCTCGCACAATAAGTCCCAAGCTAATGCATAGTTTTCATTTCTGAAGTCTATATTTTTGATAATTTCAGCGGCTTGCCCCTTTAGGGAAGCACGTAAGTAATGAAATTTATTTATGTTATCAATGTTGTTATTATTATGGATCAAGGATAGAAAAGTGTCCCTATATTCCAGCCAACACTGATAGCTGCCATCAAAACGAGGTAAATCAATTTTAGGCAAACGTATAAAGTTATTCTTCGTCCCACCTGTCACCTCGGAGCCTGTCACGGAACCCGCAGAAGGCTTGACCTGATGTTGGTGTTCAGCAGAAATAAGCTGCCGCGCCATGGCAACCAAGGTGTGGTAGCTGTCTTCAAACTTGAAGCGCTCGGCGTAGGCATCCTCAGGGTATTCCGACAACTGCTCAATCTCGGTCTGTAATTCATCAAATTCGTCATACAACTGTTCAAATTTGCTAAACCGACTTTCTAGATCGAGTACCTGCAGGTCGGTCAACCGATCACCGTTTTCCAAAGCTTTGAGATAATTGGTGAAATTAGTAACCTTAGCCTTCATCGAACTGCGTTTTTTAATTAGTTTTTCAGCCATCTTGCAATAATGGTAACACGAACAATGAAAAGTTTAAAGTTTTATGAGTAGGTACAATACGGATGCGAATAGGTAATGAGTAGGCGTGCACGCACAGGTATTGCGGTTTTACGGTTAAATAAATGTAACAGTATAATACTGTAAAATAAAATAAGCTAAGTATATTTTTATGCATTAAAATGGCGTCAATGCGATCGCCACTGGCAGAGCGAAGTGAAATTACATGCGAAGTGATTAGCTTGTGCCAACTCAATTAAAGGGAAGGTAGGTAATTGAATTGGATTAAAAAAAAAATAACTAGGAATGTGAAAATGCAACAAACGCACAGAGGTACAGATTAATGGGAAAATTGGAACGAACTCACAACACGCCCGTCCTTATCCAAAATCCAATGGAGGCTTTCCTGTTTGAATCACTCGAAAACAGCGATGTCGCGGCGCAATAGATCGGCGCACGCTTCACTGGCGACTCCAATGTTTAATTATCAATCTTCACTCGTTAATAGCGTTGTCAGTTGTCACAGCGCGGCGCAATAGATCGGCGCCCGTGTAATAATGGGACTTCAAGATTTAAATTCTTCTTATAGCGTCGTCTCAGCACAATAGATAGGCGCACGAGTCTCGGGGCCAAAGTCCGCGTCGCCGACTTTACTTTTGTTCTCGGCACGATTCTTCCTTGCCGGTGGTAGGACCAATGTTGGTGTGTGTTCTTGACTCTTCAATAAAACTAGTGGACTGTTCAACAAGTGTATAATGGTAAATGTAAAGAAAAACAGAACTATGTAATAATCGGCAGACGAATGACGGACAGCGACCGGTCGCTGTTAGATGGAATTTTGAAGTGCCGAGAAGGTCAGGGGCGCGCGCCGGACGGCGCGGCCGCGCAGCCGCCGCAGACTCGCGTGGCCCTCGCTGATTGGCTCGCGCCGCGTCGTCAGCCCGCCCGCGCGCCTCGCGCACCCCGCCTTCGTCTCAGGCGGGACCTGAGTCCGCGCGTGGACACACCGACATCCGAAATTAAAGTTATTTCATAATTTTGAGTTAATTTCTTTTTGAAGTCGATTTAACTTTTTTAAATAATTTATTTATTTCGTAATTTTTAGTTTTAAGTAAAAACTGGAATATTTGTTTGCAATAAGTAGTTATTAGTTTTGTTGTAAATATTTCACTAGAATTTGACCAAGGTTCTGAGATGTTTTCCCTTTGACACCACACCCGTAGCTCGTAACAATAAGCTAAGCCGTCACATTTACAAGTATTAGTCCATATCTTGAAAACTGCTGAACCGATTCTAATGAAACTTGCACTGTTCCCTAAGTTGAAGTAAATGTAAGCCAGTGAAAAAAAATGGTCATGATCCGATTAATAATTTCTGAGAAATGCGTGGACATACGTAGGCATATACACCTATATATTCTTTTATATTTGTTTGGAAGCCCTATAGATTATCATAATGTGAATAGATTGTAGTTTGACATACATGTCGAATTGATAACCTACTTATTTTTTGAAGTCAGTTAAAAGCATTGTTCACTCCGGTCCTATGTCCTAGGACAGACACATTGTTTTCTAAGACAGACTAATGAATGGATAAGATGACTTTGAACTAACATAGCTGTATTGGTTTGCTAACTAACATAGCTGTATTGGTTTGCTAACTAACAAAGCTGTATTGGTTTGCTAACTAACAAAGCTGTATTGGTTTGCTAACTAACAAAGCTGTATTGGTTTGTTAACTAACAAAGCTGTATTGGTTTGCTAACTAACAAAGCTGTATTGGTTTGCTAACTAACAAAGCTGTATTGGTTTGTTAACTAACATAGCTGTATTGGTTTGCTAACTAACAAAGCTGTATTGGTTGCTTTCTGCGGATCTCTAAAAACATAAGTTTTCTGAGCGTATACTGTGGGACATGGCCGCATTATAGGAAGTTTCGCAAACAATGCAACCGCCATGATAATATTAGTAAAAAATCGGAAGATTTGAGATCGCTTTGTTTGTTACGTTACTATTACGACAGTTTAACGCAGTACACGATTATTATCTTGCAGTGGCTTAATTACTGCGATTGAAGTTAACAACTTTTTTTTACTTGAATACATTATTTACGTTGAATGAGTGGTTGAGATCGCATGCGAGTATTAAAAAAAATCTGACAGTTTTTTGGGCTACAATAGTGCAAAATTCTCGTCTATACTAATTTTGTAAAGAGGTAAAATTTGTTTGTATGTAGGGGGTAATCTCTGGAACTACCAGTTGGATTTGAAAAATTCTTTTTGCATTTAATAGCCCAATTTTTGAGGAAGGTTGGTGCTGTTGAACGACTGAAAGGAACCTTTCCTTCGGATGTGTTTCTCTTCCGATGTTAAAGATGCCTAAGTATAGTTTCCAACTTTAAATTTCAATCAGTCTTTATTCTTCTCTTCTTCTTAGCGTGTCGATGGCAATCTAAATGGGTTCGGTCCAGAATTCGGCTACGTGTTTGGCGCCATCGCTATCGTCCAGTAGTTCCTGCAACGTGCAGGTGACAGGACACGCACTACATGATATTAGGTTTCCCATAGTTTGTGGAACAGCACCACATTTACACGCCAAGGTGGAGTCGTCTATGAATCTCCACCTGAACAGGTTTTCCTTGCTTCGGCCAGAGTCTGTTTAAAAACTTCCAGGTTACCCAATTCAACTCATGTCCAGGTGGGAGGCCTTCAGCAGATGGAACGAATGGTTTGGGTAAGGAAGCACTGCAGCTTCAATCTTTCTTTTTATTGTTCGCTACTGGTTGCCTAAAACTGACCCCGGTTCAATTGCTGTATCCACTAGCAGGAATAGCGCCACGAGTAGTTCGCAGAAAGGTGGCAAGCTTCAACGAAAGAGCCAAAGCTCCGAGACACGACAACATCCTTGTGCCACAAAAGCTAAAAAGCCGAAACAGTTTTTTAAAGTGTGTCATCTCACTCACTGGCGAATTAACACTCTTTATTAATTTTCTACTTTTATTGAAATAGTGGCAACAAGATAACTCAATACCTTACTGCCCTTCAGAGAAAGAATCGACGCCAAAACTGATGCAACTCCTAATACGGTTCATTTATCACCAAATAACGAGGTTATTTGATGACAATACACAACAATACTCAATGAGACCTGTCACAATCTAGAGATGTGACAATTGTGTGACAATGGTGACTAATCTGACACATTAGGTTGAGAAACCGCAAAGGTTAATGAGACCTTCGAGACTGATTGATATGAAAGTCTAATAAAGAGATGACAATGCTCTACTTTAAAATTATCATTGTTATAAGTGCTATTGCAAAATCATCAAATACATAACATCACGCCAGTAATCCTCGAAAGGCTAGGCAGAGGTGTACCTATAGTACACCCAAAGTAACTAAGTCCCACGTAATAGGGGGCGAGCCCGTTGCCATCAACCGGACACAATTCCAGACTCCGAGCTGCTACTAAGAAATTCCTAATGGTTAAAACCCAAAAACAATTTGCCCGACCAGCACCCTATTTGCGTAACACATTGTCAATCGGAGTTGGTTTCATTTTGAAACAAATTGCTAATCCATTGCTTCATATGTTCGAAAAATTTGTCTTCTCAACACCGTAAATAACGCAATGAATGTTGTGGAACTGTCAAAATGAAACCAACTCCGATTGATAATGTTTTACGCAATTAGGGTGCTGGGAATCGAACACAGGCCCTCATGCTCAGCTTGCGACCATTATTGAATGGTAAATGTCATTATGAGCATGCGCGAAACTGTCATGATATTGTAAGGCATAAAGTGAGTATAAATTATGAAAATTATGAAAATGAATGATGAAAAAGGTGATATGTTAACGGTAAAGACAGAAAAATACGTACTGCCACAACCCAAAATAAGTGCAGAGAGATGATGATGGATGACTGGAATAAGACAATATTGATTTCCGACTCAGCCGAAGCTACTACCAAAACATGGAAAGCATCACTAAATTTTCTTGGCCAATTAAATGTTTGTTTTGAATGCTTTCAGTAGTGGGAATGTTCAAAGTGATTCAGTTGAATGCTTTCAGTAGTCAACTGAATCTCTTTAGATTCGGCTCTTCCCGGGGAACCAGCCCCGAACTTTCTTGGCTGGCTAATGTGTTTAATGACAGGAGCCATTCCCGCTGACACAAGAGAGAGATAAGTTTTAAGCAACTTTTCATCAGAAACATTGTCTATAGAGCAATGTCACCTAGTTTAAAGTTACCGCAAAAGTGCATGTTTTGTATTAGCACCAATAGAACAGTGTTTACTTTACTATTCATCGAATGACAAATCTTCGCGTATCATCAAACGGAATCACCGAATTACGACATTAGTTGCAAACTGAAGGCAAATCTTGCATCTATTGAATATATATGTTACGCGTTAAGACCTATTCAAATATCGTGTATATTGGAAGTAACGTGTATTTACGACGATGAATTGTTAAAGTGAAAACAATTTGATACTTTAAGTCTTAACCGCGAAATAATATTTTCCCCAGAGAGGATAATGATAAAATTAAATTTTATAATGATCAATTTAAGCTAGTGATGTAATGTATTCATTCGTTTTTAGACGAGACTTTTTGACAACGACTTATTGTGAGATATGTGTAACAGGAGAGGACTAAGTATCATTCCCGGTGGAACCCCAGAAATAATTACTGTTCTCTCTCGAATCTCGAAATCATGATGTCAACAATAGGCTCCACAAGAAGGGACCAAGTTATTACACTAGTGAAACTCCACAGAACATCTCATCGCAGAATTATATTTTATTCTCTCTTGTTATCACCACAGGTGATATAACCTCATCAAATTCACCACCACCTAGGAACTACTTCAAATAGAAGACTTCCTCAACATTAGAATGAGGCATCAACAGTCAAGTCCTAGCTTTCGATGCCGTGAGAAGTCAATGGTTTATTCAAGAAGCGCGTCAGATTAACTCAAACGCTTTCGTTTACGCGACGCGCATACGAGATGCGTGTAGTCAGATTAGTAACGCGGTGTTTTTGTAGTGGCAGGACTGAGGATTTATTTTTAACTATAGGTAGTAGTACTGTTGAGTGTTGCTTAAGTTTATAATTTACGTCAATCTGTTTGTACCTAACTGTCCTATTCACAGCTAGACGTCTTCTCATCTCATAATCACACTAATATTATAAAGGCGAAAGTTTGTGAGTGTGTGTGTTTGTATGTTTGTTACTTCTTCACGTTCAAACGGCTGAACCAATTTTGATAAAATTTTGTATGGAGGTAGCTCACACCCTGGATTAACACATATGCTATTTTTTATCCCGGTCTACGCGGGTGAAACCGCGGGGCGCAGCTAGTCCTAAATAATATTATAAATATGAAAGTTAGTTTGTTTGTTTGTTCCGCTTTCACGCTAAAACGGCTGAATGGATTTAGATGAAAATGGGCAAACCGGTAGACCATGACTTGGATTAATTATATAGTATACATTTTATTCCAGTAGTACGTTCTCGTAGGATAAGTGAAGCCGCTGGCGAAAGCTAGTAGGTATATATCATAATATAATATAGAAATAAGTAACGAGCATGTCTTTTTTGACTGACTGTAAGTATGTTATCGACTGAAAATATCCTCGCAATGTTGCTTCACCATTATCAATCTACGAGTAATGTTTATGGCGTCTTGAATTTACTAAGAAATTCACATATTCCTAAACGGTCTATATTCTTACTGGTACACAAAATGAGCCCAAAAAGTAAAACAACAAAGTCTGTCTACCCTTTTAGGTAAACCAGTTTGATACTAGGCCGAACTACTGCAGCCTAATCCCCGTGACTAACAGCGACATTGACATTTATACAAAAAGTGGGCGGTCCGACAAGCGTCGCAGACGCAGCCGAACGCACTTACATCATTATTTGTGAGAAGTCTGAATCATTATGTAAGTGATTCGATCGCACTTTTAATTGGACCATTGACATTTTTGGTAATCTTAATATATATATAATTCTTCTGTACGTGTGTTTGTTACCTAACTCCTCCTAAACGGCTGGATCGATTTAGATGAAATTTTGTGTGTATATTTCAATGGGTTCCTGGATGGTTTGAAAATACAATTGGACCCGGTAGGTGGCGCTGTAGTCGGGTTCTAGGATCGTTCAGACAGGACAACGTCTGTCGGGTCCACTAGTCCTTTATATATTATTTAAATAGTTTTTTTAGTTATTTTAGTATAAGAAGTTTATCCAGTGTAAATAATGTATCAAAGGTTACTAATAAAATAACTACTAAATAAACATTTATCATTATCCTCCTTTAAAAGAAAGGCAAAGGAGATCAAATTGATGATTGTTTTTTTTTGCTGGTATTTTGCGATAATTATATAAAATTTACATATATACATAAACTCGCTTTCTTCCCCCTTTATGGAATTTGATCTCAGTAATACATTCTTGTCTTGGGATAAGCTGTTAATGGTAGGTGTAAAAGTAATTTATGTGAAAATTAATAATTTACCAGGCTCTGAGGTTTATTGTTGAGAAAATTTATTAACACTCATGACTACTCTTCAGCGTTTAATGAAACTGTCTGTGATTGCCATAGAGCATTACCTACGCACGAATTTGCGATACGAAGTCAAAACACGACAGTTCCCATTCAACTAGGGAAAGAATATGTGATGTGCTTACATATTTAGAAAATAATCAGAGAAAACTATACTCGTCACTTGCACAAATCACCTGAATGTGTAAATATTCTAAGTGGGCAATCACTTAGAAGTAATACCTAAATAAGGAAACGTCGAACCCAAGCTAAGTTAAAATACAAGTTGACACTAATATAGGAAAGTACTGAATCTATTGCCGTAGCGATTTCCCTCTAAATCTGTGAAATCCCAAGTGAAAGGTACCTAGTGTCAGGAAACATGATAAATATTTAGTATCTCGATGCATTATCTTTTATATCTTTGTTATAACAGCTTCAATAGTAGGAGAACTTCTTAAGGCTGGCTCATCCATAAAATTACCGACTCTTTATCCATTTCTGCCACAAAGTATTACTGAATTCGGGAAGCACATATAAGACAAAATATCAACATTCATTCACATTATCAACTCACTCGCATTCATGAATTCATGTGCATCATTCATGAATGATGCTGCTACGTTTCTTGTTCTACAGTGAGTATCAGAAATGTGGGGGTGTGGCACAGAGCATCAAATGATCAAACTGAACAACTTTCTTCATGGGCCCAATATAGTAACCGAGAAAAAATTATCAGTCGTCTCATACATTTCGGTCGAGTAGGTCAGAACTACGCTGATATTTTTTTCTCGATTACGATGTTGGTCCCATGGATAAAGTTGTTCAGTTTGATGGTCTGTACCACACCCTTAACTTTGACCACACCTTTCTGAAACACCCTGTATAACGCAACGTCCTTACATCCTAGATGGTTCTTATTGCTTCTAATGACTGTTTTTCTCATTTTTACGTAACTTCAAATTATTTAGTTCTAATAACCCAAATATTTGAAGACACGCCTTAACCTGAACTTGTAATACTGCTTCTCTTACTGCTAACCGCGAACCTCTCACCAGTTCAACAAATTACTATAATGATCAGCACAAATAATTGTAATAATGATAGGTTTGTTGTCTCAAATGAGGCCTCTTGAATTATATTCATCACTGAATATTTTAAATAATCAGTCTGCAATAGATGATTATGTCACAAAATCAGAAGTGTTTAAGTAATGCTGTAACGTTATTTTCCATACAAAATACTGATATGTTTAAATAGATTTGAGTCTCACCCCATTTTAATTTAAGAGACATAATCACAAAATTGCCTTTTGACAGATTAGATAAATGGAAACACGGCGACGCGTCGCGACGCATTGCATTTTGTAGCAATTTGGCAGTTGTAATTTTGTTTGTTTTGAGTTTTATAGTATTTTATTTTAATTACTTATGAACTAAAGTTTATTCTGATATAAATTTTACGTAATAATATTAATGTAGTAAAGGAAAAATTTACTGTTAATATTCTGAATATTTTTAGTAGTTTTATGGTTTTTCAAAATTCTGAGGCCGATGGATTAAACCACTTTTTAAGAGATATGATATACTTTTCATTTCATTTTCTTATGTAAGTAGTTCAATCCACGTGCTCAAAAAAGTGCACTCGCGCATTTTATGAAAAACTTGCTTCGGAATTTTGAGTTTTATTTTAATAGATAGGAAAAAATTACGAAAAGCGAGACCACTATAAACTATTCTCCACCACACATCAAAATTGTCGAAGTCTTTCAGTTTCTCAGAACGCAAAAGTTGACCATTTAATGCAAAAATCACGGTCGAAATGTAATAGCGCCCTAGTGACGATACGAAATTAATGTTTTTTTTTTGTTCCATCACTATTATGTAATAATAAAAAAATATTTTCTTGGTATAGAACTCATACCACGTACAATATTAGGTAAAATGACTCCACGGACCCGATTCACACCGCGCTCGTGTGAGGGGATATAGATTTAATTTTGTATGGAGAAGCAATTATACTTATTTGATAAATTCCAATCTCTTTCAACTCTGCGTACATCAATCAATGTTTAGTTACATCTGTTAAGGAAGTGAACTATTAAAGTTAAACTTTCACATGTTAACCGAATGATTCAGACTAATGTCAAAATGTGAAGGCCTGTTACTCAATCACATTTCGATTGAGTGACGCTTATGGAGTCACCTTTTTTTAAATTACTGTCCTCACTTATTAAACATAAGCTACCACGTAGATCAGATAGTCTAGATCGAAATCATTCCCTCTCCTGTCTGCAATAATTTATGCAGTGTAAAAAATATAAAGAAGTGAAGCATTGTAATTTGCGGAAGTCCTTTTATTGCAAACCATTTATTGACATGAATAAAAATATGGATTGAACAAATTGGTGATATATCATGCTCGCACCAGAATTTTGGCTACACAACGAAACTTCCTGATGATTATATCGCTCGATTTCTTCTCTCGAAAGTCATTTCAATGGATAAATGCCTATCAACAGCAGGAGTGATGTAACAGATACTATTGACAGCTGATAACTTCGCATCATTATACTGTCAAATTGCCAACAAAGAGATTATTCCGACGACAGTAAGATCCGCCCAAATGGGCGTGTCCTACGCCAAACCGAAACTTTTGACATCTGCAATTGACATAGCAATAATGATGATGACTTGGTGATGACACGATAATTCAGGATCGTTTCTCTTTTACGTAATCTGATTTGTGCAGATCTGTAATTTAAACATGGAATGAAAGAAGAGATAATACAATAATAAGGCCACATTTTCGATAGGCAGCGGAACCGCAGAAGCGATACGCTCGTTTCATATACATATTTTGTATGAACTGTTTTGACTGGGTAGCGGATAACGCGGCGGGTGGAGCGGCGGGTGTCATGAGCGGACCTGTTTATGTTTAACGCTCGAAGCTGGCGGATATTTTGTTTATTTTGGTCTTGCGCTTCAAGACTGTCTTTTTCTACTGAAGATTTAATTACTGCCGTTCTCGGAAGGCCTGCATTGTCTAGGTTAAGTCATAGTAAAATATCCCGTGAAAATGCCATTTTCTTTACGAAAAACACTGCTGTCCGTAGTGAATGTCAATTTGTACTGGCGACTGGCGAGCGGCTGCGCACCCGCTCCCGCTGTCCACCGTAGATATAGCTAGCGTTCCGCTACGTATTTTATTCCGCTCCCGCTCGCCGCTGCCCACCGAAATTGCAGCCTTACTGTTTTTGGAAAAGAATAGGGCAGCCCGCTCTTTTTCTGTAAAGGTATAATGGTGACTACGGGGTAATGAGACTCAAATTATTCTACTGTTCGCTATGACATCATATCAATCAGTTTGCCAAACTTGCTGATTTCTTCGATGCATATACAGAGCAGTTGCCTCTAAAAATCAAAAAAAAAATATAGGATGTCAGAATTAATTCATCTTTTTTCATTATTACAGTTTCTTTGGATATCAGTACACAGCGGTGATGGATACAGCTGTCCTTACGGACATAACTGTGTGCTGGAACCAGCGCCCCCTGGCAGGACACCACCGTGTGCGCAGCCTGGGCTCACATACTGTGTGCACCCGGACCCTTATCCTGAGTAAGTTAAAGTAACGATTAGTTTATGTAGAAGAGATAGCAAAGGGTGCAGCTGCTTCATACAAACTAGTGCCAAGGCATGTCCCGTTAGCAGTGGTAGTAGAATAAGTGGTCAGACCGAAACGATATTCTTAGCAGATAAATGGACTTCAGCATCATAATTAGCCCACTGCTAGGACACAGGCCTCCTCTCTGTGAGAGGGAGTGGGCCGTAATCCACCACGCAGGCCCAGTGCGAGTTGGCAATGTCACATGTCTTCGAGTTTTTGGTCCTAGGACATGCCATGGCTTCCTCACGATGTTTTCTTTCACCGTTTTGAGAGCAGTGGTGATGAATGCACAAAGTAAAGCGCCTGTCTGGGATCGAACTTACGACCTACAAATCGTATGTCGCGGCCTTTACGACACCCACCACTGCTCTCAACCCTCGGACTTCAGCATGTCAGCTTATAATCAATTCTGGCAAAGTAGACATCCCTTTATCATCTCATCATCTGCCGAACCTTTTCCCAACTATATTGGGGTCGGCTTCCAGTCTAACTGGATGCAGCTGAATACCAGTATTTTACATGGAGTGACTGCCTATCTGACCTCCACAACCCGGTAACTGGGTAATACGATAGTATCGTTTCGATACCCCTTGGCAAGACTGGTTGTCAGACTTTCGAGCTTCTGACGAGTAACGACTATCAATGATCCAAGAATGACATCGGCGACCAACGACAGTAGATATCCCTTTATAATTCTCCAAAAAACATAAGCATGATAATAAAAAGTAACATGTTCTTCTGTATTTTCCAGAAAGATAATCCGCCAGCTGATCGAAGCAGGACAGTACGACATCAGCACTCTTCTGTCAGACGAGACTCGGGATGAATTCTCGCTGAAAAAAAACGACTACCCTTACGACTACGGACCCAACTCGCTGCCCCACGTGGACCAGATCTCGCTGGTCAATGACCCACACTACCAGAAGAACTATAATACTAAGTTTCAGACGAGGTATAATCACGGTGAGTAAAGATTTATGCAAAGACAATCCATGTGCTCGGTGGGATTTTCAAAAATTACTACTTTCATTCTTATGTATCCCCTTCAGGAGATGGATTTTGAAAAAAACTTTACTTAGTGCTTCTAACTGATCACACTATAATCACACTAATATTATAAAGGTGAACGAAAGTTTGTGTGTGTGTGTGTGTGTGTGTGTTTGTATGTTTGTTTGTTACTTCTTCACGCTCAAACGGCTGGACTGATTTGTATGAAATTTAGTATGTAGATAGCTTATACCCTGGATTAACACATAGGCTACTATTTATCCCGGTCTGCGCGGGTGAAACCGCGGGGCGCAGCTAGTAATATTATAAATGCGAAAGTAAGTTTGTTTGTTTGTTACGCTTTCACGCTAAAACAGCTGAACGGATTTAGATGAAATTTGGCACATGGGTAGACCATAACCTGGATTAGGACATAGAATACTTTTTATCCCGGTAGTATATTCCCGTGGGATAATTTCGAAGCCGCGGGCAAAAGCTAGTTCGTAATATAAGGAACTCTTGCGCAAAATTTAATGCCGCTAGATCCAGCGGTTTTGCCTGTACGTTGTCGTTGCGTTGCGTTGAATGAGTGAAAGAAAGAATTAATTTAAGATTTCTATTAAACAGTTTCGTTTGATTTTACTAGGAGAATGTGAATCTAAATGTTAGGTTTTCGCACCTTCCCATAACTAGTAAAAAACAATATTCTATTTTTATTTTTGTGGTTTATAAACAATATACAAGTTAACACTATTTACACTAGGTGCTAAAGTAAATGACCAACTAACTAACTATACAAATAAATAGAAAACAAAAGGACACTTAGGCGTCGAAGTACTCGTCCGCATCGATGTCATCCGGAAACGTGCCCAGAAGACTGGCAACATTGCCACGTTGAATGGCAATGCTAATTCTTTGGCCAAAGAACGAGCCAGCCCTCTGCTCACGTGAAGTCTCGACCAGTCGGCGAGAATATTCTATTGTACAAAATTGTCTTAAAAGTAGCGAATCATTATATTATTAGACTCTAAAATACCCGAGAGACTAATTTCACTAGCAATTTTAAGTGTGATAATACAATATGTTTTTATATTATAAGTTCTTAAAAAATAATAGAATCATAATATGTGTAATTATTGTAACTATTACATGTTTTTGGTACAACTACGTTTTTGAATAAAGTAACATAAAATAAGTTGGCGTACTTGCTACAATATTGTAATGTAATAGTATAAATAAGGGGCTTGTGGCTAAGTAATAACAGCCGCACAGGTCCATCAATCAGGTTAAGCTACGCTTGCCGTGGTTGGTCCGTGGATGAGTGATCATCTCTACATACCAACCCCTCAAGTTATTATGAAATAAGAATTACCTATATTTTATTAATCTGTGCCTCGGAAAGCACGTTAAGCCGTTGGTCCCGGCTGTCATTCGTGGATCTTTGACAGTCATTTCGGGTTGTTAGAAACCCGAAAGTCTGACAAGCAGTCTTGCCAAGGGGTATCGTACTACAGTAACTGGGTCGTGGAGGTCAGATAGGCAGTCGCTCCATGTAAAATACTGGTATTCAGCTGCATCTGATTTGACTGGAAGCAGACCTCAAAATAGTTGGGAAAAGGACAGTATAAGGGCATATAAAAAATATAACATAATCAGCCTATAATGTTATTCCCACTGCTGGGACACAGGCCTCCTCTCGGTGAGAGGGAGTGGGCCGTAATCCACCACGCGGGCCCAGTGCAGGTTGGTAGATGTCACTTGTCTTCGAATTTTTGGTTCTAGAACATGCCGGCTTCCTGACGATGTTTTCTTTCACCGTTTTCAGAGAAGTGGTGATGAAATAATTTACACAAAGTAAAGTGCCTGTCGGGGTTCGAACCTACGACCTACAACTCGTAAGTCGGGGCCGTTACCACTGGACCACCACTGCCACCACCCTCCCATATGAAAGTATAAATAACTTATCGCAAATTGTATCATAGGTCAAGCTTAGGTACTGTTTCACACTGCAGTATATGCTCGTTTTCACTAATGAACACTAGGTGACACCATCAGACACCTAAATGAATGCCTAAATAGAAGGACACTGTTGTATTTTCGACGCTCGGCTTAGCCTCGAGAGTTGAAAATGATTTAAAGATTAATCTAAGCGTTTCCTAGTGATCGTGGGAAATAAGTACCAATTAGATCCACAATATTACTTACAGATGACATTCTATGTTCTCACTGCGTACTTTCGTGAGAAAGATTTCTCTAAACCGATTCGATGTTTACAAGATATTAATCGTACGCTGCCGTAGTCCTTAAGTCATTGAATGTTTATTGCACTGCACAATTTACATGTTCAACTGTAGGTTTTAGAAACTATCGCTAAGGCAGCCCGCGAAATTCAAATTTTCTTACGATTTTTGTAATTTGCAGATCAGCGTAACAAATATGTATTTACTGAATTATAACAATTAGAATCAGTCATACATCTCCTTAAGTTAGTATACCTAATCCGCAAATGTCAAGATTTCATGAAATAGTTATTCAATAGGGTAATAGGAAAGTAGGGACTTGTATTGATGATTTTAATGATTATAATTCTATAAACACAGATTTTTTACGGCCCGTGAAATTCAAATTTTATCAGGTTACCCTGGCATTTTCGCCTTAACTCGTCGCGCGCTAATTAGCAGACACAATAGAAATTCTATTGTTATCTGTACACATGGTGTGCAATCGACATTTTAGGAGTGTGGGAA
Source organism: Cosmia pyralina (assembly GCA_946251885.1). Taxonomy (NCBI): domain Eukaryota; kingdom Metazoa; phylum Arthropoda; class Insecta; order Lepidoptera; family Noctuidae; genus Cosmia; species Cosmia pyralina. The sequence goes on from OX276344.1 coordinate 25,508,790, forward strand.
GTCAGTAACTTCATACATGAAAGTTGTAAAGATTAGTCAAGTAAACAGGTATTTAAGAGCCCCTTTTGAACTTTCATCTTTGAACTATCGAGGTTATGCACCAGAATAATAAAGGAGTCTGTTTGCAAACGTTGTTTGAAGTTATGTATATAATATTTAACGTCTGTCCCTCCATTATGCGTCATAACGCATCAACTTTAAGCATCGTTTTTATATAAACTTCTAAGGGCCTGTTTCACCACCTACGATTAAGTTCCTATTAACTTACTTGACAGATAATTTCAAGCAAATTCTGTTGCATTTTTGAATTAATTCGGTAAGTAGTGGCTATTCGGACATCGTGAATTAGGCCGTAATAGTTACAGACTAATGAGGACTAGGGATAATTTAATAGAAGGATTGCTAGGAGGGTAATTTAATAATTATTAGTAGAATGTAATTCCACTGTTTTAAGTCTTTTTACCTAACATTCATAATTATTCTCCATATCAATATCAATCGCAAAAATGTGAGAAAAGTAATTTCAAATGCTTGAAAGAAATTTCACTATTTTTGACTGTATCAACTTTGAACTCCGTTTTCGTGTAGAAATGTCCAGTAAAGTACCAATTTTTTTATGTTATTTTGAGAGCTAAGGAACCCTTACAGTTTGTAAAATTATTTACAAGTCTTTCAGTCAGGTGTAAGTATTTTTTTTTCAAGTTGATATCAAGTGTAAATTTCTCTCAAATATAAATTTTAATCTCAGAATCACATTCTGAGCTACTAGTCGTTAGAATTTGGATGTTTTGTGATTTACAATATGTGAACACACATTCTAGTCATAATACTGACAGTAAAATTCTCAAAGAAAAAGGACTGCAACCGCCTACCATTTAAAAAATCTGAAAATAAAACAAAAAAAAATATTTATTTATTAAAACTTTATGCACAAGTAAAAAAAAAACCGTACAAAGGCGGACTTAATGTCTGAGGCAAAAAAAAATATTTCTCGAAAACTACAAAATATCGCGGAACATACATGGGGGTTCAATCGATGGGTATTAGTGTCCCCCGACCTTCGCTACATGGTACTGGTTTCCTGGGACACCCGGTAGATACAAGATGTAATTAAAATAATTGAAAATTTCTTAACTCATTATTATGAACAACTTTACTGTGGTAAAAAACCTGACATAGTGAAAAAAGTCTGCTGTTCCATACATGTTGTCTGCAATGAAATACCTACGTATTTAATTCACCATGCCCCGCTAAACTTAATTAAGCATTACTACACCATAATTTCTTTCACTAATTTTAATTTTCCAATCTCTTCCCAGACATATTTGCCCAGAAAACGCCGCTGCAACCGCCTACAGCGAGCGACCCCACACCATACAACATCAACGCGTACCAAGCAAGCAACTTCTCCAAATTCGGTTTCCATGGTTACTCCCCCAACGGTTACGGCGGTTGGAACCCGACCAGAAACTTCGGAGATTATGATAAGAAGGTTCTAAGACAGAGCCCTTTTAATCAGAATTTCTTTGATAGTTCAAATTTTTATCCTAATTATGAGAGCAATGAATGGTTCCGACCGTCTGGCGGAGTGTCGCAGTATAATCCTAATGAATGGTGGAAGTAAGTATAATTACAATGTACAATTTTAATGGTTCATGGACGTAGATAAAAATAGTATTTTTTCTGAACATATAATTTTGAATGCGCGATAAAAGCGTGTATTTTAGTTTTTTTTCAAACTAGGTACGTATTTTTATAATAACCCCTAACTCCTAAAATCGTTCAATGTTTTGGGATTTAACAGTGTCACCAAAAGCATTGGAGATCGTATAGCTTGTCGGCATTAAGTATAGTGGATATTTTCTTGGCGTTATTTCCTTATCCGTACTTCCCGATTTTTCAATGGCTTTTGACCTTATGAGGGAAACCCAACCGAACGCATCACACCATTCTAAGATTGCATGAAAGTCTCATTAAAAATGATATATGATATCTTTCACAAAGTTCCTTATTTAAAGAGAAAAATTATCGTGGGAAAAACAATCGAGCATCGAGAGAAGAACGATTTATAGCTGTTCATAGATCATAGACTTACTTCTAGCCTATTGGTGCCTTTTACTAACATTTTATTCTATTATCAATGCGTTTAGGAGAAACTTCTTGATTCGTTAACATGTTCAATTAATTATACTTTTCATCAGTCAGTCAGCGCCGGCGGCGTCGGTGTTAGAGAGGTCTTAAATTCAATGAATAATTAATGTTGAAGAGTTCTTCATTAAGTTGTTGCCTAGTAAGTCGTACATTTTAAAACTTTTTCACGACTATACTCAATATATCATCATCGAAAAACTATTAAGTATATATTTTAAGAAGATTTTACCTACGTAAGTAGGGGACTCCTGTATATTTATCCGATAGAAATTCAACGGGGACCTTAGCTGCAAATTATGCTTATGTAACTTCTTTTTTAACCGACGAAAAAAAAGAAGGAGGTTCTCAATTCGACACGTATGTTTATTTTTTTTTATGTATGACCACGCATAACTTTTTACAGAATCGTCTGATTTGAAAAAAAAATTGTTTTATTCGAGAGGGTCATCAAAGTTGGTCCCATAAAAACGTTTTTACAAAACTATACAACCGACTTCCAAAAACAACACTACAAAGTGAATAATAACTTTACTTTCGGAAGTCGGTGGCAAAAAACGAAAATACATTTAACCAGACACTGACTTCCGAAATTAAAGTTATTTTTCACTTTGTAGTGTTGTTTTTGGAAATCGGTTGTATTTTTTTGTAAAAAAGTTATTTTATTAAATTGATACCTACGACTTCAATTCCTCACATCTTCCACATCACATTACAGATACGTATCACCATCCCGCTCCGACGTGACCATAGAGCGCTCCGTCACGTTCCCGACACGCAGCTCAACCGCACGACGACGCAAGAGAAACGCAGCGTTGGTGCAGGCGGCTGAGAAGAGGACGCTGTCCGGGGCTGAAGCGCTGAGGATAGCACTCGGACTTGCTAAGTTAGTATGAAATAAGAATGATATTTTATCTATCTTCTTTACACACCGAGACTCCTCCATGCCTCGGCAAGCACGTTAAGCCGTTGGTACCGGCTGTCATTGGGGATCTTTGACAGTTGTTTAGATTCAATCTCTTAGTATTATATAATTACATAGCACGTGTGAGCACTATGTAGCTACTATTAAGCTACCTTTTACTGGGTACGTCTTTCACTGACTTGAGTGAGCCCTGGCGGTTGAGAGTATGTCATGCTCACTCAAATGTCTCGCTGGTGGTGGCGTGTGTGTTGGATCATTAAGTTCCCTTCAAAATGGTTGAGCTAAATGGTGCTGATCCATGCGTCATGTTCGTGAACGGGCGCCGTCAGTTGGGACTGGTCGTCTCTTAGCTGCCATGGCTTATTTGTAATTTTAATATTTAATTTAGTTGTTTTAGTTATTAGCTTTTTATTACGGACGCTTTTTAACGTGCACGTCTTTCTACATTGTTCTCACATGTATATTTTCAACTTGAACGATGTAACCAATATTTTGTAAAAATATTATGATTTAAAAGAGTGTCCGTGGAGTTTCTTGCCCGTTCTTCTCCATAGGGATCTACTACGCTTTGGAATGGGCAACTAGCTTCATCTTTCTGACTGACCGACCCATTGACAATTCAAAAGTGCCTGTAATTGGTTTATTTGAAATAAATGCTTTGAGTTTGAGTTTGAGTCGTTACGGGTCGTCAGAAGCCCGAAAGTCTGACAACCAGTCTTACCAAGGGGTATCGTATTGCCCAGTTACTGGGTTGTGGAGGTCAGATAGGCAGTCGCTCCATGTAAAATACTGGTATTCAGCTGCATCCGGTTAGACTGAAGCCGACCCCAACATAGTTGGAAATAGGCTAGGCAGATGATGATATTAGTATTAAAGCTAATGAGTGTTTTCTTGATTATTTTTTTACTTCTTTGTGTGTTAGAACGCGCTAATCTCTGGAACTACCAGTCGAATTTGAAAAAAATATTTTGCATTTGATAGCCCATTTATTGTGGAAGGCTATTATAGGCTTATAGGGTATTTAACATCAAGCTAGGACCCATATGAGCCGAGAAAAAAGAATAAAAGTCAGAAAGAACGCTAAGCGAAGACGAAGTAATAGCGCAGGCATGCGATGCGACGGGGGGACAAGAAATATCACGCGGAACAAGTCGCGGGCGGAAGCTAGTAGGTACCCAAATAAAAAAGAGATAGTCATAGATTTTTTTGTTAGGAATAAAGGTAGGATGACAAATTAGTGATTAATTACCATACATTTTAGAGGACCAGTGGTCTCGTTATAGGAAATTATAGAGGAATTCGCCTAGCTGTAAGTCACATTACGGGCTCAAAGTTTGCTTTGCTCTGTTATGAAGTTAACTAGTGAAGCTATATTGATGCGTTCTTTTGTGACAAATAGGAAGTATCGATAAATCTTTCATTCCCTGGTTACTTAGGTTTTTTTTTTGTGGATGGGAAATCATCAAATGACTTCTCCCGCTCTGGGCGAGCGGGAGGGCGTGTCAGACTTTTCCTGGCTAAAACCCACCCGTGTTCCTTCAGTTGCCTGTGCCAGGGTCACGGTATCTCTTTCGAAAAACCCGCGACCCCGGCGGCGAGCTCCGGTTGGGAGGAACCTACTTGACCGACTGCTTTAGATTTTTAATCAAACCCACTAAAAGTAGAAGTCATAGATAGACAAATCTTCTATTACATAATACTTTTATATTCCACAGCGAAGATACATCGGTAGAGCGTCATCGTCGGCAGGCGGCGGCTTCTAATACACAAACTCTGTGCTCCGTCCGAACCGAGTTCATAACTCCTCGAGCGGCCCTCAACAACAAAGGCAACTGGAAATACGTGGTCAACATGCCCGATAATATGTCGCAACTGGTGCGAGCTGAGATTTGCACGTATGTTCAATTTCATAACTATTTTTCCGACGATTAGCAGCGTTTTTTTACTAGCGCCATCTGTCCTCACAATTTTGAAACTCATGATGCTTGACATTTGAAAACAACGCCATCTATTATCGAGTAGTAACAATATACTTAAAACTTTGTAAAGCAAATTGTATAAATATTGTTTTAACGGACTTATAGCATAATTTAAGTTGAATTACGTTGCAGGTCTACAACATGCAGTGGATTATGTACAGTACCACCTGGATACACTTCCCGCTGTGAACAAAAGTACATCCAGAAACGTTTGGTGGCCCTTCAACCCAGCGGACAAAACCTCTACACGGATGTATTCTGGATACCAAGTTGTTGCCAATGCACATTTACAGCCAATTGAATTTACTTGGAATTCACTACTTGTGATTTATTAATGTAGCTAAAGCTTTCTTACTTTGTTGGAAGTTTTACTATTTGATACTAGATGGCACTACTATCGCTATTGTACTAAGTTTTGCGAGTTGGTAAGTTATCACCGCCTTTGATCCTTCATATTTCTATAATCATGACCTGAAGATATGTATGCTTTTATCGTGAAGGCAGAGTATTATAATTGTAATTAAATGACATTTAACAAAGTATTAATTATTATTAAAGTATAAAATGGATGGTTTGTAAATAATAGATAAATGTATTATTCTGTTAAGATAATTGTATGTAATTTAAAAAAATCACATTTTCTAGATGACAATTTTGCCCATATTATTGCTAAGTAAATATACTTATGCTAGTGCTACCTACCTTCCTTATGATTATTTTGTAAAAGTAGTTAATTTTTGTACCTTATTTTATTTCTGATTTTATTTCAAAACTAAACTCAAAAATGTAATTAGATTTAAGATTATGATCTCTGAGACCCCATCTGAGCAAATAACAAAACCTAAGTGTAAACTAGATTGTATGGTCTGTTCCAAAATTATGTGACGACAGTGTAAACAAACCCTGTTCAGGTTAAATTCTTACGCAATCATTCACACACTAGTAACACTTCATCTGTATTTTCAACATTATCTCACCAATTTTGCCAATAAAAATAGTTTGAACAACATTATTAAATCATCGACGAAAATTGAGGTTATAAAATGACTTCATTATATTGTCAAATGAAAAAAAATAATCTTTAAGGTGATTTAAAATAAGAGTTTTGGGATTAGTATTCAAATTGTCAAATCAAAGCACTCAATTCGTAAGTGGCACTACAAATTGATATCCGCAGGTACGTTTTCTAATCCATTTGTTTACGTTTTCATCAGATACTTTTGAAACAGACTACAAGAAAATATTTGCTTTCGATTAAGTTATCATGATGTAGTAGATTACTACCACACTATGTCCTACTTCTGTAGGTACCTATACCTATGCTATGTTCCATGGGATTTACAGAGTCGTATTATTTTGCGATTTGTATTTGTATGAAATATAACTTTACCTACTTTAAATCCTAGTAGGTATGTATGAAATGGATGCCTAGATTAAATTATGCCTTTCTTTTGTACATTCCTTTTTTATTCTAGTTTGTAATAAATATGAATATAACAAGACTTGTTTTTTTATAATTTTTAAAGATTTTCTTGATAGGTAGGGTAATATTACCGTCTAGTCAACAGACAAGTACCTAACTAAGGTCTTAGTTATTTATGTACAGTCAACAAAAGAGATATCTAGGCAGAGTATACTAACATATATTTGTATGTGAATTGCCTCATGTTCAATTTCGTGACAATATACAATTTTGTGTTGGTGCGTTACAATTTAGGAGTATTATATAGCAAAAACAAAGTAATATATATTATAGGTATATAAAATTGAACATGAAGCATTCATATACAAATGTGTTACTCTACCCTGCCTAGATATCTCTTTTGTTGACTGTACCTATTCCAAACGTCGTGTCGTCGTAGGTACTTTTGGGCGATTTGCCAGCATTATAGATACCAATCAATGAGCAGCAGGAAATTTGTAATTTTCTCAGACTAATTAAAAAACCTGATTTCTGATTTTTATTTAGTCTGAGGCATTAAATAAGTAGGTAAACATACATCGCTCTATCTGAAGAAAGAACTAAGAGGTAACTATATGTGGTTCCCTTTCTCACCGGTGAATGTTCATTATTCCGGACATTGGGTGAACCATTTTCAGCAATAAACGTCTCCGAGATGTAGTTAATACTGATACTATTAATAGTTCTAAGTACATTATCCGAGAACACTCTTGCCAAGAAATCAATCTGCCTAGCCTTTTCCCAACTATGTTGGGGTCGGCCTCCAGTCTAACCGGATGCAGCTGAATACCAGTATTTTACATGGAGCGACTGCCTATCTGACTTCCACAACCCAATTTCTGGGTAACACGATACCCCTTGGCAAGACTGGTTGTCAGACTTTCGGGCTTCTGATGACCTGTAACGCCTGTCAAAGATCCACGAATGACAGTCGGGACCAACGGCTTAACGTGCTTTTCGAGACACGGAGGAGTCTCGGTATGTAAAGATGGTTACCCATCCACGGACCAACCCCGGAAGGCGTAGCTTAACCTGGTGGATCCATCCGTGTAGCTGTTATTACTTAGCCACGAGCTCATCTAACACTTGCCAATTCCCCTAGTAAAGGATAACAAAACGGTTGGACGTACAATCGCTCGATTCCCAAAAGCTCGTGGCAAATGCAACAGGTTTGAAGGCTACCAAACGTTTGTGAGAGGGCCGATTTTGTATTTAGGATCAGACGGCAAACACAATTAATATCACCTTTATTACGAATGTCTTTAAACTGCGTAAATATTATATGCAAAACGAGTATTTTCAATTCTAAAATCGTTCGAATTTAGGTATTTTAAGGACGTTTAGGTACTCAGCGCGTTCAAGCTAGGGCCACCTTGAGCCTTAGACCACATATAAAAGAAAAATATGTGTGAATCAGACAGTCAGATAGATACAAGAGTTTATTCAGTGATAAAAAAGGTGTAAGCTGTACAGACAAACTTCACTAATGTATTGGATTGTATAAGAAAAAGTCAGGAAAGCGACCAAGCACCATCTATGTAGGGGGTCAATTCTGTCGTGACCAATTTCACTTTTTGAATGTCGCATGAATTTTTAAAGTAAATTTGGGGGGACAGGGGCTGAATGGTCACAAATCGAACAGGCCAAGAGCAATAGCGCCACACTCGGAACGAAGCTAAGTTCGTTTAGCTTCGCTCATGTAGCATCTTTTCATACTTCGGTTCATATTATAGTCCGCGGTGTGAACCGAAGTATGTAAACACGCGGTAGTAGCTACAAGAGCGCGAAGTTAAACGAATTTAGCTTCGTTCGCAGTGTGGCGTGCGCTCAATGCTGTTTCTTTTCTATTATGAGGCTCTATTTGCAGCGAGGCGATATAGTTAATAGGTTATTTTGGCCACTATTTAACCTCGTGGTCATTGATGATGTGATCGATGATTTCCATCAAATTTTACATAGACAAGAGTTGGATGCAAGCAATAGACTAACTCTTTCTCGCCCTTGATTCGATCAGTCACTTTATCTAGCAAGTTTCGATTAACAAAAGGTTTATTTACAAGGCAGATGTGAGTGGAAACGCCGGGAGGGGATGCCCTAGGAAGACATGTAATGACCTTATTGGTGATGTTCTTCAGAAATGTCAGGTGCGTAGTACTCGCAACCGGCGTGCGTGTGACCAGATGTATAAATAAACGTAAACGAGGCAAAATGACTAATCATGTAAGGATCGTAGTAGGTGGCGTTCTGTAGTGTCTGCCTAGCTCCATGGGAAGAAAGCGTGACTTTATGTATTTCTACTACAAGCAATATTTCAGAAGACCCTTACAAAACACCACCAAGTGGACCACATAAAAATAAGGATGAATAAAAAAAAGGTAACAGCAATTTCCCTTATTTTCGTCCATATAAAGATTAAGACACATTTTTCGTGATCCGGACGGGCTGACATATTTTTCTTTCTATTGAGTTAACGAGACATTGGAGGGGTGAAATCGCCACATCTGCAAGGGATGGAAAATTCAACCCCTGGACCTCACCCCCGGGTTTGCTGAGCCTACCTTAACAAATTTTCCCTTAAGCTTAACTCGATGTACTGTTTATCAAGGAAAGGAAATCCTTTGAAGTGACTCTTAACTTGATTAAAGGAAACTTTGAGGAAAAATATCTTTTGTCCCATTTTTTGTAATTATCGTCGCTTAGGTGACTGTGTAACTGTATATGGTTGATGTTTCTAAGAAAAAAGCTTAAAAAATATTTTTATGAAATATATAAAAAATATAATATGCATTTACTCGTACACTTTCTCCAGCGTTATTAATCCACTTTTGACTAATTTTAATTTAATTATTTTTGCGAACAAAGTGTGATAATTTTTTACTAATAAATATGGCAAAAATCATTGCAATTGCATAGTTTCGATGGTTTATAAAAAAATAGCTTTTTTCCCCACATAATTAAAGACGAAAATTATATAATCTCAGTAACATAATTTATTATCTCAATACCACCTACCTGTCTCTAAAAGTAAAAATGCATAAGCATAAAACAAATAACTCAAAACTAAAAATTATTCCAATATCAAGCATTCGCCACTATAAATCTAAAAGCACTTAGCGAAGCGCTAAGACTGACGCGATGTCGCTTTCGAAAAAAATAAAAATTCAAGCAAAAAGTCGCTCGACACGCGTAAAAGTAAAGAGGAAGCGAGGAAAAAATCAATGCCTGCGTTTTATGTTCTATGCGTGTGACAGATCCGTTGTCATGGCAACCGTGACGGGGGCTGAGCGCAGCGGGAAAAAAGGTCGTATATCAAGCGCGAAAATAACAAAATGGCAGCTATGTTTCCCGCGCAAAGTCGCGCTGGGAACGCTGCGTTCACGTTTAAGCTTTTATTGTTTTCGGAAGTGGAGTGTGCGTCGTGTGAAAGAGACGGAAGATGGGGTAAGGGATCCGGTAATCGATATTACGCACTTTTGTAGCAATGGAATTGGCGCGGCACGATGCAAGAAACGTTTGCACACGTTGCAACTACTTTTGAATTTTTGATCTCGTACCAACTTTACACACTTCTTGGTCGCATTTTCATGTCATTTATGTGAGCATTTTTACTTCAATTTTAACTAATATAAGCGTCCTAATTGTAGTAACAAACAGAAATGATTAATAACAACAACATTAACTAGGTACTATAACTTTTTATGAATTTAATGAAAACCATAAGCCAACCTTAGCTATAAAATCGAAAAAAAAAACTCGAATTCACTCCACGTTTGCCAGATGTTAGGAATATGATGTGAGTTATAGAAAATAATGACGTTTCCACAGAAACTGAGTAACACAAGGGTGGGGGGTGAAATTCTGATGAGTCACTTCGGTACGGGCCGCAATGTTCGTCACCTCGCGAATTCATACGGTTCTAGGAAACGAAACGTTTTCGGTTCTCTGAAACGTAATAATGAGAAACGTCATTCACGTTATCGAGTCATCGGGAAATTACATATTTTCGGAATAAGTATTTATTTACTTAAAGTAACTCTGAAATGTACGTCAAAGGCTTTTTGCTCAGAATTTAAACACCTTATTTAGTGACAAGTTCCTATGGAAAACGGGGTTCGTAAAATCTTGTTGCTTTTGGTATTTAATTACGGTTCTGTGAAAATAATCTGAAATCTTCAAAAAGATGAGATAGAAAATTCAAGAATGCATGCGTCATTTTTACGCAAAATTAATTGATTATCTTTAACGTATGTCATCTCAATGTACCTGATAATAGGTCTTTACCTATGAAATTGCCGTTTTGTATGAAAAAATTGAAACGAATTTTTTTCATGCATTTTTTATTTGTATTAATCGAAGTAATCACCCATGCAATCAATGCATCTTTGCCAACGCCGTGGCAGTTTATTGATGCCCTTCTTAAAAAAATCAGCTGGACGGGAGGCAACAAATTCTTCAAAGGCATTTTGTACTGCCTCTCGGGTATTGAATTTTCTGCCTAGGCTTTTCCCAACTATGTTGGGGTCGGCCTCCAGTCTAACTGGATGCAGCTGAATGCCAGTATTTTACATGGAGCGACTGCTTATCTGACCTCAACAACCCAGTAACTAATACGATACCCCTTAGTAAGACTGGTTGTCAGACTTTCGAGCTTCTGATGACCCGTAAAGACTGTCAAAGATCCACGAATGATAGTCGGGACCAACGGCTTAAGTGCTTTCCAGAGATAAGCGCGTTCAAACAAACAAAAAAAGTGTGTGTCTCAGCTCCGACGCAGACTGGAGTTTACTCCTGTTTTTTGTGCCGACTTTCTATTTTTCGGTCATTTCTGTCGGGCAGGGTTTCTCAATGCATCAATGCAACAAAAAGCAACTTTAAGGTATAAAGGCACTCGTCATCCCTCCCCGTCTCCCTCTCACCCCCTCAACACATCCCCTTCCCGCTAACCTCCCCCTCTACCCTCGCGAACTCCTCCCCCCTCACCCCCCTCTCCATACCTTCCCCACTCACTACACCCTCCCTCTCACTACAACCTCCTATTCCCCTCCAACTCTTCCCGCTCTCCAATCAATCAGTCAAAGTCTCAACTCAATCTCTCTTCAGTGAATCAGTGCTATACAAAAAGCAACTTTAAGGTGTAAAGGCACTCGTCGCCCCCCTCTCACCCCACCTCTCACTCCTCCCCCTCTCCCTCTAACCCCCCTCTCACCCTTCCTCCTCTCCCTCTAACCCCCTCTCACCCATCTCTCCTTCCCACCTCTCACCCCTTTCAACCCCCTCACCTTACCCATCCCCATCCCCCTCTGCCTCTTATCCCCCTCACCACATCCCCTTCCCGCTAACCTGCCCCTTCACCGGATTCCCCTCTCCCTTTACCCTCAACAACTCCTCTTCTCCTCTCTCCGCCTCCTTCCCCCTCACACCCTCCTATCCCTCTCCCCCTCCCTTGATCATCCTCCCCTTCTCCCTCCTCACCACACCCTCCCCTTCCACCTTGCCCTCCTCAGTACCCCCTCCCCTTCCCCCTTTCCCTCCTCACCACCCCCCTCCCCTGCTCCCCTCACCTTCCCTCTGGAGGAAAAACTATGAATGACGAATTTTATTACTTGCTTAGGCAAGTATTCGTGCCAAGTTTCAAGTTAATTAAGTAAATGAATAAGATATTTCATATAAACCATATTCCATGTTTTCACCCCCATAAGGGTGGAATTAAAAAAACCGCTTGGGATATTTCCGTAACTTAACTGAAAGATTAATACCACCAATTTTCGAGTAAATCAAGCCCCACAGTGAAACTTGCCCTACAAAATTGCCTATTGCCTTTACCCCCTTAGAGGTAGATTTTCGAAAAACCCTGATACACGTTATTCTTCATTTTTGATCTCAATTATAAATACTGAATTTTGAGTTAATCCATACAAACTTTGACACCCCCTATATCCCTTTTTAGGGGGTAGTTTAGGAAAACTATAAATGACAAACTTTATAATTTACTTAGATAAATATTCGTGCCAAGTTTCAAGTCTATTAACTCAAGGAATAAGATTTTTCATAGAAACTTTTGGCCCCCGTTTCACCCCCTTAGAGGATGAATTTTGAAAAATCCTTTCTTAGTGCAACCCCAGACCTCATAAGGAACCCACGTGCCAAATTTGGAATCTCTAGACCCAGCGGTTTGGGCTGTGCGTTGCTATGTCAGTCAGTCAGTCAGTCAGTTTCTTCTTTTATAATATATATTTAGTCTAATAATAAAGCTGAAGAGTTTGTTTGTTTGAACGCGCAAATCTCTGGAACTACCAGTCGTATTTAAAAAATTCTTTCTGCATTTGATGGCCAAATTCTTGAGGAAGGCTATAGGATATTTAAAACATCATGCTAGGACACTTAGAGCCGAGCAAAACGAAAAAAGGCAGAAAGAACGCTAAGCGAAAACGAAGTAATAGTGCGGGTAGGCGATGCGATGCGACGGGGTGAGTCGGGGAACAAGAAATTTTACGCGAACGAAGTCAGGGCAGAAACTAGTCAATCTGCCTAGCCTTTTCCCAACTATGTTGGTGTTGGCTTCCAGTCTAACTGGATGCAGCTGAAAACCAGTATTTTACATGGAGCGACTGCCTATCTGACGTCCACAACCCAGTAACTGGGTAATACGATACCCCTTGGTAAGACTGGTTGTCAGACTTTCGGGCTTCTGACGACCCGTAACGACTGTCAAAGATCCTCGAAGGACAGCCGGGAAACAACGGCTTAACGTGCTTTCCGAGGCACGGAGGAGTCTCGGTATGTAAAGATGGTCACCCATCCACGGATCAACCCCGGCAACCGTAGCTTTACCTGATGGATCGACTCGAGAAAGAAAAGAAAGAAAGAAAAATATTTTATTTGGGACACGCACAGGAAATACAGTTAAAAAGGAGCATATAAAAGTAACAAAATAAACATTAAAAAACAAAAAAAAAATAAAAATTCAGACTAAAAAAAAACAAAAAACGTGACCTGTGCGAGGCCAAAAAGGCTCCCATCTCAGCATAAAGCTGCGATATTGAAAAAATAAATACCGCAACGCTGGTATTCTGATAGGGCCTGTGTGATGCCACGGATATACCCACGGATATCTATTAAAAATCCCGTGCGGCTGTTATTACTTAGCCACGAGCTCCTCCGGGCTGAAGCTAGTGATTTATAAAAACCAAAAACCAACTGCGAAACAAGCACAAGTTTGAGATATGAAGCTTCTTACACTTAGGGCATTAAAAACTACCAATCACACTAATATTAGGTTGGGGAAAAAGTCTTTTCGCATTATATTATAGTATGTATGAACTTAAAATAAAATCTCTTTGGCTATATTATTTGTATCTGGCTGGTTTTGGCATCATTGAAAGTTTAAATTTTAAAGAACATAATTCCAAATTCAAATTAGGAAAATGTATGATTTTCATTTGTTTTTCGTACTGTCAAGATGAGTGAATCTAATGAAGAAATTCGATAGATTTTAAAATTTTACTACAAAAAAGGTAAAAATGCAACGCAAGCCGCGAAAAAAATTTGCGATGTTTATGGACCCAGTGCAGTGTCTGTGAGAGTAGCACAAATTTGGTTTAAGCGTTTTCAATCCGCGAAAAATGCGAAAAAACTTTTTCCCCAACCTATTATTATAAAGGCGAAAGTTTGTGAATGTGTGTGTTTGTATGTTTGTTACTTCTTCACGCTCAAACGGTTGGACCAATTTTAATAAAATTTGCTATGGAGGTAGCTGACACCCTGGATTTACACACTGGCTACTTTTTCACAGGTTCCAGACTTACGCGGATAAAACCGCAGAGCACTGCTAGTGGTTTATAAAAACGAACAGCAACTGTGAAAATAAAGTCTGCTCTTAATATTTTCACTAAAACACAAGTTTGAAATATAAAGAAGCTTCTGAAACTTAGGGCATTAGAAACTGTCTTAAATTTTCACTCCCTCAAACTTTGTTATTTAAAGGCTTACTTCGGAAGATACACGGATGATAGAACAACATGTAGGAAGTTAGGTAGATAGTACTCCTTTCGTGGGCATTTTTGTGAGAGGAATAACTACCGGCACGAGTCGTGACTCCACCTTAACTTTAACTGCCCTCGTCAGCGTGCTCTTGTATTCTGTTTTCTATCTGTGTCTAAATATGCTTGCTTTCTATTGATTTCATTGCTCCCGCTCGTGTGCAACCTGTCGTGATAGGAAATAAAATTCGTTAGGTTTAAGAGTAGAGTTTGTGCTCACGACTCGCGCCGGCAACTATAGGATCGCGGTCTATTACATTATCTATGTTGATGATTTTTTGTGCCAAAATTATTGGATTGGTACAAGTTAGTTTTACTTGATTTGTTGGTTAATTTTGTGCATTAATTCTTATTGTTATTTTTTCCCTAATGTAGATGGGTAGGTATGTCTGTGTTATTGAAATTAACCTGTGCACAAACTTGGATTTATGGCTGTAATGAAGTGCATGTTTTTCCCAAATAAAAAAGTAAGTGTGCATTCATGTCAAGGACTAGAAATTTTTGCAAAATAAATATTATGAGACAGAGATTGTAGAGCAGAGGTGGCCCAGTAGTAAAGGCCACGACTTACCGAGATGTAGTCAACTTTGTGTAAGTTATTTCATCACCACTGCTCTCAAAACGGTGAAGGAAAACATTGTGAGGAAACCGGCATGTCCTAGACAAAAAAAAAACCTAAAATATTGTGACATCTGCTAACCCGCTCTGGGCCCGCGTGGTAGATTACGGCCCACTCCCTCTCACAGAGAGGCTGTGTCCCAGCAGTGGGAATATTACAGGCTGATTACTTGTTTTGTAATAAGTTAAATATTATGTAGTTATCTCTAGCCGTTAGCTTAGCTTGCAATGGAGATGAATCGATGTACTTTCGTTAGTTTCACACACAACCCTCACTACGCATCCTTGCATATTTCTGGTTTTCACACCTTCTTATTCGGTTCTTCTTCTTATATCGGTCCAGTTGAAAACCAGCGTCAGGCACTAGTTGTCTGGCATTTTTTTTGCTGAACTGGGCCTTTTTGGCACAGCCGTGAGGCACACTTTCCTGCATTGTATTTTTTTATTTTTTGTTGTTGTTGCATCGCAAATGTAGATTTTTAAATTTTATTATTATTTTTTACTTTTTTGTTTTGCCTCTTTAATTTAGTCTGTGCTAAATAAATGTGTTTTCTTTCTTCTTCTTTCTTTTATTGCGCATAGATATAGTTTATTAACATAACATCACGCCAGTAATCCCCAAAGGGTTCGGCAGAGGAGTACCCTATAGTACACCCACATTTCGCCAGTTATGTAATAGGGGGTGAGCCTATAGCCGTCAATCAATCTGCATGGCCTTTTCCCAATTATGTTGGGGTCGGCTTCCAGTCTAACCGGATGCAGCTGAATACCAATATTTTACATGGAGTGACTGCCTATCTGACCTCCACAATCCAGTAACTAGGTAATACGATACCCCTTGGTACGACTAGCTGATTGTCAACTTTCGGGCTTCGGACGACCCGTAACGACAGTCAAAGATCCACGAATGACAGCCGGGACCAACGGCTTAACGTGCTTTCCGAGACACGGAGGAGTCTCAGTATGTAAAGATGGTCACCTATTCCCTGATCAACCCTGGCAAGCGTAGCTTAACCTGATGGATCGACCCGTGCGGCTGTTATTACTTAGCCACGAGCCTATTGCCGTCAACTGGGCACAAATTCAGGCTGCTACTGAGAAATTTCAGATCGAAAAACCCAGTAACACTCCGTCAGAAATCGTACTCAGGACCTCAGCTAACGCGGCATTAGGTTGGTTGTTTATTGGAAAGTTCAGACGATATGAAATACGTTTTGAATTGTCTAGTCTCATCTGTTGTACAAAACATGCCTTTTTCAATCGACAGAATAGTCACAGGTTTTCAAGAAATATTATAATTCAAAGCACTCAAAGCAAGTCTATTTAAGAAATAACGTTTTTATTAACAAACTGTTGGAACACCCTGAATTTCTTGTTTGCTTACCTGTAAACTTCTAGGGGGTTCTCGAATATCCTAGTCACATAATGATATTTACTTCATGAATTGAGTTAGATGGCAGGGTGTCGTTACGAAGTGATGTCATGAACTCATGATAGAGCTACCAGTATTTTATAATTACAGATATGATGTAGGTATTATTTAGCGTTATATATTATATGCTTCTGAAAATTATCGTTGAATGTTGAGTACTTTAACAAATTTGCATTTTACGACAATTTTTAAAGTACTAGGTTTTATGGTTCCTAGTGTGCCCGTAATAAAGTGTCCATTGTTGTTTGTTGTTGTTGTTGTTGTTGTACAACTCGAACATTTTGTAGAACTATGACTAACATATCGTATTTCAAGGATGCAATGATAGAGACGCAATTACTGGCAATTAGCATAATTGTGTTCTGGGCATTTAAGGTTCCCGATTCAAGAACTGAACTTTCCAGCCCCAATTTGAGAACTAAACTGAAATCTAATGAGTGTCAATTGACCAAAATATTGGGGACGAACTATCACTTTTTGTAATGCGTAAAAGATGAGGGGATCAATTAGAATGAGTTCGTCAAGTGTCCCATCCCTTAGCACGAGACCACGGGGCACCTCAGCTCAGATTTAGACCGAGGGGAGTGTAGTGCCATAGTGCCACCAGCCACATAGCACATGCACTGGGGTTCAGCCCTCACGCACCTTACGGCCTGAACGCAAAACAATCGGAAACATCAACCTGTCGCAAAATGGGGACGAATGTCGCACCCTCAGCCAAATTGCGTAATAATTTTATTAACCCTTTACCGAAATTTTTACCTCTAATTTGGTATTACTCTCGCCTTCCTGCGCTACGAAAACAGGAAAATATAACAGCAAAAATAATATCCATTAAATACAACATGAATTGTTGTAAGTTGGTGTAACGCATCTACAACGCGGCACCGAACTTGTACCGATCGATAGCACGCCAACGCGAAAGCTCCAAGTAAACAGATCGAAGCTTTGAGCGAACTCCGAATCGAATCCCGCCAAATGCAACGACAGCTGTGCGTAGCCCGTAGCGCGCGTAGCCGGCCGCGGCGTAGAGGCGGCGCCACCGGGCGGCCGTATTATTATTATTTGTAAACAAGCGAACAAGCGTGTGCGGGCGCGGGGCGCGTCACGTGACCGCGCGCCATTGGCCGCCGCAGCAGCTGCGTCGCGCCGCGCGCGCCAGTCCGCCGCCGAACCTCGCCGCGTACACATGCACGCAGATCGCCCCCGCGCGACGCGACACGCGCACAACTGACGCGATCGCGAACTCCGATTCCCTTTTTGTTTATTTTTCGCTTGCGTCCTTCGGACCGTTTTGTTTCCGAGGCAGCGAGACGAAGAAAAAAAGGAGGCGCGGATGGATCGAGCGAGAGAAGGTACAGAGTTCGCGTCTTACACTAAAGTTTTGTGGCAAATGTGCAAGTGTTTCCAAGTAGTGGAATAGAAGCTTTTGGTTTTTGTGGATTGTTTAGTTAGAGGTACTCGTATAGAGCTCAAGCGGTGGCAGCAGAGCGTGAAGCGAGGTCCGGTGCGCGTTCGCGTGCTTCCGCCAGAGCTTTCGTTGTGTGCTTTCGCGAATCGATCCCTGTTTTCCTGCTTGGCGTTTGTTGTTATAGCATACAATTGGTAAACTGTATCTCTAAAAATCGTCGGAAAGACATGAAAGCTACACTGTCTCAAGCTTTTCTGATGCTAATTGGATGTGATCTTGTTGGTAGTTCTCAAAGTGTTTGAGAGTTGCAAAGTTGCGCGTCAGTAACACGGTGATAGCATCCGGAGACACGTTGTGGTGACGCATCGGCTGTCATTGTCTGATGTGCATGATGTCACATAATTTAGAGCTTAATTGCAACGAGCAAAATTGGAGCGGGAACGATTTTTATCTACTTTAATGCAGTTTGTAAGTTCCAAAGAATGGCATTCCAAAGGTCTTTCATGTGAATTTATAAGCTACGTTGGTCTTATTGCAATGTTTTGTAGACGAATACCACGTGAAACAGGCTTTTGAAGGAAGCCAATCACAAACTGGCCGATGTCCAAAAAACGGAGGCCAAACCAATCAAAAACTTGATATAGACCTCATTTCAAGCCGAACAATGTTGATTGACTCTTCTAAAAGTTTTACTAACGAATCTTCTTAACTTTCCTGAATTGATTTTTCTACTTTTTCCAATGATTGGGTATTGGACTTGAAACTAATCTTTAAGCTACTTTCCTTCTTCAAACTTCATTGAGAAGTTTGTTTCGCCTACCTCTATGTTAAATGCATAATACATATTATTATTAGAACCCAAAAGCAATAAAAACCCAGGATTTTTCAATTAAACACTTCCGAGCCAGTTACCAACAGTCAGCATCACGTTTCCTTAAAATTCTTTTATTATCACCATCTGCCCTATTATGTTATCAACAAGATCCTGAACAGTTCCTCAAATCCATCATAGATCATTATTCATCTTTTTAAAAATCGTTTTAATCAAACACTGGAGTAATCATTCATTATATACCAACTTATGTTGGTTGGTTTGTTATGGTGCTTCTCTATACCAATAATTCAAAGAAACCTCTTACATTTCCACAAAAGCTATAATTTTTCGTTTCTAACAAAAGATTAATATAGGTACTTCTAGGCATTTCTTTGTAATTGCTCTTTAATTGAGACTTCCTCTTCAACTTTCAGACATTATTCTGATTTCATGTTCCTTAATCTTTCTACGTTTAGCTTTCCTTAAAATGTTTCTTTACAGTTGAAAAACAATTTGACTTTTTAACTTAAGATGTTGGGTTTCAGCATTTCAAGGCTTCAAGCTTCTAAATTGACGATTAATCCATCTTACAGAATCTTTATCATATCTTTTCAAAGTATTCTTGGTCGGTTGTATGGTCGAAACAATTGCATGGTCTACTTTTGCGTCGGCTAAGCCTACACTGCGAGAGAGTGCAAGAGCGATCAAAAGTAGGAGTACTTATCTCATACTTAGCACTCTTAATAAGCACAAATTGCAAAACATTCACAAAATTACAAGGATCTCAAATGGCTACACTAAATCCAAATCCTCTTAACAGTCGATTCACCAAAAACTCCAACAACTCCGCAATCGGATATTGGAATATCGAAGATTAATACTTTTAAGCACTGAACTTCGTCGAAGATTCCGGTCCCACGGAATAATCAAATAAATAATACGTCTTCCTCCCGCGAATGCGATAATAGGGAGTCAAGTTCAGTGAAGCCAATGAAAACAAATAAACAAATTGGCCAATTTTGCCGGAGCTAACAGTTGGTAGTTACTGTTGGTACAGAGCTGAGAGCAACGCAACGGATTGTGCAATGCTATGTGCTTCCTTTTTAGTTGAACAAGCGAGTTATGTTTCCTCTGAATCTAGTTTTGAATTGTTTTGAGCATGGAATTTTGTGTTTGTGGTTGACATTGTTCACTGTTTTTGGTATATCTTGTAATGCTTGCAGTTTTGGGCTTGTTTCGACTAGGATCGTGTATCCTACATTTCATCTCATTTCCAATAGAAACTGGTTAAGTATTTTAGTACGCATACCAAAAAGATTTAGGGCTTATTTCACGATGTCCGAATAGTAGAATACTTACAGAATAAATTCAAGAAAGTAAATTTGTATGAAATTATCTGCCAAGTATGTTAATAGGAACTTAATCGTAGGTGGTGAAACAGGCCCTTAATCATATTTTTCCATATTCTAATGTTTGTTAGATTCTACTATAGTGCTGGTTTTCAATCTAGGTATTTAGTGTTCCATAACTAGAAACTTCAGTAATCTTATTTGTTTTTAGGCCTGCCACACACAGTCGGAATTCCGTTTTGAAGGCAGCACATCCATACAGAATCACGCACACACTACCATGCGGAATTTCTAATGGAGAACTAGATTTTGAATGAATTTGCTGCCTTCGAAACGGAATTCCGACTGAATGTGGCCTGAATGCCTTACTGTTTATACATGTCATTTTGTAGCGCCAACTACCAATTGTAGAAACCACTTCAAGAAATCCATTTTCATGTATATTGATGATTGTATAGTTGCAGCACCATGCTAAACCTAAGTCTCCCAAATTAAACTTTCCAAGTCAACAACCGTTTACATTCTAAAATCTGAAATATTAATATCAGCTCTAAAGGTTCAAATGGAGCGTCCTCATCCGTCTGTAGTATCTCAAATATCCCGATTATTGCCACAAGTAATATCATAAGTTGATTCATACTTTCTCTGTGGGATAATCCTCCTCTTATTGCTCCCGAGCACAGCGACGCTTACGCTTTTGAACGTATACATAGCTGCTTCAGTATGTGTACAAGCCGTCTAGGTAAAAGTTTAAACATCGATGTAGTGAAAACTTTCTTGGAAATGTAATTGTGGCAGATATTTTATTTGGATAAGGGCGGGAGTCGCGACGGTGAACGTTCTCTTTTCAATGAGAATTCAGTTTTAAGTTGAGCGAACCGCTTATGCATTCGAAGTTAATATTAAATTTTTATAGTTTCAGTCTTTATTTATTAGAAGTTCATCAAGTTGCTATTGAATTATTTGCAGTCTATACAAATAAAGAGTGTAGACATTGTTCGTTATGTATTGAAAAGTCTTTTCTATTTTCATTTTTATCAAGATGCTTTTCATGTGGTTATGGCGATACAGTTAATTAATGGATAATTATTATGGAATTTAATGAAAACAACTAAAGAGAAACACATAGCTCCAATGCAAACGGTACCTACTATCATATTACGGCTGCAACAATTTAGTCAACTTTTCAAATGATTTTTGACAAATAGTAACTTTTAAGTACGCGACGCGACAATATTATGTAAAGGAAACAATACTAAATCATACAATCATCGGCATACACATGTGACTTCCTTCAAACAATTCCATCTCATAGGTGTAAGTACAAAAAACGCTCAATTTCCGATGTCGCATCCGATAGCAAAGACAGACGTACTCACAAAAAATTCTTTACAAAACTGTATCGACCAACTTTAAACAGCTTTTACAAAAAACCAAAAATCACCCTATATCGTTGCCGTTAGAGATTAAAATTGAATGTGTTAGATGCCATGAAAGTGCAACAATAAGTTTGCTGAAGTATTAAGGCATCAGAAAAAGTGGTAGTGTGGGAAAGATTGTCGTAAAAAACGAAACATCTGCGTTTCTATTCAACTGGATTCGAGTGGCTGAATGGGATGGGACGGTAACTCTATATCGCCGAGGTCTTATCATTCTAATGTGTTTTAAATTTGATGGAGTTCTGATATCATGGTGGCATGTTTATGGATTTTATTAGGTTTTTAATGCATTTTTTAGGTTATCGTTAAAGAGTGAAGTATGAATTTAGGATATTTTAGAATTCCATTTAGGATATTATGTTTTTAGGCTAAATATCGAAAGTTACTCGTGGGAAGTGGATATCTCATTTGTAGTTTAATAATTTGTGGTTTTTTAGCTACATGATCCAATATCAAAATTGAGGATCATAGTATAGAGGTATGTGGAAAAGGGTGTAAAGTTCACTTATCCACCCTAGAAAAGTAAGGATCATCCGACCAGGCGTTGTTGTGTCTGGTGGGCTACTGCCCGACGATTGATGTCGGGACTAGGGGTTCTAATTACCAATACCGCGGTATTAATACCTTATAGAAAATTTCCAATACCGGGATTTGGTAACTTCCTTCATCTAAAACAGAGAGAGCGATAATAACCCTGTATAACTTTGTGATTATTTGGTTCCGAACGTTTGTCTATAAAAATAATACAGATTTACTTTCTCATCTAGACTACGTGTTTTATGAAACGTAAAGCATCTGCTTCAACTTCTGGATGCTAAGTTGAATCCTGTTTACCGCCTAAAGAAGTCTTATAAACGACTACTTAAGAGTTCTCACAATACAAACTAAAAGTTTTTCAATGAATGACTTAGAAAGACAGAAAATAAAAGACTGTAAAGTCACAGAAAAGTCGAAATCAATAATAACGCGGTAGATCTTGCTGCCAAACTAGAAAACTTTGAAAATAAAGAAAATTCTACTACTAGAACCGAAAGAATAAACAAAATAACACTTAATAACGACATCTCGTCGTTGAATGTTGCTCGTATAAAATAATAGAGCGAGAATTGAATCCGCATCGCTCGGCGGCAATCAGACTGATGTACGTATCCTGCCCGCTGTGTCATTACATACAGATTTATAGATGTATTTGTGTGAGAAACTACGAATGAAAAAATCATAACTGTTCTATATAGTCCTTTAGGTGCTCCAATTTTGTATTGTGAAAAAAATATCGATTTGCAATCGGTTTTGGTAGCAATGAAGGCATACAACAAGTTGCTTCTTGTTGTAACAGGAATATACCAGCTGCTAAAACGGCTAAGCTAAAAATTATTGCCATAGGTACCTACGTAGATCTAGGATGACTAAGTATTGCATAATGATGATGAAATAGCAATAGAAGCAGGATCAATGAATTGTCAAAAGATGATGATATCTCTCTAGCATTTCGGCGCATGAGTAAAACTCGGGAAAATACGAGGCAGAACCAGAGATAGTTATCCAATCATAAAATTGTCTCTTTGAATGTATACATATGAAACTAGGAGGATGCATGTCAAGCTCATATTTGAAGTAATAAACATCAGCAAGCTAACCTATAGGTTTCTAGAAGCACAGTATGAAATCCGTGACAAGAGAAAGAGGAAACTAATCACACCATATACGTAGATAGAGGCGCAAAAAATACCATACCCACAGAGAATATTTCGGATATTCCGTCAAGTAAACACGCACTAGTGAATAATAATAGCATAGATAGAGATATACAAACAAATGTAACAGTTATTGTATGATCCTCACCTACATTTTTCCGATTGGTCGATCTGATTAATTGGGGTCCAATGACGTAACATCAACAGTTGGTTATGAAACCCGTTGCAAAAGGATTACTACTGTTTGCACAACCACCAGTTGATCATATGGGGTTTAACAAACCAATAATTGAACAACAATTAAAAATAAAGAAATCTAATAATACTGGTTGACAAGAAAAAAAAATTATTGAAATAAAAAAGGAACTAGCCACGAAGATATTTAAAAAGAGAATGATAAAGCAAAAAAGCAAATATCTTGACCATAGATTATAAGAAAATTAACTCGCACCCTCTTAATGGTTTTATAACATCTTTTTAACAAAACGAAGGTGCTGATCCATTGATAAGAATATACGAACTACTTACAGTAACCATCGATGCGTTATCAGCAGATTATCATCAACGAATGATCACTTATACTGAGATATCGGTTTCCTGTGCAGGTATTATGCTTAAACGGATGTTACAGTACACAGCTGGTAAAAAAGTAATGTTCAAATATGTTTTTATGGGTTATTGAAATTGTTTTGCAATTATACCTATTTTATTTTTTGCCTTTGCCTAGTATTCTATTAAATGTTTAATTATTTCTGTTTATGAGCTTCACAATTTTTTAAATTAATTAGAACTAAATATCCCATTGAAAATGGATTAAGAGCCTATAACAACATGTTCAAATAGTAAATTGTCAGTTACCACGGCTATATCTTCAATAAACTCTACTTCTCTATGTATAACATAGTCTACACATCTAAAATCTGTGTTCAGTTCAAGGTAGTAAGAATCTACCCACATGTTACCACAAACTAGTAAAACATCCATGTATACCTCGCGAATCGCGAACACACTACCCACATTCTTCATAACAAGACTCATGATTTCCGAACATCCAAACTCAGTTCGGTTCAGTTTGCGCGTCGTCGCTACAAAAAAGCGACAACATCCGACGCTAAAAATATTCCGTATAATTGCAGCTCAACGCTGAAAGCGCAATGCTTTCGCTGCAGCGGTTGTACGGTTGCCCTTGACAACCCAGACCCAGATACTATCGCGTTCTACCCACACGGCTACACACACCCACACTTTGACACCCTCTGAATCCTTGCAACACACACGCTCGAACACATACAGCACACATGCGAGGTGGTTGCGTTCTGAAGTGAGCTTTTTAATTTTTTTTCGAGGAACGCTCTTTGTGCGCTTCTACAAAGAGTTTTGCCCTGTGATTACTAGCTGGGACGTTTTGGAGTGATGGTGATGTAATACGGAATGATTTTTGAACGTTGACGCAAGATTTGAATGTGTAATCACAAAGGATGGTTTGAATTTGTTCGTATTTTCAAATAGTAAGACATGACGTCATAGACCCTTACGCGAAATAATCCACAGAACACCTTCAAAGTATAAAATAAGTCACCATCAACGTAAGTTGATGGTGACTCCGTACAAAACATCCCATGTCGAACCTACTGTAGAACCCATAGCACTCAAAGAGGTCCATCAAACCACTCATCCATCATTAGACAGTTAAATTTGTCCAACACACAACAAAAAGCGAGAAGCCACAAAGATGCATTAATTTCATGTAGATAGGGTAACGGAACAGAAAAATCTCCTAAGTCCCTCAGGAAAATACGACACAGTACTTGAGGGAAAGCGAAAAAGTCGAAACAAGCAAGTTGCAATTTACTCCCTCTTTGTGATGGAAACAAAAGACATTTCTTTTGATGCGTATCCTTTGGAAGCCTTAGTTATAGCTTCGATTCGTGAAACTTTTATAATGAGAGAATTTCATCAATAAGGAATTAGTCGAGGCAATGTTTAAGACGATGTAAAGTCTTTATTCAATTCAATGCTACTGGGATTTTCAATGTTAGATTTACTATACATGGTTGTATATATTTCAATACGTATTAAATTTACACATTTATTACTTAAAGGTTGGTTTGGTGACTAGCATGTATCTTTAAAATTGACCATCAACATATTTTTGGAATCGGGCAACCTTTATCAAACAAAAAAATAAATGACATATTGAATGTCCAGCATCCCGATTCAGAAATAGAATTCGATTCTGTTCCATCACGTGATATTGTCTCTAATAATACAATTATTAGACATAAATACTCCTAGGTTTAATAATAACAACGCTCTGA
This sequence comes from Cosmia pyralina, assembly GCA_946251885.1. Lineage (NCBI taxonomy): Eukaryota > Metazoa > Arthropoda > Insecta > Lepidoptera > Noctuidae > Cosmia > Cosmia pyralina. Next base: position 25,534,418 of record OX276344.1, read on the forward strand.
CGTCATCAATACTGCAAATGAAATGCTAATCGATCTCGATGCCTCTCAGCGCGATGAAAGTTCTGTTTCATATTTAAATATACAGGGGACAATAATTTAGAAATTTTAAACATCTGGAATGAATATTGCTTGTGCGGTGTGTGGAATTTTATTCAAATTCACAAGATTTTATGTAAAAGTGGAAATATGTGGAAACTTTTCGAAAATGTCTTAAACAAAATTCAACATTTGAAACCAAACAGATCACGCTATTATATCTATGTCAATCAAATCTAAATCAGGAAAACAATTCCAATATATCTTAAAAATAACAAGCCATAAATAAATTTTCTAAAAATGTCGCATCGAATTCGATCAGTGGAAATAGACACAGAGACAGTTTTAAATTGAAACATTTCAAAAATAGTACGCCCTTAAAATAGTGAGACAGAAATAGAGCGTAGCATTAGGCACTATTGCCGTACCTTTCTATTTATAGAAATTGTTTACTCCATGTGATAATGCTACCAAATAAGATGGCATCTAAGAAGTTCTAAGACAGAATTCGTTGGAGCGTGTTTTCAAATTGGTCGTATAAAACAAAAAGCTCGCATTTTATTGTTGTTTCATAGACATTTGGTAGTGCTCATATTATGTTGTCCGAAGTATAAAGAATATACTTTATAAACAGCCGGGAAACGGATACAAATAACAATTTGTTTTAGCGGTTTCCTGCGCGTTTATGTAATGCTGCATTTTTTCTGGTTTTGGCTTCGTTCTTATTTCTTATAAAGTAAAAGTAAAAGTTCTTATTCAAAAATAAAAAATAATAAAAAATAAAAAAATAAAAAATAAAAATAAAAGTAAAAGTTCTTATTCAAAGTGAAATATTTTCCAATATTCTCGACCAATAAAACCACATTTAGCAATTTTCACCACCCCTATTTTAAAAATATGTACCTAGATGTAGTTGACTGTATTTAATATATCATCAATTACGTATACACTTCTAGCAGCCTACTTGAGTTTCTTGTATCAGATGCAACAATCGTAGAAAAAGAAATGCTGAATAAAAATCATTTTTTGAATTTCGAATTCAAATCCGATTTCGAGTCCTTTCGCAGCAATGTTGCCCACCTCAAATCAAAGTTATCTAACACTAAAAAAACTACAAATTAAGACAAACTAGATGGACAGTAATAATTTTCTTCGCTTTTCTTGCACGAGGTTGCACGCACGCTATTGGGGTCAGGTTAACGGGGTGTGGGGGCTATGACGTCACTCTGCGAAATGTTACCAGCATATGACAACGTGATTATCGCGCACCGCCGGTTTTATCAACGCACATTAACGCGCCGAACGATTTGCTAATGTTAGTTTGATACGGTGATGCTGTTTATCTTTTGAGATGATTTTGGTACTTACTTGATTTGGCTTACACTATGTTAAGATTTACTTTTTTTCGTCGAGATTTTTTAGGCTTTGTAGACAAAGAAAGGTCTGGTAAAGTCACATTTGCAATTTCACATTATGTATCAAAAGTGTATTGTCCGTTCACTGGAAGTTTCGTCTCGAATCGCACCTATTTATTTAAAAAGCCATAACTCTTTTTTTTAGGCCTGAAGTTCCTTTCATTTTAAATTGGAAATCCACAATATTCAAAATCAATCAACTCCTTCCGAAATATTACAATTATATTGTGTTACCAACTTCTCTACATCGCTTACTTCAACAACAAACCAATAATTCAAACTCAAGATATTCAAAATAATAATATTATTCCGAATATCATAAAGCTATTGAAGACAATAAATAACAGCTGATTGTTACCAATTTCCTTCGAAAGTTCGCAAGTATAGGTTATTCGCGCCATTGCATCGATTCGCGCTCTATTCAAAACACAGCCCCGCGCATGCGTGCCCCGCCATCGCTGTAAACATGTCGAGGCCTGTCCATAACTTGCGAATTTTCTTACCTTCCTCTATTCTTCCTTCTTCACAATTTACATCGTTCCCTAATAAAAACCGATCGCAATTTTTTTTTCAATTTTGTAATAATTTTCCTTAAGTAGTTGCCCTAATGTAATATTTTTGTTCACAGATTGGTGCCGGCCGTACGGATAACCGGCCCAGACGACGCCTCATGCGCCGAAACTGAAACACGTTCAACCAAAAGCCACGAAATCCTCAAACCAAAGCCTCCAGTCATATCTTTCGTTTCGAAAATCTAAATATAAGCACTATTTTTTTAACCTTTTAACGATAAATCTAAATCGTAAATAGTATACGCTAACTCCCAAACAGTACAAATTAATCTAAGTCTGAAGTGATCGGTATTTACAATAAAAAAGCCTTGAACGAGCGAAGTTAATCAACCAACGACCAGTATTTAAACGTTCCAAAATAATAGAAATCGTTAAACGAGTGCACAAAATATTTTATCGATCGTTAACAATAATAGTACGACCCGTACCCTCGAGCATTCTGTAGAAAGAAGTCAGCCAAAGATTTTTATAAACCGTTAGACTGTAAGAGTTCGTGTAAGTTCAACTGCCTGCTAGTAAGGACTTTTATATTTATTCCTTAGTTGGATAACGAAGATATTGTGATTAGTTTTAGTGTAAACCAGTGTGCCGTATAACCGTAACGTTAAGTGCAACTTAGATACCGAACATTAACAAATTAGCGGAGCCACGTCAAGAGTACAAATTGTAAGTTCCAGTGCAGTTCCGAGTGTTCAGTACTACAATAGACTTAGAGCTTATTTTTGTAAGGGTTTATGGTCCCCGACGCGATGAGGCAGCGTCGAGGCAAGGCGTCATGAGCGAGGCGCTCGACAGCGACGCCAGCGCAGACAGCGCTCTTCCGCCGTTCTCCACCTTCGGCGACATGGAGAACGAGCAACGGATCCTCACAGCCGACACACGGCTCCTTGACCCCGCCTGGGAGTACTACGAGAGAACCGGAGACACGGTCTCCGTCATCGCCAGCCAGCCGCAGTACCGACCGTGGGAGTCCATGCCTATCACGGTGCACTCCAAAGATTCATTCCTACGGGCTGGCTTTTCAGCAGCACTGGATTACCAGCCCGTCACACTGCAGCCGATCACGAACAAGCTGCCGTCCTTCCAAAGCCAGTTCCAAACGTTTCCCGAAACGTCGGTGATACCGGAGACGGGTCTGCCTAGCGTGACCCCGGTGCCGGTCACGGCGAGTCCGACACCGAGCGCGAGCCCTAGTCAGTTAACCCAGCTCACGCAACTCACCACGCCGTCGTCGCCTGCGCATCTCACCACTCTAGCGCAGATGGCGCCCTTATCGACCACCCTGACGACACTGTCACCTGTCAACGCCACAACATTCCATACACTAACTGCTGTGAACGCGCGAAGCTTCCCCATCGTGCCAGCGCCCTTGCAGGCGAGGGAACTGGCACCGGCTGGACAAGCGTATATTGATGACAGACACATACAACTGTACCAACCAAACATAGCCACAATCAATGCTTATCCGTCACAAAATGGTATTCTACACCAAAACGGTACGCTCCTGCATCAAAACGGGAGCTTAATACAGAACATACAAAGTCCAACCGTAGTTCATGTGTTGAAAAACGAGCCGTTTGATGTGAAAGCGCTACAGGAGAAATATACACCTAATGGACTACACCACAGCAATTTCCAGAATCCGATGATGATGGATAACAGCTATGAGAAAAAGGCGAATGGTTTCGGCACCGGTTCGTCACCAACGAGATCGGACTTTAGGAAGAAGGAGCGACGGAAAATGCGCGCGAACAGCACAGAATCTGATGGGTCTAACATGGAGGTCGGGTCTGAGAGCAGTGGTCAGGTCGCGGCTGTGTCTTCCACTGCAGGGTTCAAGTCACCAATGCATGGGGCACCTCCCATGGCGACAGGACCTATGGAAATGGACGACATAACCAGTGAAAAACAGGTGAGAATTTTCATATATCAAAAGTATAGCTTCTGTAATCTAACCTGGTAATCAAGACCCAGTTTATAGTAAATATTTGACAAAATTTCTTGGTAAATGAAATGTAAAGATCGCTAAGGAAATTAATGAAAGCTAAAGATCAAACAATTTGTATCTAGATATATTATAAGAAAGCTCTAGCGTTTAGGTTTCAATATTCTGAGTTCTAACTTGATAATTTACGCGGATATATTTTGTAATATTTGTGTGATCTAAGTACAAGGAGTTAGGAGCTCGTGGCTATGCCATCAGGTTAAGCTACGCTTGCCGGCGGTGGTCCGTGGATGGGTGAACATCTTAACATACCGAGACTCTTCCATGCCTCAGAAAGCACGTTAAGCCATTAGTCCCGGCTGTCTATCGTAGATCTTTGACAGTCGTTACGGGTCGTCAGAAGCTCTAAAGTCTGACAACCAGTCTTAACCAAGAGGTATCGTATTACCCAGTTATTGGGTTGTGGAGGTTAGATAGGCGGTCGCTCCATGTAAAATACTGGTAGTCAGCTGCATCCGGTTAGACTGGAAGCCGACCCTAGCAAGTTGGGAAAACGCTAGGCAGATTGATTGATTGATTGAACAGTTTCGACTTCGCCAAATAATTTTACCGTTTACTGCACCTTAACCAATTGTAATTAGTGGCTGATATATATATGACAGAACATTGTAAACAAAATGATACATACACAAAACGTTGGCAAGTTGAAAAGCAACACAATAAAATCGGGAACGACAACTAATCTCCCTTCCCACGAATTGGCGAATTGCGTAAACAAGACGCCGGGGAATCGCGAAAAGCCGACTGTATATTCGACGTAAGATATAAGAATTCTCAGAATTTTCATTCAGCTACACGCCCGATGAAAGTGGATATTCGAGAGAACCCGAAAAAGAGAAACTTCCACCGTAATTCCACCTTTTATTATTCTCCGAGCAGTTTTTATTCCCGGACTTGAGTTTCGAAATGGCCGAACTCCTTGTCTTCGCGGCTATAAATTTAATAGTTAGCCGATTCTCTTGCTCCACCAATAAATTAACTTCCTCTCTCGTTTAAAACACAAATTAAAGTCGGGCGATTTATGCGTGTCCTGCTTAGAAAATTTTATGACTTTGAAATTTAACAGCGAATGCAATTAGTCGGCAGTTTTGAAAAGCCTTCGATATTAACGGAGTTAGTATGTTTTAATTGTGGCTCGAAGTACGGAGTTTTAAATTAGGAAGATACCTGTTAAGTTAAACATTAAATCAATAGGTTTTTGGTTACAATGACGTCTATTTTTACATCTTTATGAATGATAAACAGTACTATTTAATATTTGCTTTCTGAAGTCATCGATCTCTACAAAACGACTGTTTTACGGTCAGCAACAGAAGTCGGTTAACACTGCTACTTTTTGACATCATCTAAATTAACACAAAATGTTTCGATAAACTGCTTTTTTTTCGTTTAACTGTTAAGAATTAAAGTTCTTAAAATTTTGAGTACTTCTGTTCCGATTTGAATTAAATATTTCGCTTAGTAATTAAGATTAAAAAACTGCAAGTGTTGATCAACTTTTGTTGCTGACTGTACGAAACCTGTAATTTTTTAAATTACAAAGAAATTTCTTAAGTGTATTTCAATTTAAAAAAAAATCTACACAGTAATAATTAACAAAACATTTATCTACAACATGCACGACTGCTCCTAATCAATTAAAAACAATATAGAACTATTCTAATGCTAGTTACCACTTTAAAGAGACGAATGGATGAGAATATTCTTCAGCAATTTGTTATAATTGAACTTGCCAGTTCAGAAAAACTTATCTAAGTGCAGGACCTGCTAGGAAAGGTCCAGACTTGACGACATTCTTTGCACAATAAATGTCAGCGTTTCCTAGTCTAATAACGAACACCTTGGCGCGCAGCTGCCGCTACAATAGACAGTAATTATTAGAGATGCACCTCGATTAGTCGATACTACATATTTAGTGATCGTTAATCGGTAATCAGTATAATTGAGTGTTGTTTAAGTGAATTATGAGGACGAGTAATAAAGATATAGTGCGTACCTACTTACTTAAATGAGATATCAAAGTATCAAAGAATCTAATTATAATCGATTCAACCGATATTTTTGCTGTGTATGTTACGTTAAAAATAATCGTTTCTAGTTATGTTATTTTGTATCGATTATAATGCTTTAGACGTAAGCTCTAATGATCATTAGTCACAATGCAATGTCTTAATTGGACGGATACAGCATATTCAAGTAAATGCAACGTACTCCACGCGAGTTTTTTTCAAATATCGACTAAGTTACACCTTTTTATCAATATGTTGACGGTTAATTTTTAAGAGAAATTCCATTAAGTAATTTCTCAATACTCGATAAGATAATTAATAGTGATCGATATAAAATCGACTAAATATTAATTGACGCGATGACTCGACTAAAGTATTTGACGATTTAATTTATCGAAGTACAGCTGCTTTGAGATTGTAATCGAATACTTCATAGAATTATGCTTTTAAAAGCAATTTTTTCTTTAACTACGTCGATCATAAAGCTGTATTATAAACTCACTACTGCACTTAATTACAGGTTATTTACGCAAATAAATAAATAAAATTCCCAGTAATTATTTTACACTGTTTCATTAAAAATGGAACGTCTGAAAGTGTATTATGAAATTACATTATCTAGTAACGTAAAATGTGCGTAGGTATAATTCAAATTAAAACATTCCAGAACATTAATTTTGAATGGAAAAAAAGTTTTCCGCCATTACTACAAAGTTGAAATAAAAATCCTAAACTGGCAGCATTCAGATTTATTCTCTATTAGCCTATGATAGATAACATTTTCCTTTATCTAGCCGCAGCTATTACTCATTATGCGAATGGAATGAGTCAAACGGGGAAAATCCAAAGCTTCCTAGAAATGTGGACAAAACATTAGGAAAAGCGGAAGTGAGCTATATTTTAGTGACGTAGCACTTGGGTATAGATAATTATGTGACTCCATACTTTGTTTTTATTCTGGTAGGTTAGAGTCTCTTGTTAAAAAAGTTTGTATTATTCATTATTTAAGCACTCTCTTTATAAGGTGTATCTATTCATACACGAAATGTCTTAAGGGGTCATTGTAATCATCATTATGAACAACTTTTACTATGGGATCAAACCTGAAATCGCGAAAAAAAAAATCAACTGTTCCCTACATTTTGACGAATTTGATATATATTAGATAAATACGTACTGAACAGTTGATTAGCCTATACTAAAAGTTGTTCATAATGATGAGTACAATGACCCCTTAAGAGATTTCGTGTATGAATAGATACACCTTATATAGATAGTTTAAAACATAGTATGCTATATACGCTTGCACAAATACATAAGTAACACACTTTTATGATAGGTACTTTAATAATAAGTATTTACCGCGAAATAAGCTTCGTGTCACATCTGTTGTAGTATTGCATGTAATAGACTAAAGGTTAGTTCGTACAAAGCAAAGGTATGTAAGAAGCCAGCCGCGTCAATTAAAGTTATAAAAAAAAACAACATCAGCTGCAGGATGAACGGGTGATTAGAATATTTCTAAGGTGCTAATAGGAATAGGAATATCAATTTTGAGCGATTAGATACTATAATTAACGTCTTTGAAAAAGCATCAATACTTTGTTTATTTTTTCATGGTCAGATAAATAACTTACCTTTTTTATCGGAAGCATACTTAACCGTCTAACTAAAACAAGCGTTCGAAATACGAATTTGAATAGAATTCCGTATTTAAATAATCGTCAGCTGTTTGTCGGTGCCACAATCGGTTGGTTCCGATTACGGCCGAGATAAGTACGAACGTTGCACGAATGAAATTGCACCAAATATGGCGGACTTCTTCTTGCCGTATCACAGCTGTTGCGAGTTTTTATTGTAGAGGATTAATTTGCTTTGCAACATTGAAGGTATTTAAATTGCTTACCTATATGCAAAATTAGATTACCTGTAATTTATGTGTGCATGCACAAAATAAATTAGAGCTAAGTAATCTTTATCTTTATAAAGAAGTGGTATTGCCAATCAATTAAATAAATGCGATAAAAATAATATCGAATACTTAGTAAAAACATTAATTTCATCACCATACAAGTGCTGTGCACACCTATAAGTGACAAATTCACCGCAAAGCTGTTGATATAGAATATATTTAATGTAATGATTTAGTGAATAAGTCGTTGGTGTGTCAATAAATAAATAAATAAATAAATAAATGACTACTAAGGCTACCGAATTACGAAGTCCTAATGAGAGTAAATGAGATCGCTCCGATTCAATGCGCTGGCGCAGGACCGAGACGAGTCATAATAATGAGCGCGGAATACTCCGAAATTGCTGTCTGGGCAGTAATTGCAACGTCCCTCTATATTGGTCACAATTCGTCAAACATTTGCCATATCTTTCTCCCTTTCTATCTCACTCAAAGCGTTTGTGGCTTAGCGAGGTTCAAAGTTGGCCATATATTTGGCAGGGTTTGGCCAACATTTTGCTCGGGTTCGTGAATGAATCGCACACGCAACCAACGGGAATGCGATCAGATACGAGAGTTGTAACAGTAAAATATGACTAAATGAAGAGTTTGAAAAAATTTTCACGAATTAAACATTTAAAACGGTATTATTTCATCGTCGAATAAATTGAAAATTATAATTTTCGTAGTTTGGCAAGTAACCTCTTTAAAAAATAATTAAAATGCTAAATGGAATACCTGTAGCAAGTATCGACCCAAATGGCGAAGTCGAAACAAGTCGTATACCTTAACTTTAACATTTCAGACAAACTTTTACAGACTGCGAAATTAAGACTTATTAAAAACCATAGGTAGTTCAAGTTATTTAAAACAACTATCCTAATTAACACTAATATTAATAATAAATCAGTACTTCCGATCGCAGACGAAGAAGAAGCGGAAAAGATGCGGCGAATGCATCGGTTGCCAGCGCAAAGACAACTGTGGCGACTGCGCACCGTGTCGCAACGACAAGTCGCATCAGATATGCAAGCAGCGGCGATGCGAGAAGTTGACCGAAAAGAAGGTGAGTGCCTAGCTCTATTATAATGCCACGTTTTGAAATGTAAGAAAAGTTTTGTAGGAAATGTAGATTTGTCTTTATGGCTGGCAGTGTAAGCATACCAAAATTTTGGAAATGCTGCTTCAAAACTTTATATCGTTGGATATAGAAAAATATAACAGCAATAAAGGTCTTAGCCAGAAAGTACAGTACGACAACGTTCAAAAAAACTAAAATATAACGAATACAATGTGACTATTGACCAATAGAAATTGATTTATTATTCGCACCTAAATTATTATTTGACGCACTAACCAATCACATTTTTAATTCGGCCAAGTTCGGTTATTCCGAGGCTAACGATGGAACCATAGAACTTTGTCCTACTAGTACAGTAGTAGGACAAAGTTCTATGGTTCCATCGTTAGCCCGCGTCGTTGCCCGTACAGGGGCATTGATTACGATTCACGACGCTCGTTCAATTTCCTCGTGATTAATTACAACCCTGAAATCCGAATTTCCTCGTGATTTTTTTAGGCGTGAATGTGAATCATAGAACTGCCAAGATAGTTCTGGCATTCATTTATAATTTGGGAGTCACTGTTTACAAAAACATTGAATTCGAAGTAATAATGCTTGCTTAAAGTTTGGACAGTGATAAAATGAGAATGCTTCACAAAATAACCTGCCTGAATTAAATACAGAAATATATTGTAACTATATTGTATGTTTATATTGAACCCACACGGAAAATATAGCTCATTACTTCAATAAAAAATGTAGGTACTTAATACGCATAAATATAAATTTCGAGTGATGGTAAAAATAAAGCTTATTAGGGTATATAGTTTCGGCAAGAAACTTTATATAGATACCGACATCGACTTTCAGACAGGCACTTAATCCAACCCAATTACAAATAACTTACGCTCATGTCCAAAATTGTGGCCAAAATTTAAGTTAATATCATTCTTAAATATTCCTTACTTCTCGATTTCAATACGATATTTTATACATTCGAATCGATTCTGATAAATTTCATAAAAAAATGTGTTGAATCGATTTGCGAATGACGCAAATACCTCGTTGTCGCCTTGTCGTGTCATTTGCATTAATTTATACGATCGGTGTGTTGGTCGACATTTTGTGTGACGCGTTCTTGACAAGATGGCGGACGCTTTGATAAGTGATGCCACACGTAATTGGCGCGTCGGTAAAGACAAATTTGTTGGTAACACTGGCTACTTATATTATTCTTTTATTAGATTATCCTAACTTTTCAATATTCTGATTTTTTTTTTATCCCAATATATTTAGGGCAACAATTAATTTATACTGAAAATTATAATCAGCTTAAAGTCATCCTCTTTTATTTTATCAAAATAGCCAAAGCAAAAATAACGCCGAAAGCTCCATGTAATAATAATGATCATCATCAAACACCAATTTATCAAAACAAAAGAGAAACAATTCAAAACAAAACACAGAGTAGATAAGCTTATTAACATGAAATACCAATAAAAATATAACAGTGAAATTAATAGTCCGTGAAAGAGCATTCGCACACTTCGGTCTACGCAACGATTACGGAGTTGTCTTTTTAATTAGGTCGCATATTCAATAGCTTTTATTTTAATGATGATGTAACCTTAGTACTTATGTATTAGAAACGTAACGTACGTAAAGGTATATTTTCATTGAATCATTCGTATCGTAAAGGAATACTTAAGGAAGAAAATCCCGTTTCCTGGAAATTGTCGAAATTCTTTTAGCAACAACATACTTCCCGTGCGAAGACGATAGATTTTTCCATGCTTAGTATTTCTGAGTTTTTTTTTGTCAGGAATTCAACCTCCTTACTGAATATGTAGAACTATGGGTATTTAAATTAATCATTTGAATCTACACTCTACGTAGACGAAAAAGGCTTTAAAAATGTATGCAACAGTGCACTTGCCCATTTATTTTCCTTGCTATAAACAAATTACTTGAAATGACATTACAAATGATACACATGCTAATGGAATAATACATTTAAAATAAAACCGTGTGTAAGATTTGTGTCGCTTAGGTCATCGCCAGTATGGTGCCAGACAGTTCGAAAAATGCGATGACCTGAGCCAAACAGACTGCAAAACACCAGACAGTGGCACTAACTAAATATGTGTGTACTTTTGACAGCCCATATCGTTTCATATGCCAAAGAGAGACAAACATAGTGGGACAAAGAGGGACACCCTCATGTCAAAACGGACTCCTTAGATTGATCAAACTTTACAGTGTGATTTTTAATTCGACGGAATTCTGACATTTCAGAAGTGTTGCCAATAATAAAACGGTCCAACTAAAAACGGAACGCATTTAAGCGAAGTTTAAAAAAATCTTCTTGAATTTAAGGTTTCAATTAGAAAAACTAAAACTTAAAAATTTACCTACTGATAATTTTAAAATGGTAATCAGATTTTTTACTATCAAATTATTGAAGTAACAATAATTATTTGGTAATTATTTTTCTTTCCCAACCTGTCCACTAATCCATAGGTTACAAACCTTTTTAGGAATACCTTTTTGTTTTTAAAATCTTCGCTTTTTGTAACTACAGACAGACAACGATGATGATATTAGTGATAATGATAAGTACCTAAATAAATATTTAAATTTAAAAAATATGTTATTTTACTCTTTTTTCCATTTAACCATTTAAAATTAATATTTTATTTAGTGTGCACTGAATGCACAGAAAAAAATGCTATTTACATTGTCATATAGTTTTTTGTTATTTTATATCCAAAAAATTCTAGTCTTATATGACTAGAATTTTTTACTTATGTAAATAACTTATAAAAAGGACAAGACAGAAAAGGTTTATGATATCTGAAGTGACAAATAATTACAGCTGTCAGAATTCCGTCTAATTAGAAATCAAACTAAAATAAACGCATCTAGGAAAATCTATCGATATGGATGCTTCTCAGTTTTTAAACGAGTATGCAAAGTTCGATTCGATACGAAAACTGGATTTCGCAACTCAGAAAATAACACAGAAATTAAATGCAATGAATGAATGAATGAAATGTACCGACCCCAGCATGCTTTAACCAGACTTGATTACTCGAATGAACGCAAAGATTCACACTAGTCCCTGGGAGCAAAGCCAAATTATTTTACATCATCATCTGCTTAGCCTTTTCCCAACTATGTAGGGGTCGGCTTTCAGTCTAACCGGATGCAGCTGAATACCAGTATTTTACATGGAGCGACTGTCTATCTGACCTCCACAACCCAGTTACTGGGAAATACGATACCCCTTGGTAAGACTGGCTGTCAGACTTTCGGGCTCCTGACGACCCGTAACAAATGTTAAAGATCCACGAATGACAGCCGGGACCAACGACTTAACGTGCTTTCCGAGGCACGGAGGGGTCTTGGTATCTAAAGATGGTCACCCATCCACGGACCTACCGCGGCAAGCGTAGCTTAACCTGATCGATCGAACCGTGCAGCTGTTATTACTTAGCCACAAGCTCCTTCTCTTTATACGTCCATTGTATTTCCAAACTAACACTTTCATCTTTTCTCATTTCCTCATCATCAGCCTAGCCTTTTTCCAACTATGATGGGGTCGACCAGTCTTACCAGATCCAGCTGAATACCAATATTTTAAATACATGGAGCGACTGCCTATCTGACCTCAACAACCCAGATCTACATAAAACACCTACGTAAATAATTTTTGATTCCTGAAAAACTTTTTCATTGATCTCGCTCTAAATCCAATTTCAATGCCCTAAAAAATTGCAAATAAGTAACCTCCTCGAATATAAATAAAGAAGTCAACATAATCACAATCTTAACTTCTTATTAAAAAGCTATAATAACAGAAAGTAGGTACAAAAATCGCACGAATACTTTTTTCGAACAACGGTAACCGAAAAAAGTTTTTCTCCAAAGAAAGTGCGAAGCGAGAAACGTACTTGACTTAATTTACGATTATAAGTTACCGGCTGCGAAGTAACTTTAACAAATTAGTTTTAAAACAAGCACCGTAAAGCTTTTTTGGGGGGGATATGGGTGGTCCTACCTTTGTTCGAGTCCAGGAATTACGTTTATTTAAAGCCTACTTTGAATAAGCACTAGGGTTACTTCGAAGAAAACCTTTTTGGAGTTCCTTAATGACTGAGATGAGACCTGGCTGGATAAAAATTTGGTGCAAACAAAAGCCTTTTGTTTTGGAGAAGGTGACCTAATAGTATCTTTATTGGTGAGGTGTCAGTGAGTCAGTGTGGGTGTACACCCACAGTTCGCACCCCTTTTGGGATTATAGGCGTCAGGGTTATGTATGAATGATTTTATTCGGCATTTAAAATATTTTATTTTTAAATCAGTATGCACTGCTTATGGCTATAACAGCCGCATGGGTCGATCGCTTGTTGGTGTCGCTCCGTGGATTGGTGACCATCTTTACAAACCGAGACCCCTCCGTGCCTCTGAAAGCACGTTAAGCCGTTGATCCAGCACACAACATACTATCAATCGGAATCTGAATAATTTTGAAGCAAATTGCTAATCCATTGCTTCATATAGGTATTCGTAAAATTTGTCTGCTCATCAACGTAAATAACGCAACGAATGTCGTCGGACTGTCAAAATGAAACCGATTTCGATTGATAGTACGAGTATATTACGTGATTGCCCCGCCGGCTGTCATTCGTGAATCTTTGACAGTCGTTACGGATCGTCAGAAGCCCGAAAGTCTGACAACCAGTTTTAAAGGGTTTCGTATTACTCATTAACTGGGTTGTGGAGGTTAGATAGGCAGTCGCTCCATATAAAATACTGGTATCCAGCTGCATCCGGTTAGACTGGAAGCCAACCCCAACATAGGTAGTTGGGAAAAGGCTAGGCAGATTGATTGAGGTATGCACTGCAGGGATCCTTATTGTATCTTGGTTTTAAGAGGAAATGCGGGTGACGAAACTTTTGAAAATTAGGTAGGTATTTGCAGAAACTATTGCTGTCGCTCTGCGAGCGCTGCGCCCTCGAATTCGTGCGATAAGGACAACTGCAGATCCGAATGAATAGCTTATGTAAAAAGTCATATTTCGAGGTTTGGCTCTCGCCTATTTCCTTCTCCAATATTGGAAAAATTTAAAAGATATTTCTTAAACTGAATAAGAAGGATATATTCTATGCCCCTATGTTTTTTTTTTAGTTAATAGTTGTCAAATTTGTATTTCTTTTATAAATAATGTATCATCAAAAAGGAAAACATAGGGTGCGTACAAATAGCTAATATTTATATTTCTGTAAAAAAAATCATTGCTTTATGGTCATTACCAGAAAGAAAACAGGCGAGAGTTTCTATGGATAAAAGAGAGAGCTAAGAGCACCCGCATTTCCTCTTAAAAACTGTAATTACAAATATTATTTGTATGAAATCTTTGTTTCACAAAAAACTCTCAGTCTAAGCGTTGTTAAGGTTCAATGCAAATTATATCCAGCGGTTTTATAGTTTAAGTAAGTATCTATATTCCGTTTACATTATCATTAGACATTTAAACAAACCCTTTTTACAATCCATTCAATCGATTTTGACTTCTTATTAATTATTGTTGAGGAGTTCTCCTAGTACCAGAACCAGGAGAACTGGAGCTGATGGTGAAGTCACCGTCAGCTTCACTTCACCATATGCATTGTGACGAGCATAAATTAGTAATCGAATTACAATCCGTGAAATACTTCTCATTGAGTAGTTCCGATGGTCATATATGTGGTCTTTATCATCAGTTCCACTTCACCAAATGGTGCTTTCCGAGAGCAAATGCACGAGTTACTATAAAAAATACTCAAATTTCTTTATGTGTGCCTATAAAATTTGAGGGTTTCCCTGTATTTCCATGGGATGTCCTCCTCATCAGATTCTGAAAAAAAAAAAAAAAATCAAAATCGGTCCACAATTGACGGAGAAATCGGTGTAGAACCTCCTCCTTTTTTTTTTGAAGTCGGTTAAAAATAGGCCAGCCCTCTGATCACGTGAAGGGTCGACCAACCGCTTGGCGATAGTTAATTAATTTTGTATAAAGTTATATCTTATTCTCAAAATAAACAGCATTACTAGGTCCGTAATATGCTATAACTACATTAATAAACACCTGATTACGATATTTAATAGCACAAAATTATAGTTTGGAACATTTTAATGGAAAATTAATAAAAAATGTACAAGCCATTTAGCTACTGGAAGTTTTAAGACACCTGGATGGGCAGCCACGTTGAATAAAAAATATGTGGTCTGTGAATAAGAATATGTCACCATCATTCTACTTACTATTATGGGTCGGCACTAGGAAATTGTGTTATAGGTTTTGGATAGTTTATTACTTCATAGTTATGCCAAAATTATCAAAATACGGCAGAGCTTTTTGCACGTTTTTAATTATATTCAATGTTTTTTAACTCTTGCGCTGTAATAACAGCCGCACGGGTCGATCCATCAGGTTAAGCTACGCTTGTTGGGGTTGGTTCGTGGACCATCTTTATATACCGAGACTCCTCCATGCCTCAGAAAGCACGTTAAGCCGTTGGTCCCGGCTGTCATTGGACGATCTTTGACAGTCGTTAAGGGTCGTCAGAAGCCCGAAAGCCTGACAACCAGTCTTACCAAGGGGTATCGTATTACCCAGTTACTGGGTTGTGCAGGTCAGATAGGCAGTTGCTCTATGTAAAATACTGGTATTCAGCTGCATCCGGTTAGACTGGAAGCCGACCCCAACACAGTTGTAAAAGGCTAGCCAGATTGATTTTTAGTGAAACTCTTGAGCTAGCCAGACATTTTTTTTCATGGCTACTACTTTTAATTTTCTATATAAACTTATCCAAAACCAACACGATATGAGAACGAACACACACGATTAACACGACTCCTTCAAACAGACGCGTCACGCGACGCGACACAAAGGCACCGCGTGTCGCGCGACGAGCGGTGCCTTTGTGTCGCGTGCGATTCACGTCGCGTGTCGCGCCTGTTTGTAGGAGCCTTACATGATTTCCAGTGATCGATGGTGCCGACCCATAAAGCGTATTTCAATAGAGATGACAATTTTAAACAAGAAGTCTAAAAATAATAGAATTTTAGTAAAAGCCAGCATTCTAGTGATGCTCTAGAAGTACCTACAGCAAAGGTGGTTCCACCAAAAAACTAGATCCTTCTCTAATATCTACCAAAGGTGTTTCCACCAAAAAAGTAGATCTATCTCCACTATCTACCAAAGGTGAATCCACCAAAAAACTAGATCCTTCTCTAATATCTACCAAAGGTTTTTCCACCAAAAAAGTAGATCTATCTCCACTATCTACCAAAGGTGGTTCCACCAAAAAACTAGATCTATCTCCACTATCTACCAAATGCTATAGGGGTACAAAATACTGATTCTTATGTAGCTAAGCCAAAATGTCGATGTCCTATCTATTTCTTAATCACACAGAAGCAAGCAAACTTTAAAAAAAAATCAATTCAGCTGTTCCAAATATTTATTTGGACAACGGTCGCTTTTCTCTTTTTTTCTGAAAAACTTAAAGGTATTATTTATATAGTGCGGTTCATATGTCGCGCACATTATCTGGGCACGCGTTAACGTGCGCGGCAGATGCGCGCATGCGCGGTGCGCTCCAATCGCAGAGCGCCGCCTGCGCAAGGAACGCCTCTGCCTTTATCTGATGTACCTATTGTTGGGTAAAAGGTGTTGCGCCGTGTGACGGATTTGTTATCGGCTTGAATTGTATAGTAAGAAGCATTTTAGATTATTTTTAAGAACACAATAATATACATTTAGTATTACTATTTTATTTGAGAACTGGCAGTTGTTCGCTATTTCGTTTGCATAGGAATTTCAACCCTATATTTAACTCTGAATTAAGTATAAAGGATTTTTTGCAATTTTACCCCACTACAGTTTTTAAAGCATATTCCTCCTAATAATGGTTCTATCTTCAACGATTAGAGCCCTGTTAGAGCCCTACTTCGTTTATAGGCAGTCAGAAAACTGTAGCTATATGGGAGATACACGTCCAGAGTTCAGTTAAAAATCCTCGTTTAATCCCATCATTCACACCCGCGACCGAATACTGACCACCCCACAGACTGCAACAGATAATATTGGGAGGGGTGCAACGGGATATTGTTATAATCGCCCGCTTATACGGGTGATTGGTGATCGCACCTGATATAATCGCCCCGGACGCCTCTTATGACACCGTCGCGCATTGGAAATGGGGGTGAAATTTTCAACTGCATTTTCGTCATAAGTGCATTTTGTTTGGTCATTTGTGTGGTAGAAACGATGGAAGGACTGTGTGAAAGATGATATGGCTAGGAAGGGGGTGACTATCCAGATGACGATAGAGAAGTAGAAGAAGTAAGAAAACGACATGTTGCGCCGGCCCCAAATAAATTGGGATATGGAAATATCTATTGGCAGGAGAATAATGATGATGATTTATGTATTTAGTACGAATTCGAGATTAATTGAGGGTTGACGATGTAAAAGGCGAACTGCACGCTTAGCATGACTGCCATGGAAACGGGTTTTGTCGACGGAAGAATAGAGACAAAATGGCAGATAGTAGAAATATTTCTACGCATTCTACGCGTCTAAGCATGACAATGTGTAATTTTGTCTATTCTTCCGTCGACAAAACGTCGTCATGGTACGCGTGCTGGGTAGAAATAAGAAAGACTGAGTCAATTACTTCCACATGTGAATAAAAGAGAGCGCAACAATGCGCTAGAAACAAAATAGAAGCGCCAAACCAAATAAAAATAGTTTAGAAATAATTTAAGCTATAATATTTTCAGCCAGAGTTTTCAATTACATAATTATGCACATTTTGAATGCAATTTTGCAGTGAAATTACTTAGGATTTTAGAATTACAGAAAAAAATATAAAAAAGTAGAGGTCTTTTCGGAATTAAATTCTGCCGAGGTTTAACCCAATTGCGTTTTCCTTCACAGAGTATTAATCAAATAGTCAATAACTATAATATATCCAAAGATTAAATCCAGACATGCTGTAATAGTGAAATCAATTATTACGAAAAAGCCCTCAAAAGTTTTTTTAACAAGAAAATGCTATTTTGATAGTAAACCAAAGAACGGGCAACTTGTCCTCTACTTGGCTTTTATCAGGAAAAAGGCAACAGCATCCTACTTCTCACAGTTTTCACTAAACTAGATTTTAGAATAATGTCTTCGCAATCGTATTGTTAAGAGATCTACAGGATGTATCAGAAAGGTGTAGTCAATTTTAAGGGTGTGGTACAGTACAAACCATCAAACTGAAAAACTTTCTCCATGGGACCAACATCGTATTCAAGAAAAAATATCCGCTGTCCCGTACAAAGCTTCGATACCTACTTGACTGATATGTATGGGATGGCTGATATTTTTTTCTCGATTACGATGCTGGTCCAATGGAAAAAGTTGTTCAGTTTGATGGAGACCCTTAAATTTGACTCTATCTGATACAGCCTGTATTTACTAGCTAATCTGATGAATTGTGTCTGGATATGGTCTGGATACATATTTGGCCTACTGCTCTGACCCCGACGGTGACTCCCTGAAGGAACTTGAATCTAAATGATGACAGAACACAATCCGTGTACTAAGCAGTAGCAACGAAACTGCACTGAAAAAATACAAATACAGGGTTATTGGTAAAACACCAGCAACCTCTTATGGGGTCATAGTACTCATCATGATGAACAACTTTTACTATGCAGCTATGGGACCAAACCTGAAATCGCGAAAAAAAATCAGACGTTCAGTACATTTATCTAAATCAAACTCGTCAAAATTTAGGGAGCAGCTATTTATTTTTCGCGATTTCAGGTTTGGTCCCATAATAAAAGTCGTTTATAATGATGAGTACAATGACCCCTTAAAATATTGCCACTGTTTACACTTACACCGTGTATAATCTGGTTGCCATGAAAATTTACGATTGACACCATAGTGGGTGGAAACAGTAAAATCGTCGCCAAAATGGTTTCGCTAATCGAATAACAATGTTTTCCTTCGAATTTTCGCAAACAAACATACAATAAACATTACGAAGAAACTTACAAATAAATCACTGCTGTTTTTATCGCACATTTAAATGGCCTCTTTTCTTTTCGAATTTTACCTATTTCTCTAGCTTTTTTGCAGACTAAATAACGCGGGAATAAGTCCCCGTCGCCATCTTGAAATTAAAGAAAATTTATTACTACGAAAGCAATTTCTGTTTTATCATAAGAATATCGAAAAACTTGAGTTTATTAAGCTTAGGATTTACGGCAAAACTTTGTCTCCTAGTAATTTAGTTTCATATAAAACTAATATTGGTTGACAAACAATGAATATTTATGGATATATTGTGCTGTTATAATTTCAGTATCCAGAACAATATGCTTAATATATTTAATTCATGGTATTAATTATATATGTTTAATTCATGGTATGTTGCATTAATTAATAAAGGATGAAGCAATACAAATAAATAATTCAAGCATACTTAGATGATTAACAGTACCATTATCGATAATCACGAATAAAATCTTCATAAAAAATGAAATGTTCAATTTTTAAACTCGGTCGAACACAGTCCACCCACAGGCGAAGCGATTATAACGGTCGGCGGGAGTTTACACTTTTGATTTTTTTTTTCTCTTTTTTTCAAACCGGCACGCGCCAAGGGCCGGTGATTCACGGCCTCTCGGCCGGCAGATGTTAGGTCGAGCTTTTTGTGCTATCAGCTGATGTAACGGGCAGGACGAATCGACTTGTTAATGATGCATCTTGCATGCTCCGAACTATTACGTGTAACAGGAGTCGGTGTTCCGTAATTGTTTTTTTTCTCTTCTTTTTTTGAATTTTTGTAAACAAGTTTCTTTGCGCGTTTTTCTTGGCAATGTGAGATGTTTACCTGGAGTAAAAGATGCTATATTGACTGGAATTTTTCAAACTTATGAATCTTAACTGGAACTCTAACGTATTCTAACACGAATGAAAAAGGCAAATATATTCAAACGGTCCTATTTGTTAGACTTAAGCCTCTACCAATATTCCAACATCGTGTTGTAAAGTGTTAAAGTTCAAACTTGCTTACCCAGCATTAGTTGATTTTCTGTTAACAGCAAAATTACGTTGTTCACAAAAACAAACAGGATGCGCCTCAGACGCATGTTTATGACAAAGTTATCTTTATAAACATAGCTGTATTGAGGTTTTGAACTTGCGGAAAATCCATTTAACCGCCAAAAGTATAAGCTTTGGCGCGAAATTAGGCCAAATTAGAGCACTTTCAATGATAGTAACACTAAATTCGTCTATGAATAATAAAATAAAAAATAGTCAGATTTGAATTGAGATTTATGGTTCAGCATCGTTCTATAATACAAAATAAAGTTAGTAACAAACAATAAAAACATGAAAAATAAAACTAGTACTACCTAATATTAAAAATATTGTCACGAAAGACTCGAATGCTAATAAAAATGAGTCCTTTGTCATCGTTATGGGCTAGAACTAAAATAACGAGGCATTTCATGTTAGTTACTATTCTAACACTCGACAAACGTCAAAGCAAATATTTACAATTTTGTTTTTTTCCACGTTTGCTGTTACATTAACACACAGTGCATTAGCTCAGCTTTGTTTTTGGTTTGAGGCTGAGTTTTGAAACGTAAAAAATGTATACATAGGATATCTACTTCATATACCTAGGTAGTGTATTTTTTTAACGTTTTCTATTAGGCTCTATTTCTTTTTATTATTTAAACTAGCTTTAGCCAGCGGCTTCGCTCGCGTGGATGTCGGAAATCCCACGGGAACGTACTACCGGGAATTCCTTCCTTATTCCTTGTCTACATTATAAAAGGAGGGAACCTCTGTGCAAAATTTCAGCTTTCTAGGTCCAAGGGTTTGGGCTGGGCGTTGATGAGTCAGCCAATCAGTCAGTCAGGACTTCTCTTTTAATTTATATAGATAATAAGGATAATGCTTATTGAAAATAACAATAAAATAAACAAAAAAATTAAAAAATCTTTATAATAAACAGTAAGTATAGGTAATTAAAAAAAAACCCTTTCACACAAATTAAAACCATCCAAAATGGCCGCTGTAAACTAGCAACAAGAATAAAATCCTTTATTGTCAGTGATAATAAAAACTTTAAGCATTAAAGCTGTGCTCAATGAAATATTTACAAAGGACCGTTGCTTGCCATACACCGGTTTTCCCATCTGCATTATAATCTATTAAAATAACACTGTAAAGAACAGAACATTTTTACCGCCCTTTTCGGTTCATTTCATTTTTATAGATGCCAGAACTTGTCTTAGTAGTATTGTAGTTGGTATTTATCTCAATTGCCGAATGTATGTACACTCCTACCAACTTATCTGTGAAATGGCGAAAATTGGAACTACGGCCGTCATGTTGAAATGTCATTCGATCGTGCCGACGCATGTCATTCGATTGTGTCGACGCATGTCATTCGATTGTGTCGACGCATCGACGGTGGCGTCCTCTTTCAGTTCACAGATAAGTTGGTAGGACTGTAAGCGCATCACTTTCACTTCAGAACGGTTGCACCTATTTGGCTAATTATATTTTTGTTGTGTTTGTAATTGCCAGGACAAGGTTTGTATGGCAGTTATTTTTTTTGGAAAATTCACCGGAAAAGACGGAAATTTGGATGGTATTTTTGTATGAAAACAGACAACACACAGCATAAACCACTGATGGAGATAGAGACATGAAATTCACCCGGGCGACGTCGGGCACGAACGGCTAGTCTTTAATTATATTGTTTATTTTGTAACGAACTAGCTTTAGCCAGCGGCTTCGCCCGCGTGGATGTCCCACGGGAATGTACTACCGGGATTTCTTTCCTTATTCCTTGTCTACATTCTATAGGGAACCTCTGTGAAAAATTTCAACTTTCTAGGTCCAAGGGTTTAGGCTGGGCGTTGATGAGTCAGTCAGTCAGTCAGGACTTCTCTTTTTTTACTTGTACACCTAGATGTAGGTACAGGCTAACACCACTTTAGCGATATATTTTTTTTAATACAAATTTCTTACAACTACCATTAAAATTCAAAAACAAACAAGGTACCTATTACCAACGCAAACAATGTTCACACTTGTTCAGTCTAAATAAATATCCTACACGAACCCCCACAACACAATATATTTTTCAAAAATCGCCATCTACTCGCGAAAGTCCGCATTAAACCCAGCTACTGTGCAACAAATCAATACTTTTTCCTAGCAAAGACTACCCCAATGCACGCAACTAATTCATACAGCCTAGAACACCATGGTATAAATAACTACATGTATACGACCTCTTTTCTATAACCAAACAGGTACGCACACATGCGCAACTGTACCGACCAATCGCGGCCCAGTTTCGTACCAGCATAAGTGTTGCGCACGCGTGTGTGCGTGAGGGGTGCGTCGTTGCACCCTTACCACGCATACACAAACTCGATGCAGTTTTATTATTATTAAATCGAGTTTTTGTAGTTATGGCCGACGGATCCAGTTATTTATTGATATTTCGTTATTTCATGGGCATCATGGGCGCACTCAGCACTATATTATCTGGAATGAAAGTGAAATTATTGCCATTGTAGATTTTTATTGCCTTTCTCTTTAAGAATATTTTTATTTAGAATTTATGCATTTAATAGCTAATATTACTTTATAAGAGATAGTTATCTCGACGGCAGTAACTTCTAATTTTGTGAACGGTATCATAACTTACAGTTTAATAGTCGCAATAGGAGACAAAAGTGTCTAGTCAATGTTAAAAAATAATAACTTTAGTGGATTTCAAAGTCACTTTAAAAACATGTAGCACGAAACACGACCTATGCTTAGTCTAGTAGTTCCAGCATAATAAAGAAAAATAAACTTGACTGTGAACTCGTTATAAAATTAACAAACTTATGGCAATAATTCATCTACAGGTAGGTAGGTACCAAAATTACAATAAAAACGTTACATTTTTTTTTTTAATATTTGTTCATACGAAAAGAAAAGCAAAAGAATTCAAATTAGGAAAATAAAAAAAAAATATTTAACTTTAAAAAAGAAGGCAAAAACATCCGTTCTAGCACTATAATGACGTATGGTAAAGCAAGTAAGGGTGCGTTCAGAAGCAATGTGGCGGTTAATTCGCGCGTGCTCACGCATTCCCAGTGCTTTAACACATCCCCGTGCGGTGACTTGAAGAGCTTTTAACACATATTTAAAAAATATAAAACGTAAGATTGCAAATGTTTTCCTTGGACTTGTAATTTTGTAATGAGGTCGGGGAAAATATATGTGGAGTAGAAATAATGTTGGTGTTCCTGAGATTCATATCGCGAAGTAAATAATGGTTTGTGTGTTTGAAGGTAAGAGATGCCATCTTTATTGATTATATGGCGTTTGCCATTGAAATAAAGTTTTTCTTTTGAATCAGGATCTTTACGCGACTCATGGTTTTCTATAGAACGTTTCATATTTTAACCGACGAAAAAAAAAATGGAGGAGGTTCTCAATTCGACACGTATGTTTTTTTTATTATTTTTTTTATGTATGACCACGCATAACTTTTTACAGAGTCGTCCGATTTGAAAAAAAAATGTTTTTTTCGAGAGGGTATACATCAAAGTTGGTCCCATATAAAATTGATTAACTTTGCTTGGGTAGTTTTTGAGTTAGCTTCTATAATACGTATTTTTTCCCCACTTTTATATGTTCTAGTTTGTTTTGCAGGTACTGGTATTAGAATTTGTGTGGGGTAGGTACCACAACTAAAAAGTGAAAAATAAAAACTTTTTTACAAAAAAATACAACCGACTTCCAAAAACAACACTACAAAGTGAAAAATAACTTTAATTTCGGAAGTCGGTGGCAAAAAACGAAAATACATTTAACCAGACACCGACTTCCGAAATTAAAGTTATTTTTCACTTTGTAGTGTTGTTTTTGGAAGTCGGTTGTATTATTTTGTAAAAAAGTTTATTTCAGTTAGGCAATCATAAACAAGCAGTTATAGCAGTTGCCTTGACGTCTTTTGTGCTCTACATTGGTCTTCATTAGTAATTTTGACTCACCCTTTCTACTAGCAAGCCTTGCCATCATCTCTACCTTACCCCCCGTAACTCCAACACCATCTCCTTCCAATACCTACATACTCTAACCTATATAGTTTTAGCTACGCATCATCTAGGTACACTAGTTCATACAGTTCATTAGAGACTTCCCCACTGACACGCGGCGTGCCGTGCAGCGTGTAACCACCCTTAGACCCCTCCCCCATCCCTACGACCAGAGAGATCTAATTCTGCACGCGCTCGAATACGTAAATACGGAACGCAACGTTCTAACTATGAATATTCTGGTTTTGAATTTGGAATTGTTTAAAAATAAGTTTTATTTTTCTTGCAATTAATATCGAATATGCAATTATTATGGTTCCTGATTTTAAACGATGTAAGCTTATAAAATGTATCGTCAGGCCAAAGCTGAGTAGGCTTTTTTCAGAACATGTTCTGAGAATCAAATAACTTCTTAGCTTGTTAAATAGATAATATGTTTTTAAGAGTCCTTCTGTTACTAGGTGGGTAAAATGCCGTTGTTGTCCGATGAAAAAAAAGTATAATAATATTTGGAACAACAAGAGTTAAGAAGACAAGCTTTGAGATAACCTATCATTATTAAGCACTCGCCCTCAGAATAACTCTGAATCTGCTCATAATATTATCATCAAGAATAATATGTTTATATTTACCAAAAATTTTAAAAATACGCATTCTAACGCACGAAATATCATAAGTACACTATTAGCGATTTAATAATAAAAAGATGCTTTTAAGATTCATCGTAGTTACGCACTTTCCGTAATTTCCACATTTTCCATCAAAGGACGGAGGTCGAGATTTTCATTTGTGCGTGTGTGAGGCACATAGGTTTATATGATAAGTGGCGCTCCGCCCCGCTGTGGGGCAAGCCACCTGCACGCGTAACCTACAAATCTGCACGCCTAACGAGTAACGGGTGCCCATGTTGCATGTAATGTGAAAACAACCTATATAATATGAACATTCATTAATTATTTAATTAGAAACCTCTGATTTTTTTTTCATTGCGGCAAGGCCTTCCTTAGATCTAGACGTTCTAGATTTGAATTTATAGAAGTTATAGTGGCTTTTTTATTTTATTTTAAAGCCACACGTCTGCTGCACCTATTCTATTTTTAAAATACTTGATTAATAGATTTGAATTAAAAACTTTATTTAGAGACTCCATTTTTGAACTTCATTTTTTTGATGGACTATCACAATGGCTGATATCTCCCACAATTCAATGTCCTTTGATGGATTACTACGTACTTTGATGGACCCTTTGTGTAAGGATAGAGCGATTTTGAAGTGTTGCCAAAGTAGGACATTGTATAGGACCCATCAAGTTTATTGATCAGCTTTTTACAAATTACAATATGTTTCTGCTTTTTATGGAAAGTAAGTAATTATATAGGATTACATTTTTTTATGTGGGGTGTGGGTGATTTAGAATTAAAATTCGAGACTGAAAACAATATAAAATGGCGCTGTTGACAAAGGTCCTAGGACTTTTCGGAAGGTACAGACTTACGTAACTCAGGTCTATTCGAAACAAACTTAGCTTTTTTAAAAATATTCCGTACTTTTCCCAACCTTAAATATTTCCTACCTCAGTCCCATCACTACAGAAACAACATTTGACTTTACCGCGTTCTACATAAATCTTTATATATAACCTAGTATGTATCACATAGAAGGGTTGAGCCCACCTAGGGGAAGGGGGGAGGACGCGTAACCTAGTGAACGCACTCCCCACTTAGCTATCGGGAAAAGAACTATTGTAAGGTAATTGCAATGAAATACAGATACCGATACGTAGAGTGCGCACAAGATAAGTCTGCGCGCGACTGCTGGCGCCTTCAAGATGTTAATGCCTGCAAGTACTTTTAATTACTTTTGGCATAATAATGGCGATTATTTACTTTGAAAACTAATAAAAACACAGAACACAGCACACTCTCTTGACACCTAACGTAAACGTCAAGATGATGAAGATGGCAGCATACGATTAGTTCCGATATTAGCCGCGCGCTGACATAACTTGCGAGCACTCTAGATAGAACTAATTCGACGTTTGAATCTTTGACAATGGAATTGGACTTTTTTTTTTTATAGAAATGAGGTTTTATGTCGGAGTTTTTTATTAATCTTCCTTTCCCGGATTCCACGAAGTATAGGTACTTAATTATTATAACAGTTCATGATGAAGAAAAACATGAAGAGCTGCTGACTATAGTGTGCTGGACACACATTTATGTACTCATGGACCTCCATGAACATGTTGTAATAAACATTAAAGATAACAAGGCAAATATTGTCGTCTGATTGCTAAATGTTGCTTACTTTTTACGTCGACACGTAGCAATACGGTATTTTACTCTAAATGAGAAAAAATCTAAAAATATATTATTTAGATAACTTAGGTAAAAAACAGTGGGAAAATGTTAGTTTTAGTTCATAAAATAATAATATAAATTTTAAAAGTCAATTCTAAGTTTTCAGTATACATAATCTGTTTTCTAACACCATGAAAGTAGCCGCCATGTCTGCCGCCATGCCGCCACGTCATACAGCTGTTTCAATTAAAAAGTGTCAATGTCAACTGTCAACTGATCAGCGTATATAAAGTGTTTGTTTACTCAGCGAACTGACGTCATGGCCTCAGAGCAATATGGCGTCCAATGCGTCCAACGTTTTCGCGCGTTTAAAAATGTAAAATTCAAATGCATTTATATGGCACTTATCGATTGAATAAAAATTTTGTGTTTTTTTTTTAGTGGCACTATAGAATTACATTGAGACACTTTTCAAAAATGGAAAAACCCGAGAATCGAACCCAGGACCTCATGCTCAGCAATAACACTTGCAACCTCTGACCAACGAGGCAAAATATAATAATAATATTATGTATGTTCATAAATCTTTAAAGAAGTAGAACACCATTGAACAATGTAGCTTTACTAATGTACAATACATAGATTGGTTAGAAACTGTCAAAGCTGTTCAATAACAGGCTTATTAAGTTCTAAGATGCTTCCGAGAAACAAGCTTGCATAACATTTCCATGAAAGGAAAATAGTGAAGTATTTTTGCTGTTAGAAGCGAGAACTTGTAACGTGAAATTGACAGGCTGTATAGCGCTATTTTCTTAGTTTGCATTCTAAGAACGATGTTATACCGTTAATCTCATCTCACACTAATATTATATAGGCGAAAGTTTGTGAGTGTGTGTTGTTTGTATGTTTGTTACTTCTTCACGCTTAAACGGCTGGACCAATTTTGATAAAATTTGGTATGGACGTAGCTGACACCCTGGATTTACTTTTTATCCCGGTCTATGCGTGTGAAACCGCGGGGCGCAGCTAGTATTATATAATAGGTAGTTTTGTGTCTATGTAATCAGTCAGTTTTGAATTGAGAATCATGCTTGAGGACTATTTTTAAATGCAGGCTGTAATCTCGACTATTTAACTTCCATTTTCAAAAATGATTGCGAGACCATGAAGCCTTTACTTTTTAGGGTTCCGTACCCAAAGGGTAAAACGGGACCCTATTACTAAGCCTCCGCTGTCCGTCCGTCTGTCTGTCCGTCTGTCACCAGGCTGTATCTCATGAACGGTGATAGTTAGACAGTTGAAATTTTCACAGATGATGTATTTCTATTGCCGCTATAACAACAAATACTAAAAAACAGAATAAAATGAATATTTAAGGGGGCTCCCATACAACAAACGTGATTATTTTGCTCGTTTTTGCTTGATATTGATAACGGAAATAAGTAGACGCTTGAAATATTCACAGAATATTTATTTTTTTATATATATGTATATATATGTAGGACGGAAGAATTGGTTGTTTTAGCAAAAATAAACACCTTTTCTAAATAATAAATCAGCTTTTATTTTTACACACTTTTCATCTTTTTGACTCCCTTTTGTTCTCTCACCTTCGTCTATGCCTCTACGTTTCTTTTTTTTAAATCATCAGATTACAGTTCAGAAAAAACATAGCTAACCTACTTTAAATTATAAAATAGCCCACAACTCGGCCATCCTGCCATAGTCTGACCTCAGACTATGAACATACCTACTCCACTACTTACTTATTTTAAAACAACAACTCAAATATTAACTAGTATCATCACAGTTTTAGAAATAAACTAATATAAACATCATAATTCTAACATCCTAAAATTAAATGTCACTGTACACCTGAGATCCAATGCCTTATGTTACTTTAAACTGTTTTATAATAAAATAAAGAAAACTTAAAATTGAAATGTTGAAAAATGTATAATATAAAAAACAACACAATAAACAACCAGCTTAGTAGCTCACCTCTGGCCATCTTTTCATGTAGTCGGCTGCAGTTGATGTTCTTATAGGACCCTCAGCAGTAACTTCAGCTTTTTCCACCTCATATCGATCTTTCCCAAATATCTTCACGACCTTGTAGGGTCCCAAATACTTTGCCTTTAACTTCAAAGTCTTTCCGAATTGTGTTCTTCTAATAGCTACAAAATCTCCCACAGCATACTTTACACTCTCCTTTCTTTTTTTGTTATAATTTTTCCTATTTTCTTCTTGTATTTTTAGAATCTGTATTTTAGCGTGTTTTCTCAGCTTTTCTCTTTCCTGTACATACTCTTCTCTTTCCTCTTCCTGTAACATGTTAATTATCT
Source organism: Cosmia pyralina (assembly GCA_946251885.1). NCBI lineage: Eukaryota > Metazoa > Arthropoda > Insecta > Lepidoptera > Noctuidae > Cosmia > Cosmia pyralina. The sequence continues at coordinate 25,563,286 of OX276344.1, forward strand.
CTACATTTTCTTTAAGTTTCATTTTGGTACCAATCAATAACTCGAAAGGAGTTGTACCTATACTGCGCTGAAAAGTACTATTTAATGATCTTTGCACCTGGCTTACATGACGGTACCATTGCTTCTCATCTCCTAGACACAACTTGGTAAGTATGGAGATTAAAACTCTGTGTACTCTCTCCACCTGTCCATTACCACGGGGAACACCAGTGGTAACTGTAATATGTTGTATTCCTTCAGCTTGACAATAATCTGAAAAATCGTTGCTAGTGAATGCAGCTCCTTTATCTGTTATCATTCTGCTTGGATTCCCAAAAACTTGTTGATGAATCCTTAGTTTATTAATTAGCTCTATAGAGTTTGTGGTTTTTGTCGGGAACAACCACACAAACTTAGTGAAGGCATCCACTATAGTCAAAATATAATTATATTGTTTCTTAGTTTCTGATAGAGGACCAATGTGATCACAATGTAGAGTACTAAGAGGTATACTTTCCTTCTCTATACTGTTCAAAAATCCTTCTTGCTTTCCTTCTTTTTTCAATGCTAGTAAACAAGGTATGCAACTGACAATAACTTCTTCTATTTTCCTAGTGACATCTTTAATATAATAATCCTTTTCAATGAGCTCTATCATTTTCTTTTTACCAAAATGACCATTTTCGTGTACTTTTTTTATTATTTGCATTTCCATTCCTTTTGGCACAACTATTTTGCCTTCTTCACCTTTATACAATAGTCCATTATGTTCATAATAATCCATGTATGGCTGCTGTTTTACAACTTCTAAAATAGCACTTGTTCCTTCATCACACTGTTGAGCCTTTCTTATCTGGTCATGGACTCCTCTTGTAACAATATTCACGTAAGCGCTGCGACTCAGGGCGTCTACATGTCTCATCTTGCTTCCAGATCGATGTTCAACTGTATAGTCATATTCCTGTAATAAGAGAACCCACCTGGCCACTCTTGTTGTTAAATCTTTCTTTTTTAAAGTCATCTCAAATGCTGAACAATCTGTAACAATCTTGAACGGGATTCCACATAGATATTTTCTAAACTTTTTCACACCTTCTATCACAGCTAAAGCCTCCAACTCGTAACTTGTATATTTTTTCTCTGCATCTGTAGTTTTCCTGCTCATGTAGTACACTGGATGTAAACAATTGTCATTTGGATCTTGTTGCATGAGCACTGCTGCGTAAGCTTGTTGGGAGGCATCAGTGTGCAGTTCTGTCTTCAAAGATGGATTAAAAATTTTGAGCACTGGACCCTGTGTCAACTTCTCTTTCAACTGATTGAAAGCAATTTGCTGCTCCTCACCAAAATGATAATGACTGGTCTTCCTTAACAAATCAGTCAGTGGTCTTGCAATCCATGAGTAACCTTCAATAAATTTTCTAAAGTATGAGGTTAAACCTATAAAGCTTTGGAGTTGTTTAATGGTTCGTGGCTCTGGAAACTTCATGACTGCTTCCACCTTATCACTCGATGGCCTTACTGTTCCATTCTCAATTATATGACCAAGGTACTCGACCCTAGTGGTCAGTAAATTACATTTCTTCCAATTGATTTGGAGTCCATGTACAGAAGCCACTTTCAATACTTCTCTAAGTCTGTCAAGTGCCTCTTGATAGGTCTCTGCCATTAACATGATATCATCTATGAAAATCAATAAATGACCCTTTGCGATTATATCCCTGAAAACAATAGTTATAAAACGAGTAAAATAGTTTGGGCATATAGAAAGTCCAAAAGGTGCCCTATTAAACTCATACTGCCCTGTTTGCGTCACAAATGAGGTATATTTTATACTGCTTTCCCACACTTTTAAATGAAAATATGCATCTTTGAGATCTAACTTACTAAATATCTTATAACCTGAAAGCCTATCCATGTGATCGTCTATAATTGGTAAAGGAAATTCGTCTTTGACCATCTTTGCATTAATCTTCCGATAGTCAACACAAACACGTGTTGAACCATCCTTCTTTTTAACCAACACTAGAGGGCTTGAATACTCAGAAAAACTGGGCCTAATAATACCTTTCTGAATCCATTCCTTGATCTGTTGATCCACTATATGCTGTTCATGCAGGGATAGACGTCTGGGTCTTTGTGCAACCGGAATGTCATCCTTCAGAATTATTTTCATTTCGATTGGCGCCTCCTGCACCTGCATGGGCCTATAATCTTCCACCATTTGCATAACAACTGTGCGTATGTTATCATCTGCAATATAACTCACCAGTTGTTGCTGCTGTGCATCTGAAATTAAACACCTTAACATTTCACCTTCCCCTTTTGATATTAAACTAACACACCCATTATTAAACAACACAGTCGTAGTCATTAAAAAAGGTTGACCTAGTAACATCTTGTAAGGCATTGTATCTACCGGTATTACATAAAATAATACATCTAAATTATGACCGTCCATATTGATGATACCATTAAACTTCCCTAACGTATTTACTTTTGACGATCCAAGTCCAGTTAATAACAACTTTTCTCTAGTGTATGACGACACTTTTAATTCAAAAAATAAATCTACTGTTATCAAATTTAAATCACTTCCACTATCAATTAATGTTTCTACTTTCTGACCACAAATTTCTATTATTTTCTCCGATTTTTGAAGTTTGTTTTGAATTTTATTGTTGACATTCAACACCGACTGAAGTTGCGGACCACTGTCACTGTCACCTTCAATGTTGATGTCTGACACTTTAATTCGGTTTTCGCCATCTTGATCGTGGTCGCCACCATCGTTCGCCGCAAACTTCACACACATCGACTGATGACGCTGCCGATTTTGCGACTGCGAATCATACTTTTGAATGTTGCTCGACTTACAATCTGGTGCAATGTGGCCAAACGTATCGCACTTAAAACACTTTACTCCATTCGGACAAGAATTAGATAGATGAGATGTATCACCACACTTGTAGCAATTTCTTTTAAGTTCAGCGGCTTGCAACTTTTGTCCGCGACCGCCACTACTCGTACTTTCTTGATTCTGTTTTGACAAACTGGCACGGACTCTCGACTTATTCTTGATATTTTCATATATGGACAACTTTTCCTTTAGAGCCGAGTAGGTGGTGACGCCGTAGAGTATTGCTTTGTTCATCTCCAAATCTTGTATTCCATCCACAATGTACTGAATGGCCACATAATCCGGGAATTTCGCCCGCTTGCCCAATTCTTTCATAACCAACATGTACTGGTAATAAGTCTCCTCGCGCCTCTTCTTACGAGAACTCATTAACTCATGCATTTCTTTAATATTCAATGAATCAGGAAATTCCTTTTGTAGTGCAGCTTTCAGCTCTTCAAACGTCTTGTAGGCTTTTTCTGACCGCAACCAGAGCTCAGCCGTGCCTGTTAGCGATCTACGGGCAACGATCAGCTTCTGTTGAGGCGTCCAGCTGAAGATCTCGGAATTGTCCTCAATATCCTGAGCCCATTTAGAAGACGAATACGTCTTGTCATCGCCACTAAATTTCAAAATACCATCTGCGCCGAAACTGTTCGCGACGCCAAACATCGCCTTGTCGTCTTGCATCTTCAAAATACAGCTTTTACAACTTTCCCAAAACGACCGGCAACGAGTTCGCCACATGCGTGAGAAACCAATCTCGTTTCGAACGTAATATTTCTGCCAAAATTCTTATTCTTCCAATCCCGGACGAGCCCCCAAAGTTGTAGGACGGAAGAATTGGTTGTTTTAGCAAAAATAAACACCTTTTCTAAATAATAAATCAGCTTTTATTTTTACACACTTTTCATCTTTTTGACTCCCTTTTGTTCTCTCACCTTCGTCTATGCCTCTACGTTTCTTTTTTTTAAATCATCAGATTACAGTTCAGAAAAAACATAGCTAACCTACTTTAAATTATAAAATAGCCCACATATATATGTTCACTTTAAAAATAAATAATTAAATTAAAATAAAACAAATATTTATATTTATTTTTCCCATACAACAAACGTGATTCTTTGCCGTGTTTAACAGACTTCAAAAAAGGAGGTTCTGTATTCGACCCGTATGTATGTATGTATGTATATATGTATGTATGTGTGTATGTCCGCGATTTTCTCAAAAACTGATAGACCGATTTTGATGTTTTTTTTTCACTAACGTGATCTGCATACTTTCAGGAAGGTTTTAGTATATAATACATTATGTAATTATTCTTATGTACGAAGTTATGTACATAAATGCAATGTATCTCCGGCATTTCTAAGCGGATTTTGATGATTCTTCTTTTGGTTCGACTTGGCCTACGACCTACTTATGTATTTGTATATTCAATAAATGGAAAAATAAATTTACCTACTTAAAAAAAAGTAAAAACCGACTTCAAAACCAAAAACGAATAAAATAACTTTCATAAAACACTTAACAGCTTCTGAAGTCGGTGTCTTCAATTCTTCAATGCACTTTATCTTGACACCGACTTCAGAAGCTGTTAAGTGTTTAATGAAAGTTATTTTATTCGTTTTTGGTTTTGAAGTCGGTTTTTACTTTTTTTAAAGTAAATTTATTATAGATAATGGTACCGAACCCTTCGTGCGCGAGTCCGACTCGCACTTGGCCGGTTTTATAAACGCACAATACCTACGAGTGCGCACCGATTCCTTTCGAACAGCCTCCATAAATTTAATAAGCTCCATCATGACCTCTTCATCTTCCCTACATATTTTTCCCGTATATTTACATACACAAGTGAGTCATTGCACCACTCATCGAACAATCAACGCCAGGCTAACGACCTCGCAGCTTCAAGCCTTCCATGCCCTTTCAGATCCAACCAGGATTGAATGATCCCTCAGAACTCGCACTTCTCCCCCTTCCTGACTTAGATACCTGAGATGGAAGGGACACGGGGGAGGTGTAGGTATCCTGGTGAGGGCTAAGCCAAGTTTATTGTGTGACCCAAGCACTGATAGGCAAATTGCAGTTTTTTATGCATCACTAGGGTAAGAGAGATAGGGTGTATGTGTAATTAAGGTAAATAGTGTGCTTTTAAAGATGGCTCGCAGATACGTGTTGATGAATGACGATAATTATTGTCATTATTATCGCGATAAAGGTTTTGGTCGAGTTTTTTGGTGTGAAGAGCAAAGTTTGCATCGTTCAATATGTAATTACCACGTCATTTGGCTACCGGATTTTGTAAGTGCCAGTTTTAAGTGTACACGTCTGAGCTTATTACTTTAATGTATGGTTCTTTTTTTTTAACCGACTTCAAAAAGGAGGAGGTTCTCAATTCGTCGGAACCTTTTTTTTTTTTTTTTTTTTTTTTTATTTATTTATTTATGTATGTTCCCCGATTACTCGGAAGATGGCTAGACCGATTTGGATTTTTTTTATTTTATTCGAGAGAGTATACATCACAGTTGGTCCCATATAAAATTGATTAACTTTGCTTCTGTAGTTTTTGAGTTAGCTTCAATAATAGGTATTTTTTCCCCACTTTTATATGGATGATGTTCTAGTTTGTTTTGCAGATAGTGGTATTAGAATTTGTGTGGGGTAGGTACACAACTAAAAAGTGAAAAATAAAAACTTTTTTGCAAAAGAATACAACCGACTTCCAAAAACAACACTACAAAGTGAAAAATAACTTTAATTTTGGAAGTCGGTGGCAAAAAACGAAAATACATTTAACTAGACACCGACTTCCGAAATTAAAGTTATTTTTCACTTTGTGGTGTTGTTTTTGGAAGTCGGTTGTATTTTTTTGCAAAAAAGTTTTTTGTTAACTATAATATAGCTATTTCGTATCAAACAAACAAAAGAAATGCCATTAGGTTCTTTTGATGAATGCAAAATTACAGTGATCCAAACCGATTATTATCGATTAGAATCGAAACATCTCGAGTGATCGTAATTACGTGACAACGCGTAACTGGATCCCGGCGGGAACTGTAAAGTGTAATTTATGATTTAGCTCCGGTTTTCGATCGTCGCGTACGCTTCCGCTGCGTCGCGTTCAAACATTGTAACGCAACACGAACGCACCTTTATTTGATTTATGCTTTTATTTATTTTTTTTCATCAGGAAGGCTTGGGAAACACTTGGTGGCAACATGTTGGTAACATGAGTTACTTATCGTTTCATTGAAAATGTCTGAACCGATGATTTATAAGACGTCTTCGCCGCTTCTTTACTTGATCATAAAAAAGTGCTTGTTATGCGCGTACAGCTGCTGGCTTTTATAATTATGCATGTATTTGAATAAATATGACGTCATTGGCTATCGACGCTATCAATCATAAAATAGAGGTATCAATTTTAATTTCATTAAATTTATTAAAATTGCACATCAATTTAGAAAATCTAAAACAGTAGCACATTTTTAAACTCTATCTCTATAGAGTTTATTTTGCTAGTTAACTAGAATTTGATCAATGCTGAGATATCCGATACACGCTGACAGAAAAATTCAATTGCCATAATATAGTTACAGTAATTACTCTGAGAATACATTAAAGAAAGAACGCAAAGAGAATTTCAACGAATTTTTTCTACTGTTTATTTAAAAGGTGTATCAAAATCCCTCAGGCATTGTTTTCCCTTTAATTGATAAAGCATGACCAACATCAGTTATTACAAACTTATTTGAATACTTTTGGAATAAGTGAGCGTTGATAATTATCTGTCCACTGCATATTAATATGATTGGATCAATCAACCTCGTTTTTAAGTAATAAATAAACATAATAACACCATGGAAAGGGGATACCGTAACTAAAATTATAGTGTTAATATTTTGAGACGGTTAACGGAAGCTAACGCTTTCGCATGTACGCGAATCGAAATACATATTTTGACAAGAGGTGTACGTGCAAACCCATACATATTGACAACCATTCATAGGTAGTCGCATCCGGCTCGAAGGACCAAAAATGTACGGGTGATGTACATTTAAATGATAAACAGAGTTTTGAGTTTAACTTGTGTATTGAAAGTTAGAAAGAAAGCACAAACACCCAAACTGATAAATTATCGACCCGCGGCAAATGAGTCCTTTTGCACTTACCCAAACGATGCTATGCGACTTCTGATTGCTTATTCAAATACATAATATGTATGTTTTATTCATTCGCTGCGCGTTGATGTCAGCATACAATTAATATGTACGGGTTTGCTCGTACAATAGATGTAAAATAAAATGCAGAAAATAAAGTAATTTAAAAATATTTGGAAAACTTCGTCAACTCTTTTCGTCGCATATCCTGCAGTGTTTGAAGACTAAGGTCTTCAACCAGTGCGTCCTGCCCGTTATGACATACGGTGCCGAAACGTGGACACTAACAGTCGGACTGGTCCACAAATTCAAGGTCGCTCAGCGCGCTATGGAGCGGGCTATGCTCGGAGTTTCTTTGAAGGATATGATCACAAATGAAGTTATCCGGAAAAGGATCGGAGTTACCGACATAGCCTGCAACACGGCCCCCGGCGGATGCCGGGGGGCCCTGTTGCTCTATGTATTAGGTATGTAATTTTGACGTTTAAAAAGTGCTGATTCTCAGTCTAATTTGGATAAATGATTTTGATTAAGATTTTGAGTAAAACAAAATTGTGCCCTAAACAAAAGCAGGTCCTTTGCAACCAGGGGTATTCTCCTCGCTGCTAAACTGGCTTTATTCTCTGGCCAATCTGCTTTTGACGTATATTTAACACGAAACATTTAACAAAAATCAAAGCGGTGATAAGGTAAAACACCAATAACCTCTTAAGGGGTCATTGTACTCATCATTATGAACAACTTTTATTATGGGACCAAACCTGGAAAATCGCGAAATAAAATCAGATGCTCCCTACATTTTGACGAGTTTGATGTAGATCAATGTACTGAACTGCTGCATTTTATTTCGCAATTTCAGGTTTGGTCCCGTAATAAAAGTTGCTCATAATGATGGGTACAATGGTGCCTTAAGAGGTTGTTGGTGTTTTTAACCGACGAAAAATAAAGGAGGAGGTTCTCAATTCGACACGTATATATTTTTTTTTTTATGTATGACCACGCATAACTTTTTACAGAGTCGTCCGATTTGAAAAATTTTTGTTTTATTCGAGAGGGTATACATCAAAGTTGGTCCCATATAAAATTTATTAACTTTGCTTGGGTAGTTTTTGAGTTAGCTTCAATAATACGTATTTTTTCCCCACTTTTATATGAATGATGTTCTAGTTTGTTTTGCAGGTAGTGGTATTAGAATTTGTGTGGGGTAGGTGTACCACAACTAAAAAGTGAAAAATAAAAACTTTTTTACAAAAAATACAACCGACTTCCAAAAACAACACTACAAAGTGAAAAATAACTTTAATTTTGGAAGTCTGTGGCAAAAAACGAAAATAAGTTTAACCAGACGCCGACTTCCAGAATTAAAGTTATTTTTCACTTTGTAGTGTTGTTTTTGGAAGTCGGTTGTATTTTATGTAAAAAAGTTTTTTATCAATAACCCTGAATATGGACTTCAGTATTCGTGGTAGAAGAGAGACAGCCTTGAATATTTTCACCGATTTCAAAAACTTAATTTATTCTTCCTTCAGACTCCCATAAATTATTCCTAAAAACTTAGGTTCTTATTTTCTCTCTATAAATGGTTGTTATATTGCCATACCTAGTTGGTTGCACCATAACCTTTGCTGTAATAGCGTCAAAAACATATGGCGTTTAACCATTGTATACCTGCCTATTTTCACATCGAAAGCATAACGAGTAATTACAGTGAACAGACCAGAGACATTTGACACGCATCTGTCGTCTATTGTCTATGGTTTTATTATTTTTTGTTTATAAATATTGTATAACCGTGTCGAAATATAAATAATGAAAGCATATTCATTTGAAATTGTGAATTTATTAGAAACTAGCTTTTACCCGCGGTTTCGCCCGCGTGAATGTCTGAAATTATAAAAATCGGAATAAAAAGTATTCTATGTCCTAATCTAGGGTATGGTCTACCCGTGTGCCAAATTTCATCAAAACCCATTCAGCCGTTTTAGAGTGAAAGCGTAACAAACAAACAAACTCACTTTTATAATATTAGTTAGGATGACTTGGTACTTTTACAAAAAAAAATAGAGACAACAGAGATTTTTTTATTTGGAGGTTTGAAACAACGTCATCCAAAAATATACAAAAATATGAAAATAAAAAAAAAATCAAATAAAACATGAAATATATCGTCGTCTATACAAAAATATAGACCTACCCTATTTACAAAAAAAAAAACCCTAATCCAAATTAAAAATTACCAATTACAACCGATGATAAAAAATTAAAAGTTTCAAATTCAACTTCGCGTCCTATTGCTATGCTACAAGTTCCATATTTACTTACACAGGAAGCAGGTGACATTTTTTCTATGAGTTACAGAAATAGGTACGTGTTCAGAACTACTGGTATTTTATTCATAATAAAATTTTGTTTATATCATAGCAATATTTCGTACCTTACCTATTTGACAAAAAAAAAGCAGAATTAACATTAAGTCCTTTATCCTTGTTACAAAAACTTCAATTCAAATTACAACCACATAAAAAACGATATTTCATCAATTTAACGACAAGATATTGAGTGCATATAAAACGGACGGCCGAAGTAAATCGTTCTACTCAATCCATCATACAAAAACAGGCTTGCATTTATTAATTTTTGACATAAAATTCCGCCATCTTGAATTGGAGCAGCTGTTGTCGGTAGTTCGTTGACCCCTTTTTTACGATTCCAGGTAGAACCATAGAAATGGTTTGGGCCAAAACGTTGTTGATCTCATGGTGTATATTGTTAATATTAAAATGTTATGTTTGAACTTTGTGGGAATAAAGCTCTTGATCTGTAGCACTTTGGGATTTTAATATTAAAATTGTCTGTATGTATACCTTTGTAAAGTTTCAATGTGAACGCAGCTTTAGATGTAGGTAGGTATATGAGAATGAGATTGACGATACAATTTTTCAATTGCACATTTAAAAAAATTAGGGCACATAAGGTTTTCGAAAGCTTATTTATTTTATATTTTCGGTGCCATTGCATCAATCAAATTGTTTGCAATTGCCAGTACTGTACGTTGAAATTCAGAATTTCGGAATTTATAAGCTAAAGTATTAGCTTTATGATTTTTTATGACCTTAAAAGCTACGAGCTGAAAGTTTCAAAAGTTTAATATGCAAAGTGAAACCTTTTAATTAAATGTACTTAAGTTAAATAATTGAATTTCAGACTATTTCAAAAACACTGAAATGTTAATAAAATAACAGAGGACAAAGACAAAGTAATATTCGATTACATATAAGGCAATCCACGAAGACGCGCCCCACTATTCCTCCTAACCATTTATAGTAATGTGTGCAAGCTTCCGCCAATGTTTGAGTGTTATCAGAACACACTATAGTTAGTAAACGGTAATTAGTGTGTACCGATAACACTCAAACATTGGCGGAAGCTTGCACACATCTAAACGGTGAGGAGGAATACTGGGTCGCGTCTTCGTGGATTGCACTATCTGTAGCGATGACGCTAATAGAAAAGCCAAAAAAAATATGGGGCTGACATAAGCCATCGAAATGTCATGTGATCATGTCAATGTAACTTTGAAGTTATAGCGATTGTAGATCGATTGCCCACAGATCAGATAAGGTAAATAGGCAACAAAACTCCTTGATATTTGAAAATGTCACAAACTAAAATATCACCATCCAGTGCAGGTACTACGTACAAAGTCTTTAGCACAATGTTAAACTGACGACTTAATTACCCTTTATTACTATCAGAGTAACTGGTTAAACACCACCTTAAGAAACGATAATAAATTTTCGTAGTACCACTAATCCATTGCGGGCTTTCCTTCAAACATGACCAGAAAATGTCCTTCAAAACAAGCAATGGAATTCGAGTGTGTAAAATGACACGTGTCCTTATAATGTCCCCAGGTGAACTTAAGTTTCATTCATAATTTCGTGTTGTAGACTGTGGAATTCCCATTCGGTAATTTTATGTTGAACTTGAGTTATCAATAATACGAGTTTGTGTTTATTTTGGGTAGCTATTGGTCAACTTTTGAGTTTTATTAAAGACGCTTCTGCTTGCGACTTCGTTCGCGTGAAATTTCTTGTTCCCCCGACCCGCCGCGTCACATCGCGTCGTCCGCCCGCACTATTACTTCGTTTTCGCTTAGCATTCATTCAGACTTTTTCATTTTGCTCAGCTCCTAAGGGTTATAGCATATGTTTAATAGCCTATATTGTTCCTCAAGAATTGGGCTATCAAATTCAAAAATAATTTTATAAATCCGACTGGTAGTTTCAGAGATTAGCGCGTTCAAATCAAACAAACAAACTCTAAAGCTTTATTATTAGTATAGATAACATAACATCACGCCAGTAATATTTTGCCAGTTAGGTTTAAGTCATGTAATAGGTGGCCTATTGCCTTTTTTAGAGTTCCGTACCTCAAAAGGAAAAAACGGAACCCTTATAGGATCACTTCGTTGTCCGTCTGTTTGTCTGTCTGTCAGTCTGTCAAGACCCGTTGTATCGGGAACGCGTGGAGGTATCAAATACGTAGGTCTATGGTCCCTTGGCAAGCTTCTAAGTCAACGCAATAAAAGATACGGCCATTTATGTGACATATTTTGGTACTCGCAAGTCAATCAAAACCTATAGCGCGTGGTTTCATCCTTTAGAAGCCTTAGCAAGAGACATTGCGTGCTAAGGACAACTGCGAAGTGTATCTTAATAACATTAAAATATCAAGTTTGTATCCGCTATTTTAAATACGCTGTCTGCTATAACGGATAATTTAGGATTATTTTTGCAGGATTATGAATTTTTAGGCGGCTTTATTAAGCCCCTATCTATTCATTATGTTCACAAATACTCCGTATCAAATTCGCCATATGTTTGATGGACTTTTATGCACGTGCTTTTTTAAACATTTAGCAAAAATTTAAGTAAGCGTGACTTCATTGTCCAGATGTTTAAGCCATCAAAACATGATTTTATTGTTCAAGCGAGTGCAATTTATTTAATTGCAAGTATAACAGCTTAATTTACCGTCTGAAAATATCCATTTAAAAACTGTCAAGCAACTAAACTTTCGTGACATCCAATCTGTCACATTTCAAATAATGGTGACATTTCTGCAATTACTTTTATCTTTTCTTGCTAAAAAAAAAAAAACATTTTGTGATATTTCTTGGAGAAGACCGCCATCTAACAACACAGTTTATTGACTGACCTATTCGTGTCTTTCAACGTAACCTTTTATCACTGGCTGCGCACGCGCCGGTGAAGCAGCTGCGCGCGCAGGTAACGACCTATCAGGAAGTACAACACTTCCACAGCACTATCCCGGAAACATTGATAGAAATATCGCCTGTATTTTTATGGAACTAAGGTGGATAATCGAGTGCAGATTTTTGACAGATGTAGGTATATGTGCTCTGCATTGAACCATATGCCGGCTAGGTTTGTTCGTCAGCTGCACGACATACCGACGATGGATTTATCGCATTGTTCCATTATAAGCGATTAATCATGATAACATGTACGAAAATGTCGCGTTTTTTGGCAAAGAATAAAATTAAATCGTGCTTGACATTTTTCGTATCATATAATTACTTATTTATTGTCTCTAACGACAATTTTATCACTTCATTAAAATAATGTTAGAATCTCTGCCTGAAAGCTACAGATGAATCAACAGTGATAGCCTAGTGATGTGACCATCGAACTGCCAAGTCATAGGTCTCGAGTTCGAACCCAAGGCACCCACCTTTGACTTTTCGGATTAATGTGCGTATTGGTACAATTATCTCTAGCTTAAAAACGGTGAAGGAAAACATCGTGAGGAAACCAATACTTCTCTATTATTAGTCATATCAGACCTGAGAGATAGACACATATAAATGTGATATAGATATTTCTCAACGGCATGTGAAGCGAAGTCAGAGGCCTTTAGAGGCGGAATAAAAACTGACACCAGGTTAGTCACTAACCACACAAAAACTAAGAAAAGCATTTACAATAAAATTAGACAATTAAACAAACCTTTTTTACAGTCTGTTCAACCGATTATGACTTCTATTCCGTAGGCTTAAGGATGGCATTAAAGGCAAAAAATGGTTACAATACCAACTGTTTACTTCAGCTGCCATTTGCCATGCCACCAACGCAATAGAAGTCAAAATCGGTTTAATGGACTGTAAAAAAGGTTTGTTTGAATGTCTAATCTTAGTGTATAGAGATTTTTAACTACCTACAGTTTCAATTCAACGCCATCTTCTACTGAACATTTATTTTATTTTATTTTTTTTTTTTTTATTATTTAAGTACGTAATCAAAGTTGGAAAAACTTTAAAATTATACAGCAATATCAATAGAGCTACGGAAATCGCGGGCTAATACTACCGACCCACCCCTGCTTCGCACGGATGCAATGTCAAAATATTGAGATGTATGTGCCTTAGTTAAATATTAATGTATCATAAACACAAACCTTCGAGAATAAATTATCTAAATGATGGTGAAAACCACATCACAAACGATTGATCAGTTTAGAAGATCTAAACGGTCACACACACAGATAGACACGAAAAGTGACTGTTTTATACTACGAGTAAGTATGTCCATCTGTCTAGCCTATTCCCAACTATGTTGGGGTCGGCTTCCAGTCTAACCGCATGCAGCTGAATACCAGTATTTTACATGGAGCGACTGCCTATCTGACCTCCAAAACCCAGTTATACGATGCCCCTTGGTAAGACTGGTTGTCAGACTTTCGGGCTACTGACGACCCGTAACGACTGTCAAAGATCCACGAATGACAGCCGGGACCAACGGCTTAACGTGCTTTCTGAGGCACGGAGGAGTCTCGGTATGTACTTATAGAAGGAATATTAGCTTATTATTAATAGCAGCTCGGAGTCAGGATTTGTGCCTGGTTGATAGCAATAGCCTCGCCCCCTGTTACATGGGACTTAAGGATCCCGCAGATAGGCACGACACAACACGCTGCGATGCGATTCTGGTACAACAATTTCCATGAAGTTCTCATTGAAATTATTCTACTAGAGTTACATCGTGCTGTCGCGTCGCGCCTGTCTGCGGGAGCCTTGAAACATAACTGGCGATATGTGGGTGTACTATAGGTATAGTTCTGCCTTACCCTTTAGGATACAGGCGTAATATTATGTTGTTCTAATAATAATAATAAAGCATTTTATTTCCTTAACTTTAAATTAGGTACATTAAATGAAATCATCATAATTAAAATACAATTAAATCACAAGGACCTCGTGACTAAGTAATAACAGCCGCACGGGTCGATCCATCAGGTTAAGCTAGTACGCTTGCCGGGGTTGGTCCGTGGATGGCTGACCATCTTTACATATCGAGACTCCTCCGTGCCTCGGAAAGCACGTTAAGCCGTTGGTCCCGGCTGTCATTCGTGGACCTTTGACAGTCGTTACGGGTCGTTAGAAGCCCGAAAGTCTTACTCAAAGTCAAAGTCAAAACATTTATTTCAAATAAACTAATTACAGGCACTTTTCAATTGTCAAGGGGTCGGTCAGTCAGAAAGATGAAGCACATTCCAAAGCGTAGTAGGTTCCTATGGAGAAGAACGGGCAAGAAACTCCACAGACACTCTTTTAAATCAAAAAATTGGTTACATCATTCATGTTGAAAATATACATGTAAGGAACAAACATAACATCATACCTTGTTTCCCCAAAGGGTTGGGCAGAGGTGTAGCTATATTACACCCACATTTCGCCACTTATGTGTAAGCCCCGTGTAATAGGCGAGCCTATCAACCGGGCACAAATCCAGACTCCAGGCTGAGAAATTATTGAGTAAAACCCCACTTTGCCCAATCTGGGAATCGAACCCAGGACCTCATGCTCAGCAGTAGCGCTTACGACCGCTAGACCGACGAGGCAGTCTTCAGTAAGAAAATATAGTATTTTGAAGTACTGAAGAATGTCATTAAAAGGCATGTTACATTTCGAACGTAGTTTTTGCGTTAAATGGACAACTTTGGCGTTCTTAGTCTGAGAAACTGAAAGACTTCAACAACTATGACTTATGGAGTGGTGGAAAATAGTTATTAGTATAGTTTATATCTGCCTCACTTTTTGCAATTTTTTGTTATACAGGAAAAGTTTTTAAGCAGTGCGCAAATTTTTTGAAATCACCAAAAAAAATCAACTGCTCAGTACATTTTGGTCGAGTAGGTATTGAACTTTTGTAGAAACAGCAGATTTATTTTTTCGTGATTTCCGCGTTAGTCTCTTAATGAAAGTTGTTTATATTCATGGGTAGAAACCCTGTGAAAATTTGCGCACTGCTTAAAAAGTTTTCCTGCGTTGTATAACGTTGTATAAAGTTGTATGAAGTCAAAATTCCGAAACAAGTTTTTCATAAAATGCTCGACTGCATTTTTTCAACCAATTTACAAAGTAACTTAAATGAAAAATATAGTGGTTTAGCCTATAGCGGCCTCAGAATTTTAAAATATGTATGGAAATATTTAAAAAAATCCCCTTCAAAACCATAAAACTACTAAAAACGCTCAGAATTAACAGTAAATTTCTCCTTAGCAGCCTAAAATGTTCCCACTACTGGGACACAGGCCTCCTCTCTGTGACAGGGATTGGGCCATAATCCACCACGCGGGCCCAGTGCGGGTTGGTAGATGTGCCGGTTTCGTCACGATGTTTTCTATCATCGTTTTGAGAGCAGTGGTGATGCAATAATTTACAGAAAGCAAAGCGCCTGTCTGGGTTCAAACCTACGACCTACAACTCGTAAGTCACGGCAGTTACCAGTGGGCCATCACTGCTCTCCACAATTCTGCACGGTTTCTCCTTATTTCATTAATTACGTAAATTCTATTACGTAAAATTTATACCAAGATAAACGTTAATCCATAGGAAATTAAAATATCATACTTTAAACAAAAAAAAATCATAAGACTCTAAATAAACGTAATTACAACTGCCAAATCGCTACATAATGCGATGCGTCGCCATGCTTCAATTTAGCTGTCAAAACGCAATTTTGTTATAACTATAATGATGTATCTAAGTACGTACGTAAATTAAGTTATTTCTGCATTGTTTCAGGTAAGTGATGCTCAGTCAATTTCAGAATCATCAGACATGCAGGGGCAGATTGGCGACCAACTAAGAGGTAAAACTTTTAAAAGAACGTAGTATATGTAGTATTTGTTATTGCAAATTTTCGAAAATGTTTAAAATGTTATCAATACTTAGAAAAATTTACACTTTATCAAAATTTTATATATTTCTCTATAAACAAAAGCGTAATAAGTAAAAAGTTGTATAAGTATTTCGATTAAAAACTCATAATTATAATTTCGTTTGCTACGCAGCTACGCCGTAGCAAAACGTGCGTTACGTTTAAAAATCAAAACATTTTAGTGTAGTTAATAATCAACAGATTTAAAATAACGTTTCTACAAATAGTATTAATCGGTAACACAAAACGTCAAGCATAGGTCCTTCAACATTTAAATACAAAATCATAAACAACAAAATAGTCTCGCCTTAAACTAAAAGAGGAAGTAAAGAAAACTTCGGCCGGTACCTACACACGTTCCAAAACTCGAAAAGGTTGAATGAGTCACCGCGGGGGTGTGGGACGAAGGGCGAGCGGGAAAACGATCGAGGGTGAAAATGCGACGTTGCATTTTTCTCGGTCCCGTTTCTACGTGAAATGCTCTGTTGCCGTTTCTTTAATTACGCCACCGCGCCAACGATTTTCTCTTTTTCCAACGTATAATTAGTTCTCTTTTTGTGATTCGATGTTAATCTACACTATGAATTCTTTTACAAGTTGATGTCAAAGCTACTTTGTTTTTACGTGAATGTCTCGGTAAAATGACATTAAAATACGAAAAAAAATAGCCTAACAAACAGCATTTTAAGAACATAAAATCCTCACGTAGGCCATTTAAATAAATAAGTTATTACGAAACACAATTTATAGATGCGACCGTTAGATAAATTCCTTAGTCACGTATAAAATGATGAAAAAGGTACTCAAAGTAAGTTCTTCATTAATTAGTATTGTCCTTAAATATTGCTACTAATTTTATTACTGTTTAACGTCATATCCAGGCAAGTCACGTCTCAACGGTAAAGTCTAGTCAATTCGGATCAGACTTTATAAAAAGTTAATAAAATGCGAATGATTACTTCTTTCTTGTTCATTCTTTAATTATATTTCTAAAATTAGAATCTAATATTCATGTAGACCACGTACCTACTAGTGAAGCTGCCAGTAGATAACTGTTCTTTAGAAAGTAAATAAACATCAAATAAGGTACATTATTATTCGTTGTATCGTTTCCCTGTGGAAAATTCGTACTTGGACGTAGGGTTGTGGACACCAGCCCTTTAAACAATACTATTATTAGAACATACTCTTAAAAAAATAAATATTCAAAAAAAAAGTGCACGCCTCACAGACAGATAAATTTTATGGTATAAAGCTAAGAAAATTCATCGATTTTTGTTAATATCTTTTGAATGGTTATGAGTTTGATAACGAAAATCAATAGGGCTCATCCGAAGCATGAAATACAACTTATAGAAGAAGATTTAGATGAATCCATTGTGTGTGACGACAAGCAGACACTTCCCAACGGAAAGCACTACACCTAATTTTTTAATTACATTTTTTCTTACACATATCAAGGTATATTTCTCCAAAAACATATTAATCTTATAATTTCAAGTCTCTAGTTTTTAAAACTATCCTGTTAACACTTATTCCATGTCTAATTGACAGTATAGAAACGATTTTATGTTACAAAGCACTCTCACACGCTGAAGTTTTGTGAGGCGTGCAAAATAAATAACCACACCAAAAAACCTAAAATGAAAAAATTCTTGAGCTAGATGTTGGGCTATGTCAAAAAGATAACGCTTGGCGAATTGGGGATTTAACTTATGACCTCTGGCTTGTAAATCTGAATCTTAGCAATTGCGTTATTGCTGCTAAAAATAATACGTAATTATGTCTTTATTTTTCCAAAACATAAGATGAAGAGAGCTGATAAGGTTTACCATAGTGATGAAGATTTAATTCAATTCCGAAAAGATAAGTAAACGGTTTTAAAAACAGAATCAGTAGTTAGCAGTCGTATTTTAAAAATCAACACAAAAATAAAGCATTTTCGAACACATTATCACCAGGTGCAATCTTCACACACTAAATTAGCAAATAATTTATCAGCTATTGTGCGTCCGCGCATCGGATCGCAAGCTTTTGTTACGAAACTTGCGCAAACGCAGCACACAACAAAAGCTCTTTTACCTGCTTTTGTATATTTTTTTTTCAAACCCAGCAACAATGTGATTTTATTCACCTATCAGAACTGTCAAATGTCAAGAATAAAGTTTTAGAAGATTACCTACTTTATTCTTAACGTGGTAAAGTTCATATTTCGATAGTGTTAGATACAGATGCGAAAGAATAACGCTGCAGATCAGCTGAGAATTTATTGTCGCTAAAGAAAATTTTATCACTTGTGACAAAATTTTAAACGATTGTCCCACATATTTTGTTCTTTGTGCAATTCTTAAATCCAATAACATTACGCATGATAGAGTTCATGTTAAACAAACTAAAAAATTAACCAGGCATAACGACGAAACTTGTATTAAAAACTAGGCTGAATAAAAACTTTTAAATAGATTGAATTTAAATAACCATGGCGAAGTAAAAACGATTACAACTATCTAAAAAATAAACTGGCTCGTGCACTTGAAAAACAAAAGAAAAAACAATAAAAAGACATCCTTGTGAGGTGCGCAAGCTCAAAGAGCAAAAGCAAGATGGCGCGCGTCCGCCGGCCATGCCACTTCCGCGGCCGCATCCGGCCGTAATTCGACTCCTGCGCAGCCTGCGGCGCAGCCTTAGCCAATCGATTTGCAGGCCCAGCGTGAACTTACAACGTTAAACCTTTTATAGCCTAAAAACTTTTAACGCAATTAATTTTGAAGAGATTCGATCCAATCGACGTTGAAAAAAAATAGGTGCCATTTTATTTTGAAGTGAAAACTTCTTTAGGCGCACTTTGTTCTGTTTCTGAACAGTGAACGAAACTGAACCGTCACGCTCGGTTTGGTGACGCTGTATACTCACAGACGTAGAGAATGGACTGAAATCCTCACAAAAGTGACCACACTCTAGAAAGAGACAAAGCGACTGTGCGGCCAATACCTGTCCCTTTTTTGACATTCCAAATTCAAATTGAATTTTTAAATTTTGAATTCAATAAGTATTCAAAATTCAATAATTTTAGATAAATGATTTTTGATAAAATAATGTACTTAATACTTACTTTTAATGATCTGTACTTCAAATAATTATCAATAGAAATGTAACATCATTACAAACAGTAGACGCTCTTTACAACTCCATCACTGAGCTGTTCTGCATGCAAAGCAGAACGATACACTCCCTCAGTGACGTGAAACAATCAAAATTCTAAAATAAAAAGAGACAACTACTGGCCGCATATTCGCTTTGTCTCTGTCGTACTTTTCGGTCTGTATTGTATTCACTGCACAAAGTATACTCGACTCCAGTCAGTCGGTGACGCTGAATCGGGTATAGTTCGCGTCATGTAAGTTTTCCGCTCTGAAGTAGGCTACAAATGAGTGCGCAGTAGTCAATATCTATCTATACTAAAACAGCAGGGCGCCGTCGCCATGTCATATGCATTGGAAAGCCTGGTTCCAGAGCGGCAAACTTACGTGACGCGAACTATATCCTAAGTCTTCACTATATCGTATGGCCATAATAATCACCGTCTTTGTAGGGTTCCGTATCAAAATGGTAAAAAGGAACCATTATGGTGCGACTCAGTTTGTCTGTCCGTCTGTCACAGCTGGATATCTCAAGAACTACTAATGCTATCAACTTGAAATTTGAAACAGAGATGACGTTTGCCCAACTATTTTTCAAATAAGAAAGAAAAATTATTTGTTTTTGCAAGAGGGACTGAAAAATTCGAAGTGGGACTACTAGGGCATGGGTGGTAAAAGAACGCTGTTTGCACATTCTCAAACATTTTTTCTTTTTTTTATGCCGCATAGTTTTCGACTTTTGATGATGAAAAATGTAAAAAAATACCGGCCTTTCCCCCCCAACCCATTATCTCCGAAGTTTGCATAGAGAAAAATCTGAAAATATTCTATGTGATAGAAGTTTATGTAAAGATTACAGGTAAAATAAAACGATGTCTCTAAATAGCACACTTTTTCAGAAATCGGAACGCATCCCTCGGTGCACGACTTCGACTCGCTCTTGCCCGGTTTTGTTTTTTTAATTAGACTTACAAACTATATAACAAAATCAACTAATCAGGGCTCTAAATCTTCTAGATAGTAGGTAGGTACTTGGAAAATCATATCGTGTTTATGTAAATTAATGCTAACGTTTCAGACTTTTTGATTTGATACACAAAGAAACTTTTTCGTGAAAAACCTTGAGATTTGTAGCAAAAAGCGATGGCTTATTAGATTTTTTAATTCTGTAGATTATTTCGTTGTTTATAAGCAAACAATATAGGTACTTAAACTGTTAATTATAACTGTTGTATGTTAAAACAATATCTTTTAGATCGGACGACTCTGCAAAAGGTTATGCGTGGTCATACATAAAAAAAATATATGTATACATGTTGAATTGAGAAGCTCCTCCATTTTTTTCGTCGGTTAAAAACTAATAACTTGAATAAGAGCTATTTAGTCTTAATGCTAGCCGAGACAATATGCAAGGTAACTCTGTCATTATTTTTGACTTTAACGCCGTTGCTTGATTGATTCCTAGTAAAATATACTTGCGACTGCGAGCAACCAAATCGACTCAACTAATCATGCATTTCGACTCAAATAGCAATTACTCGAAAACAACTAAACCAATTTTAATACTTATGATACCATCATAAAGCTTTAAAAAAGTTATTTTTTTCATAAATGAGATAAGGAGGAGCTCGCGGCTAAATAATAACAGCCGCACGGGTCGATCCATCAAGTTAAGCTACGCTTGCCGGGGGATGGGTGACCATCTTTTTATACCGAGACTCCTCCGTGCCTCGGAAAGCACGTTAAGCCGTTGGTGCTGGCTGTCATGTCGTGGATCTTTAACAGTCATAACGCGTCATGAGAAGCCCGAAAGCCTGACAACCAGTCTTACCAAGGGGTATCGTATTACCCAATTACTGGGTTGTGGAGGTCAGATAGGCAGTCGCTCCATGTAAAATACTGGTATTCAGCTGCATCCGGTTAGACTGAAAGCTGACCCCAACATAGTTGGGAAAAGGCTAGGCAGATTGATTGATTTGAAATAAGGAATTTTTGAAAATAACAACAAGTAACTAGGCAGTCGCTCCATGTAAAATACTGGTATTCAGCTGCATCCGGTTAGACTGAAAGCCGACCCAACATAGTTGGGAAAAGGCTAGGCAGATTTGAAATAAGGAATTTTTGAAAAAAAAAACTAGTAACTTTGTATGCACAGGTTGTACGGGGTTGAGTCGATTTGGTTGCTCGCGAGTGTATTACGTACTCCATTTTAAACCATGGCAATGTTTTGCCACTGAACTTTCGATACTAAATAGCAAAAAATATCATTTCTTTCCCGTAAAAAAAAAAATCCTTTTAAAAAAACATTCAAACTGCAAACTGCAAAAAAGCTTATTGCCGCCCAAACAAGGACAGTTATAGCCGATTCCTATAATTTTCGGACAGTTATTGGTTAAAATTAAGACTTGTATCTTTACCAATAATGAAGCAAAGACCTCACAGCTTTCCATATCAGACCCTCCCATATGGAAGTAGATCACAGGTAACATTAGCTTACGAATCAACAAAACATGTTACCGTTGGTTGTGTTTACAGGAACCGAGCATAAAATATGTGTCCCATCTCCCAGTTAGCGCCAGAAGCACCCTTCGCTAAACTTGACCTGAAACCAGAACCCTATCGAAAGCCACTCTAACATCCAAAGCAAATCCACCTTAAACGACTGACCAAAGTATTTTTATCAAATGTATGGAAAATTAGACTAGATATCAAATAAAATAGTCAAAGACCTTGGCATTATAGTGATGAATTCAATACAACAATGTGCTTAAAGTAGCACATTCACAATCGAATGACCAAATTTGACATAAAACCAACCAACAATATAACTCTTATTTCATTGTAATAAGGTATAAATTAAAATGAATGCAAACCCTCGGCATTCATTCTAACAAGGCAATAGTAGGTAAAATATTCACATGCAAATCGATTGATGAATTAAATGATGCATGGAACAGTCGTTTAAATATTTATTTCGAACGTTTTTGCTTTTCCGAATTCAAAATCCGATGTTGTTTTGTTTTCAGCGAGCGTTTTTTTTTTGCTTCAGGGACGTTTTTGTTTCCACTCAATCAATAGGGAAATTTTAAATAAGTAGTCAGTGTTATTGACCTTTGTTCCGTTGTGATTGCTTCTTCTCTATTCGTGATTTTGACATCCGAATATTTTCCGTAATGTAGAGTATTCGAATCTAAAAATAAACAGTCGTGAATTGTGGTTGAGTCGGTAAAATAAAGAAATGAAATCCCTAAAAATCCACAGCTAAAATTATGATTTATGTAGATATTAAATGTTTATCTCTATTGTTTTTTAATTAATTAAATAAAATTATAATGCAACATTTGTCATCTAATACAGTTTCAATTTAAACATTACGCCAAGTGAATTATAATAAAGTGTAAAATGCACGAAAAATATTCAACTCGCGTCTCTTTGTGAGTCGATAGTCGTGAAAAAGGAACAGCAATATCGTGATGTCTCACTCACACATTAGAGGATGACACTTCCGAGAATCGTCTGAGCTTTTGAAGTATTTGAAATGCCCCACACACAGTACCGTTACTTTACTACAACTAACTGCGTTATTTTTTTCTGCGCGTCTTTCAGTCTTTTGTCAAAACCACTCCCCTTTTATTGTCTATGCGAATTCGCAGCAAAAACTTTTGGACTGTTCGATCAACCGTAATGTCTTTGAATAGACAGCATTATTATTCTATTGCTAACGGACTTTTAAACAATGGTATATCGAACTCTACCATTTTCAAAAATATAGAGTTCCGAAGTCGATTGAGCTTTTCTTTTAAATTGGAATGCCTCGTTCTCAATTACCATCGCGAAGCCAATATTAAAAATGAAAATGTCGGCTTTCGGAGCGAACTAGCCGTACACCCACCCCTGTTCAAATGTCGACGAACGGGGAGGCGCGTCGCGCGACGTTGCCAAAACGGAAAGTGAAATTTCGTCACACTCTCTCTCTCATTCACACACACACCGATCGCACTCACAGGATAGTTCACTCCTCGTAACTTATGTCTGTGTGGGTTTAATTCGGCAGACGCTGTTCGTGTGTGTGCGTTTGTTTTGATGAATATTATACACTGGTTCTGTGAATGTGTGAGTCAGACGAATTTGTATGAACGTTGCAGTATACCTACGCTACGCTACAAACTACGTTTCCGTGTTCGATCGACTTTCGTAGACGGCGACTTCGAGTCGTGATTCTGAACAATTAAAGTTATTAAAAGAATAGAGAGGAGAATTATTTTCAAGATTTATTTAGTGAAAATGTTCTTGGTGAAATATTTTTTCAAGATTTATTTTGATCTCACTTTCTTTGGTGCAGTAAAAAATAAGAGGATTATTTTTTTTAATAAAACACTTTCTGTAGTTTTACTTAGCTTTTAAATGTATCAATTTCAGTTCCTTAAATTCATGTTGTTATGATCTGATACTAAACACAATTAGGTACGCACAATTTTCGTCCATAGTCCAATTAACGCATTTTTCAACTGAATCAATACTAATTGACCATCTTCCATATACAATAGGATTGTGGTCAGGACTCCTCTACACCGTTATCCCAGGGGGGAAGAGATGACGTCACTCACCATTACCACAATCTGTTCCTACACCGCGCCGTTATAAAGATCGTAACTTCCCGCGCTAGGGTTAGAATATAATTACTGTTTAGAACTTAGAACTGTATAAGTTAATGTATAAATGAAAGAAGAAAGAAAGAAAGAAAATACGTTTATTTGCGGTAAACATGACGCAAAGGACAACAAAATAAAATGAACAATGTAAAAAGCAAGTTTTGGGGAAAATATGCGTCACATCTACGCAAAACGGCTACCGCTCAGCATAATGCCGCGACATGCCGCGACCCCATGCGAAACGGAGCCCCAGCGCTGGTTTTCAGCGAGGCGATGAGGTATCAATTTTTGTAAGATAGTGTACGTGCTTAGGCAATGTAAAGTTGATATAGATACAAATGTGATGGATTAGGGCTCCGTACCTGAAGGGTGCCAAACGTAACCCTATTACTAAGACTCCGCTGTCCATCTGTCTGTCTGTCAGCGGGCTGTATCTGATGAACCGTAATATACAATTGAAATTGTCACAGATTATGTATTTCTGTTGCTGCCATAACAACAAGTACCTAATAAAAATAAAATAAAGAAAAAAATTCAAGGGGTCCCCTTACAAGAAACGTGTTTTTTTTTAAAACTGAAGTTTTTTTTTTAATATTGTGTAGTGTTAAATATCGTACGGTCATGTGGAACCCTTCGTCTGTGAGTAAGACTCGCACTTGGCCAATTGTTTTTGTTTGTTTTGTAAAACATTTTGTAGAGACCTAGAATCAATTGTATTATATACTGTTTGATTTTTTACTATTTTATCACATTTGATATAATGTTTTAGAAAGTCAAGGCTAAAACTTATTAATATCCATTAAAACTTTTTTACAAAAAAATACAACCGACTTCCAAAAACAACACTACAAAGTGAAAAATAACTTTAATTTCGGAAGTCGGTGTCGATGTTAAATGTATTTTCGTTTTTTGCCACCGACTTCCGAAATTAAAGTTATTTTTCACTTTGTAGTGTTGTTTTTGGAAGTCGGTTGTATTTTTTTGTAAAAAAGTTTTTATTTTTCACTTTTTAGTTGTGTACCTACCCCAAACACAAATTGTAATACCACTACCTGCAAAACAAACTAGAACAATAAAAGTGGGGAAAAAATACGTATTATTGAAGCTAACTCAAAAACTACAGAAGCAAAGTTAATCAATTTTATATGGGACCAACTGTGATGTATACCCTCTCTAATAAAACAAAAAAAAAATCCAAATCGGTCCAGCCATCTTCGAGTAATCGGGGAACATACATAAAAAAAAAAAAAAAAAAGGTTCCGACGAATTGAGAACCTCCTCCTTTTTGAAGTCGGTTAAAAAGTAGCAAGATATTATGTATTTGAAATAAACCTAAATTCGAGAATACGGACACTGTAGATGGTCACTTAAAATATCATAATTTTTAAATTTTTCTACATCAAATTAAAAAATAAACTTCCAGTGAAATCATAGAACACCTAACGAAATTCGACGACGACCAAAAAGTTTTCGCTCCAGGACTCTTGATCTTTTTAATTAAGTCGAATATAATCGCGATGATATTCCTTCCTGCAAAGTTATTCCTTAGAAATAACCTAGTTATTTAAAATTCCTAGGCAGGGAATATTCATAGAGGCGCAGTTTATGCTAATTCTGTAGGTATCGTTAATTTTGGAATTGAATTGTTAAAGAGCTGATTGTGTTTGAAAATAGAATAAAAAAGGTTTCCTCTTTTAGGCAATATCAATCTGCCTAGCCTTTTTCCAACTATTTTGGGGTCGGCTTGCAGTCTAACCGGATGCAGTTGAATACCAGTATTTTACATGGAGCGACTGCCTATCTGACCTCCACAACCCAGTAACTGGGTAATACGATACCCCTTGGTAAGACTGGTTGACAGACTTTCGGGCTTCTGACGACTGTCAAAGAGCCACGATAGACAGCCGGGACCAACGGCTTAACGTGCTTTCCGAGGCACGGAGGAGTCTCAGTATGTAAATATGGTCACCAATCCATGGAGCGACCCCTGCGAGCGTAGCTTAACGTGATGGATCGACCCGTGCGTGTGTTATTACTTAGGTACGAGCCCTTTTAAGCAATATTTTATGTAATAATTACTCATCGCCGTATCCTAGGAAACATTTCTATAGCTAATCACCACACTTGGTTAACTTATCGGCGGAAGCAGTTTAATATTAAGCACTGCTTCTTAGCCCCCATAATAAAGTCTTAATTTCATACCAACATCAACAAAATGGTCGAACAAAAATCGTACAAGACAAAGTTACTTAATACCAAGACTTCTGAAACTTGAACAGTTTAATTTCATTACCTACTCGTAGATAAGTACCTATCTAATGTTCTCAGAATCCTGAATCTAATCAAAGTACTAACACAGACAACAATCATGCCTACAATCCGACGTCCGCACTCAACTGACTTCAGATCGTTACAACCTAACTTTACACAAGTACACTCAAACGTTACAGCGTAGTTATTGTATTTATAATACTGGCAACATTGAATAAAGCTGTTAACCTTCATGCCGACGATTGTGCGGGGCTTACGGCTCGAGGCGCGAAAATCCGATAACTTTCGTCCCCCCCCCCCTTGCGGCCCTCACTTCACCCCTCACCCGCCTTTAATGGCATAAAAAATCAATTTCCCGCCCAAATTACGCAGAGTCGACAAATTGCGAACGCGTCTAGTCTATAATCGAGTGTTTTTCGGTCTACTGTTCACGACCTCTGGTACAATAGGTAAATTCTAGCAGTTTTTAAGGGAGCATTCAGTTGCGAATTCGATTTATTGCGATAAACGCGGTTAACAGATAAATTAGCTTTATTTTGCATAAAAAACACAACAAAAATCAGAACACAAATTAACCTTGAGGTGTTCATCATACAAAGTACCTTTATATAGATATAGGAACAGGAACACAGCTATGTTGGTACCTAATTAATTCAAACAAATTAATCTTGATCTGGCTTATGATATGATAAATATATTTTCAAGTTCACAGACTGGAAGATTTGCGTTTCAGCAGTTCATTTAGATACAAAATAATAACAGAAATTTAATGATTAAATTAGGCTAGGGAAAACTTTTATTCAGCCTACACATAGTAAAAACTTAAAAAGGTAAATAGAAAAACTTTAGAGACTACAACGATAAATAAAATAGCACATTAGGTATTCTAAAATGTACAATAAATAACTTGCTCCTTTACTGTTAAAGATAAAGTCTGGAAGCTTTTACTGGTCGCAGACGCCATAAAGACTTACGCACACACAGAACAATATAATTCCCATTCCATTACCACAACTAACGTCCCTATGTTAAAACGTAAACACACCCGAATTCGGAATACATGCACCCACACAGACGCGTGTGATGTGTCCCGCTGCAATGTCCGTGTGACCTTGACGCGAGGGTGAAAGTGTCCCTCCTCGTCGCACCCCGTTCCAACCTTCCGCGATCTATTTGGTGATTTCAAATTTTCGAACGTTCATTTGTTTCTGATTGACTATGGGATTTCAATTGACAGTTTGAATGTTTGTTAATCTGTGGCGATTAACATTCATTTTGGCGGCAAGCCAGCAAGATTATCTTTTTTAATTACTTTTTTTTGTTAATAATCTAGTTAGTATTAACGACTACTTAGTAGATTTCTCTTCTTTTCATTTATCTCCTACTTTATGTTCAATAACAAAATAGTATTACAAACAGTAAAAAAGTTTTTAAATAAATTTTATCTACGAACATGAATCGGGTCTGTAATTCTTGGAGTTGCAGGAAAACATAACTAATGATACATTTTTACTGTTATAGACCTACAACTTTATATGGCTATAAATTTTATGAAAGCATATATCATACTATAAAACCATTGACATAAAAAATAAAATCGATTGGAAATACATAAAATTAAGGCACTGTTTTACTGTCGAGAGATAAACCCTCTGCGATACATATTTTGGAACGAATAAAACCTTCATAATATTATCTGTTTTTTGTGCCTTAAGTTAAAACTAGTATTCAAGAAAATCTGCTTCAGAATGATTCAGGAAGCTTACATAATTGATTCAGAATTGAGCTGACTAAGTCTTCGAAGTTTGGGAGTGACAGGTTATTTTAGGCACTCCGATAACAGTTGTTTTCATTATCAATTCTGTTTTAATACATCGTTTTTTGTTTGGATTTCGTTAGAGATTCATTTAAGAAATGGTTATTTAAAAGATAAGTTAACCGCAACACGTTTAATTAAAAAAAAAACTGGATTTGTTGTTTGACCAAGAATTTTCCTCTTTCTATTTTACTTTTTGGAGTGATCATTTCTCTTCATTAGCAAGTACACTCGAGTCTCTGTATCCGCATTCCTGATTATCCCGGAAACAATTGCCAATTTTATCAAGGATAATTTTATTTTATTCCTTACTACAGATAAAGATCTCTAGTATAAAAATCCCATACAACCTCATAAGAAAATACAATTACAGCTATCACAGACTCCATTGCGTAGACTTGTCGTAGAAGCGTCTACGAAGCGTAGCGGCGTAGCGCCCCGAGCTACGAAACACCGTCTCTATTAAATACTTCCGACCGTATACGCTTTATCTTTTTCTTTATTTTCTTTTATGAGAAAAATATTCTATACCATTGCTGGGTTTACACACACACATACGTTAAACTTGTATTCGATTTTATATCTGATTACTCTATGAAAGGAGTAGGAAATATTATATGCGTTATCAGTATTTTGTTGTGATTTGTGTTCTACTTCTTGTAATGTCTAATACGGAAATAGTGCTTAATGTCACTCTGTGTACTTCAAAATTGGCGTAATGTTTGAAATAATAATTTTGATATACTTACTGTCAGCTGAGAAACAACCTAAAAATAAATAGAAAGGTCTTTTAAACAAACTCAAATTCAGAAATATGACAAATAAGCTGTGTATTCTTAAACACATAAAGCCTGGTATACCAAAATCCATAAAGCTCTACATCAAGCATAAAATCGGATAATCCATTCCTCCCTCCCATTCCGAACAAGCAACACCTAACAGCCTTGGATCAGACCTTAACCCTCAAAACGGTGCCAATACCCCAAAAGGACCAAAAAAGGACCAGCCACGACAAAAACAAACGTACGTAAGCGTGACCTTGGGCGTGTAACCACAGGAGGCATTAATCTCGATATACCCCGGGGCAGACGCGCGCCAGACGGCCTCCCGGACCGGTCACTGATATCGCCATATTCATACCCGTAGGGTTACCCCAGGATCCACAAGATACATATTTTAAAACTTCGGAGGCACGCGGCATCTCCTGGTTCGGGAATTTGCATGATTTTGGCGAAATAAGGAGCACGATATTGGCTTTCGGGTTAACCGGTTACAATGCTGATCTTTTAGCTCTGACAAGATAATAAGTTCATATTTGAAATGTTAAATATGTTGACAATACCTGACAATGTACTTCAAAAGTACATTTTGATTTGCTGGCCTTTAGAGATGGAGATCAAAGACGCAAAAACCTACGAAGCTACAATTAAGCACCTAGTTTTACACAAGCAACTACGTGAAGAATAAAAAGTCGGGAGGTATTTTTGGATACCCGGTTGCAACGAAGTTCCTATCGCTGTCTATTATGTACTAGCTTTTGCCCGCGGCTTCGCCCGCGTGGATGTCGGAAATTATTCCACGGGAACCTACTACCGGGATAAAAAGTACCATATGTGTTAATCCAGGTTATAAACTATCTGTGTGCCAAATTTTATCCAAATCCGTACTGCCGTTTTTGCGGGATTTAGTAACAAACATACAAACTTTCACATTTATAACATTAGTAGGATAGTAGGATTAAGACAACAGAGATAACAGAGCATGGTCTCAAGTTTCATGTGTCAAAAGCTTTTGTTTTTAAAAAACATACTAGATGGCTTCGTTTTAAAAACAAAACTTTTAACACTTGAAACTGACTTTTTCGGGCATAACGCTTTTTCGTTACGTGACGATTTCTACCAGTTTACTCCAACCGCAAGCCGCGTTAAAGTACTTCGTTCCAAAATCTCCTAACATTGGTACACCAATCAACTTTGTTTCACAACTTCACAAGACCATTCACAAAACGCAAATTCCCAAACTCGGCACATCCTTACAACAGGGCTCACCGAAACCGCTAACCTCGAAGCCTCACAGAATCCTACCCAAAGACACACACATACTAAAACGCTTATCCGCCCGGACCTCTGACAACCCTACCCAGGGATGGGACGTTGACGACACAATTCAGGGCAACAAGTGTAGCAGAATAATGACCATTTATTTTTAGGGGTACGTTTTATGAGACTCTGAGGAAGGCATTGATGGTTCTCGATTGGGAGTAAATAGGGACATGTTTTTTGAAGATACTCCTTTTCAAACTTGAATTGTTGTTGAAATTGCTGGTGACTTGATGATCAGATTCGTGAAGAGTCTGCTTCCTGTGCGCAGGATAATAACAATCTGCGTATCCTTTTCCCAACTATGTATGTTGGGATCGGCTTCCAGTCTAACCGGAAGCAGCTGAATATCAGTATTTTACATGGAGCGACTGCCTATCTGACCTCCACAACCAGTTACTGGGTAATACGCTACCCCTTGGCAAGACTGGTTGTCAGACTTTCGGGCTTCTGACGACCCGTAACGACTGTCAAAGATCGCCGAATGACAGCCGGGACCAACGGCTTAACGTGCTTTCCGGTACAGAGGAGTCTCGGTATGTAAAGATGGCCACTCATCCACGGACCAACCCCGGCAAGCGTAGCTTAACCTGATGGATCGATCAAAACTAAAAGCAGCCCACAGAAATGCAATTTTATTCTCCATGCAATATTGAAGTAAACAATTATGTCACGATTCCCTCTTTGTACAGATTATATTCGGACCCTCGGGCACCCGGGTCCTCGCGGAGGTCAGGTTCAAGACATTGAGCCCACACACGTGATCCTAATGTTATGTTACCTCTTGATTTGCAAAGAGCTGTTTGGAAAGATTAATATTGTAACTGGAGACAATAATTGGGGGTTTAATTTGATCAGAAATTAGATAAGGGGGTGATTGTATAATTGTATATTCTTTTCTAGGATAATGTGAACAAAACAAGGGAAAGACACATACATATAGCTTGTACCATAAATACGTTCAGCGCTAAATATACAGGGTTATTTTAATCTCCGCAGATGCTATGGGTGTCGGTATCAAAACATGATAAAATAAGAAATTAATTAATTTGATGATTTTTTGTGGGGTTAATATCAGTTTATAAAATCTGGTGTAAACTTCACAGAAGTGATGCGTATCGATATCTAAACATGATAAAACATAAGAAAACAGTTTTTCTTTTTTTAATTGTATTTAGATATTATTCCCATCGCGTCTGCGGAGTTTAGCTAGCCAGTTTAAAATAACCCTGTATTTAAAACGTCATTCTGTCGCGGCCATGATGTGACGTCATTAGGCACGATACTGCTTTGTTTACATCTCTTTTTAGCCACAAATAATATAAATTAAATTATGTTTTGTACTTTATTCAAGCAGAAACCGCACTTACTAACTTACCTCAGTGAGAATTCAAACAGTTTGCTAAGAAAAGATTATTTAAAGATGCCTTTTGATGTCACTTCCGGCATTTTCGAAGACAACGCGTTTGGAGCTTGCGTTTCGTTCCGTTCTACCAAAAAAACGTAACATAAAATACTGAATTGGAAAATCAGAAATGCGTTAAAAAAAATTTTAAATATTTAAAATTTTAAATAATGAAAGAGTTTTGAATTACATGCATATTCCCTACTAGCCGCGGTATCACCCGCGTAGACCGCGATTAAAAGTAGCCTAGGTGTTAAACCAGGGTATAAGCACATACATACCAAATCTTCATCCAAATCGGTTCAGCCGTTTGGACGTGAAGAAGTAACAAACATACAAACACACACACTCACAAACTTTTGCCTTTATAATATTAGTGATAGTGTGATTATGAAAATAAGGAAATACAATATTATATTATTTAAAAAATGACACGACTGAAAAGCAAAAGCATAAAAGCCAACACAAATAAAAAATGGATTCGAAATTCAAGTATCCCAAGGACCAAAGATACAGATAATGCATCCAAAGCATCTGTCCATATCGTTAAAAATTTAAATTTCTCAAACGCATTGGGGTGTTCGGCCGTCTGTGCAAGCGTCTCGCGTCTGGCTGTACAGATTACGGTAAACTCGGGGACGGCGGCATCCCCGGGGTCATGATCAAGATTATTAAACCATGATACTTGCGACATTCTTTTGTTTTCTGATATTTATGTTGTGAACACGTAATTCTCTTTTCTTGCTATGTGCTTGGATGTCTCTTTCAATTTTAATTTTGCTTCATTATTTAGTTTGTCATTCATGTTGTCGAGTGTGTTTTTAGTCGAAACTGTCTTCTCTTGTAAGAGATGGTCTACTTGTACAACAATTTCTGCTCAATCTATCTGACCAGCCTTTTCCCAACTATGTTGGGATCGGCTTCCAGTCTAACCTGATGCAGCGAAATACCAGTATTTTACATGGAGCGACTGTCTACCTGACCTCCACAACCCAGTTACTGGGTAACATGATAACCTCTTGGTAAATGGTTGTCAGACTTTCGGGCTTCTGACAACCCCTAACGACTGTCAGAGCCACGTATGACAGCCCGGACCAACTGCTTAACGTGCTTTCCGAGGCAAGCAGAGTATCGGCATTTAAAGATGAACCAACCGCGGCAAAAGTAGCTTAACCTGATCGATCGATCCGTGCGGCTGTTATTTCTTATTCACGAGCTCCTACAATAATTTCTGCTACTAGGTTAAAATCATCATCTACTTCTGATTTACTTTTATCATTATATTCAAAAAATACTCTTTTCTTTCATAAATTGTTTCGCCTTTATACAGAGTGGTCCAAAATAGTGACGTTAATAAGAAAAATCTGAATTCCTCCAAGGGTACTTAT
Source organism: Cosmia pyralina (assembly GCA_946251885.1). Lineage (NCBI taxonomy): Eukaryota > Metazoa > Arthropoda > Insecta > Lepidoptera > Noctuidae > Cosmia > Cosmia pyralina. Next base: position 25,596,343 of record OX276344.1, read on the forward strand.
TCGAAAATACCCCAAGTACGTTTTGCGATTTTTTGTAAATTTCGAGTTATTTTTTGGTTTTGTAATTATTTAGAGTTTTGTACCGGTGGATTTTCAAAAAGTCATATCTTTTTTTGTAGTGTGTATTTTTCAATTTTTTTTTGTGTCACGAAAGTAACATTCAAGACGACACTCTCACAAAAAAAATCTGAAAAAACTTTTTTACAAAAAAATACAACCGACTTCCAAAAACAACACTACAAAGTGAAAAATAACTTTAATTTCGGAAGTCGGTGTCTAGTTAAATGTATTTTCGTTTTTTGCCACCGACTTCCGAAATTAAAGTTATTTTTCACTTTGTAGTGTTGTTTTTGGAAGTCGGTTGTATTTTTTTGTAAAAAAGTTTTTATTTTTCACTTTTTTGTTGTGTACCTACCCCAAACACAAATTGTAATACCACTACCTGCAAAACAAACTAGAACATCATCCATATAAAAGTGGGGAAAAAATACGTATTATTGAAGCTAACTCAAAAACTACAAAAGCAAAGTTAATCAATTTTATATGGGACCAACTGTGATGTATACCCTCTCGAATAAAACAAAAAAAATCCAAATCGGTCCCGCCATCTTCGAGTAATCGGGGAACATACATAAAAAAAAAAAAAAGGTTCCGACGAATTGAGAACCTCCTCCTTTTTGAAGTCGGTTAAAAATATCCACTGCAAAAAAGATATGAATTTTTCAAGCTCCACCGGCAGAAAACTGGAAATAATTACAAAAACAAAAATGACTCGAAAACTACAAAAAATCGTGGAACATACATGAGGTATTTTCGAATACCCCTGGGTATGAGGAATTCAGATTTTTCTTCTTGACGACACTATATATTTTATCGTAGCACAATTTAATCTTCATATAGCTTGCTGAAGTTGTACTTTGTCGTGTGTTGTGATTAAGGATTACTGTTAGCGAGAGCTATGGGGTGCCTCGTAATGTAATCCTTACTTTGAAGGTCAGGTTCAAGATTGAAACAAGGGGCATGCAAATCTTTTGAGTTGACAGACTGAGAGTCATTGAGCTTGAAATTGGGGAATATATTTTCGATGTATACATTCTGCGCACAATTTGTAAATGCGACGGTACATTTTTTGGATGGGATGATACAGTCAGCATCAATAATATCGGGACTGTTCAAAATGATCTAAACAATTATGAAAATGAAATAATAACTCAATGACACAAGGAATGTTTCATAATGAAGACAGTACATAACAACTGTCATTCTGACAAGAACTTTGTCGAATTAAGATAAGGTTTAATTTTCATAGTTGTTGAGATAATTTTGAACAGTCTGTTCGTCCCGATATTTTTGACGCTGACTGTACTTACCAATTGTTTTATTTAAAGTATGCTAAATATCCGAAGAGTTTCTAGTATTAGGTAAGGTGAGAGACTTATGCCCGTTCCTTATAAAAAAACTATACAAGAATGCAAGATCCGTACACCCAATTTCTATCTCACATTAGACACCAATCATTATCATCATCTGCCTAGCCTTTTCCCAACTATATTGGAATCGGCATCCAGTCTAAACGGATGCAGCTGAATAGGTACCAGTATTTTACATGAAGTGACTGCCCATCTGACCTCCACAACCCAGACATAAAACACTAATCACCACCCAAAAAATAATAACCAAAAATGTATCTTTTCCCGAAAAGTATGTGTAACCTGATCGAAACATATTCTACGTAATAGATAGGGTGAAAGTACAAATTGTCGGCACCGTGTCCCCGCTTCACTGACGTCGAAGCAACCCCCGGTGTCAATCTACGATGCGGGAAATCACTTGGATGCTAGGATTTTATTCGCGCGAGAAAATAGAAATTTGAAGAGACTTCGCTACTCTATTTTTTATGTGACACGTAATTCTTGAGAGGTATTGGACTAATGTTCTTTTTTTTCATGAAATAAGGTTGATGTTTTAGTAAGAGGTGTGACAAATACATTCAATTTCATCGTACCAGACAATTTTAGATAGTTTAATTGAAATAAGTTTAAGTAATCAGAGCAGATATAACAACAAGACGAATTTATTACACAATGTTTAATTCTAAAACCTAAAATCCGCTTTAATAAAATATTTAATTTCAGTAGTTCCCATACTTCCAATTGGGTACCTACAATTCTCTCCACACACAAGAAACTCGGCTCCCTTTTTTCCAAATCTCAAATCCCACAGAGCAGAAATCTTCGAAACCTAGCCTATATCTACTGTATACTGTTAACAGCAGACTTTCACTTCAGTTTTCATCTCCCACAGAGTGCTTTTAACTATCCACACTTCGCTTTTAATAGAAAAAAGCGAGACTTGTGTAAATATTCGGCATTTTTAATCAAGGGAGGGTTTCGGTGTGCATTTGGGATATTCGCGGTATATCATAAAGGTTTAGTGTTATGGCGCATTCTCGCTTTATTGGTGCGCTGCTTAGTTTGTGGTGCATTGCGATGACACATGACGTAATGGAGTGGCGATATTGGAGTGCGGCGCAATCCTTTGAGTTATGGTTGTATTATACGACTTTTTGGTAGGTTTAAAGTGATGATGAAAGTGCTTTGGCAGACGTTGGCTGCTGTAGAATGTACTGCATAGTTTCGACGTTTTTGGACTAAAAATTATCACAATAAGATCCTTTGTGATGCATCCTTAATTTTAAGCACAAACTTAAAAAATGACCTTTGACCTAACTCTTGGACCACAAGCAACATTTACAAAAATAAGAAAAACTATTACATTAATTTCGCATATCTCTTGACCCCCCCGCCCGATCACTGGTGATTTCACCCCTAGCATATGTTAAATGTTGTCGTTGAAGAATGTTATACGAGTACCTACCTACATTATATGGAGAGGTTGGTACGTAAGTATACCGGATGACTTTTTTTTACCGTCTCGAAAAAAATAGGGTATATTCGGTGAATGGAGTAGAAGCCTATGGCATATCTATTTTTTTTTTCTTTTTAATTTAATAAAATCAAAATTCAAATCATAATGCAGGTTACATATGATTCGAATTTCGATATTTTTAAAGGATTATTTTTTTTTTCAAAATGTATGTTTTTATTGTTCTAAAATGAAAAGTTTACATCGAATTTGTAGTATTTATTGATACTTAGATATTTTTTTCTGACTAAGCTATTAAAAAAAAAAAAAATAGTTCTGCCCTACGCTTCTACTCCGTTCACCTAATACACCCTAATTTTTTCGAGACGGTAAAAAAAGTCATCCGGTATATCACGCATTCCCTTGACACCACAATGTGTACCTACATTGTTATGCTGACGAAGTTATACAACATCGGTTTTAGTATATGCGAAACCCGAAACACGTGTCCGGTATTTTTATGTAAAGAATCTATATACAAAATTTCAAAACTGTATCATTAAAAATCACAAAGTTATAAGCTTGTTATGTTACCTGGTTGTCCCTACAAAAACATGATCACCATGCGGCGCCCGCTGTACGCCCGTGCCTAGTGCCGCTATGACCTGCAGTGACTTGTGTTCGTCGCGCGGTGTCCATATTGTAACCTTTTTTAAAGATTTTTGGGGCAAAATATAACACGGTGTAAAAATTAGATTCAGTTATTTATTCTGAACAAACTATATTCAGGTTTCGCATATACTAAAAATAATGTTGTGTGTGTGTCCATGTACAGATTATATACCTATTTAGGTATAATATAAGCTTTTGTATATGTATTGCCTTTGTTGCAGATAATTCAAAATTATTAAAAATAATTATAAAAGGCTTAAAATACTGGGTGAAATTGAGTTACCTAGCGAAACTCCGCAAACGTGATGGGTCTCGATATCTAAACAACACAAAATAAAAAGATTTGTTTTTTTGGGGTCAATGACCGCTGGAGTGTTGTTACTCGAAGTGTGAGTTGATAAAAGTATGTTTTATTGTGTTGAGATATCGATAACCATCACGTCTGCTCAGAGGAGCTCGTGGTTAAGTAATAACAGCCGCACGGGTCGATCCATCAAGTTAAGCTACGCTTGCCGGGGTTGGTCCGTGGATGGGTGACCATCTTTACATACCGGGTCTCCTCCGTGCCTCGGAAAGCACGTTAAGCCGTTGGTCCCGGCTGTCATTCATGGATCTTTGACAATCGTTACGGGTCGTCAGAAGCCCGAAAGTCTGACAACCATTCTCACCAAGGGGTATCGTATTACCCAGTTACTGGGTTGTGGAGATCAAATAGGCAGTCGCTCCATGTAAAATACTGGTATTCAGCTGCATCCAGTTAGACTGGAAGCCGACCCCAACATAGTTGGGAAAAGGTTAGGCAGATTGAACCATCACGTCTGGCTAGCTAATTTAATTTAACCCTGTATACCTAGACGATACAGTAGATCCTAAAATAATTTACACAGACTGACAATAATAAACATAAAATTAATAAAAATATAAACAAAAAAAGTTAAACAATTAACTAACAAAGTTAGCGTTAACTGTTAATTTACGTTACTAATCGGAAAGTTAGCCAACTCCTATTGTTGGTGCTTACATAATAACAGCGCAGTATCCATTGTCAAAGTTTCATATTAAATTTTAACTTAAATCTCTGTTTAGCAACTTGTTCTTAACTAGCGATATGCCGCGGCTTTGTGCTAAATTCATGTGTTTTAAAGATACTAGAGTAGAGTAGAGTATTGAAGAATATTTCTTGATCAAACAAAAGTAAAAACCTTCCAAAGTGCGAGTTGGACTCGCACACGAAGTTTTCCGTACCACCGTACAATATTTAACACTATCTACATTACTTAAAAAAAAATACTTCAGTTTAAAAAAACGTGCACGTTTCTTGTACGGGGACACAACCCCTTCAATTTTTAAATATATTTTATTTTTATAATTTGTTGTTATACTTAGCTGCAATAAAAATACATAATCTGTGAAAATTTCAACTGTCTACCTATTACGGTTCATGAGATATAGCCCTGTAACAGACAGACGGACGTACAGCGGAGGCTTAGGTTCCGTTAGGTTAATATTAGGTACCGTTTGGCACCCTTCGGGTGCGGAACCCTAATATTAAACGATAGTAATAGATTCTGCTCCTATAACATGGGACTTAAGACGCAGATAAGTGCCAGCGGCCTTGAGTGGTTAGCTTGTGTATTCAGTGCTGAGCTCAGCGTGAGCTCGCGTCGCGTCGTTCGTCCACCCAGTAGGACTCGCCCATCAAGGAGCGCTGTCGCAAAATTAATTTATTACGCATAAAACAAAAGGTATTTATTATACTAAAACACGTATACTAAAAGATACATAATTAAATTATCTATAAATTGGTGAAGGTTTCATAAAAATACGCTTGATAGTTCTTGCGTGATTCTCAGTTTTTATCCACGTTAGACATAACTTTACAAACTAATTACATATAAACATAATCTAAAATATTAATATATCAAGTTATTAAGAAAACGCTCTAACTTAACATATATATTTTTCCAAATCTTTAACACTATTCGTTTAAAGGTGATCTTTAGTTTAAAATCATTAAAAGTCGCTTATCGTCGCCTTAAACATAACTGGAGAAATGTGGGTGTACTATACCTAGGTACACTACTGCCTAACCCTCCGGAGAAACACAGGCGTGATGTTATGATATGCAAATAAAAACAAAAGTAATATTTATCTTTTTCTAAAATGAGGAGCTCGTGGCTAAGTAATAACAGCCGCACGGGTCGATCCATCAAGTTAAGCAACGCTTGCCGGGGTTGGTCCGTGGATGGGTGGCCATCTTTACATACCGGGTCTCCTCCGTGCCTCGGAAAGCACGTTAAGCCGTTGGTCCCGGCTGTCATTCATGGATATTTGACAGTCGTTACGGGTCGTCAGAACCAGTCTTACCAAGGGGTGTCGTATTACCCAGTTGCTGGGTTGTTGTGTTAGAGATCAGATAGGTAGTTGCTCCATGTAAAATACTGGTACACAGCTGCATCCGGTTAGACTGGAAGCCGACCCCAACATAGTTGGGAAAAGGCTAGGCACATTAATTTTTATTCTAAGGAAAAATTACCCACTGTTCTAAAAATCTTTAAAGAATCAAACTTATGTCCAGTGAATCAAATTATCAAGAGGATGAATGTATCGTTCAAATTGCCTTTGGTCATATAAAAAAAAACATCGAAGTAATTGCGTAGAGTAACTGACACTTATGCATATAAGCATGCTTATTACTAGCATTGTTATGACACACATGTTACTAAAAGTAGCAATCACACTAATATTATAAAGGCGAAAGTTTGAGAGTGTGTGTGTGTCTGTTTGTATATTTCTTACTTCTTCACGCTCAAACGGCTGGACCGATTTGAATGATATTGGTATGTAGATAGCTTATACCCTGGGTTAATACATAGGCTACTTTTATCCCAGTCTACGCGGGCGGAACCATGGGGCGCAGCTAGTTGCTCAATAAAAGCATGCTTTCGTGCTACTTATGAGCATGTGTGTCAGTAGCTTAACACACTTATAGTAACAATGGCTTTAATTTTGACAGTTCAACAACATTCATTGCGTTATTTATGTTGTTGAGTAGACAAACTTTTCGAACATAAATGAAGCAATATAGATTAGCAATATGCTTCAACCTACCTATAGCATCAATTTTACTACCTATTAATTATCCTACTAATATCATTTTAAAAGTGAACTTTTTATCCCGGTAGTACGTTCCCTTAGGATAATTTCCGAGTTCTACGCGGGCGAGCCCCGGGTTAAAGCTAGTCAAAAAAAAAATCTAAATATTTTATTTCACATAAACCTACATGGGCACTTATGAAACGTCAGAAGCTAGGTGCACGGTTCCGAATTGGTCGTTTCCTATGGAGAAGAGCCGGCAAGAAACTCCATGGTTACTCTTTTAAAAATAATTGACTTTTACAATATTTTCAAATAACAGTGTTAATGGGTATGGGAGGAATTGTCCTCCCACATTGGTAGGCCTTTTTAAAAGAAATAAAGAAAGGTGTTTCGTAATGAGAAAAATATCCGATATCTATTACCCACTGTTTAAAACAAAGCTTTATGTATATTATATGTATTTATGAAAACTGAAAAATATTGTACTAGATTACAACAAGAAAATTACTACTTACTAACTACTGAACTATGACACGGAGAATAGAATACCTAGTACAATGCTGACGAGAAGTCGGACGCGAATGCTACTACGAAACACACACCTAACATCTTCGGGTTCATGAACTATGAACTTTTATTTTCAATGATGATAGGATATAAGACCAGGAGAAGACCAAAGAAACAATGGATGGACTGTGTGAAAGATGATATGGCTAGAAAGGGAGTGACTACCGAGGTGACGACTAATAGATAAGTAAATTAGTCGTGATCTCGATATGTTAAAGAAGTATGGAAGAAAAAAACACATTGCGCCGACCCGACAATAAATTGGGATACCACACAAAAACAACTTACACAAAGCACTTTCTTCCAGGCACTTTCTTTTCAATTTGATTTGACGTACCTAATATTTATATCAAAACAAATCATTTTCCATATAAATGGGAATTTTGCAATGGTTTCTTATAATTAATTTCAATAAAATAAAAACTTCTTAATAAACAGCATTGTTAAGTAACTCTTTGAAGTATTTCTCAAACTCACGTTTCAAGAGTTTTCAAACCCGTGACCGCGGAACCGGAAAAAGAGTTATGAAACGTATTTAAAAAAAAGTTAATACAAAAGCTGCTTACTTCCTACTCTCGAAAGTAACTCAAATTAAATTGCAATAACCCTGAACTAGAAGCAATAAAAATCTACGCACACCGAACTCTTACAAAGTCTGAAATAATACCTAGTTTTGTATTAATTTTTTGTTTCGTCAAGAAAACTACTATTACTCATTATCATTATCTCATTGTGATTTATTTACAAAGAGATAGGTTATTAAAAATAATACTCGTACGCATAAAGTTAATTAAACCTGCTTTCAAACAAAAAGCAACACTAAGAAATCGATTCACCCGTTTCGAAGTTACGATTCCACAAACAAACATTCTCTTCAATCACCTCTCTTTTGCGCCAAGTATTAAAAAGGTTTGATAATCCCAATTCGAAAACAACAACAGCCATAGACAATATTTAAAGCCAGTCCTGTCGTAAAATAAAGAGGTCGTACAAGGAAAACCTTTGGACCCTCGTCCCGGGTGTAAACGGTCACAAAGTACCCGGGTATACCCCTGACCGAGGTCGGACCTGGGGCCTTGAACTTCACAGAAACAGAATGATATGGTTTGTTTACAAACATACCATTTTAGTATTACGTAGAAAAAGGATTTTCATTCTAAGAGAAAACTGTATGAGATTATTTTTATTTTGTAACCTCTTTTGGTGCTGCGTGGCGTGGCGTGACTGACTGGCTGTGTTGTTCCACGTTTGAATTTATGTTTTTTTTTAACTGATCCCATTTCGTTATTTTCCTACTTTCATGGCAAATCTACTTTACCCTTTTAGATCTATTCTATCCAATTAGGTAGGCCAAGCCTCCACCAGTAGTGACCAGTTGAATATAAGCGTCTTCTAGATCCAGATCTAGAAGACGCTTATCATAGAGTATAGTTATAGTGACGCTTATATTCAACTGTGGATGGCGACAGGCCGATTTGACATTGACGGTTAGTAGGTATCTAGATAGGTAGGTAGTATGACAATAACCTTTTACTCTTGCTTTAGTTTTTGTTTTCATAAATTAGCATAATGTCGATAATTTTATTGTTCAAACGTTGAGGCAAAAGTATTACATTGTGAGCCGTGAGTCAGCATAAGCATGGGACAATGCATCATACTGACTCACCCGCCAATCAATGCGAGCTTTACACCAATTCCAAATTTAAATCATTCGAATGTGTTCTCGCGTTCTTTGTGTTCGTCTTGCGATGTTTTTGCAAAATAATTAATTTATTGTTTTATTGATTAAATACAAACTCTGATTTTGCAAAATGTAAGAGAAATTCTTGTCTTGTTAAGAAAGCTTGTCTTTGCACATTAACTTCAAAAATATAAAAATAATAAAATATTATAAAACTCAAAATAAACGTAATTAAAACTGCCAAATTGCTACAAAATGCGATGCATCGCCATGCTGCCATACCTATATTATAATTAATCTGTCAAAACGCAATTTTGTGATACTTGAGCCTCTTAATTATATTCCGTAAAAAATAAAATGAAAAACTCGTGAACTAAAATTCAAAAAGTGAAGTAGGTATAATAGTCAATGGAAAATAATAATATGAGAGAAAAATCATCCAAATAGATCTTTGGGTAATTTCTGTGTTTCGACACGTTTGCCGTTGACGTGCGTCACGAGAGCGGCATCATGACATATCCGCCACTTGGCCGCCGGATGGCGGTTCAATTTGTTAAATTAAACTCCACGCTATGCACAGATTCACTCGCCCGATATAGGACGGGAATTTTCGTGGTTTGCTTCACACGCTCTATATATTACCTAGTTACAATAAAAATAAAGAAGTATATAAACAAATAGGACAGTCATTAATCTTTTGAATTGCATTCTAATTTACTAATATTGAATAAAACACATCATTCATATTACCAGCACGGTATTTTTTATAACAAAACATTACAACAACACAATAAAAAAAAAATTCGTTTAAAGTTTTTTAGTTCCGCTACTCGCCGCCAACAGCGCCACCGTCTACACGAGCGCAACGATATCGCGTCCCGCGTCACCGCGCAGTGATTGCACTGAATTGAGCTTCCGTCGTCGACAGGATAAAAAAACCCGGCCGTGTCCTCGGCGACATTAAACAATAGCCAATCGCGTTGTGTGGAGCTTTAGGAGGCGGACACACTGAGCGTTCAAAGTCAAATCATTTATATCAAGTCGGGGCCATAAAAGGCACTTTTGAACGTCAAAATTTACAAGAAAATAGATTTGATTCTAGTTGCCCCTCCCTAAAAGTAGTCCAGTTTCGTATTGAGAGGAATACTCCTATTCTAATTGGTTTAAAATGTTTTTATATATTTTGTATATTTATATTATATTAATTATAATTATACAGGGTGTTTTAAATTGCCTAGCTAAAGGAGTTTGGAGACATACGCGAGGGTTATTGATATTTGTACATGATAAAACAAAGAATAAATTAATTTGATGATTTTGTTTGGTGGGGTCGTCGACCTCATTTATTTAGCGTCTATGGAGTTTAGACAGCCAATATAAAATAACCCTATATCATATCATTGTATCATTTTATTGTAGGTAGGTACAACGTCTTTGTAAATAAGCTATAATGTGAAGACGTTGTACCTAGAATAAAATAACTGTACTACAATAGATACAAATTAACCAATGACAGGTAAATAAATTGCTCACACATGGTGCTCACATATTTACAAAATATTGCAACTGTAGACGATTTTTCCTAACACTTTGTCGCGTCGTGCGACAAGACGCGACCAACTTAAATATTAAAGTGATTTGGTCGCATCGATCGAATTTCGAGCCGTCTGGCTGACCGTTGTTGCATGTGAACTTAAAAGTCTTTTTGTGTACCATTTAATTGGTCCTCAGGAAGACTCTTTAAGAATTTTAGTAGCGTCTGCCGTGTAGCGTTCTTAAAAAAAGGTTTTATAGTTTGTCTGGGCATTTTGAATACTTTAAGATACACTCAAAAATACGGTGTAAGGGACATCAACGTGCAAACTGCTACTATGAATTCAGCACATTCTAGACCCCAGTGTAGAAATTTTACATCGACTGTTAAAAAAAATCTGCTGTTTCAATAGAGGCATGAGGAACAGGATGTAAAGTTCACTCATCATCTATAGAAAAGGGAGGATTCTTCGACTAGACGGATGTTGTGTCTGGTGGGCAACTGCCCGACGGTTGGTGTCGGGACGTTGTCTAGATGATAGTCGCGCGGTAAACGGATTTTGCGTGACGTCAGTGTGATGCGTAGTTCGCATGTAGCGATGAAGATACCGCCACACATACAAAAATGCAAGACCTACACGGTCAAAAATCAAAATGTATAGAACAGACTTTTTTTATAACAGACGAAAAATATCGTGAATAAATTCATGTTAACAGTTTGCGCCTCGACGTCCCTAAGTCCAGGTTAATTTTTTTTCGCGCACTGGATTTTCAACGCTCTGCTTAGCGCCGAGAGATGTAAATCCTAGTTTGTTTTCCTGACCTCAATGCTCGGTCCAATACCAAGGGCTGAAAATCCAGTGCGCGTACGAACATCGTCGCGTAAAAAGGCGCCCGTGCGAACCTGAGCTTACAGCCTGTACAGGCTATATCTTTACACCTACTCTTGAAAAACGGAAAACCTAATATAACCTAAGATAATCTAATGTAGACAACAGGACATTATACGTCTATCTAATCGGATTTCTAAAGGTAACCTAACCTCGTTCCTAAAACCCCATAAAACAGTACCAAAGGACCATTGATATATTAGAGGAAGATATGTTACGCGCTAACATCGCAATCACTAAACCTGGACTCAGTGCACAGCTACATGCACCGATACTCGCACATCTGTGATCACAGTCGCAAACCTACAGTTACCGATAGACAAGGAAATAAATAGAAGCCAGCGCTGTCGTGCAAGCGAAATCGCGTTAGCCGCCGAATGTTTACGATTATGAATAACATTGCATGTCTATCTCGCTCTCACAAACATGGCGAAGCAAACATTCAATATTATTTATAATATTATTCATTTTTGGCTGTACGTACGAGTGAAAAGTAATCCCGTGGAATTTGTTTGTGGTTTTTTAACTATTTGTGCACATTTTGAAAACACAGGAAGGCATTGTTGCTGTTTATTTCGACGATTACGGTAATTTTACTTAACGTGCTATACATGTGCTACACAAACGCCCCAGTTCGATTGTGACTAAGGTCAATTGTGTGCATTAGCACAATTTATGCGGTCCACCTCGAGGAGCGCCAACCATATCTTCCTAATTTATATAATGCAAAGGACCAAAAAAGTTCAATCTTTCAGTGTGTGAAGCTGCTTACGGTGCGGTGTCGTGTCGCAGCAGTCGAGTCAACTTGATTGGAGCCTGATTGAATCGTCAGACTGTTGGCTTCGTCTACTTACCACGGTCGCTCCGATAACACCATAATGGTCGATTTGTGTTGACAAATTTAGAGAAAAATTGCATTTTGTAAACATAATCGCCACTGATTGATTATTAGGGTTATTTTTCATGGGCGTATTATGGACACTGGACTATGTCAATTAATAAACAGTGTAGCTTTGCATAAAGTGTCTTGTATAGTGTCTTTCATTTAAAAGCCCAGTTTGTCGATGAAAAAATAATCAACAGAGTCACACAAATTTAAATGGATTTATTGTTTGGTCCTAGACTCGAGCACGAGATAATAAATGGACTTTGAACCAATCAATGCAAGTTTATATAAAGAAGACACCATTTCCAATTACTAAATTAGAAAACCTAAAAGCATTGTCCAGTACATCTTCCTAATCCTTTTAAACATACACACAATCACGCGCTTTTAGTTGTACGAAGACCCAATAATCTCTTAATATGTACATTTTGTGGCTAACGCGTATTGATGTGCAGATATCTGTTTAAACACTGGGGAAGGGTGTTTCTGACCAATTTGCGACCCTATCTGACCCCAACCAACCCCAGCCGACGCCTTTAGCGACCAGGCTACCGGCGACCCCAGATATATGTGACTAAAACCTGTTAGCTCTCATTTAAAGATTGATTGCAGGCATAATTTACCGCCGCGATGAAAATTTAGAGAGTAAGAGTGAGAATGTTTTAGATGAAGTTTAGTGAATAAAGTGGATTACTGTCTAATTTTGGTTAGACAAGATGGTTAGGTAAGATGACCTCATTCTTGCGAGCTTTAAAGCGTCTGGCGGAAAAAATCGCCGGTAACTTTGGTACCTGACACCTAAAAATTGCCCGTCGGCCCAAGCCAGCAGGTATATGCGTACTTTCAAAGTACATACTAACACTACTCTATCCCATACGTTTTGTTAATCAGAAAGTAAGTTCTGGCGGCTCTGGGATCTTGTTGATAAATTAAAGTCGCTTTTAGTGTCCGTCTGCGTGACCGCGAATTTCGCAATGGATTTTGATACGGATTTCAGTACCATTTAGAAAATATATTCCGGAGGGTTTATGTGCACATAATGCATTAATAATTAACTTACATCAGTCTAATAAATACATCTCGATGTTTTGTTAAGTCGTACAAACCGTGCGAAGCACTGGCGGGTCGCTAGTAAAGTAGGTATTTTGTTTTGATTTGAGAATAGGTCAGCTAGATATATGCTTCTTATATTATTATTTATTTAAACTTCATGTACAGCAGTGGTTTAAACTGGATTACTTTTTTACCGTCTTGAAAAAAATAGGCTATAATCGGTGAACGCAGTAAGAAAGAAGAAGAAAGAATAAGTTTTTTCAAAAAAAATTATAACGTTTAATCAACGACATTCATTAACGATTTTTTTTCCAAAATTTCTGTTTTAATAAAAACAGAAATTTTGAAAAAAAAATCGTTTTCGTTCTCAGTTCATAGAAAAGTTTACTTCGAATTTGTAGTATTTATTGATACTTAGATAAATTTCTGTCTAAACTATAAAAAAAAACTACGTATGCCATAGGCTTCTACTCCGTTCACCTATTATACCCTATTTTTTTCAAGACGGTAAAAAAAGTCATCCAGTATAGGCCGAGTTAAAGCCACAAGGGATTATCTACCAGTCAATCTATATACGTTGTGTTAGATAGGTAGGTATGCGGGTTTTCTTGTGGTGTAGTGACACAATGCCACTTTTAATAATGCATACGCTATCCACATTTTGCCATTGCAAAAATTCCTTTGAATAAATGTCACAATATGTCTCTACAAAAAATATCCTCGTACCAGTCCTAATTAATTATCTTTTTAGGCACCAGCACTCAGCCTACATTTCTAGAACGCTTCTAGTTTTCATATTCAAGTTGATTAAACGTACTCGGGTGTAAAATTAGTTCGTAGACGTTCCGACATTCACACAATAATTTATAGGTGAACTTTCTTATACAATGTAATTGTTTGTAACATAAACTTCTTCTATTGTTAGCAAGAACATTCTTGAAAGAATACGCTGAAAGGAAAAGCTAAAGTTCCAGTCTCAAGATAATAGTTTTAGAGTTTAATGCTAATAAACTTTGTGATTTGTGTTTGTAATTTAAGTTGCTGAAGTTTTGAAAGGAAATGCTATGTTGTAGATAGATGCTGCTTTTTGTACTGTACTGATAGCAAGTAATATTGCTGGAGTGCTAGTTTAATCGTGCGATAATCAAAAGATTTGGTTTTGTTTTACTACATATTTACGAATACCAACTTAAATACAAAACTCAAGCGCAACCTTTTACCTTATCGTTATCAAAACGATACATCCAAAGCTAAAACTAAGTATTAAACGATTGATCCTAAAGAAACAATAAATTCTGGTTTCATGCGTCACGTAATACCAAAAATCAAACACCACAACTAAAGCCGCTAATAACATTCACTTGTCAACAGAACATCGAGCAATCGCCGTTCTTAAATTTGTCGAACTGAACAACGTACAGAGCCAAGCATAGAGTCAAACATCGCTACGAATATTCTCACGAACATTATTGCAAACGCTCTAGTAAATGCTCGTTAAAAATGTATTCTTCACGAAGATGTCAGACTTGACTTGAAAATTGTTCGGCTCGGCAAAAAGCTCGAAGCAAACTTATTGTCGTTTCACTAGAAATGCTTGGTAAAACGCTCGCTAGAATGCTCGCCATTCACTAGAATGCTCATTACAAGTGAATGCTCAAGTCTCAGCGGCTTTATGTAATCGTTTTCCAATATAAAACCATAAAAGTCAATTCAAAAAGCAATCTGTATTCTGAAACTATTTGCCAGCAAGGCAGCGGCTGCCAACTGTACGCACTCGATATTGTCGCGTGAATCGCATTCTCATTCAAATAAAACCGCTGAATCGCAACAGACACGTTGAATCGGCACTTTGGTACAAATATCGCCAATTTGAGATTCACTTAGGCTCATTTGTTGTCGACTTGCTTTATGTTACCTACCTTGAATTTTCAAGTTTTCAGTTTAGTATAAAATGTTTTAGGTAGATACGGCATTATATTCTTATGACACGCGATTTAGTTAAATTTCGTATTATCTACCAGTTCTTTACGTTTATTATAAACAGAAATACTACACATCATAATAGTCTTTTAATAAAATATCGAAACAAAATTTACGGGAGCGCAGTTCCGCAAATTAGTTTGCATGCCATCTGTCGTCGAGTAGCGGCACTAAGCACGGACCCATTGTAATTTACTAACGGTCCGCAAAAACGGACATACCAAACGAAACAAAACATATTCCAATTAACCTCGTTATTTTTACTGTACAGATTAACGTTCGAGATTATCTTCTGCCTTTATTATCTTCGGCGATGCGTTGCACCTGCCTTTTTAACCGATTTTAAATAACTGCCATTTCAATCCATCATGGCGGTACAATTTCAATGGACGGTCGTCTTGATGAATTATATTTAACATTAAATATAATTAGTTTACATGTTACTTTACTTTCATGGCAACTGTCCCACTTAAAATGAATTATAGGCGATAGAAAGAAACGATTTCGTGGAACCTAACATTTTAAGTTAGACTATTACAGCCGTCTGCACGACTAGTGAAATAAGTTATTTTCAAAAACATCTATACATTTTGAACAATGGTAACTTTTTACCGAAGCACTTATTTCCAATTGTATTTTACGATGGCACGTGAGATATTCCACTTTAAACCTAACGGCTACGGTTTAAATTCACTTGACCCATGATTCTGCAATGCCACAACACTGTTATGAAGTCTTAGTGCAAGACTTTTCATTCTTTGTAAGTTCACGCGTTCATAATCTTAACTCATGTCATTCATGACAACTTAACTATCAGTTTACCTGTAGCCCGTACTATATTCAATATTGTAACAAAATCAGAAAAAGACTAAAGAGCTCTAAGCAGTCAACCTTAACTATGCTTCTAAAGCTTTGTAAATAATATAGCCAGTCTTTTTTTATAACAATTGAACCAACTGGGAAGTTTACATTGTAACTTCCTCAAAAGAACCGATTGTTTGACCACAAAACACCTTCAACCAATAACAGCCGCGTCACATACCTTCAAAATTAAGGTCCGAAACATCAATATGTCGCAGCCCTCGTCAATGAGGTAATCAAGTACTTCGCGTGACGGACACGACCTGCCTCAACAAACCCACGCAACACGCACCCACGATACGAGAATACGAGCCGAATTACGAGTACTACTGTATGATCTCCCGAGAGTAAGTAATTTGTTTACGAATACACGCGAGGTGGGGCAAAGGTGTGTTGCGGAACGAAAGACCAAGGTTTAGCGCGATACATGTTCGGGCGTTTAGGATTTGTAACTTGTACGTGGATTAAAATGGCATACGTTCGTTAGCAGGTCGAACGAATCTAATCGTAAACTTCTTAGTTTCTAACCTAAACTTCTGGAAAATGATAATGATAATGCATATCATACAGAAAACTTAAAAACTCTCAAAAAAGTTACACATGATAATGTAATACAATTTGAGCATAAAAATATATTCATACCTAATCAACTGAACAATATAATCGAAATTCAGAGTTTAACCATATAAAATTAAGAAAAACCACGTTTAAAAACAAGACCGATCACACGCAATAATTTAATAAGCTTTCAAAGGTGTTACTTAAATATGAAAATATTAATTAGAAGCATTAATAATTTAATAAGTAGAGACAGATGGTGGTACAAAGGTGTACTAATTCTAATTTACAAACCGGTTTATTAATTCAATGTATGACGATGATGCTTCCTGATAATTAATATTTAAATAACGGTAGTCATGTTTGTAATATTCCCCTAACATTTTTAAAAGTATGTCACAATGTTGCGAGTGATAAATTGAAGGAAGTCACTGTTTTTATGTTTTTGGTGAGCCGTGTAGACTAATAGAGAATTCATTGGATATTTGTATTTTGTCTAAATTAAGGCTTTCCAGATGTTTCTCCCATGATGTTATGTGATTAATAGAAACTACATTAATAGGATTGAAATTTGGATCATTTGGATAGAATACCAGTTCCAGGATAACTAGTACTACGAATAAAAACGGTCACATACCATTCTACAATCTCAAACCCGTGACAAACGTACTAAAGGCAATAATGCAGCTGTTTCCCATAAAGACCTTCCTAATGTTTATTCATCTTATTAAAATCTCTCTAGCGAACGAAAAATGAGTCCCAGACCTGTTCACTAAGATAATTACAAATCCCGCGATTTGAATAAGAATAGATAGCGGTAGAAAGAGATATATAATCAGAGAGAGACGGCGATAGAACAAATGTCGTTCGCGTCTAACACAAAAACAGGAGTAACGAACTAAAACGCCAGGTGTGATGCGATGCCATGTGCTCAGTAACAGAAACTATTTATTCATTCGTGGCCTCAGTTGAAGTACCTAACCTATTTAATTAGTGTGTGGCTAGAAAACGAAAAGCTCGTTAGTTTTGATAATGATGGCTGTCATTAGCTTGACAGTTGAGCGTGTCATCAATAATTTTTAGAGGCCTTGCTGCGGATTTTATCCGATATTAGAATTTTAGAATCCTGTTGTAAGGCTTTTAGGGCTAGGTGAAAGTAGTTCTTCAGAAAGAAAAACCACCGTGTTATCTCTGTAAATTATTCTAGAACAACAAAACAATGAACTAAGAATCTTTTAATAACTTCATCTCACATTTAAGTTAAGCGTATGCACAGGTAGACAAAAAAACCCGGGTAGGCAAACATAAAAATAATACTGAAGTGATGATAAAAATACAATGCTTAAAAACTAAGTAATAATGTATTTAACGATATTCAGTTTCATCGAAATTCACTCGTTAAAAACGCGCCATCTAGCGGGGAGTAGCGGAACTACTGCAATCAAAAATAACGAGACGCTCTGCGTTGTTGTTTCGAACATGCGAAGATAGATGGCGCGTATTACTTACTCGGTTTGTTTAGACATTGTTTTGAAATTTTGAAAGACTACATTTAACTTAGATTACAAATAAAACAACGTTTTACTATTGCTATCAGTACTTCGAAAACGAACACTAAAACAATTTTCATACTAAAACACTAATCTGTCGCCATCTAACCTTACCTCCATTGCATGTTTGTCTATTCATTTTTCCCTTTTTTTGTGTTAACGTTTCTCCTTTGTTTTTACTTACTTTATTTTTGCTTTATGTTAAGTCCGTGGTGTGTCTGTGTTGTTATAGCTTATTTTGGCTCCGGACGGGACCTTGCAGACGGTGAAGAGCGAGTCTCGGAGAGGACGCGGCAGAGGGCGCTCAAGCACTACACCCGTGAGTACCATAAACTAAATTTCTTACCTTTTCTTTTTTATGTTTTTTAATTTTTTCTTATTCTTTCATGTCATGTGTACACCCTTTACTTTGGTGACTAATGATTAACATTATCATGATTAACAATTTAAATTACTCGTGCTTTCTTCTTTTTTATTATGGACGACTTTATAATTTCCGTAAATTAAAACTTTTTAATTAATTCGCGATCTAATAAAAATGATGGTATTAGAGAAGACGTCGTCGGTTCATCGGGGTTCAAAGAACAAAATGTTACAGACTAGGTACTTATTAAATACATTTATTACATACCTTCCTTTAGCAGTGTAGCTTTACATATTCTGAATTTGATAATCGTCGATTTAAATAGTTTGATTTATTATTAATTGTATAAAAGTTAACATCATTTAACAGTGGTGGCCCAGTGGTAACGGCCCCGACTTACGAGATGTAGGTCGTGGATTCGAACCCAGTAGCGCTTAACTTTGTGTAAATAATTTCATCATCACTGCTCTCAAAACGGTGAAAGAAAACATCGTGAGGAGACCGGCATGTCCAAAATTCAAAAACATGTGACATCTACCAACCGGCACTAGGCCCGCGTGGTGGATTACAGCCCATCTCACAGAGAGGAGACCTGTGTCCCAGCAGTGGGAACGTTATAGGCTGTTTATGCTAACATAATAGAAAGCTACGAGTATATCTTTCTAGCGAACAGTGTGAACTCGCTCTATAGTAAAGGCAAAGCATTTGCAATTTTCCAACAATCCACGAACAACATCCCGATGCGACAAAAGGTCGATCATTGACACGAGCCCTCAACCCATCAATGCCAGCATGGCCGCGCCACGCTTACACAACGACAATAAATCAAACATGAAACAAAAACCAGGCCACTCTCGCTTTCAAAGCGAAATATCCGAATATAGAGGAATAAAGTGTAACCCTGCCGGTTCATGGCCACTCAGCATTCGTAAACAAACCCCATTCAGGGAGATTAACACGGACGAAACACGACAATTTTGTAACTGTTTCAAATACATTACCCGTTTTGTATGGGGCATCCAACTTTGCTAGACAAGTCTATTGCGTAATGTATTTTTCCTACAAAGATTTTATAGTGTTATATTCGTAGTGGTGGGTTTTGTAGGATATTTTTCCGCATGCCCGCGGCTACCACCTGTTCATTCAGAGAATCGAGTGGGCGGCGAATTGTAAATTAATTGAAAGAATTCAACAAGGTCCTATGGTGTCGTTCACCTATTTTATTTATTTTGTTGTGTGACATTGTTTCGTGCCATATTATTTATTTATTGTAGGTGTAAGCTTTCGTTGACACTGTTTTGCTCGGTATGCCATTGACCTTTTTGCTATGCAAAACGAACGCTTTTGCGTAAACGTTACGAGTGTTATCCGTAAACGGTTAGGTAGAGCTTTTGACCGTACTTTGTTTAGGTAATTGGAAGGAGTTCCATGTCCAGCAATGTACTTTTACAAGCTAATAAAGATGACTTTTAAATATCATTCTTAGGCCTAGAAGTGTGTGCCTATGATTTTTATGTCTATCTATTAGAAATAGTTTTTTCGTAGACCCGCTACGCCACTGCTACGAAAAACGCTACGCACGAAAGACAACCACGCTTAGCATATTAATTGGTGGTTAAGTGATCACCATAAGCATACCTGAAAGGACTGACTGGATTGTCTTTAAAATCATTAAGAACCGAGTAATTTTCATTATATATTTTATTACAAAGAAATCGTTCCAGCTGTCATTTATAAATCTTTGACAGTCGTTACGGGTAATCAGAAGCCCGAAAGTCTGACAACCAGTCTTGCGTTGTGATATCGTATTATCCAGTAACTGGGTTATGGAGGTCAGATAGGCAGTCGCTCCATGTAAATACTGGTATTCAGCTACATTTGAATCCCAGGATCACGTATCAAAAATCCCGAAATCCCGAGATTGAAGAAGATGCCAAGAATTATGTATTCTCTACCTACAATCATCCACAACATTACTTACCTATGTCATATCAAATCACACATTTAATAAACTGATCTTTCTTTATCAAAACTTACAATTAAGTAAGTTAAGTGTTTTACACCATTACAAAAAACAACGCCATCTTGTTTTCAAAAGTACTGGCCGTTGTTGACGTCACCCGTTTCTATATTATAGTGCATTTTAGAGCAAACAACACTACATTTGATTAGCTAATGCACTCTTTAAGAAACTACAAAGAACCTCACAAATCCACTACCTCTTATCTTTATTTTATGATCTCCTCTATTTGGCGTCCGTTTGAGTCGAGGTAGTAAGTGAGAAAATAAAATTTAAAGCTAGACGCTTTTATATTTATTTTAAAAGTACAATTGAATTATATGGTCAATGTAATACTGTATTTATCTTCTATACTAACAATATTTAAAGCTAAAGAGTTTGTTTTTTTGTATGTTTGAACGCGCTAATCTCTGGAACTATAGGTCGGATTTAAAAAAATATTATTTGATAGCCCAATTCTTGAGGAAGAGTACTTAAATCACGGTATGGCGCTTAGGAGCCGAGTAAAAAGAAAAAAGTCGAAAAAACGCTAAACGGAACGAAGTAATAGCGCAGGCAGGCGATGCGATGCGACGGGGTGAGTCGGGGGAAGAACTAATTTCACACGGATGAAGTCGCGGGCTGAAGCTAGTTACATAAAACTCCAAAAACCGAAACCTATACAAAGGTTTCATAACTATTATCAAAAAGTTATTCATAAACCTAGCTTCATAGAACGCCATGAAATACCTATAGATGAGGTGCACTTTTTTGCCTCAAATTGTGCGCAGAAAAAATAATCTGTATTTCCTATCTTCTTTTAGGTTGTAATTATTGTTATGCTTTTCAATACTTTATTATTAGATTACAATATTTAATTTAAATCTTTCGACTTGAATTTATTACGTAGTACATTATAAGTTTATAACCTACTAGCTTTTGCCCGCAAATTCACTCGCGTTAATTTAGAATTTGACAATCAATTCAGGTTGTACTGTGCTTGTAATAATATAATTCAATCACTACTATCATAAGAACGTTGTTGTTGTTTTCCTCGGGAACAGTACTTTTTTTTCGGGATGAAAGGTGGGATGCCCGTTTCTGAACACCTGACAACGTATATATGCAAAATTTCTGGATGATCGGTTCAGCTTGAAAAGATAACTAACAAACTTACTTTCCAATAATACTAGTTAGGATTCATTATGTTAGCCCTCCAGTCTCTTCACCACTCTTAGTTGGCTGATGGAGAACTAGAGAAAACCTACGGCATTAAGTCCGCCTTTGTACCATAATGTGTGCGAGAAGTTCCAATAAATAAATAAATCAAATCAAAGTCTTTATTTCAGACCATACATCCATATAGTGTTAGTTATAGCCTTAGCATAATTGTTAGTAAAAAAAAATATTTGGAGACATGGATATCTGTGCGCACATGTCTACCCACCCAGTGCCTGATAAACGGTCCATCTATTTTATCCGCCAGTGTAGCAAAGTTGTTGTTAGGACTACTTCTGAAACGCCGCAGCATAGCGGTTACGCATGACAGCATAGAAGTCATCTAGTCTCGCTTCCGCAAACGTACCTGAAAAAATGTTGACAATAAAACTACTAGTTCTCAAGTCACATAATGTCACGCTTTCCACCATAACAAAATATAAAAAACTACAGACCGTCGCGTACTGCAATCCTAACAAATCCTTCGGCTTCTTCCACGTTCATACATCTTTTGATCCATAAGCGACGGTTGCGTGTACAGCGAGTACAACGAGTACTTCGTCGAGCTGATGTTTAGTTTTAATTTTCTTTTACTGACCTTATGTACCTAACTGAAACAATAATATTGAAGGCTTTAATACTGGTACACATTTAACGTGCGAAAGTGTACAGGGTGACACGCATCCATGGTTACAATTTGCGGGTCGCTGAATCATCGATTCAGCACAAGATTCTTGACACCCCCTTTTTTTTGTGGACGGGAAATCATCAAATGACTTCTCCCGCTCTGGGCGGAGCGGGAGGGCGTGTCAGACTTTTATTGACTAAAACCCACCCGTGTTCCTTCAGTTGCCTGTGCAACGGCCACGGTATCTCTTTCGAACAACCCGCGACCCCGGCGGCATCGGCCCTATTGGACCCCATAACTGCTGACATCTCTTTGAAGCGCTCGTGGAACTCAACGCGCCTTCGACCCGGGCCTAGTCCTTACCGGACGGCGAGCTACCCATTGCTCGCCATCCGCAAGCCCGCGCCTACGGTGGCCGGGAGTCGGCTACAGATTCCCGCCGCCCAGGGCGTCTCCTGCGGCGACTAGGGGCGTGAGGGCGCGAAAGTAGCGTAGATAGTTTTCGTCGGTTCAATCTATCTATATATATAAAAATCAGTTGTTGTTGTGTTGTCGTTTGTCTCGCTAAAACTCGAGAACGGCTGGGCCGATTTGAATTTTTTTTTTTGTTTATTCTCCTCTTTAATGGGGTGGTTTAAAAGAACAAAAAATAGGAAAAAAAAAGAAATTTAAAGGGAAACGCCTATTCTTGGCCATGTTTTGCCCATCAATGTGATAAATACAAAAAAAATACCCATTTAGTAACTAAAATATTGCTAGTACTTATTTGTATTGAAACCTCCGGAATTATAAGCCGATTTAATCAAGAAACTCAATCGTATTTACACTTCCGGTCGTTGGTCAAACCTGTCAAGGTAGGGATGACAACATTTACTGAAAAAACGATACACTAAAACCGGTTACCAAAAATACGTATTTAGGAAAATCTATTTTTGACATTATATAGTTGTTTCGCTTTTATTTTCTTGAGACAAAAAAAATGTTTGTCTATTTTCGGGCTTCTAAATACGATCCATTTAACCGATTCCGTGTTTCAAGTTTTACAAAACTATAGATTTTTCGATAAATCGATTTCTTAAAGACATCCCTACGTCAATAATAATCGTAATTGACAACTGATTGACATTGACATTTCACATTTTGTTTGGTGCTGTTTTCTTGCGACTCCTGATTTTTTTCTCTACTGCGTTTTTCTATTTAATATTCCGACGACTTTGATTACGATTATGGACCCTGTAACCGATTCCGATGACGACCTTGGCTTTATATTGGATTCTGTACCCGCCTCTCTCGACGACACCGGCTTGCCAATGGATACCGTACCTATTTCTCACGAAGGACTTGACGCGAATATGGAACCTGGGTTCTTGGGCTGAGCAAGGTTTCAATCAAATATAAATCCCCCAGCCCAATTTCTACATGAAGTGCTCGTCATATATTTAAATGAGAACGAATAAAAAATCGGAAATCTTTAAGTATGTCTTTTATTAACCTTGAATTTTTATACTTTGATTTTTAAAAGTCCAACCGAGTTCTATGTAAAAAATAGTGTTTGTATCTTTATCTGTGATGTCAACCGTAATGCCTCTAATTTGTTTCTTTCGTGGGCGTCACTTGGCCAAAACCTCTTTATCAAATGGGCATTTCCCTTTGACAGGACAACGTCTGGCGGGTCGGGTAATAAATAAATGAAATAAAAACAGTTTATTTCTCACCCGCATAGCAACATGGATTAAAGTAATAATAAAGATGCCTACTTAATACTAGGTAAGTATACTAACTAAATATCATTTGCATTGTCTTTGACATATCTGACCCTGGACCCTGAAGTCCCGGACCTTTGGAAAGCATACGAGGGGCCGAAGCCAACTCGCAGAGGCCCCGTAGACAATTTTGAATGACGAGAAGGCACCAGCCGACGATTATCCCTGTATGCACTATACAAGTGCACCCAAGGACAACCCCCGGTTGGTGCAGGACTATTGCAGAACATGGAAACAAAACATATTGGGCCTATGGGTTTGGGTGGCTATAGTGGATTGGGTACCTTGAACTATGGAAGAACTATGTCCCCTGCCTGACCAATGTTATATATACACAGATAAAATGGCACGGGGTAACTTGCACACTCAATAATGGGCCCCCGGAAACGGTCGCTAGCACATAGTGACGTAGCGACAAGGGGCAACATGTCCTGAGGTGCTTGAGGAGTGGAGAATTTACATTATTACTATAATAATAATCTAGCAACATTTGTGGTGGTAAAGAGAGGTTAACCTAGGGTATTGATTCTATCTTCTGAACCAGGCGAGGCCTGTAGGTATCTCAGGAGATAGCACATAAAATAAAATGTAATCAATTAGCGAACTAGTACATAAAATTAATTTAATACGAGTAGGTACCTAATTTTAAACACACATTTCTAATAAACTCAGCTCAAAAAGTATTATCTGTTTTCAAGATGAGTTAAATATAATTATGCTATAATAAAAATGTGTTTTTAATAATAACCTAATAAAATAATACTATTTATTAGTTCGCTAATTGACTACATTTTTCAAAAAAACATCTTTTCATTTAACATTCTTAAAAATTGGGTCCCGTGTGAGCGAGAAAGATGACAAAATGCGACAGCCCTCTTAAGTATGTTATCAATAATAAATAATATCGTATTTTATTCAATTACTTACGTTAAAATTATATCTGTTCTAATATTAAAAGTATTGTATTGACTATTTTAGTACCGACTGCGTTTGTAGATAGCACGACTAACCAATCACAGCGTATGAAAAAAGGCGGGAATAATAATGGCGGGAAAACGCCATCTTGGTTGTCGTGCCCATCCTGCAAACTTAGTCGTGCATAAGTCGTAGAAAAACGAGTGCTAATCTCTAGCTGTGTTTCAAGGATACCGAGTGGTGATTGTAAAAGTATATTTGATTTTGTGTGTTTGGGAAATACACTAAGTAAGCACATCAACATGTGTCTATTATTTCTAAAACCTTATTTTTAAAAGCCATGAACCTGAATAATAGTTAATTCTTCATATTTAAACTGTTACTAGATTATCTGTAAAATTACAGAGTCTACAAGTATTTGTGTAATTTAATCAAGGAAAAACATCCTAAGCTTCATATATGCACCCTGAATGTTTAACATTAACTGACATACATAACTGGATACTTTTAATTCCAGTCCCTAATATTATGTGGCCTACAAAATTCAAATCCTAAATACCAACCGGCCAAAGTCGCGAGCAAAAGCTAGCGCAACAATATAAAAAGCCAATATCATTGTAATGGTCAACCCTCATTAATCATAAGCCTGACGTCGCCCTGACGTCAGTTCCCGTCAATTGGAAGTCATCTATTAGTCCGCTATACCGCCTTCTAAACAATGCAAGGCATTTAGGGGGTGATTGGTCAGTCGAGGGGGTTGTGGTACCACGGTAATAGAGTAATTATTTATATTTGTTATCCTCAGGATTTACTCAGTTAGACTCAGACAGCATGTGGGCAGAAGATGGGTTACGTGCAATGAAAACACACTGGGTGCGATACACGGTGTTTATTAAAATCGCATCCTAACACAATCGCTCCAAATTAAAATTAACAAAATCACTGAGCACAACGAATCGAGTACAGTTCCGCGACGCCTTAACTCCGATGCGATCAGACATTGAAATCTCCCCCTCGCCCGCCGTGGGTTTCACGACTGTAGAAGCGCGCTGCAGGTGTGGGTACATCACGTGGTGTCGCCAGTGGCGCGCTTGCGATTCGTTTCGTGTCCGTGTTATTTGTAGAAAACTAACTGACTGTGTAAAATAATAAAGAACATGGAACTTGGTTGAACAATAATATATTGTAATAAAACTTGTACAGAGTTTTTAGAGAAGTGATCAAGAGATACGTGCACACATAACTATATATCAAAGACAAAAAAAGCAGCGACAAAAATTGACAGATGACAGGTGGGGCAGCTTATTGGTTGCGTTTCATTTTAACACTATTGACCGGATCCGACATATTTATGTGTATTATATTAATCTGACAATGGTAAATGTTTGGGGAGAAAATGACAAATTATAGATAAGTTCTATGTGAATTCAATCCGGTCTAGATTCCTATTTCTGAACTGAGATCAAAAATTTCGTGTTGCATTATGAGCTTTGTACTCAAGTGATTGGTTTCTGTGGTTTGCGCGTGCGATTCCCGCAAGAAATATAAAAACACTGGCAACATTAAAAAAGTAGACATTCCTCTTTTAACTGTTAATACTTATCTTTTAGTACAGAAAATAATTTTTATTATGTAAAAGAATGCCCTTTCTAAAGGGCGATGGAGCGTAGCGTATTGGGTACTATAATCTCAGCGACCGAATACGTAATACCACGATACGCTCCAAAACTGGAATCACCGATGTGGTCAACAACGCTGCTAGGCTGAAGTGGGATTGGGCGTGCCAAGTATGTATGGTTCATCGGGACAGATGAGCTAGAGTCGTCACGCAGTGGATCCTGCAGCCGGGCGTTGACGCCGAGGGAAGCTGAGGAAGGGCTGGCGTGATGACTTAGAGACGTTTTTGAGGATTGGCTGGAGAAGGCAACACACAGGGAAGAGTGGAAAGCTGGGGGAAACCCCCAGAAGTAGGTAAATACAGGTTGACTAAAAAAAAACTAACCTAACTTTAAAGTTAGGTTAGTAAGTTTGATATTTAATTTTCGGGCATTCTTTTTAAAGTGTTAACACTACCACTACCAATCATTCCTTTTTCGAACTAAACTTAATCTTATCCCGTAAATCCTGCTCATCCTAAGATGCAGAAGTAGGTATACACAAAGGATGTTCAGTGACAAACAAAAAGATTGCAGTCTTCACTCCCGCGAACTTCCTCAAAGCGAGCAATTCGAGCTGAAACTTTCAGCAAAATGTTTGGTGTTGTGTTTTTTTTAAATTGAAAATCTAATTAGGTAAGAAGTTTTACCATTTAAGTGATGTTAAGGTTTTGTTAGGTTAGTTTTGCAACTTTTGATGATAAAATAGAGGTAGAATACCATTATGTGACTATCAGAATATCTATCTTCTATCTATCTACTTATATAAATAAAAAGAGAAGTCCTGACTGACTGACTGACTCATCAACGCCCAGCCCAAACCCTTGGACCTAGAAAGCTGAAATTTTGCACAGAGATTCCCTTTATAATGTAGACAAGGAGTAAGGAAGGCTTTCTCGGTAGTACGTTCCCGGAGGACAATTTCCGAGCGGGTGAAGCCGCGGGCAAAAGTCTAAAATAAAGAATTTTTCTATTAAGAAACGCCCCGTATCACTTAACATCAAGATTTGCAAATCGATCCCGCATTAAGTAGTTTACCTACCTAGGTACTGACTCTCTAGTTATAAATTAATACAAGCTCAAATTGCTTCATAGGAAATTAGTAGATTTCCGAGACATCATTTTCCTGTTAACATCAGTCTTTACGAGACCAAAAACGGTATAGAAACTGTATAGCTGGGTTCACGAAAAATCATAGTTATTTCCTTGAATACATACGGTAACATTAATGTCTTAATTACATAGAGTAAGAACTCAAGAAATCTTAAAGCCACTCATCTTGAGTAGGCAGTATTAAAGATTGCTCACAAGTGCACGAGTAACAAAACAGGCCGCTTACAAACTTGCAACTATCGGTTCAGTGCTTCAAAACCGACTTCTAAAACCTAAAACAAATAAAATATCTTTCATAAAAAAACTTAACAGCTTCTGAAGTCGGTGTCTTCAATTCTTCAATGCACGGACTTCAGAAGCTGTTAAGTTTATCATGAAAGATATTTTATTCGTTTTAATCGACTTTTACTATTTCAAAAGTAAATTTATGTTTCCATTTTTAATTGAATATACTATTACATACCTAAGCCCAAGATGTACAAAAAGAAGAATAATCTAAATCCGCATAGAAATTCCGGAGATACAGTACATTTATGCATATAACTACGTACATAACAATAATTACCTAATATATTATATGTATACTGAACGTTAGTGAAAGAATCATCAGAATTGGTTAATAAGTTTTTGAGAAAATCGCGGACATACATACGGGTCGAATACAGATCGTCCTTTTTTGAAGTCGGTTAAAAATGTAAGAGGCAGACAGAATTACTTTCACATTTTTATATAAATATCGGTGCCTAGTATGGATGTGGAAACTATAATAAAATAAAAAAGGTAATTAAAAAAACTAAAAAACCCGACTGCGGTAAAAAACTGAAAAGCTAAAAAGAAGCCCATTTTAAATTAAATAAAAGTTGGAATCAGGCGGGACCCATTTGAGTTAGAAAATATAAAAATGGAATGGGTCCCGCCTGCTTCCAACTTTTATTTAATTAAAAATGGGCTTGTTTTTAGCTTTTCAGTTTTTTAACGCAGTCGGGTTTTTTAGTTTTTTTAATTACCTTTTTTTATTTACAGCTTTTTAGTTTACAAATGTGAAAGATTTCGCAGACGATTTAGTTCTTGCAAGGAGTTTTGGTCGTGAGAGTAAGTTTTTTGGATCAAGTGCACAAAAACGTGTTTTTTACGATTTGTCACTTTGAATTACTTTTAACTATATAAGTTGCATATATTTTCGTAATCACCTTTTAAAACCCTTCATTTTTATATCCCACTCGATGGTATTAGAAGAAAAAAAAAAAATTCAATATCCACTATATGGCACCCCAAATCCGCCATTTTACTTTGTTTTTTATTTTAATGTAGCTAGTGACACTCGCGCTACCAAGACAAATCTAAAGACGTATAATTTATCCAAATCCGTTCATCCGTTTAGGAGTTACGAGGGAACAAAGAAACGGACATACATACATACATACAGGTCAAACATATAACCCTCCTTTTGGGCTTCGCCGCAGTCGGGTAAAAACAAGAGGTTATGCACAATACTAAAGACTACAGTCTAGCCCACGACTTGAATATCCCGTAGTTGTAGTGGCTCGGACTTACGAGTAAGTACGGGCTAGGAATTCCATTCTTTAACAGTGCGCTTCACAAACTCGACAGACAAAGCAATAGAAATATCAATTATAGTCACTATGGTAATCACGTGTAGGTACCTACGTTAGTATTTTCCGAAACGGATAACTTTACCAATACTTACCTCATCAAATCAATCAGAAAACCCACTACTAAACACAAAATCTAATCCTACCGTTCATTTCGGAAATAAATTGAAATCCTACATAATGAAGACGGGCGCATAAAGGCTGCAGACGGACTAATTTCGCGGCCGCCATCTTGGCGTTGCCATGGCAACGAGACTGGTGCCCCCTTCGCCTCCCTCCTCCCCCTGCACTTGCGTTGCACTTCCTAAAGGCTAGACTAGGCTATGTGTAGAGTTAGTTGTTATAGTCTATGGTCTATAGTTTGGTGAACAGACGTTTTAGATGTTTCTGCGTGGCTATTGTTTGATGGGGATCCAATTTTGGTGACATGGATAGTGTTTTTGGTACTTTATTTATCAGGCGAGGACTGACTACGATTGTATACGGCACAGAACCGCGTAATCTATTGTCACCATTAGTGCATGAAATAAGGTTGAAAATTGAAAATAATATTTGTGTTGCCGAGTTGTGACTAAGCTGCGAATGTGCATTTAGTTTCCGGGTTTTCTTTAGATTATTCAGACACAATAAATTAAATAATTGTCCGGTTAAAGTTTAAAAAAATGCTAATTTTATTAAATTCTTAAAAAAAAGAACGTCGTTATCGCTGAAAATACAGAGATGTTCGACACCAAAGTTTATTTTTGTGGAGCAACTTCCAAATTTTTTATTGGGAATATCAAACTATTTTTTAGTATTCTATTCGATTATTTTTTTTCTTTAAGCCCTTCTCTGTCCACTGTATTTTTTGCGTCGGATAGTTTCATTGCGTTACGTCATACTCGACAATCCAAGAAACCAATTTTTGTGAATATTGAGCTAATACCGCGCCTTAAGAATAAGAATAAGAACAATTTATTGTTTAGGAAATTACATTCGAATGCGTAGATTCTTGGAACTCACATTAGGATTCCCTGTGTCGTAAGATGCAGCCTCCTTCGTATCTTAGATCGGTAATCGAGGAATCCATTATGCCCGGAAAACGTATAAATTAAACGAAAAGTACCTAGTGTCAGTAAGAACAGTGATGGCCCAGAGGTAACGGCCCCGACTTCCGAGTTGTAGGTCGTGGGTACGAACCCAGGCACACACTTTCCTTTGTGTAATTTATTTCATCACCACTGCTCTCAAAACTGTGGAGGAGCTCGTGGCTAAGTAATAACAGCCGTACGGATCGATCCATCAGGTTAAGCTACGCTTGCCGGGGTTGGTCAGTGGATGGGTGACCATTCTTTACACACCGAGACTCCTCCGTGCCTCGGAAAGCACGTTAAGCCGTTGGTCCCGGCTGTCATTCGTGGATCTTTGACAGTCGTTACGGGTCGTCAGAAGCCCGAAAGTCTGACAACCAGTCTTACCAAGGGGTATCGTATTACACCCAGTTACTGGGTTGTGGAGGTCAGATAGGCAGTCGCTCCATGTAAAATACTGGTATTCAGCTGCATCCGGTTAGACTGGAAGCCGACCCCAACATAGATGGGAAAAGGCTAGGCAGATTGATTTTGCTCTCAAAACTGTGAAGGAAAATAACGTGAGGAAACTGGCATTACTTAGATTCAAAAATTCTAAGACATGCGACATCTATCAACCCGCGCTGGGCCCACGTGGTGGATTACGGCCCATGCACTTCCTCTCACTAAGAGGAGGCCTGTGTCCCAGCAGTGGGATCGTTATGCTGATTATGCTAAGTACATACTATTGCGCCCGTAAAACTTAAGAATTTATACATTTGAAGTATGGCATTGTGATACTTTTCAACTAATTTCATTACAAATCAATCTGCCTAGCCTTATCCCAACTATGTTAGGGTTGGCTTCCAGTCTAATCGGATGCAGCTGAATACCAGTATTTTATATGGAGCGACTGCTTATCTGACCTCCACAACCCAATTTCTGGATAATACGATACCCCTTGGTAAGACTGGTTGTCAGACTTTCGGGCTTCTGACGACCCGTAACGACTATTAAAAAATCCACTAATGACAGCCGGGACCAACGGCTTAACGTGCTTTCCGAGGCACGGAGGAGTCTCGGTATGTAAAGATATCACCCATCCACGGACCAACCCCACCAAGCGTAGCTTAACCTGGTGGATCGACCTAAGCGGCTGTTCGTTTCATTACAATCTGAACAAAATCTGAAAAACATGCAAGGTTAGTTAATTTTCAGCACTGGCCATAAAATCCCATGTGTACGCCGATATCGGAGTGACCTTGCTTTTTATAACCTAAAAATAGTCTGCCATTGTCAAGCAATGTTTCTTTACTTCCGTGACAAAAGCAAGTTAGCGACCAAGCGACAGCTTCAGGTATTCCCGCGCGACTTGTATCAGTTGAAATAAGTTCAAAAATACTTTGATTTAAGCTTTTTTTGATACTGATTTAAATAGATCAAAGGAATTTTTTATCAGTTGGTGTCTCCAACTACCAAAATAACTATTCTCGTAAAACATGTCTTAAGAAAGTTTTTCTTTGTTTATTAACAGCGACCCGGGCCTGCTTCGCGCTGCTTCGACTTGACAAAACATGAAGCTTTCTATATTATATATAAGTTAGATATTAATGTATTACTTATACACATAAACCTTCCGGAATAATTTCTCTAAATGATAATGAAAACCGCATCAAAATCCGTTGCGTAGTTTAGAAGAACAACGCGGCCACACAGACAGATACTAAATGCGACTTTATTTTATAATAAGTATAGATTTATGCATACTTACAGTCTTATTACAGATTCATGTTTGTATTGTACCATTAAACCAGAAATGGTTTGTATTGGTACTCACATGCGCTAGAACAACACTACTTCACTAAGCAAACATAAGCAAATAATGTAGGTAGGTACTATGGGCCAAAGTTCCGCATGATCACCTCAAAGGCGATAATCGCATGCACGGCTCACGACTCGATCGCACAATGTTCGTTTGTCACTAGCTGCGCTCTCACAGGAAGTGAGCATGCTTAAGTATTGTCCATAGTACATGAGTAATATTTTGCATGTAAATATTTAAGCCATATTTAATAATTTAATTATTATTATAATTATTATTTAAATTGTCTTTGACATATCTCGGTACCCTGGGGTCCCGGACCTTTGGAAGGCGTACGAGGAGCCGAAGCCAACTCGCAGAGTCCCCTTAGACAATTTTAAATGAAAAGAAGGCACCAGCCGACGATTATCCCTGTATGCACTATGCAATTGCACCCTAGGACAACCCCCAACAAATAATAAAATAATAATTATTATTATTATTTAATTATTTGTTTTTTTTTTTTTTTAATTTTGAATAATTTTTTTTTAATATATACATCTATCAGTAAGTACGTGAGTCACAGATAATGTTTCGAATCTGAGCTGCTCACTAGTGGGACTGCTGGGCTCCGAAGACCGCCGCCGGGGTCGTGGGTTGTTCGAAAGAGATACCGTGGCCCTGGCACGGGCAACAGAAGGAACACGGGTGGGTTTTAGTTAGTAAAAGTCTGACACGCCCTTCCGCTCCGTCCAGAGCAGGAGAAGACATTTGATGATTTCCCATTAACAAAAAAAAAAGGGCTTTGAAGACTGGTTCTAGTCAAAGTAACAATTCCTATACAGGTACAAATCCATTATTTCATAATAATTCATTTTTTTTTTTTTCATTTTAATTCATTATTTTTTTTTTTTTTAGTCTGATTTCTTTTTTTTTTGTTTTTTAATGTTTATTTTGTTACTTTTATACCCTCTTTTTAGCTGTATTTCCTGTGCGTGTCCCAAATAAAATATTTTTCTTTTCTTTCTTTCTTTCTTTTCATTATTCACAGTAATTATCAGATAGCCATCAACCAACAACAACCAACTCAACTGCCATGAAAATTGTTTCAAACCTATTTCAATTATATTTTTAATTGTTTTTATTATAAAGTTTTCGCAAAATTTCAGTTTTCTGCCTATTTTGAGATACACAACGTCAAAAGAAAAATTTAAAGCCCTGAAAATAATGCAAGGAAAGTCAATAGCAGTTCTAGAAGCGCTTCCTTCGCCCAGATTTTCATTTAGTTCTAAATTTCAAAGTAGTCTGAGGCAACTCCCGCCCGACCGGAGCGTTTTCTTAAGCAGATTATTGGAAAATTCAGGCTCATTATTGGGCATTTTCCGGGAGCTTTCCAACTATGTACTATTTTATTAGGTACCGTATTTTGCCAGTCTATAATACCTATGTTCAGCTGCATCCGGTTAGACTGGAAGCCGACCCCAACATATTTGGGAAAAGGACAGATGATGAACCTATGTTCAGTTATACTAAAAAACGCGCTAATCTCTGGAACTGCCGTTGGATTTGAAAAATTCGTTATAGGCTATGTAACATCACGCTAGAACCCATAAGAGCCGAATAATAAGAAAAAAGTCAGAAATAACATTAAGCGAAAACGAAGTAATAGCACGGGCAGGCGATGCGATGCGACGGGGTGGGTCGGGAGAACAAGAAATTTTACGTGGACGAAGTCGCGGACAGAAGCTAGTTAAGTGTATATATAAACAAAAATATTTATTTCAATAATATTTCACGCCTTTTTCCTGTGGAGTATAGGCAGAAACTATAGCATTATGCCAACATTTTGCTCCTTGCTTATAAGCAAGTATAGCATAGCATTATAAAGCTTTTGTTTTAATGTTAAACAAATGACTGTCGTCTATTCTCCACACAGTCCAACGAATGTAAAATACAGGTATTCTAACATTCGATTTCAATTTATCAGCCGAATCGACCAAATAATTCAGCTATGATTGAAAATCCAGACAAAACGGAAGGACGGTGGTCGAATGTCTCCATGCGTTCGATGTTTTACTATTAAGACGCAGACATATACCAATAGCCTTGAGTTATAGCTTACGTGTTCTGTGCTGAGCTCACGGAACGCGTCGTACATCCACCTAGTAGGACTCGCCCATCAAGGAGCGCTGTCCCAAATTAGAAACATTATTAATTTATTATACATACAACAAAAGATATTTTAATAAAACACGTATACTAAAAGATAAATAGTTAAATTATCTTTAAAACGGTGAAGGTTTCATAAAAATAAGCTTGATAATTTTTGTGCGATTCTCAGTTTTTATCAGCGTTAGACAAACTTTACAAATTAATTACACTATGTAATATAAACATTAAGTTATCAAGAAAATGCTCTAATTTAACATATATTTTTACCAAATCATTAACACTACTCGTTTAGACGTGATCTTCAGATTAAAATCATTAAAAGTCGCTTATCGTCGCCTTAACACCCCTACAACAACAACTATAGGTAGGTATAGCGGTAGGTGATGACGATGCATCTGTGGGCCCTAAAATGATGGCATTGCGAACGGCAGAAACTGTAGTGTCTAGAAATGCCGCTGGAACTTCCTTTGATTTTTTTTAAGCGACCTTTGAAAATAGTAATAAAGAAAATACATTTATTTTAGCAACAGGCCAATATGGGGTAACTTTATATTAAAATCTAAAATGAGAAGCAGTAGGTAGTACAAAGTCTAATGAGACCAAAAAAATAAAAATTGGCTACTGAAACTCTTAAGTCTTCACTTTTCATTTAAATATGGCAGAAAACCCTAAAGTATAACACTAGTTGGTTATACGGGTAGTCGTGAAAATCAACGGACAAGAAATCCTACCACAGAAAATTCAAATTTACAAACGCAAGCAACGAAACCTTCACTATATTTTGTTAAAGCTTATATTTTTTAAACCATAAACAATTATTAATTGCATAAAGTTCGCAAATCAAAGTTTATAACCACGTTTTCCGATATTTCAAGTCTGTAATAAAACTTATAGTTACAGAAAGTTGCGAACGCCGTGTCTGCCCGTGACCAAGAGCGCTGTAAACATAAAACGTCTAGAAAACTAAATTGAAACAATAAAAGCTAAATAACCCGTAAAATTAGGTTAAGTTTTCTTTGTACCGAACTGTAGAGTAACTAAATTACTCAATGTATTTTTATATCTACAGATAAAAAAGGAAAATTTTAAATTCATTTTGACGTTTTAATTCCAGTCTCTCGATTGACAACAAAACTTCTTTTTTATTTAAGAAAAACATTGTTCCGAATTTAAAAAATTCCGTGCCCAACTTAAATTTATTTCGAACTATCTCCTTCTTTTTCCGTCGGCGAACCCCCGAGCACGAATATCGACGCTAGAGTCCGCCTTCGAATTATAAACTCGGGCGAAATTTGCACAGAGCACTTTGTAATTGCAAATTTCCTAACTGAGCGCATGCGCCATAAGGCGATCAATACGCCAAGACTTTATTATTGTTTTTTCTTAATACAATAACAGTTTGCGCGCCAAAACGCGAAAAGTGAGGTTACATTTTTAAGAATACAATTTCCGAATTTCAGAGTTTCATTGAAAATGGTAGGAAATATATTTTTATTATGAATTGTGTCGGCAAGACGGGGAGGTGGCTAGGGGTGGGACCGCCTGCTCCTATTGGATAGTTACTCTAAACTATTGCCTGAAACTTTCATTAATGCATTCTATTACCTCGTTTATGCAATATTCGGTATTCTATTGCTTTGCGGAATGCGTAATTTTATGTTCAAGTTACGTTAGCAGTGTTAGCATAAACCGTTTTTATTTTAAATGTTGAAAATATGAATATGGGCGGCGTTTTAAAATGCAATTTATGGAATAATTAACGCTGTAATCATTTCCGAAATAATATGAATAATTCACGTACAAAAGAGGATTTAAAAGACTTGTAAAATAATTGTTTTCTCGTTGTAATTCGGGCGTGAAATGGTTACGCACTTATATAATATTTAGCGTATAAGAACGCGCGTAATATCCGGCAGATATTTGAAAATTTCATAACTTTTCATGCTGTTTCAATGTTGTAAAGAGTCGTTAAATATTTTATTTGGGCCGCAGTTGTTGCGAAATTGCTCCTTTTGATTACAACCCCCGGGATGAAGCGAGGTACTTTTACAATTGATTTTGTAAATATATAAGGTGAAGTCGACTTCGTCACGTCAGTGTTTTACGTCAGGTTTGTTACGTAGACGCGGACGCAATAACTTGAAAGAATTTATTAATAAACAGCATCAAATAACAATACATTAACAAGAGCTTGTTTTTCTTTTTGATGAAAAACTTTTTCCATTAGGTATGTTTACAATGTTACAGAGTGGAGAGTTTCTAAGGAGATGTGTCGATTTTTAAACTTTGTAACGAAAACCTTGGCTTTTAAAGTTTTCTTGTAATGTAATGAAAATTAAACTAATTATGAAATACTAGCTGCGCCCCGCGGTTTCACCCGCGTAGACTGGGATAAAAAGTAGCCTTTAAGTTAGTCCAGGGTATAAGCTATCTACGTACAAAATTTCATCCAAATCGGTCCAGCCGTTTGAGCGTGATGAAGTAACAAACATACAAACACACACACAAACTTTCGCCTTTATAATATTAGTGTGATGTGTTTACATTTACTTACTGAATTATAGCAAAACTTACTTAAATTTGAGAGTGTGTTACCAATTAGCACACTCAATATTCAGTATATTCAGTAATTACTTCACAAAAAGATGTGCTATAAATTGTCGTTAAGCTTTAGTTTTATTTCCCGTTTCGAAACCTAAGAAAAACTGAACAAACTAGTTAACTAGTCAAAGCTACCAACTTAAGGGAGCTAAAAAAAAACTACAGCAGCCAACAATGGTCTATTGTAACGCTGTGTCTGCACTCACACACGGATACACGTACGAAAACGATCACAAAAGCTTTAGCTATGCTACTGGCTGGATAGCGCGCATTCTCGTCTGTCTAACTAACGAGCCAATATGCTGATGCTTTCGTCTGCAGACAGCCTTTCAAACTTACCTATCTTTTAAAACTAATGTGAAACTGAGAATTTGTATAAAGTTTAAGAGTTAATTGTTAATTTTCTAGAAGATTTGAGTGAGTCTCATAAAACTCAAATCTTCTAGAAAATTAACAATTTATTTTTTAAATTAACAATTTAATTTGGTTTTCATGAAAATTCACGCCACCGGTTGGCGCTACTTTCACAAGAGGTCTTCCATTTCAACAATGAATATAAAATATATGATGACGTTCATCATTTCTTTCATTCATTCGTTCATCATTCAGTCACGACTAAAGAAAATATAGGCGCTTTGACACTTGACAGGTGCCCGGAACTGGCGTCTCAATGCTGCCAGCTAGTAAATTTCATTTCAAGAAAACTCTCATTTTAAAAGGTTTGATAGTATACGTTCCCGTTGTAACAAAGGAAAAGTGAAAAGTTTACTTCAATAAAAAGGACAACACTATTGGCAACGATGCCACGGTCAAAGGCTAGCGTTGGATCTCTTTTAAAGTGCCTTTGAATTGGAAAAATCCGATAGAACACGCTATTACATTTTTATTGCGCCGTTTTCAAGAAAAGGTATTTCGCCCCGCAATCTGCTTTCGTTGAATCAGGCAATTTTTGGATGTTATACGAATGGAAAGGCTTTTCTTCAATTAATATGTGAGTTGTGTTATGTTGGTAGCATTGGATATGGAGACTTGACTAAGCTATTAGATCGTATAAATATTTTAACTAGAATAAAACTTATTAATTTATTCATCACGTTAGGTACACGTTAAAAGAAATGATGAGTGTTCATTATTTTTCAACCTCTATGTGGTTATAATTATTACCGTGTAGCGAATCATCATTAATTTTAGTCATAAGACAAATATTGCCTCAAATAAACTCACAAGAGAATTCAGTTGATCGGGCAAGTAATGTGAAACAGAACTGAAATATTTTAAATAACTATTGTCTCAAACTAAATAAAAAACCAAGACATAGCGCTGCGAACAATACAGTGAAGCATGCGCAAAACTACACCTCGCTCTGTGCATACACGCTCACACTCACACATTTACACCAAACTACAATTAAAGTACACCTCATTAAGTGCACACATGTTACGAAACCAGAAAACGTAATGCCTCACGTCACTGTTGACAGCGCTGTGTCTTGGTTTTTATTTAGTCTGAGCCAATTGTACTCAAAATATTTCAGCAGCACTTTCAGTAGGTACTAATTAAGATAATTAATAAAGTATTATCACTTTTCAGACACCATGCGATCGCTTTCATCGCCGGCTGTCGTATATTGAAAGAATATTGGCACACGTCCATAATTTTAACGTTGCTCATTATATTTTCCAAATAACACTTTTTTGTAATTTTTTCTGCTATTTTTAAGTTTTATTTTTGACATCAATGCGTAGATTCTACGTCGGTTTGTTTTCTTTTTTTTGCAACTACATTGATGTACATACTTGGCCTGTCTTGACATTTTTTGATTTTTCGTAAAAAGAATCTTTTTTGGTTTGTGGAGGAGGAAGTTTCGTGTTGATTTGATTTTTTTGATGCAAAAAATTCTACTTCACCTGACTAAAAATATGAGCATAATTCCTTAACTCCTGAATTATTATTATTATTATTTTTTTTTGTTTGTCAAAGGTGGCGCTGCAGTTAGCAGCTAAAATCACCATTTCCGAGATCGTTCCACTGCGTTACGTAATCGAATAACCTCGTTCACAAATAAAATCAGTCAAATTACTGCGAACATATGCCTAGTCTTTGACAAATATGGAAATTTCAGTCTCCACGTTAATTTAATTTAATAATGGCCTCGTTCTCCCCAGTTATAGGCATAAATTAAGCAAAATTCATAAAATAATTTGAATTTTAATGCGAATAGTTATTCGTTTTGATTATATTATGAGTTTAGATATTGGAGTTTGAGGAGCTTTTAACAATATTTTGCTTGGGTCTAGACCGTATTTGTTAATTTCGTAAGTTAGTTCAGCAATTATTTAAATTAATATTTTCTTATGAAATAGTTTCGAACAAATTTTCATAGAAATGAGAATGTTGGCTAAAATCTCGGTCTTCTGGTGCGATTCTTTGGGATATCCTTTTTCCCAGCAGTGGACTGCGCTTGTCCAAGTTAGTTGCAGAATTAACTCCAAACAACAGCTGTGAGCAAACAAAATACCCATGTAAACTCGAAATAAAACAGCATTTCGCGCCAACCGTATTGAAATAGTGCTTACCACAGTACAATCCCGGAACCACCCCGGGATCCCGGGAATCCCGCGGGCTGTCACGTCCCGGGACTCAAGCCACCGTGAAACGTTAGCACTAGAGGTGTGCAACAAGTGAATCGATGTGACTTTTGAGCCCGCTGCTAATAAGACACGGGTGACAACCCTCGGGAGGCGATTAGGGCTGCGGCTGACGGTTAAAGAACGCGCCAAATGAACCGTGTGGCATTGAAAGTGAATTGTGGCTTGTTCGTGGTTTGAGAGAGATATCAGTCGAACTTTAAAATGTAGCTTCAAAGTTGGAGCCATGTTGAACAATGTTCCATTGACGCTTCACGAAGATAAAAGTTCCTAAAACATTTTAAAATTGATAATCACCGTTTAGACCTTGCCTGTTGATGCATCAGCCAAGCTGGCTGTAACGAAGTCATTCTCATCACACCTTATAGGTATCTCCAAAAATATACAAAGGTTTTACAAAAATTCACTCAAGCCATCCCGCGTCCTTACAAAATTTACGCGCCATGATCGAGCAATGCAGAAAAACTTTTTTACAAAAAAATACAACCGACTTCCAAAAACAACACTATAAAGTGAAAAATAACTTTAATTTCGGTAGTCGGTGGGAAAAAACCAAAATACATTTAAATAAACAAAAAAAAAAAAAAAAAAAGGTGGTGGTGTTAAATGTATTTTCGTTTTTGCCACCGACTTCCGAAATTAATGTTATTTTTCACTTTATAGTGTTGTTTTTGGAAGTCGGTTGTATTTTTTTGTAAAAAAGTTTTTATTTTTCACTTTTTAGTGGTTCACATGTGCTTACCCCTTCACAGCGTACTGGCGTGATGTTATGTTATGAACTGGTCTGAACAACAAACAGACATGAGATTTCAGCAATCCCAGTCCATTTGCTATCATTTATTGAGGAGTTCCGTTGCCTATCTCAGAAGTTCTTCATCAGATCTTCACCAAATTGAAATGGGACCACTCCAAGAAAGTACTCTTCCAAAAACTATCCAAATCGCTTCAAGTGTGCCTATAAAATTGGAAGAGTTCTCTCTATTTCTCCAGGATCCCATCATCAGATCCTGACTTGATGATCATGGGACCACCTGGGAAGTATACCCTTTCAAACAAAAAAAAAATAATCCAAATCGGTCCAGCCATCTTCGAGTAATCGGGGAACATACATAAAAAAAAAAAAAAAAAAAAAAAAAAAAAAAAGGTTCCGACGAATTGATAACCTCCTCCTTTTTGAAGTCGGTTAAAAATGAAAAGCTATCTTCACACTACATTCGTGCAACGTGTGACTTACGTACGATTTGTCGTGAAAGAATCTAAGCAACAGGTGGGGTCATAAATCGGACGACATATTCGATGACGTTGCGCTAGTGATGTACCCCGTGTCACGTACGCGGGAATGTATTCTAATGCAAATCGATTTCGTCCCATCAAAATTGTATTCGCAGAGTGAATGCGGAATAATTTTATCGTTATGGCAGTGTGCTAAATTATTAAGGCTTTGAATTGGGAAAATTATGGTGATCAGAGAATGTGTTTTTATTTACTTTCAAGACCATTCATTGTGTTCATGGGGTTAGAATTCTGAACATACCAAAAACTTATTCGATAGGTATTTAAGTAATACTTATTCTGATACATGCGCAAGCGCGGTAATGTACAGTGGGCTGCATCAATTGGGTAGGTACCCCAGTTGTATTAAAATTTTAATTTATCTGGGATTTTATATTGATGCAGCCTACTGTACAATAATAGCGTGGGAAGCCCCCCAGCTAGGTGGAAAAACGACCTTAAAAAGATCGCCGGGACAGACTTTTTTTTTTTTTTTTTTTTTTGTGGATGGGAAATTATCAAATGACTTCTCCCGCTCTGGGCAGAGCGGGAGGGCGTGTCAGACTTTTACTGACTAAAACCCACCCATGTTCCTTCAGCTGCCCGTGCCAGGGCCACGGTATCTCTTTCGAACTACCCGCGACCCCGGCGGCATCGGCCCAATTGACCCCGTCACTGCTGACATCTCTTTGAGGCGCGCGTGGAACACAACGCGCCGTCGACCCGGGCCTGGTCCTTACCGGACGGCGAGCTGCCCATTACTCGTCGTCCGCAAGCCCGCGCCTACGGTGGCCGGGAATCGGCAATCGATTCCCGCCGCCCAGGGCGTCTCCTACGGCGGCTAGGGGCGCGAGGGCGCGGCTGTTGCCTCTCCC
Source organism: Cosmia pyralina (assembly GCA_946251885.1). NCBI lineage: Eukaryota > Metazoa > Arthropoda > Insecta > Lepidoptera > Noctuidae > Cosmia > Cosmia pyralina. The sequence goes on from OX276344.1 coordinate 25,638,224, forward strand.
TCACGCGTTCCGCTTCCTCCTTCGCGAGCATTACTGCTTCGCAGAAGGAGGTGACGGCTTCCCATGCACTCTCGCTCCGCACCATGGCCTGGACCAGGTTTGGACGCGAGAGATCGCCGCCGCCGATCGCCTCCGTGAGAACACGGCGGTGCTCCGCCCAAGCCGGGCAGACCTCCACTGTATGCTCCACCGTGTCCTCCGGGCGATCCACACAATGGTGACACCCGGGCGTTTCCTCCCGCCTTATCCGAAACAGGAACCTCCCGAAACAACCGTGTCCGGTGAGGACCTGCGTCAGGCGGAAGGTGAGGACGCCGTGGCGCCTCTCCAACCACTCCTCAAAGAGGGGACTTATCGCCGCAATTGTGGCGTGCCCAGCGCTGGGTTGCGACAATCGCACTCTCCATGTCGCCATGAGATCCCGCCGGAGCTCTGTCCGCTGTACCGTGATTTCTCGCGGCAGCGGAGTTACGCCCCGACGTTTCACCTCCTCGCGCCACTCCCACACGTGCGCGAGGACTTTTGCCTCCAGATCCCATGGCGGTACATGGCGGGACAGACTGGATGCGGAAAGTGGAGGACAGGGTGTTGTGGCGCAGCCTGGGAAAGGGCTATGTCCAGCAGTGGACTTCGATAGGCTAGAGTTGTTTGATTTGACTCATATGTTACACGATTTCTCGACCACGTGCAGAGATCCGTTCTTAAATATGGAGAGTTCCTCCACGCTATCAGCGTACATAAACTTGCTATCAAATGATACTTTTCGTAAATAAACTGTTCCACCGAACCGCACTTTACTAAATTTTGTTTCAGTGCCGTTAGTAGAAGTGCTTAGGTGCCGTTCAAATCAGTGCCCTAAGTAGAATACCTCACATCTTCGTTCAGTCCAAAATAAAGGCAAATCAAACATGTAAGTGCTCAGGTCAGAGAATAACGTTTAGAGTAGTTTGCATCATATAAGTAGGAGTCTAAATTTACTCCTAAATGCTGCAAACGTTAAGTTGTGAAAAATGCTTGAAAATAGATCATGAAGTTTTCCATGATTAATATATTTTAAAGTTCTTAGCATAGGTTTTTAGGGTCCCGTACCTCAAAAGGAAATAACCACAGAACAGATAAATCTATTCTGTGGAAAAAACGGAACCCATAAAGGATCACTTTGTTGTCTGTCTATCTGTCAGTCTATCAAGGCCCTTTTTCTCAGGAACACGTGGCGGTCTCAAGTTTAAATTAATATCAATTACGTAGGTCTACGGTCTCTTGAAGCATTTAAAAAAATATGGTTATTTATGCGACATACTTCCAAGTAAATCAAAACCTATAGGGTACTTCCCGTTGACCTAGAATCTTGAAATTGGGCAAGAAGCAAGGTCTTATAGCACAAAAAAAAGTCTGAAAATCGTTTTGAATCGGATATTGAATCGTTCGGAGTTCAAGAATGACATGAATGATGATACGTCAGTATATCGGCGTATGGGAGAACATGTTTTTTAACTGCAATGTTAAGTTTGTTCTTGGGATAATTTCATCCCAACTACGGGACCCTTCATTGTGCGTGGTGAGACACGCACTTGGCCGGTTTTTTATTTAAATCAGAATCTCTTTCAACATCATTCATCATTAATTTTAACTAGGTGACTGAAAATGTACACATTTATTATAGCAGTGTTTAAATAAAAACAAAATGCTTTGAAGATTTTAATAAAAAACACATTTACATATCATTAAAGCGTATTATAACATACTTAAATCGGCCTTTGTTCTACATAATAAAATGTACATAATGTATGTGTGTGAATAATTCATGACACATGTCGATATCCAGAAAGTTCTACGACATTTACATGTTATCTATGGTTTGCGTGAAAAAAACTTATGTTTAATTTAAATATTTACCGCGACAGAAAAAACTTTGTCCACGGACGGTAGGTACGATATTGCAACGTACTTTATACGGTAGCATATGTTACGATGAGTAGGTACACAACATAAAAATTAAAAAGTTGAAAACTCCACACTTTGTTCAAAATTTTTCAGTAAATTGTAATTCGTTCAATGACACTCCCTCAGAGACAAATTACGACAGTGCCTACTCAGTATATTTATGAAAATCTTTTGTATGCACATAAAAATATTAATCTGTTGTGACGTCCATAATGTAAAAATGTAAATACTAGGAACAAACACAAATTTGTTGTACCTACAACCAGGCTTAAGAAAATTGGTGGCACGTTTAGATGCCAATATGTATACGTTTTTATAATAAACTACCAAGCCACATTCAAGAACTAAGCCTTAATAAATTCAAATATTTTATAAAGCGGAAACTTTGTCTGAAAGCCTTTTATACTGTCAAAGACTATGTTGAGGACAAAAAGGCTTGGGATTGAGCTGCTCCAATAAATTTAAAAAATGAATGTTGATTTAATTATTTTGCAAAAAAAATTTTTGTCTCACTAATTAAATACCTTTTTATATATTATATAACGACATGAATATTTACTTTGTAAAATATTATATTATTTTTAGTTCTTGTGAATGTGAAGACTACGTGGGTCATTGTTTTTTTTTATCCTTTTCTCAGTTTTTTTTAATCATAGTCTGGCAGTTTGCGTAATTTATGCGGCCTACCTAAATGTCTTTTCTTTGGTATTGTTCGTCGAATCGTTGAGCGTTGAGCTGCACGATTACTGACAAATGCGTGCACTGACTGGACAAGTCCACTCAATCTGTGTGGTTCTTTCCTCAAAAGACCATTTCAGACACCAATCTACATGGTCTTCACATGATCTGACCATGTCTGGACTTTAAAAGAGACTGTGACCTCTGAGTTTGTTTCGGCCTTTCTTCTCAGAGTAGCCAGATAGGAAACGCCGACCTCATCTAGTTTTTATTTTTAAAAATATGTTTGACGTGTAAAAGTGTTTGTACAAACCTACTTACAGAAATAAATCATTTATCATTTAATTATAATGTTTTTGGTCGTAGCCCTTGCAATTTTGAAATGTTTTCTATTTATTTAAAAAAGGAATACCCAAAAAATTTAAAAGAACCAATTAATTGTCTTAAGCATAAAGGAGGTTTCTATTCATTTTCACTATGGTTTTCTCTGTATAAGCTACATCCCTACCAACTAATTCATAGACAAATTGTTACACGGTATCGGTATTTATTCTCCAGCATATTATAGTCACGTGTATCGTAAGAAGCTTAACAGACGACTTTTAATATATCGTGGATTACCCGGGTACGCTCCAAAATCTGTTTTATTACCGTCTTATATTTTCGTATAGCGTAAAATCCGACCGTGCATTTTACTGCCGTTTTCAATATTTATGTTATCAAATTGTCCTGGGTTATTTTGGTAATCCTTTGGATTCCAGGACATAACTTTGCCTACGTGTCTGCGATCGTAAAATGTTTTTTGAATTGAGGGTTGTGGGGTATAAATGTAAGGAAATGCCACTTAAGTCGTGGGAATATGAGAATAAAATGGCTTTATGAGCACTCTTCACCCTTTTACATAACTTGACAGAAAATTTGTCAAAAAATATAGCAGTTAAAAAGCAATGACAGCTACAATAAAAATAAAAAAGTTAAAACAACAGACAATATCTCAAAGCTAAAATTCAAAATTATAACCTGTCAATTTTTACTATGTTGCTCAAAACGGTAAAAAGAAACGTACGAGTATTTTCAAATAGAACATTTTATATTATGTTACGATAGTTGTAAACCCGGTACACCGGATGAACAGAAACATAAAAACGTAACTATAAGTCACCGTTCAGGGCCTTAACTTTTTCCGGGTGAACGGAAAATTTAATTTTCTCGGGAAATTGGTATCCCGGGGCACGGCGGTACGGCAATGAATCGAATTTTCCCGATAAAACTCTTATAAATACTCATTGTTGAAAGCGGCTAATAAAAATGATGAGTCTGTGATATTATATGAAAAATATCGTTAGCGAGTTTTGTTTTGGCGGAGTGCTTGTGGTAGTGTTTTGATTTAGAAGTTAAGGTTAAATTCTTATGTTTGAGGGCAGGCTTTGCTGTTTTACAAACTATTATGAATTATAAATGCAAAGCGAAAGTTAGTCTGTGTGTTTGTTACACTTTCACGCCAAAACGGCTGAACCAATTTGGATGAAATTTGACAGGTAGATAGTCTGGAACCTGGAGAAGAACATAGCCTACTTTTCATCCTAGATCGAATATAAATATGAATGAATAACGCCCTATGGTACTTTGACAACAAAAATGTTTTTTTATTTAGTAAAGATGTTTGAAAAACCGGCCAATGCGTCTGAAGGGTTCCGTAGTTGGCATGAATTTATAACAAGAACAAACTTAACATTGTAGTTGAAAAAAATGTTCTCCCATACATTCCAACTGCAAATTAAGTTTGTACGCACAACATTGGGAGATTTACCAGGTTATTTTAAGACCTCTTATAGGTTTTCTTGTAGGTACCTACTTAATATGTAAATAGAGAACAATTTTCTGTATTTTCCAAAATTTTTCCCTTTCGTTTATAAGCTCAGGTGTTAATACATCTTGCATTTTTAATCGATTTATTATTAAATAATACTAAACTTTGTGTTCGTACAACTTACAGTATTCAGAATAGCGCCAATAATTTACTAATGACAGCAAAGAACACAAAACAGTTTGTATTCTAATGCAAAACTCCTTGCCCAAAATGTTGACCAATCAAATTAAATTTGGAACAAACCAATATACTCGTAGGTCGACATTGGTGTGTTCTAAATTCAAACATCAAAATAGTGATTAAAAGTGCTTTTTATTCACTGTTTTCAGTGAATAAGCTAAAGGATAAATAAAATAAGCTTTTTAGAGGGGAATGGTATAAAAAAATATATAGGTACTTACTTGCGACCCTCACAGTAAGCCCTTTGATTTGTTATGGCACACGGTACAGAGTGCAAAACATTTTTTCTTTCTTTTTTGTCTCCCTAAAGTGACCCCATATTAAAAATTCATTTATTTACCTAACGCGTCCCTGTTTGGGTTACAGAAATTGATATGTGTACCAAATTTCAGCTTAATCGGTCCATTAGATTCGGAGCAAATTACACAGACACACGAGTGTTCCTTTAGGGGTTCCGTTTTTTCATTCGGACATACGGAACACTAAAAACGTACCTACAGACTTTTCTTTTAAAAAAACCTTTAACAAAATACAGAGTTGAAACAAAATCTTAGCTTACTTATTAGTCCCGACTTTACCAAACAGCGGTAACATGACCGACTGTAGCTGTGCCATAACACTCTGAAAAACTGCAAACAAAGATGTTAACAAAACGCTGTACGTTTGCTTCAAACTGTTTACAATCTACCAGAGAGATATGGGAATGAGCCACAAGATTTTTCCCAGACATCTCAAGGCCATTCTCGTACCTAAAAACGTTCAAATTCCATTCGAATTTGAATTTGAATTTATCTCACGCCAGCGACAATCAAATGTCAAAAATTTAGGTAAACGCTATACAATACAAATACAATTTTTGACAGATTGTAACTGAGATGAGATTGCGAACGTTGTTAAAAATACAGTTGTACACTGTTGTATGAACATTGTGATTAACGTAACGTGTATTTCGTGAGATTCGAAACTAAACGTCAAAATAGACAGCAACGAGTATTTCGATAACCAGTTTTCGTGAAACTCGATACGAATAAAGGCCTATTTAGATATAAGCGATATATCGCTGTCGCGCTCGGTAGCGTCACTGGTTCGCCTTCTGGTTAGTCACTTTGGACCAGTTTCTTGTCAGTTCTTCTCCATAGGTACAATGCGTGCCACGAAAGATGAGACTTGACATACCACGTAGTTTGACTTGCGCAGTAAATTGTAATTCTCTGATTCTGATATTCTGATTTATAGGTCTCTTTAGCGGTATGAAGTCTGAAACGGGAACGGAAAGAGCGCGGGAGGCGCGATACTGCGCTCGTCAAGTCTCATCTCTCGTGGCACGCATTGTACCTACTACGCATTGGAATGGGCAACTAGCTACATCTCTCTGACAGACCGACCGGCGACCCCTTGACATTTCAAAAGTGGCTGTAATTGGTTTATCACACTAATATAATAAAGGCGAAAGTTTGTGAGTGTGTATGTGTGTGTGTTTGTATGTTTGTATGTTTGTTACTTCTTCACGCTCAAATGGCTGGACTGATTTGGATGAAATTTGGTACGTAGATAGCCTATTCCCTGGATTAACACATAGGCTACTTTTTATCTCGGTCTACGCGGGTTAAACCGTGTTTGGAGTCTAACTGGAGGCAAGTGACTACGACTACAGTTATTACGTGTAATAAAGACGTAACTTGAAACAAGAAAGAAAAATTGTTTATTCTGCACAAAAAAAACCGGTCAAGAGCGAGTCGGACTAGCGTACCGAGGGTTCCGTACCATCATCATGTATGTAATTTTTGTTTATGATTTCTGAAAAAGTGTTTTATTTAGAGACATCGTTTTATTTTCCCTGAAATCTTCACATAAACTTAAATAAATAAAACATGAATTTTTGTCTATGCAAACTTCGGAGATAAGGGGGGGCGGTATTTTTTTTTTACATTTTTCACCAAAAGTTGAAAACTATGCGGGCTAAAAAAAGAAAAAAATGTGCAAACAGCGCTCTTTCATAAGATACCCCATATGCCTAGTAGCCCCACTTTAAATTTTTAATAGTTGGTCAAACGTCATCTAAAACTGTTCCAAATTTCAAGTTGATAGCATTAATAGTTCTTGATATAAGTATCCAGCTGTGACAGACGGACAGACAGACAGAGTGAGTCGCACCATAAGGGTTCCTTTTTACTATTTTGGTACGGAACTCTGAAAAGGCAAAATAAATACATACAATTAGTCAAAAGCCTCGTATTCAACCAATAAAAGTTTAATGTTCGACAATTATTTAGTCCGTTGCATGATGAGAACAACCCCAATACAAAGAAAACAAACTATGTTCTATAAACAAATGAATCATAATGACTATCTCCTCGGACACATATAAATCTTAGCTTCGATAAATCAGCCTTGAACCTAACATTATCGATACTGTCGTAAATCACTTAAAGATATTTTAATTAAACATCCTCAATATATCAGGGAGATAGCGGACGAGTAGGGTTGCCACCAACAACAGACTGTCAACGGTTCGCGGGAATCAGGATTTGGTCAAACGTTCACATTTGTAGGTAGCCACTCATTTTCCTTATTTATTTATTTATTGGTCTATCTACAAATCGTTACACTGTTCAACCCCCACAAGCCAACATAACAGCCAAGTGCACAATACTATGCAATAATACGAGTATCATGCAAAAACAATATTATTAAAAAAAAAATACGACTTAGGTACAAAAATGACATATCATTTTATTTACACAATTTTAAGGACGCTGTTACAAAATCATTACTTTTTTACACAAAAGTATGTTTATTAAATAAAATGCTTTGCATTCCTAAAATGTTTTTAGGCCAAATTGTTGATAGATGTGCATGGTACGATTCTGAACTATAAATATTATATAATATATATATATTTAGATAGGTACAGTTTCTCAATAAATGTACCGGACTGAAAATTTTTACTTCGGTACTAAATAGTACTAAATCACGAATTGTCTACATAAAAAAATAAAAATGTCAAAAAATAACATGGCATGGATGCATACGATAGTCAAATTATAGTTAGTATAGAGGTTGTTCTTATGAATCTTACATAAAATATTTCTCTAATTACAAATCAAATACTGATTATTGCCAATACAATCAACGGCATAATAGGAACTCTATCTCGCTTTTTGGGAGTTAGCAGCCCTGCGTCAATCTAGGGAAGGGGAGGGGATGAAATTAATTTAATTTTAACTTGATAATATATCACGTCGTCCGTCGCTAATAATGGAATAATGTTTGTTCTAGAATCCATTTGAACTCTTATTAGATCGCGAGAGATATGTTAGTTAGAACATTATAATGACGATTCTCTTGGAACAATGAAAACGAAGTTAGAATTTCATTTACTTTATAAAGTTTTGTTTGCAAAGGATGAAAGTAATAAGAGGGAAGCCGGTTCCAAAATGCGTTATGAAACACACTAGAAGGAAAGGAATTTTTCGAACAATAATCATGTAGATTCTACATTGTAGATAGTAGGTATAGACTTCGCCAAGAATACTTACATAAGATTAGTAAGATTGAGCACAAAAACCAATCAATCATTCACCTACCCACGCAAGACAAGATCCTGGCTAGACATCACAATGAGATGTCAGATATACATAATAATATTTCCTAACGACGGGTATTCGGCGATCAATACTACCCACCGCACGGTCTATTTCGGCGTGCGTTAAACGCAAGGCTCATCTACCCAGCCTAATGCATTTTCGTAGGCCTGATGGGCAGTCCGCAACGCTAGATATTTCATTCAACCGCCCAGACTATTCAGGCTCCCTAGATTGCTATTCTAACCCCCTCTACGTCTGGGGGAGGGGGCAGACAACCCCCCCACGCCTGCCTGTACGGTGCTTAATTTCCGTATCGTATGGTCATTAATTTGTAAAGTGATATTTGGTTTATATGTATATGTATCGGTAATTTGTGTAGTAAGTAATTAGAATTTGCTTTTAGTTGCACTCGTATTATGAAACTTGAAATTGGAATGGTAAATAAGTTTTTTCTAACAAGAAAACAAAACGTACTTAAACAGCTACCCCGTATAAATAGCCGTTGCTTACATTATACAAAAAGAACGCGAAGACTTAAAAGTGAGCCAGCGAGAAGAACACCAAAAGACAATGCCAACATATCAGCATTCAACAAATCCATTAAAACAAGCCGCTGCATTAGACCACATCAAAGTGAATGCAACAAAACGCGGGAACTTGTTTATCTGTGCGAGTTTGGCGCCCTTTTTGCGCGCCCTCTGGCGGCGGGATTATGGCGGATTGCCGCTGTCACCAGCGCATTCCCGCCAACTTTTAATTACGACCATTGTGAACTAAGTTTAAGTCGACGACAAAAGAACTTTTTCTAATGAAACTTTGGCCGACGGTGTCGTTATTACTGAGGTACTTGTTGGTCTAGTTAGTTTTTGTTTAAATAGAAATCTAGGTGGATGTGCTTTTTGTTTCTAAATGAGGTGCGGGCACTGGCTATTTTCTTTTGATCTTAATTTTCTTCATTGGCAACATCTTTCTGCGCATATTTAGTAGGAACCTCTGTGCTATTTCAGGACATTCTTTTCTGGTCCGTGCCAGTTGTCCTTTTGTTCATTCTGCTGGCATTTAGAACGATACTCTCTTTTTTCCCAATGCTGAAAATTCTCTATAAAACACTATACTGACATATGTATTATTTTGTAAGATTACTTTGTTTTTGCAGTGGATCTTAGTTTGATGAAAATCTTTTCGTTGTTTAATTCAAATGATTATTGATTGATTGAAAAGATGTCAACAGATTAAAAAACACGTCTCAAAATATTATACCGCTGCTATCATTTCTTTCAATTTCAACTCTTCCATTGAAAATTCGCTCATTTTCACAAACCACCTTTTCTCACACATCGTAAAATCTGAAAAAAGAAAGGAAGAATGGTCAGGTGCGTAGTACTCGCAACCAGCGGCGGCGGGTATGAACAGTAACTCTTAAAATGTCGATTGCACACCATGTATGCAGATTACAATAAAATTTCTATTGTGTCTGCTAATTAGCGCGCGACAGGCAAAAGGAGAATGCCGCCGGGGTCGCGGGTAGTTCGAAAGAGATACCGTGGCCCTGGCACGGGCAGCTGAAGGAACACGGGTGGGTTTTAGTCAGTAAAAGTCCGACACGCTCTCCCGCTCCACCCAGAGCGGGAGAAGTCATTTGGAGATTTCCCATCCACAAAAAAAAAAAAAAAAAGGCAAAAGGAGTATGTATGGATCGTAGCAGGTAGCGTTCTGTTTCTGCCCACCCCCATGGGAAGAAGGCGTGAGTTTATGTATGTGTATTTACCTTAAAATGTCACAAGAAACACAAAACTTTTATCACATTTGATACTTACGTAAGTTTTAGTAAAATATTGGACGTTTGAATTTGGTTCATTAGCTGCACATTTCCGAACGCAAATTGAGCTTGTTCGTCTGTTTACACAGAAAACTGAGACACGGCCGTGCATAAATTGCAGAGCTCCACATAATTAAAAATCAACATTTACATTCAATTCGATCTTCGTTGCTTCGTCTACGTTACGTTACGACGCCATGTTGTTTTCTTACGTCAATGTTTGCTCTTCATAGATGATTTTGACGTAATTATATACTGGTTTTTGTAATTAAATTATTTTAAATGAAGAATCGATTAAATATTAAAAGTAATGAAGGTTGTTTCTAATCGGTTTGATGATCGGGATATTTGAATCATGAAAAAGAAAACTAATTATAAATATTATAAGATACGAGTAAATTAAATTGATTGAATCGCGAAAAATGTACGAAATTAATTTCTGAAGTTAACCCGTCGCGCGCTAATTAGCAGACACAATTGAAATTCTATTGTTATCTGTACACATGGTGTGCCATCGACATTTTAAGAGTTAAATCAAACCTCTTGTTGCAAGACTTTCAAGGACTTACAAGAAATAAAAGAAACCAATATAATTCTTACAAGTAAAGTAAAAGTATATTTAACGTTGGAACAAGAACCCGATAATGAGTATAAATAATGCCTTTTGTAAACTAGAGAGCCGATACCAGCAATTTATTTAATGGCTGCAGTTAAAGTAATGGCGTAAGCAGAACTGAGGAATATTGCCAATAACGGAGTGAAAATTTCCTACATTTTATTCTATCTGATAATCTAATTGAGGAGCTCGTGGCTAAGTAATAACAGCCGCACGGGTCGATCCATCAGGTTAAGCTACGCTTGCCAGGGTTGGTCCGTGGATGGGTGACCATCTTTACATACCGAGACTCCTCCGTGCCTCGGAAAGCACGTTAAGCCGTTGGTCCCGGCTGTCATTCGTGGATCTTTGACAGTCGTTACGGGTCGTCAGAAGCCCTGAAGTCTGACAATCAGTCTTACCAAGGGTATTACCCAGTTAATGGGTTGTGGAGGTCAGATAGGCAGTCGCTTCATGTAAAATAATGGTATTCAGCTGCATCCGGTTAGACTGGAAGCCGACCCCAACATAGTTGGGAAAAGGCTAGGCAGATTTTTGATAATCTAGTAGATGAGTAGTAACTAAAAATGTATCAAGGTTTTATAAACAAAACTAAGAATCATCAGCATTACCTATAACTAAATTATGAATAAAGCTGTAAACAAGATTTTTGATTCTTGAATATACAGGGTGTAAGTGTAAACACCGTCATCCTTTTAAGGGGTCATTGTACAATGACCCCTTAAAAGGATGACGGTCTCATCATTATGAACAACTTTTACTATGGGACAGACCTGAAATCGCAAAAAAAAATCTGCTGTTCCCTACATTTCTATCCGTCTCCGTCTGGGCCTGCCGCGATGTCGCTTTATTAAATTGAATAAATAAATTTATAATAATAAATAATAATGTCTAGGGTGAGCCAGACCAAGAGAGATAGGTAGGTAAACCCGCAGGACAGCATGTGGCGAGCTGTTGGGCAGTAGCAACCCCACGGACCCTATCTCCCGGGAGAAGTCTTGTGCCTCATATCTGGCTTGTCTCTATTCGCCGGCCTGAGTGAACACCGACGAGGAACAGAGCTCCCACCTCTTTCTTGCCTTTATTGGCCGGCTTGAGTGGAGATTAGCAAGAGCAAAAGTGCTCGGAGGAAGGAAGTAGTCCAGTAAGACGCTGGGATCTTGACCGTACTTCCGGGATTGTCCTGATTGCCTTGGGATACCTCCACTCTTCTCATCAGCACCTCAGGACATGTTGCTCCCTTGTCGCCACGACACTGTGCTAGCGTCCGTTTTTCGGGGGCTCATTATTGAGTGTGCAAGTCACCCCTTGCCATTTTATCTGTGTATTGTATACAAAACATTAGTTAGGCAGGAGCCATAATTTCCATAGTTCTAGGTAACCAGTCCATAGCCAGCCAAACCCACATGGCCCAATATGTTTTGTTTCCATGTTCTGCAACAGTCCTGCACCAACCAGGGTTGTCCTTGGGTGCACTTGAATAGTGCATATAGGGCAATCGTCGGTTGGTGCCTCCTCATCATTTAAAACTGTTTAAGGGGCCTCTACGAGTTGGCTTCGGCTCCTTGTACACCTTCCAAAGGTCCGAGACCGAGATATGTCAAAGACATTTTAAAATAATAATGTTTTGTGCAGTATTTAATCGGTCCTCATCAATGCATGGTACAAAATAGAAAAAGTGTAACATCCGTGTAAAAGACCTAGTAGCTTATCTTCATCTATTTCTTCTTTAGTCTTAAATACATACATATACTCACGCCTTCTTCCCATGGCGGTAGGCAGCAACTACAGAACGCCACCTGCTACGATCCTTACATACTCCTTTTGCCTCGTTTACGTTCATACATCTGGTCATACACGCACGCTGGTTGTGAGTACTACGCACATAACCTTTCTGAAGAATATCACCAGTAAGGTCACTATTATATCTTCCTAGAGCGTCCCCCCAGCGTTTCCACTCACATCTGCCTTGTACCTTTTGTTAGTCGCCTTTCACTCATCCTCTCAACATGACCAAACCATCTAGCATAATATTTTCAATGTTTCTACTACATCTTCTTTTACACCGCACCGTTGCCTTATCACATCATTCCTCAGCCTATCATTCATAGTCACCTACTTACCCGTATATTCAAACCACAACTGTCATTCTTTGACAAGTTTATGAAATATTTACTAGCTTTTGCCCGCGGCTTCGCCCGCGTGGGTGTCGGAAAATATACCATGGGAACGCTCATGAACGTTCACATGGGGCCATCCGATATAACTATGCAAACTCAAATCGCTACGACATGTCGTTGCCGTGTACGCTGGGCTTAAATTACCCAGTCAGCACGACTTTTTCCGACATCTTCAACAATCATCCTCATATATTTCAGCCGATTTACACAAAACTTTAATGAATTACATACTGATTCACTCCGTCCGTTGGTGAAAACCGTATGAAAATCCGTTCGGTACTTTTTGACTTTATCACATTCAAACAGACAGACATACGCGGCGAGGAGACTTTGTGTAGTTAAAATTTATTATGCCAGTCACGCTATAATAACAAATAACTTTTCGAGTGTCCACTTGTCCAAAAGTTAATTGTTGTAAACATTTTGTCGTACAAACGTCGAATGAAATAAAGACTAAATGTTACCTCAAGATACGAACTATGACTACATTCCCAATCCCTTAAATCTCTTGAAAAGAGGTAGGTACACAAACATTTTACTATTATTTGAGAATTTTAAAATCAATCCCTATTGTGGGACATAGGGATGATTTTTCAAAAACTTTGTACGCACGGCTACAGATCAAGCTATACATTTCCAGTTTAAGCTGATCTCACAATGTATAGGATTTCCTTACAATGAGAGGTCAGTGTAAACTGGAAATGCATTGCTTACCACATATTTATTTACTTCGTACCAAAAGCATAAATTTGAATTTTCATATCCCTAACTTAAGATATGCTGGGTTTCCCATATAAATTTTCATCCCCTATATCACCCACTATAGGATTATTTTTTAAGACAAAAAGTAGCCATATCCTTCCCCAGCTTTGCCAAATTTATTAAAATTCCGTGCTGTGAATTTTAAAATCAACCCCTATTTTACCCCCTTTGGGGTTAATTTTTCAAGCACGCTGAACCGCATATTTCTTTATTTCCTACTAAAATCATAAACTTGAATTTTCATAAATATCACTAACTTACGAAATTCTGGGTTTCCCATATAAATTTTCATCCCCGATATCACCCCCCTGTAGGATTATTTTTTAAGACAAAAAGTAGCCTATGTCCTGCCCCAGGGTCTTATCTATAGCTTTGCCAACGCTTACTTAAGAAATGCTGGGTTTTCCATACAAACTTTCATCCCCTATATCACCCCCTGTAGGATTATTTTTGAAAAAAAAAGTAGCCTATGTCCTTCCTCAGGATATCATCTACAGCCTTGCCAAATTTTATCGAAATCCGTTCAGCGGTTTAGGTGTGAAAAGGTAACAGACAGACAAATAACAACAATTACAATTACAATACAACAATCACTCTGCCTAGCCTTTTCCCAACTATGTTGGGGTCAGCTTCCAGTCTAACCGGATGCAGCTGAATACCATTATTTTACATGGAGCGACTGCCTATCTGAACTCCACAACCCATTAACTGGGTAATACGATACCCCTTGGTAAGACTGATTGTCAGACTTTCCGGCTTCTGACGACCCGTAACGACTGTCAAGGATCCACGAATGACAGCCGGGACCAACGGCATAACGTGCTTTCCGAGGCACGGAGGAGTCCTGGTATGTAAAGATGGTCACCCATCCACGGACCGACCCCGGCAAGCGTAGCTTAACCTGATGGATCGACCCGTGCGGCTGTTATTACTTAGCCACGAGCTCCTCCGAGTACAATTACAATACAACAATTAACAACACAAACAATTGACAATTTATAATATTAGTATGGATTACAGGGTCATTTTAAATTGGCTAGCTTAACTCTGCAGACGCAATGGGTATCGTTAGCTAAACACGATAAAATAAAAAAACAAAACAAAATTGATACTTTTTTAAGGAGGTCAACGACCGCTGTTATCTGAGCATAGGTACTCTTTTAAATGTTTGCCACTACATATTCTTTATTCTTATTTTATGTCTAAGGTTTGTATCTGTTAACTTTTGCTGTTGTCTAGCAACCGACAGCTTATGTAGAGCGGTTACATTAAGGGGGAAGCTCCAGGTAGCCCGCGAAATTCAAACTTTCTTACGTTTTTTTTTGCAATTTGCAAGTCAGTATTAGGTTGTATGTTGATTAAAGTATGATTCCCGACCGTAACAAATATGTATTTACAGAATTATAATCATTAGAATTAGTAATACCTACAACTACTTATGTTAGTCAATCTGCCTAGCCTTTTACCAACTATGTTGGGGTCGGCTTCCAGTCTAACCGGATGCTGAATACCAGTATTTTACGTGGAGTGACTCCCTATCTGACTTCCATAACCCAGTAACTGAGTAATACGATACCCCTTGGTAAGACTGGTTGTCAGACTTTCGGGCTTCTGACGACCCGTAACGACTGTCAAAGATCCACGAATGACAACTCTATATGTTAGTACAATCCTCAAATGTCAAGATTTCATGAAATAGTCATTCAATAGTATTACTTGGTCTTAAAGAGTTGTATTGATGACTTAAATGATTATAATTCTGTAAATACATACATGTTACGCGAATCATATTTTGATTAACATTACAGTACCTAATACCGACTTGCAAATTGCAAAAAACTTAAAAATTTGAATTTCGCGGGCTATCCCGGCGCTTTCCGCTTGCTCTTGTATGTTCAAGAAACCATATTTTATTTCAAGATGAACAGTTCATAATGCTGAATGTGCCCCGGGCCTTTGAAAGGAGCTTTCTAAAGGCCGGGACCTCAAGGTCCC
Organism: Cosmia pyralina; assembly: GCA_946251885.1. Lineage (NCBI taxonomy): Eukaryota > Metazoa > Arthropoda > Insecta > Lepidoptera > Noctuidae > Cosmia > Cosmia pyralina. Next base: position 25,653,855 of record OX276344.1, read on the forward strand.
AAAATATGTCACTGACGAATTAATACTAACAATGAAACTTTATAATTAAGCATAATTAATTAATGCTCTTCTCAATATAAGGCGCAGCGACAGTATTAGTTGGTTTATCGATACAAAACAACGATAAGCGACTTTTAATGATTTTAAACTGAAGATCACGTCTAAACGAGTTTTAATGATTTGGAAAAAATGTGTGTTAATTTAACCAATGATGTATTTATGACCTTTTATAATACGTCATTGAATTTAATAGACATTTTTTCCAAATCAATAATCATCAAAATCAAAATCGTTTATTTGCATAAAATGTGGTAGGTACATATAAAATTTAGTGCGAAGAACATTCCGCCATGCAGTGATGGCATGCAAATATTTAGTTAGTTAACATTTACAATAAAATTATAGACACAATAACAGAATTCTATGAACGAAAATAACATTAAAATCAAGGCAATACCAATTTGAATTAAAACACACTACATATTTTAATAGTGAGGTAAGTAGCGACAAGGTAATTAAAATAACTAAAACTGACTACAATGCATTCCTGAAGTGGTAGGACTGACACGACTTTTTGTTGAGAAATTTGCCGATTGAATAAAAACTATGTGATATTTTACATTTTTTCAAAACCACGCAGAATTTTTTGTAATAATTTTTTGTTATCCAGATAGGTAGTGAGTTATATATTAGTGGCGTCATATACACACAACAGCGCCTGAGTAGTTCTATCCTAGGTAGAGGGATTTTTAATAAATACTGTGTGACTTATCGTTTGTTAAAATTGTTTTTCGCTTCAAACCGTCTCATTACAAAACGAGTTCTAACTTTAATCCAAGCCCAAACCTTGGAGCCAGTTATTGTATTTTGAACTTAATTCCGATAATCGTAAAGTCCTTAATACAAAATTAACAACTCAGACTCGTGTCTAACGTCAGTTTTTGTAATTAGAACTTTGACATTGTCGGACTAAAGTTCGAAATTCAAAAATGATTAGATGCTTTCAACCTGGGTCTAAAGATAAACCTTGTTTTGTAATAAGGCCGTAAGAGTTTATAGTTAATTTTAACAAATTTTGCGATTTCGTAAATGTAAATACAAGGAACGGTAAGAAGATTGTGTGATTTAAACACTGGTCTACATGATTCAGATCAGTCCATGTTAAAGATTGCACGAATACAAATCATCATCATCATTTTTTTTTTTGCTCTAATTTAGAGCATTTCTTTAATAACTTAATATGTGAATATTTTAAATAATGTGTTTAATACATAGTGTAATTTAATTTGTAAAATTATGTCTAACGCGGATGAATTTAATAATTATCTTTTAAATATAATACCTTTTTTTTTATGAATAATAAATTAATGATGCGTCTAATTTGGGACAGCGCTCCTCGATGGGCGAGTCCTATTACTGGGTGGACGTATGACGCGTTGCGTGAGCTCAACACAGAACACGCAAGCTAACCACTCAAGGCCATTGCCTATATCTGCGTCTTAAAAAAAAGAACGACAGACTTTATGGAATTTTGTCACCTTCTGCTGATACGACCATTGCAAACCATTTTGTTCAAAAACCGGGAGTTAGGTACTTTTAGAAGCATTTTAGGTATACCTTCATATTAAAATCGGGTTCCGTGCGTGTACTAACTTAATATTTTGTTTTGTCAATCGAAGTCTGACAAGCATGTCAGACAGGCCCTTGCAACTGTACTAATACATATTAATCATGAATAGAAAAGTGCATTGCATTATGCATTCGGCTCTGTATTAGAAAAACAGGTCAAATTCGAACCACTATCACATTTTTTACCTGAATAGCAAAATATACTGAAAGAAATGTATTTTAATAAGGATATTGATCAATATTCCTTCCAGCCTACAAGAAATACTATAGCTTAACACTTCCGACGAACAAACATTATTTCCGAGCGATAAAGTAGAAAACTTTAACAAATCTATTTGAAGCGAAAGAAACTAACAAAGCTATAAAAGCGAAATAATAGTTATGGAAATAGTCTTTCATTTTCCACGAAAGAAAACTCCGCGAAACTACCGACAATATGAATGAAACTATAATATTAGAAAAGTTTCGCCCCGGGAAATGAGAAAACGTTGTAGGAACTCGTTCGTCTAATACACGTAGTTATAAACTTGTTCAATATAATATCGAGTGGGGTGCGCCGTCTCGCTCGCTCTCCTTGCACCGCTCAAACTGCCCTCGTTTAATTGCATATTCAGCTGAATAATTCCGTCGACCACATAGATATAACCGATGTCTACGTCTGTCTAAAGTTCTCAACTTTACTATTACACGTAATGCTATTTTACACTAATTAAAAGTGGTAGAGTTTTCACCAGTTTTTAACCACGTTTGTGCGTACAACCTTGAAATAAAACTAACATTGGCGCTTACCGAACGCCATTTGAAGGAAGATTTTTTCAAAAAAGGAATTTTTCCAAGCGTGTAAAGTCAGTGATGGTGATCGTTTTGCGGTATCTCACTTTGACTGTATCGATAATATCTACATTAGACAAGTAATCGATTATATCGTTTGTCGTATCTATTTCAACTCGTTGTTGACACAATCGATTGTAGAAAATTAATCTAACGGGATTGCTACGGCGTAGCAGTAAGTAAATGTGGGCATTATTGTTATATGAGAAACACTTGTACATAGAGTAAGCGATTGTTATGATAATGCTGGCTGCAATAGACAGAGGAGCGATGAAATATTGGCCTCTTTTGCATAAGCACCGGCGAAACTCGAGTGAAACGATTCTACGATGTGCTACGCCGCCGCTACGCCGGAACCCGTAGCGATCTAATTGCTCATTAACTGTGACGCTTATGAAAACAAATTTGTCGTATAAATGTAAAATATAATTTTGGTACACAATAAATTTTACTCCAATTTTAGTTAATGTTGTAACAATTTGTTATTACGGATTCAATTTAGCGTTTGTTTTGAAGAAAATCAAACTTGCGACTAGCTACAGGCAAATTTTGGCATAGCTTTAGTTGATTTACTACACGACTCAATATTCTTTCTCCTTTCAAGCTATTCCTTCAAACATAAGGTATTCCATACACATTAAAATTTCACCTTGACCCACCAATATTCGCACTCCAACCGTACGTAAGTACACCGCTGGAATAATGTCGAGGCCGCAGTGAGAATCGACACCAATATAGAAATATACATAGGTACATTCATTAATCATCATAATACGTACCTATGCAGCATTAAAGATCCGACGTACAACGACACGGAAACGTGACGCGACACTTTCGGAAAATTTGTTCAGGATTTACGATTTTGATGAAAATTAGGAAGACGTTGTGTTGATGAAATTCGGTAGGCTGATTAAATTTAAAAAAAAAATAAGGTGTCTCTCTGTTATTGCAGTTTTTTTAGTATGATAAATATTTGACGAGCGAATGATCAACAATTTTAACTAATAAGCAAGATATATTTCAGACTTCATGCTTTTATTCATAGGTTTGTTTTGGTTTCGATAATGTTTTTGCGGTTCAAGCAATTTGTAGAGTAGGATTATTATAACGACACTATAGCTGAGAGTCATGTATGTCCTGGTTGGTCGTAGCCAGACACATTTCTCTGCAAAAAAATTTCAGCATGTAGTTAAAACTGGTAAGAAATAATAGTAGGTAGTTAAGTAATTTTACTTTACTACCTACTGTAAGATGTTTATAGTGCGCTAAACCAACGTAACTCATATTTATGTACAGTCAACAAAAGAGATATCTAGGCAGGGTAGAGTAACATTTGTATTTGAATTGCTTCATGTTCAATTTTATTTTTAATTCTTTGTTTTTGCAATTCTCCTACATTGTAACACACCAACACAAAATTTTATATTGTCACGAAATTGAACATGAAGCAATTCACATACTAATATGTTAGTATGCCCTGCCTAGATATCTCTTTTATTGACTGTACATATTTCAATTCTATAATGTGTGTTTAAAATGCATCCAACCGCTACAATCGCGCGATAATTTTAGTGTTCACTGGGTTTTGACTAGCGAGCTTACTGAGCTTAAAGTTACGCCTTTCTTACTAAGCTATCTGAAGATACCAAGCTGTTATTACTTACTGCTCGTGTGCTAGACAAGGATGGATCTATCGAAAAGTGGGTTATAGATTGAGGAAAAGAAATAGTCAATGTAGAGCAGAACCATTATCGCGGTCGAAATGATTCTATGAATCACTACAATAACACAACATTAAATACTAGGTATATAGATGTTTACTTTGTCGGATGATAACCAAATTATTCAATTCAGTCTGTTTGGTAGCCGCATAATCTTTCGCCATAAAATACTATTACCAAACTTTTACTTTCTTACAAAACTTGATTAAAAGTTTAATAACGATGTTAGAGAATTTCATAAGCGCCACTTTTCTACGCTTTTTTTATAAAAGACTTGTAAAACAAGCTATTAAAGCTCAGCTCATCTCGGCGTATATCTAAAATTTGTAATTTGTTTATCAAACGTCTGGTATACGTATAGGTGTGTGTGCGGCGGGGGGAGTGCGGGGGCGCGGGGGGCGCGGCTCGCTTGCCGCTCGTTCCGTCACACGGGCAGCAGTCACGTGCGACGACGCCAGCTCTCAACGCGCTTTACGTAACATATCGATTCCCGCTGCAGCTATCGATCGCCGATCGGCCGATGCACATCACTATAACTCGTTTTCCCGCGCAAATTTGATTTTGGATTTTTACGTCAGCGTCGCGTGTGTTGTGTTTTTATTTTTTTTATTTTTGTGACGAGGCCTTGGATTTTTCTGCCGAGCTTCGCTCTCGGAAGAGTTTCGAGGTGGGTTTTAAGTTGTATTGTTTTATGGTTAATTTTGTAATTAATAAATCTATGATGGGAAAATGGAACCGGTTCGATTGCGCTAAATCGCTTTAGTTAAAAGGTCAATACACCCGGTGGCACGCGAGCAAGACGCAGCGATGAATGTGGAGCGATGCTTCGCCGTGTTCGGAGTGGACGGGGACGGCTGGAGTCGATCACAGCGTGACGGACAGACGGACAGACGAAGACTTGCACCGATTACACACAAGACGAAAACTTTAAAATAAATAAGAATATCCATTATTGTCTTACTCGTATCATTTTGTTCCTTCGGTAGACAGAATTTACATTTAATTTAGGTATTGAGTCACTGACTCACTCAGTATGTACCTTTGTTTAAATTAAGTTTTAATTAGTCCTATTAAGATAAGGTTATTTAGGTAATTAATTCTAATTACAGTTATGGAAGTAAACTACTAATTTAATTAACGTTCGACATGTTGTTTAGTGATAAAGTTTAAAAAAAATAGATACCTAGTTAATTTATCTGGAGAAGTAAAAAAATTTTTTTTAATTAGGAAGGTAACTGGTACTTAATTATTCGATAGTCCAAAAAGCTTTCATTTTGGACATTTCTTTCATCACCTTGAAACTGATAAAATATAGGGTGAAAACACCGAAAGATGTCCTTATTTTTGTATTTTTTACGAGACCTAAAATAATGTAGACATATTTAACCTACATAATTGTAATTCGTTTAGGTATTTTCTTTTTGAAATTATATATTGTAATTATAAGTAATGTTATGACATTTTTGCCGTATATTGCGTCAAAAAGCTTTTTAACAAAACCATTATTTTTAAACTTGGTGGTAACCATTGACAATCTTGGTAGAAAAACTCACAAAAAAAGCAAGAAAACTATTTCTTTTCCGTTTGAAATGCCATCAAAAAAGAAGTTTACGATAAAGCCTCATAATTATGTAGGACCTACTTCCCAATACGTATTACCTTATGGTTTATTAATTAAATAGGTACTTACAGGGACTTATTTTTACCAACTTTCGTAAACCTAGTACCTTTCGCATGTGATGAAAAATTCAATGCAACTTTTACTACAAAAACTAGGTACTTACGTAAGTACCTACTTAACTTATTCTATTTACGTTTATTTTTACGATTCTTCATTTATTTTTCATTTTCAACGAAATGTATCTTGAATTCTTGAAGTAACGCTTTTTTTGATTTACAGCCAATAAAATGCTTCATTAAAATCTTGGGGAAGGTCGCGGGAATTTATGTTCGTTATAAATTAATCAAATAATACGCAGAGCAATAAAAACGTATTTTAGAAGACCTTCACAGCTTCCTATTGTTCTAAGTAAAAAACGGTCTTACCTAACTGTAGATGGTTTAAGGATTAAGTCACGTCAGTTATGCATTTCTACAAGTGTTTGTAGAAAACATTGGTAAACTAGAGATCTGAAGTTTTACATAATCTGAAATTTTAAAAAGGCGACGGCTTTTGTAGAAGACTCACAAATATGCGGATCGTTCACGCATTCGATCATTGAAACAGACATGGGACAGTCAGACTAAAAAAAAAGTGTCACAGCTACTAAGATTCGATAATAAGTAAGTAAGTATACCGTATAAGATTTCCCTATGACAATGAAAGCTAAACAAAAGTCCACTATTCTTAAACCTTACATGATTCAGACTCGAGAGAGATATTTTAGAATAATATTCATCCTTATCTGTACAATTTAACGCATTTCCGTCTATACTCCTGCCATTCGTCATGTACACACTCCATCATATTTGAAATCGTTTCGAAGCTTTGTTCAAGTTATTTCCGTTCTAAAATATAACGCATGTTTACTTTTTCGTGGCAAACTAGAAAATTAATCAGCAAAAACAATTACAGAATAGCGAAAGCACTGAAATAAGCTAAGTTGCTAACTCCTATCTGTTCTGTGGTAACTCCAGCATAGAGATAAGATAAAAAAATATCCATAGACTGAGAATATTTCGTTCATGTCAACAAATACGTCGCCTGATTCATAGTTCTGCCTTATCTCTTATCGTGATGTAAAGTTTACACAACATAGTCGATTTAGATTGTGTGTGTGTGTATACTAGATACAGCTTATCTCTTGTCCCGGTTTCTGATTCGCCCATTTTTTACTAGAATATTAATTCGATGTACTTCATGTGACCTCTGACCGTTGTAAACGAGGCTTGGTTAAAAAAGAAAAAAAAAACATGTTGGCTGATTGCGTTCTAAATTTGAAACAGAAGTCTCGCGTGGGGTATGCGGCCCTGTTAGTGTTAGTGACCAATGTTGCCATGTGACGACACGTTAGTGTTATGCGTGGCGAATAAAAATTTAGGTCACTCTCGCGTTGGCTGGCCTCGATTCATTGAGCTCGTGCCGATCGTGCGCTAAGCCGGGTCGATGTTTGATAGTGTTGTAAATAAAAACACGTGGCCTACGCATCTGGCCGAGCACATATAACCTTTACACGCTACTAGGAAATACAAATCGTTCGGACTACGCTGAAACCACAATATATTATTTCCCCATTCACAGCGCTAAATAGAATTAAAATTCATTGACGGCGGTATTCATGGTCGGCGCGTTTTAATTTACAAAATGTTGTGCTTCACATTTAATATTTGTTAATACATTTCCGAACCGTGACTTCTTAATTAAACGCTTTAATATTCATGCATTCGTTGAGGTAGAAAGAATCAGTAATGAAAATTGTATCCTTAAAAAGGTTTGGTTAAAAAGTAAAAACGTTGTCTCGTTATATCTACTTTGTAGAGGGTTTTTGTTTAAAAGCTATCAGAATGAGTGATCGTGTTCGTATTTAACGAACGAGGCATTATTTTAATAAGCCGGTGTATTTTTAAAACAAACCATAAAAGCTGTCTGCGGACAAGCGGTCGCATAAAAAGTGAAAATCAATAATGTCGGCTGCCGACGGCCAGGACTCTGGATAATTGGAAAATTCTGTGCACGTTGAAAGCCATAAATTTTCACTTTTGTCCACGCAGAACCTTTTCCGTGTTGCATTAAAGATAATAAATTAAAACAAAATGCTACTGACATGGTTTTTGCTCGGAAACTGTATTTCTATATCTTATGTGCGGCTGATGCAGTGGTGCTACTTAAATAAATAATTACATTTCTGTGTCGATTCTGTCCATATCGGTACAACTCTAGATCTGCCTCGTGTTCACATTTCAGAAAAAAAGACAAAACCCGTTTCTCTTTTAGGCTTTTTATTGTTAACTTCTACCTGCGTGTGGTCTCACCTATTTGACATTAAGCATTGAATAAACCCATAAAAATAATAAAAAGAACAGTTTATGTGTACATAGGGCTTTTAACCGTAAACGTAAATTTTAATTCTGGACGTTTTCACGAGCGCCATAATTGACTTTACGAGTCATATCAACTGCAATTAGCTGGTCTCGTGGCTCCTGCCACATTTTAATGTGTTTATTTAGCTATTGATATATTAACTGATATGCTAGAAAATATATATTTACTTGTGTTACTACTCTTCCTTGATCAAAACATTTACTTAATGCAAGAAAGTTCTATCCGTTTGAGACAAAATGTTTTGCAGCCCAGCAAGATCAGTTGACAACGCCCAGTGAGATTTAATTTTATAAACAAGAAGTGTTTTCTCAAAAACTTGGGGCACTTTTAACACAAAGGAAGATTATGAAGCCGGTGTGGTGTCGGGAGCTTCACTAAAGGCTGGGCATTATTTAAAACTTTAACAAAAGATGCTTCTCAGATAGGCTTAATTAGTAGCAAAAAAAGGTGTTGTCTAAACTATGAGAGACTTATGATGTGACATTTTCATTCAATTTCTTAAAACATTTGTCGCAAAGGTCTTTAAAAATATGTCTCAATATATCATACTGTGCCAATAAAACGAATGCGAAGTTCACCTTTTATAGATTTTACGATCATTTGAATGGCACTAAACTGCGGGAATAGTACCTAAGGGTAAAACATACAGTTCCTATGTACTTCAAAGTCAAATACTTTCACCATGAACTTTCTACCAACAAAGAAATGAGGTGATATTTGCATTTTTTTTTTTTTGTTGTGAAAACCGAGATAACTTGGGTCGCATAACTGTTTCGGCTACCTTAATGGGCTTTTAATTTTCGTCAACGCTTCAGTTGCGCTGCTTTTACATCTTTGCTTACAATTCTATTTTTAAATATTCTTTATAACCTTACTGCAAGACCGGAAACAGTTTAATACATAGACAAGGCTTCAAGAAATGGGTAAGTATCGAGCGTGGCATTAGCAAGATAGAAAGGCGGCAAAGGTTACTGGTGCAAAGAGAAAGATATTGCTATTAGGTATTATAGTGTTGTAGGCATTTGTAGGACAATAGATTAGTGTTGTACTTGTTACCTACATCTGCCCACCATCCATCCATCTGAATCTGCTGTCTGTCCCTCAACTCAGTTCCATACTGCTTTCTCCCGTCGACATTTTGGTTTTCTTGGAAACTATTTATATAACAAAATTAATGGAATTTTGTCAATTTATGCCCTACCCAAGCAGCATTGCAAAAAAAACCCTCTCTATCTGGTTACAAAAATTACCTACATCTGCCCGCCATCCATCCATCTGAATCTGCTGTCTGTCCCTCAACTCAGTTCCATACTGCTTTCTCCCGTCGACATTTTGGTTTTCTTGGAAACCATTTTTATAACAAAATTAATGGAATTTTGTCAATTTATGCCCTACCCAAGCAGCGTTGCAAAAAAACCCTCTCTATCTGGTTACAAAAATTACCTACATCTGCCCACCATCCATCCATCTGAATCTGCTGTCTGTCCCTCAACTCAGTTCCATACTGCTTTCTCCCGTCGACATTTTGGTTTTCTTGGAAACCATTTATATACAAAATTAACGGAATTTTGTCAATTTATGCCCTACCCAAGCAGCGTTGCAAAAAAACCCTCTCTATCTGGTTACAAAAATTGGACTATGACGCCACGGAGCAGCTACTTATTGTTCCTTCGTAATGTTTAATGTTTTTCGGGTTCTTGACTGTAACAAACACCATTCACATACACACACACACCATCATTCTACCTCTCCTTACACATAACACACGCATTACACTATACAATTTTTTAAATATTTTTATTGTTATTAATCTTTTTTTCTTTTGTGATTAATCAATTTAAACATCTGTTTTTTTTTCCTTCAGCATAAAAAAATTGTCTAGAGTATAATAATTTGCCTTTGTTATTAGATTAGGTAAATTCGGGGTGAGAGCCTGGTGATCTGTCACACAGGGTATCCTAGTATGGACGCCAGTCTCTCACAAAAATCATATTTTAGGTTTTGTAACAACGTTATTATTCTTGTCTCTATTTATAAAATAAAACTAAGGGTACCTTTATGAAGAGAGAAATAAATAAAGATTACTATTAGTATTACTCACGACAAGGTTTTTTTTATGCTGGCAAAGGAAGTCGGAGGGAATACCTGGGAAGGCTTTATTAAAAAAAAAACCGGCCAGGGTAGTTGATAATAATTTATCCCAAAAACAAAGTTAACATTGTATAGTTGAAAAACTAGAAATCACAAAAAAATATATTCTTAGGCGATAAAATTAGAAATTGCGATTTTCGGAGTTTTTCTTTTACTTGTGCTGTGAGACCTTGCTTCATGCCAAATTTCATGATTCTAGGTCAACAGGAAGGTCCCTATAGGTTTTGATTGACGTGCGAGTATCAAAATATGTTACATAAATGGCGGAGTTTTTTTTACTGCGTTGATTTAGAAGCTTGATTCTTTAGACCTACGTATTTGACATTAATTACAACTTGATACATTCACGCGTTCCTGAGAAAAATTGGATTTTGCACTCTCGGCGCTAAGCAGAGCGTTGAAAATCCAGTGCGCTATAAAATCCCGCCACGATTTTATTACGCCCGTGCGTACGGGGGCTTAGGGTCCCGTTTTTTTCTTTGGAGGTACGGAACCCTAAAAACGTCTTTTAAAGCTCGCAAACCACAAAAGTACTCGTCATTTAATAGCTCCCCCACAACCAAATTAAACAACTGAGTCAAAACTTGCTCAAGAACCAGCTGATTCACTATCAACAACAACAAAAACCAATCGATAGAAACAAGTTGTTTTTATATTCAACGTAATCGCAAGTAAGTGGCAACACTCAGACCGCGTGGCGGCCAGTCACGCATGCTACGTGTGACATCCACATTATTCCATTCATGCTGCCCACGTGGACGGAGAAAACTCACACTTGTATATTAGGTATGTTTATACAAAGCTTGCAATTATGTTGCACTTTTATCACTTGCATTTGTCAAAGGCCTTGAGGTATATATCTGGAAGCGTAATCAATCAATGACAAGTGACAAATGTGCTAATGTTAGAGAGAGAGAGCAATAACTATAAGATTAATCGGCCCTTAAAATAATATTAAAGAAGATTATTAGACCGGATAAATGACATTTAAAATCCAATTAACCTTTACATCGAGCGAAAGTTGTTTCGAAATTTTCTCCAGCCGTCTAATAGCGCATCTCAAAGTTTATCAGAACAAACAATCAAAGAGCAATCCTGAACGTTGTTTACAAACAGAACCCAAATGACTTCATTCACAGTCCCGGGCTCCCGGGGCGCCCTCCTCATATTTCTCGAGCGAGCCCCCGGGATCGGATCGGGTAGACAAGCGTAAGATATCCCGCACTCCTGCGGATCCCGCCCTTGAACTTGAAGCCGTCACGCGCCGACAATAGGGACGTTTACCTCTTTGCTTTTTATACAAATAGAGATTTTATTTTTCCGCTCTACGTTCATGGAAAAAGTATTTAAAATGCTTGGAAATATTTCCGCACAAACTTCCAAGATAAGATAAGCTTATCTTTGCCGACGGAAACGTTGAACATAAGCGTCCTAACATTCTCAATAACGTGCGCCCATAACGCGGCGGAGAAAATTGTGTACGTTTTGAATGGCCAATTCCGCGAAGTAAAAATATAAAATTAAACCAGCAATAGTCTTGCTGCAGTCTAGTGGCAATAAAACCGTCGTTAAACCACGAACGTGTGAACTTTCGCTGGCGTGTTTACACCTCCGGTGTTCGTGCAAAGAACTGGTAAAGCCGGGTGCCAAGTCCGGGTGAAATATATCCGGTCGCCGGGGAATACGCGTAGACGTGCGGCAGACGGCCCTTGAACTCCACCCGTCGGCTTACCCGGCAATAGAGCGGTCGGATGTGCGTGAAACTATGCGTGGAGCCAGCCGTCACACGCCGCTACAAGTTCACTCCCCGCGAGAATCCATCTTCGGAGCGAGGACACTAACACATGTCATGTGCGGAGCTCTGCGGCTCTACGTCAGAATGATGTATTAGTATTCACATTAGGTTTATTTCAAAGAGTTCTGAATGACACTGAAATGCTGGTCATTATGGCGGACTAATTCAATTCCTTTGTATTTATAATGTGAGGACAAATATTCGCTATTGTTTTGTAAGTTACTGATTTGTAGAGGTATAATGAAAAACATATTTCGGCTTAGTTTAGACCTTAGTCAGTCTCGTACAGTTCCTGCGACTGAACACTTCTCTACAAAATGTATTAATGTTAGGTTATTAAAGAAGCAAAATATCAAAGAAACGATAGATTAAAGGATTTTGCGAAAGATAATATCGCTCGAAAGGCTGACTTCTAAAATGACGGCCAAAAGGTTTGTATGGAAGAACAAGACATGCTACGCCTACCTCAAAAAAGTTAGGTCAGGGGCAGGAGGATAGATGACGTCTACAAAATATTTGGTAAAATAAAACCTCTTTAGCAAGAACAGCCGTCACCTATTTCGAGATTATCCTCCTTACCAAGCCGGTGTTCCCTTACACCACGGTGACAAATGACTGGACGCGGTTCGAGACCCCGATAACAGTCTGTTAGGTTCTCGTTGCCTTATCGTTGACCTCTGCTGCCACAGAATTTTCTATTGACTACCCTTATCTTTTCTTTGTTGGCTTTTCAAGTCCCTTTCGTGTTAAAATCGTGAAAATGTTGGAGAAATTGAATTTTAGCTTTATTTAAATGATGGACGAATTAGCAACACCTTAGCAGTTGGAATATAGGTAGTTGAAGACCATGATGATGGGTGACTGTACTTTTGCGAAGTCAATCTGCCTAGCCTTTTCCCAACTATGTTGGGGTCGACTTCCAGTCAAAACAGATGCAGCTGAATACCAGTATTTTACAGAGCGACTGTCTATCTGACCTCCACAACCCAGTAACTGGGTAATACGATACCCCTTGGAAAGACTAGTTGTCAGACTTTCGGGCTTCTGACGTCCCGGCTGTCATTCGTATACGAATGACAGCCGGGACCAACAGCTTAACGTGCTTTCCGAGGCACGGAGGAGCCTCGGTATGTAAAGATGGTCACCCATCCACGGACCAACCCCGGCAAACGTAGCTTAACCTGATGGATCGACCCGTGCGGCTATTATTGCTTGACCACAAGCTCATCGTAGGAGATCTAGCAATCTAACCTCCGAAGTAGATCTAACAATTCCTTCAAGTTAAGCAGCTTCTTCGACCTGTCTATTGCAACATTTATAGAAAAATCTGGCTTTTCAGATGCTGCTGCTCATTCGCTTCATAATCAGCCTATAATGTTCCCACTGCTGGGACACAGGCCTCCTCTCGATGAGAGGAAGTGGGCTGTAATCCACTCCGCGGGCCCAGTGCGGGTTGGTTGGCTTCGATTTTTTGGTTCTAGGACATGCCGGTTACCTCACGATGTTTTCCTTTACGGTTTTGAGAGCAGTGATCAAAGTAAAGCGCTTGTCTGGGGTCGAACCCACGCCATACAACTCGTAAGTCCGGGGCCTTACCACTGGGCCACCACTGCTCATTAGTTTAATATAGAAAAACTCTGTAGTAAAGCTTTTCCTAACTATGTTGGGGTCGGCTTCCAGTCTAATCAGATGCAGCTGAATCGTAGTTTTTACATGAAGCGACCGCAGGCATCTGACCTCCACAATCAAGATACTGGGTTACACGATACTCCTTGGTGAGACTGGCTGTCAGACTGTCAGGCTTCTGACTACCCGTATTGAATGAGGATCTACCAAAGCCGAGAAAACTTTTGCCGATTCATTAGCAACCACAGCCACCAACATAAACCATTGCAGCAAATCGTTCAGAACATTATTCGTCTTTATTCGAATTGTGACAACTTCGGGTAGTAATCATACATCGAGAGTGTAGCGTTTATCCGACTACGATGCTACAAGAGTTATGTGTTGGTGTCGCGTGTACTTGTGTGACAAGGGATATTTGGTCTGATATTGATGTTATGGGATGCAGGGCTCTGGATATAGAGGTAGGACAATCACTAGCGATAAATATTAATCCTGAGACATGACTTGTAAAACATGTTTGGCATTTTATTATGGTGAGAAAATGTTAAATAAAGGATGCTGCTTCGTCAACTTGATGTTTAGATGTTAGTCCATCTACTATTTGGACGGTAAATAACTGATATCGTTCATTGTTTCTTTATTTCCTAAGTATGTATATATCATAATGACACTAAGTAGGAAATTTTCCATGATAGGACAACGCCTCCTTCCTTTGAAAAAGTCTGAATACGTCAGACATGGAATTTTCAAGACCGTCGACCGGTCTTACGTTTTCGGACAGAATCTCTTCACGATTTCAAGATTTTGTTGCTGAAATCCTTTTCAAATTTCTATCCGTTTCAAATACAGAAAATAAACGTCCCGGACCTACGGTAACAACAAACGGTTACCCGGTTCAAATCCTTCTCAGCCGGGTCACTTCGTCCGGTCGATAACCCCGGACCGCCTCCGGATATCGACCTTATAATTAAAGATACTTGAGTAAAATACTCGTATATTAAAGTGTTTCAAAGTTGCAAAGTTTATCGAAAAATCTTAGTTTTTTCTGGCTGTAAATAACTTTTATTTCAGAAGTATTGGAGCTAAATAAAAAGCCAAGAGGCTGAAAAAGAAAACATTTGAATATTAAAATTAGAACAATTTAGTCTAGAATTTAGCGGTTTTTAAACAGTGTTACATAGAACGGTTACGGACGGCACCAAAATTGCGACATTTCAGACACACCTTGAGGTTGAAAACCTTCAGTTTATTATGCCTACCTTGAGTTGGCAGACCTTCGGTTATAAATAGAGATAGCAGATGAGACAGCGATAGAACTTTTCGGTCAAACCTCGACAGGTAGGGAGGTTATGAAAATTATAAATCTATACTGTGTGGTGTGTACAGGGTGTTTTTTGTGATTAGAAAAACTCCACTGTTATACAGAATGGCCAAAATAATAGTTGATATAAGTCTGATTAATTTTATTACAACATTATGAGATAGTAACTAAAACAATTTATCAAATAATAATAATCATAAATCTATAACTATCTCAACATCATATTACAGGTTAATAGTTATTAAAATGAACAATCTTTTACCAGACTTAGACCAAATTTTTAAGAATGTTAAATGGAAAGACGCTTTTTTGAAAAAGGTGATCAATTAGCGAACTAATTATTAAAAGCACATTTTTATTGTGGCATTTATTTAACTCATTTCAAAAACAGATCATAATACCTAATTTTACCTAAGTTCATTAGATAACGCAATAGAAATGTGTTTTTAATAAGTACATAATTGAATTAATATGATTTAGTAGTTCGCCAGTTGATTACATTTTTCAAAAAAGCATCGTCTTTAAAATTTGGTCCCGTGTGAGCGAGAGGTGACAAAATTTGACAGCTCTCTGAAATAGAGACACAAGTCTGAGGTAGGAGGGTCCTGAGTTACAGATCACTAATAATGAATCATACCTTTAAAATGTAAGACCGCACAACATTGGATCATGGCATAGAGTTCGCCAAACGTTATCGCGTTCTATTGTCTACGATGAGTCAAAAGAATGCTTTTCACTATTGAGTAATTTGTAAATTGTATGCGTCACTTAAACAATAAGGTTATCTTTAATTCCTATTTAATGACGTAACGAAATGTTTATTGAGTTATTTTAAACTTTGAAAGTATGGTTGCAAAGTTGAAAAAACCTCCTAGCAAATCTTAAGTGCATGCACTTAGGATTTGCTAAGGGGTTTTTCCTCCTCTCTCCTACTATGCTGTGCCCGACAGGGTCCATAATTGTGTCATTAATTTTAAACTTACCAACTGTTTTACATTATGGAATGCAATAAAGAATTGAGAATTGAATTGGGAGATGACCATAACCAATTCTATAGTCTACTTCTAGATGTAGGTATACTTGAATCCATATACAATCAACGATTGAGAAATTTACTGAAAATCCCCTAAATTTTCAGAACCTGTTGGTGAAAACCCTTTAACTTTCCTAAAAATGATACTAGCATTTTTTTTTAATATAGAATAACCTCATTATTGTCTAATATCTTCGACATTTATGATAATAACGGTATCTACAAACACCGTGATACCAATATAAAAACTTCTTGCACAACGTAGACAGTGTTCATCCGGTTTTTATCAGTTACCCGGGTTTACAGACATGTCCGGTCGATAACCCGCCCGCATACGGTCAAAGTTTATCAATCAGGACTTTGTTTATTTAAACTTAACTACAAATTAACTATGATAGCGCTAGCTTTCTGTAAAGTGTAAACTTTATTATTCAATTCAATATGGCTGACTTTAGAATTTCGTTCTGCAAGTTGGTAAACGAATTTTGAACTTGGAGCTTTGTTTTTCTATAAAGAGTTGTTGCCATAAAAATATTTTTTATCATGAAAAGAGTTTTTAATAAATATGTTTTAGAACTTTTTTTAATGTGATAAGATTTATAAGCAAGTTAAATACGTGTGTGTTATTGCGAAATTACCGACTTGAGTTTGCAGGTAGAGAATTCAGTTTATGTATATGCGTTGTTTCCTTTAAATAACTAAGTTGGTACGATTGTTTATTTTTAAACGCAAATACGTTTTACATATTGTAACAGCAACAGTCATAATTATTGTTTAAAGCCTTACATATTATTATGTAATCATGTTTAATAACACTAATGTATGTTTGTTGTTTACAGGTCTTACAAGACATCAAGGTAAATATATTTTATCCTTGTCTACCGCATTCTGTCTCGCTCGCACCTTTATCTCGTCTCTTTTAGTTGCGATTTCTATTTGCACGTTTGTCTTATGTTTTTGTCTTTCTAATAACGCTTCTTTTTTCATTTTACTAATTTTGTAGTTCGTAATTGTTTTTGTCATCATCATTAGCTAATTGTGTTGTTGTAGTCTTGGTTGTATTACAATTTAAGGATGCTGTTACAAATGGGTAGTCAAATCATTACTTTTTACACAAAAGTATGTTTATTTAAATTAAATGCTTTGCACTCTTAAAATGTTTTATGGCCGAATTGTTGATAGATGTGCATGGTACGATTCTGAACTATAAATATAATTTTAAATAGGTACATTTTCTCAATAAACGTACCGAAGTAATAATTTTCAGTCCGGTACATTTATTGAGAAACTGTACCTATCTAAAATTATATTTGTAGTTCAGAATCGTGCCATGCACATCTATCAACAATTTGGGCAAAAAACATTTTAAGAATGTAAAGCATTTTATTTAATAAACATAGGTACTTTTGTGTAAAAAAGTAATGACTTGACTACCAATTTGTAACAGCGTCCTTAAGTACTATTGGTTCATTAATTGTTGTGGAAGTGCCTACGGAGAATTAGCAGCTCTGATCTTGTTTAGATACTCTCTAAGTATATTAGTTTAATAACTTGAAGAGTTAAGTAAATAATTGTGCATGTGCTATACATAGCAGACAATTGAAGCCATCCATCGTCTATGAATTATCTTTTCTGTTATTTATTAATGTATCTTTTAAAATTTTGGTATTGGAAGAAAAATACAGTGTCCGTTGCCATTACCTTCCATTTCCCAAAATGATAATCATCTTCATTTTCAAATGTCTGCAAATCTACATCCATTCATATAGACTGGCTAAGAATGTCTCCTGTCTGCTCGCAAAAACTTGATACCTATGTACGAAAATATTTTAAAATAGGTACATAGGTACTAAGACACATCACATCCGCGAAGGTTCGATACGTCGTGAGGGAGGGGTTGCGCGGAGGGGGCATGGGGGGGCGGTCGATGGGTCAACGACCTCGGGAGGATTTCGATGCCACCCTTCCTCCTTCCACTTATTTATTTATTAAAATTTACCTACATTGTTCTATAGCGAGGTTTAATAAGGGAGGGAATTTAATTTTCATCTTATGGGTACCTACACCTAAATGAGGTAATAGAAAAATAAAGTGCTGACGTTCTTTATTTTCCTTTGTTACGTAAACATGAAGGTCGATTAGTTTTCTACCCTCTTTTTAAATATTTTAGATGATTATATCGTCTAGGTACATTTTTCTCGACGAACAAATTGGCTTACTCTGGAAAACTCCATCTACTGTTCGTTGCTAATTGTAGAAGGTTATTTTTAAAACTAAATTAGTTTTCCAAGAAATTGAATTACGTCGTATGACTCCATGATTTCACGGTTGTACAAAACTGCTAATTAATGAATCAGGTCATTGATAAACGTTATCAGGCCCAACCGAAATGCCTGTTATCCTTCTTGATAACTGCTGTATACGGCACGCAGTAGGTACAAGTAGCCATTACAGACATGTTCTGCCCGGTTGGTAGGTATATCGGACAAATTCACAACCGCACGTAAAATGTATTGTAGAATCCATAATTCCACCACATAAAG
This sequence comes from Cosmia pyralina, assembly GCA_946251885.1. Lineage (NCBI taxonomy): Eukaryota > Metazoa > Arthropoda > Insecta > Lepidoptera > Noctuidae > Cosmia > Cosmia pyralina. Next base: position 25,672,547 of record OX276344.1, read on the forward strand.
TCCTATTTCATACAGATTTTGACAGATCTTCCATCTCTTTTAGCCCAGTGACACTCTCTCGCTCACACAACAATCGCTATCCAATATTCTATTTACAAAACATTCGGCGTGCGCGACGTTGCCGTCCTGCTGTGCGCTTGCGCCGGTGACGTCACGAGCTGGAGTAACGCTGTCCTTGTCTTGGTTTCTCTTTCTAAACAGACCGTATTCCATTTAAAACTTGTGTAAAGTTCTGTATTAATACTAAATGCCTTAACGTATTGAAAAATCTAAACAATAGATAAGGCAAAATGGGTATAAATAAGTTTGTTCAGTGATGATCATAATTATGTGTCATGTTCATAGCATGTTAGCCAAATTTGGATTGAATAAAATAACAGTCACAAAGAAAAAAGGCCTTAGTCAGATAAGTCAAGAAAAAAATTATAGCAGAAATACTGAGAAGTAGGCACCTCCTCCAGATAGAATCATTTGCATGAAATCTCAGCGAGTCGAGTAGGCTCTGTGCGGCAAAACACAATGCCTAGGATTCCTTGAATGAGGCTGTGTCGACTAAACATACATTAAAGAATGGAATTTGCATTCGCTACGTTTTTCCTTTTATTTTCATAATTAATGTTACCTATGATCTATATCTAGTGTTTTGATTGTGGTTTTGATGATGTCAGTAAGTATATAAATGTTACGTTATTATGACACATTGCTTTGACTAGGAACTTTCCTGGTAAGAAGTATCTACTAAAATAAATTTTCCTTGTGTGGTAGGTATTTTTAGCCTCGTTTTTACCTTTCGAGAGTTCTTTGAACTGTTTTTGACAGTGACGGCTTTGGAGTATTCGAAATTGAAAGAAGAAGACAGTATTACAGACGGTTTAGTTCAAAGTTAACAGACGCCCAAAATTTAATTTAACAACCTGTATTCACATCGATCTGGTGCAACTTTTAAAGCCTAAAAAATGTAGAGCTATTGACACAAACCTTTCTTAAAAGAAGTAGAAAAGAAAACAAAAACTATATCTAAAATCTGACAAGAAAAATGCCATAGCGAAGGCAGAAATCGTCATAGTTAAGATATGCAGACCTTAAATATATGTAATTGATTATGTTATAGCAGCTAGGCAAAATGGTACTGTATAACTGTACTTTCTACCACATTCTATTGTTATGTTATTGTGTGATAACAATAGCTGTTATGTTTATTAAATAACAAATGATCACGGCAACAATTGCTAATAATTTGCTTCGTTATTTTCATAACATCCGCCCGTGATATCCAAACATCGTGATACCGTAATAATATTGGGTATTCGAGCTTGTTTTAGACAATATTGGAACATAAAATTGATGGGTCAAATTTGCAAATCGTAATTTGATTGGAATTTGAATTGGAATCACGATAGGAGCTATACCAAGACCTAAACAATAACTTAGTACCTATAACCTTTCAATGAAGTAATAGAGTTTGGTTCCATAGTTCTAATATTTTGGGGGTCTTAAAGATTTTCGTTTACCGTTTCCAAAATCACATATTACTCTTCCTAAGGGCAACACTTCTCTGTACCTATCTCAAGTCCCATAGGAATAATCTACAAAACAAACAAACTTCAAGTCTAAACTTTTCCGTCAACTTGTCACAGTTATGACAAACGACTTTTTCATACAGAAATTACTTGGCCACTTGGTGGGACAAATTGGCCCTTAATCTACCTAATGGAACGGTGTCATCTCTATTGCATCTTCAAGGAGGATTCAATTAGTCACGTCAATGCTCTGTGCTGTGGACTTAACCTTGGGTTTGTCACCATGGTTACCTTGGTCAAATTGCGTGGTTTTTGTGACCGCTCTACCTGTTTATACTTTCAAATATTTCGTTGTTTTTTCAATTGGCTGGTATAGGTTGAGTTTTGTTTTTATTTCTCTGTTTTGTCGCCAATGGTTCTTGGATTTCTCCTAACGAGTGGTTCCCGATAAGGAAACATGTTTTGAACCCTTCGATATTGTTTGATTGTATTTTTCCTGTTGGAGTAGGTATTGTTCAAGTCGTGTTAGTCATTTTAATTTCATCATTATTTTACTGCTAATCCAATTTTTTTCTAAGATATAATAACATTCTTAAACCGATGCTTTTTGTTTCATCCAATGCACATGTAATTTCATCACTTTCTGTTGTGGAAGGCTAAAATGTTCCACAACCTAAACACAAAATCAATTCAACTTCACTACTAAATCCTTCCAGATTACATTCCGTACATTCTCGAACCCAGGGCTCTGCCACTTGTCGGCCAGCAAATAGCTTAGTTAGATACACAATAAAAAGACATCGGGCAACACCGGAAGCAATCAATTCCAGCCACAATAGACTCAATGTAGGAAGGTTAAGGATCAATCGGAGTACAATACTGCTAACCTTCGGGTTCAGTTAAAATGATCACGGACTTAGTGCTTTGTAAGTATGAAATGGAAGTGTCTTCTTTAATCTTTTAAAGAGTATCTTTATTTGTAGATTGCCTTTTGAGGATTAAGTGTGACTAATTCGCTTCTATCGCCGGAACTGCTTTTGGATCCTCGGTCGTTCTTATCGATCGCTTCTCTTTCTAAACCGACTTTAGGTACCAACAAAGATGCTTTCTCCAGTGTTTGCTTAGGTTTATTCATTTTACGATGTTCCTTAAAATAACAGACGTCCATTCACCATTTTTGTCCAAAAACTCAACCCATAAAACCATCACGTACAAATCTCAAGTATTAATATAAGATCATAAGAACAGATATACAAAAAAAAAATGCCTAATTCAATTCTAAATTCACATTCAAAAAAATAATCTAAACCTGTCCTGAGAGGCTAAAAACTTTTTTGACTTAATCGCCTTGAATTTTTTTCCTGTTTCCTTATGTTAAAGTCTTAAAATAGCAGTTTAAGCTTGCAGATAATGTTTGCGTATTAAAATTAATTAGTTTGTAGCAACCGAAATTAAAATTCATGAAGCCTAATACGATTTTCTGTAAAGGTCACAGAATATTAAGTAGTAAAGAAATCTAAAATTAGCTAACATCGAAAATTTTACTTGGCATAATCAATGTCAACTTCAAAATAGGCCCTTTGGAAAATGGCTCTGAAAATGACCTTGCAGCAGAAGTACCAACAGACATATTAAGAGAAGAACATGTTGCTAAATAGTTTATAGACAAAAACCAACCTGGAACTATTTTGCATTTTATTGAAGGTAGAATCGTTGCGGGCAGCGGTAAGCCGCCCATTTAAGCGGCCGACCGCCAAACCGCCGCTGAGCAAATGCGCAAAACCTTGAACACAGTTTACGTCAAACTGCGGCGGTGTTGTTGGCCGTTTGCAGTGGCTGTGGTGGAACGATTCACCGCCATATCGAACGACCATGGTACGACCACGTATAGGCGATTTAGTTGAAAATAACGATGGAAAATGGACCTGTTAATTCGCGGCTATCAGCCATTGAGTGGTGTGTATCTCCTGCAATTGTTTTTAAGGCTCGTTGCAATCCTCTGAAAGCTGTTGGTTTTCAATAGTCCCAATTCCAATGTTAGTTCCAATATCACGTCCTATATGTCTTCTCTAATGACAAAAGTCTACTCTTGGGAACATGCTTCCATCAAGATGGGAATAGAAACCATGAAAGTGCACTAAAACGTGCTAAAACGGTATAAAAGGTTAATCACAAAGCTTGTAAGCATTAAAAATAGCGAATGACGAGGCAATTAGGTTTTAACAAAGACGAAACAATTAAATCGACAAACGACGAGTACCTATGATGAAATAATGTTGTTCCCTATTAACTTTTAATTAACACAATTCTTGGAACAACAAACAACTTGCAGATGGTGTTTTAATTATTAAAAAGTAAACAGTAAAAGCACACAAATATTGTAATTACTACTTAATTGTAATTATTAATAATTTACACTTGAAACAATAAGGAGCCAAACATGTGCCTTGCAATAAGGAAAGGAAACAAATTAATATATTGTGCAATATGCTGAGAAAACATATGCCATTCACGAACAATACTGAAATATACTTGTTAGGTTAAGTTTGGCGCGAAATGTAGGCGGTAGCGTTTTCCTTGTTTAATTTTGGTTCACCGTCACTTTGTTTAAAAGCATTTCTAATCAAGGTGGCTGTGCACTGTTTAATTACTTATGTTTAAGAAGAGCAATATCGTTTTCTTTCTATTTGATCTCAATATCGAGTGTCTTTAGAGCATATTCCTGTTTCTGGGCTTTTCTTATGTTTGGGCCTGTCTCATACGGCGGAATCATTGAGTATTGTACAATCATCTCATGTCCTCGGATTCAAACCAGATCGTTTATATTCAATCCACCACAATTTCCAACGCTTTGTTAGAATTTCTTCCTCGTTCTTCTCTTTTACCAAAACCACCATAATTCATCGTCATACGGCCTTACAAAGTCGAACATATATTCTTCTTATTCGGCGACATATGCCCCTGAACTGCAGGCTCACCCCCGCGACCCTCATCCCTTGCACCGCCCTCGCCCTCACACCCGGCTCGCTCAAGAATAGCCGCCGGCCAACGTGGTGGTACCTACACGTGTTCCACAATGACTGCCACTTGTGTTATCCATGCGTCTACTACAGCTACATGTGTTTACTTGACCTGGGAATTAATGTGGATTATGACAATAGGAGATATACTGCTTTTTGCACCTTTTGGTCTTGAACTTTAATCGTTTTTAATTTTACCTTCCCTACATTTTCTTCAACCTTTTTCTGGCTATATGAGTGGACTTGAGAATTAAAAGGAAATAGCTTGCACTTAGCCCTTTTTGTCTTGAACCTTTATCGATTTTTAAGGTGATACCAAAATAAATTGGGGGCTTTTTTGTAACCATTTATTTCAGTATTGCAGCATGTATGGATTTAATTTTTGTATATATGTTTATTGACTATTTGATTAATACTCTGAGTGAAAGAAAATACAATTGGGTTAAATTTCCTCGATAGAATTTAATCCCGAAAATACCTCTATTTTTTTATATTTTTTTCTGTAATTCTAAAATCCTAAGTAATTTCTTTGCAAAATTGCATTCAAAATGTGTGTCTTAGTTAATTGTAAACTCTGACTGAAAATATTTTTGATAGATAGCTTAATTTATTTTTTTTATTTTTTTTTTATTTGATTTGGCGCTTTTATTTTGGTTCCAGCGCATTGTTGCGCTCTCTTTTTTTCGCATGTGGAAGTAATTGACTCTGTCACTTTCTTATTCCCGCCCAGTTAGCTTTTTACATAATCACTTTAAGCTGACATTTTCTTTAACCTTTTTCTGTCCTTGAATTAGCCACGTTGTTTGTTTCTTGCATTGTTTCGGTTTCGGAAGCTTTGACTTCGTACTTTCAATTTACTATACTGTCTTAAGATCTTCAAGTCAGATTTTTACGCTGGTTATTATGACTGATGTTCCTGGCCTGCGCAATTCTTAGAAAATTCATGTTTATGATCACTTGATCAGTTTCTAGGTATATAAGAATATTGTCAATAATCCGCCTGCAATGAAAAGATTCCAAATTATTTCTGTTTCTTACTACAACTTCTTACAACATCCACAGAAAAAACAACGCATCCTATTTCATACCCGCAACCCACACGACTCTATCCTAAAATATATTCTTCATATTATACTATACCACCACCCACTATATCAAAAAACAACCCTGAAAACATGTATCAGGTATCTTCGACCTGTCATTCTAATTTAGGAGAGGAAAAAATAAACCACCCGTATCGGGGCTTCAATGACACAACAACAATTACAACAACAACAATTATTACAACTAATTGTAATAGTCTAGAAGTGGAACATTTAATGTGTCCCGTACGTAGTAGCTTTACGTTGAATAGTAAATGATATAATATGTCTTATGTAGATGAAGAGCTTTAGAATGGGAATAACATATTGTGTCATGTTGGTGAAGAGAATAAAGCAACTGATTTAAGCATAGATGAAACTGATGGATGATGATTTAAAACTGGTAGAATGATCAGTAATGACGATGAAATTCAATCAATCAATTCGCCTAGCCTTTTCCCAATTATGTTAGGGTTGGCTTCCAGTCTAACTGGATGCAGATGAATAGCAGTATTTTACATCGAGCGACTGCCTATGTGACCTCCACAACCCATTAACTGGGTAATACGATACCCCTTGGTAAGACTGATTGTCAGACTTTCGGGCTTCTGACGACCCGAAACGACTGTCAAAGATCCAAGAATAACAGCCGGGATCAACGGCTTAACGTGCTTTCCGAGGCACGGAGGGACGAAGAAATTAAAGTATGTAATACAGCTACAGGAGCCGACCTTACGGTACGGGCTTGAAAGATTGAATTATTAGTTTTTGTCTTGATAAGAAACTTAATCTTATTTAAGTACAACGCAACGTATTTTTACGTACGGCAATCGACATATTATTATTTATTTTATAAAATTTCTTTCTGAAAATATATTCGTTTTGCATCAAAATTTGTATAATTAGACTAATAAAATTCAGTTTCAATAAATAAAGATACAATGCGTTTGCCAAGTGAAATAGTTAAAATGGCGAATGTCTTGAGAGATAATTAACGAGCTTTTCTACAATTATTATCGTCTGAATAGTTGACGTCTTCACTATGTTTATTTTTGGATACTCGGTCAAGTGTGAACCGGGAATTAGTGCATATTATATCCGTCCGTAGATTATAATTTATCTCTTCTCGAAATTATTTTGGAGTAACACCATTGCTAACCTAAGAAAAGAAGGAGTAGATACTTGCATGTATTAATACATAGATAATAAATATGTATATTGAGACAATGCTTGTCACTATGGACATAGTTTCTAAAGGAATCCCTCTGCAATCTGCATAGAGCAATAGCTGTCTTTTCACTTACCACCGTAAGTCCTTCATTCATTCTATCCAATTCAATCTTCATCAATAAAGACTAATATTATAATAGACATCCAGCAATTAATAACTCCTTATCTAAAAACAACAACATACCAAAGTTAAACACAATAAATTATACACTAACCAACTAATATTAATGTGCACAGAAATTCACAAATCTTTGGCACGGAACACTATCGGGGGTTGCAAACCTTGCAAATATAATTTATTAACTTCATACTAGCGTAGTACAAAATATTCTATGTAAACTGATTAGTATCTGCAGAATACCGTTCTGTCGCTGCCAGTGATTCATTCACCTTCGTGTCGTATTTATGGGGTTCTGTACATGCTAGGGATTATTATTATTATGGTATGGTATGGGGCTGGTGTCTATCAGTTTTTGTTTGATGAAGAATAAGGAAACTTGGGTGGAAAATGTTGATGATAGTTGGAATAATGCGTACCCATGTTCGATGACATGTAGATGTTAAGTTTTTTTGGTTTGAGTCTAGTTAACAGTAATAAACTCAAGTAAAGGCTTACTTGAGTTTCTGTCACTTTTTAAGTCATTTTTTTTATATTTTTGTTATGAACATTTATTTTCAATTTTTGAACCCCCCCCTTCAACTGCTTCTGTTACGAAAACTTTACCCTACGCCACTGAAATACCTATAACTAAACAAAGAGAAAAAAAAAAACAAAAGCAAAGCAATGAAAACTTGACCTAACAATTTATTTTGCTTCAATACTAATGTGAATGACGTAAACCGTTCGAAAGATTATTTTTAAATTTTTGTTATAAATCATTATCATCATCATTGGCAAACTTGTTCCACCCACTGCTGAGTATTTAGGTCTCTTCCCTTTTTTATCATGCCTCCCTGGTCTGTACGCGTCTCATCCTGACCTTTCCTGGGATCTTCTGTAGGTCGTCCACACAATTGGTTATCCAACGCCAACAATGGTCTTCCAACGCTCCTTCAACCGTTCTTACAAATATAGCTCTATATATCCTTTCACAGTAATACGAACATGATAAGTTATTAAGGTAGCCTAGTACCATTAATTACGTGGAACTGTTGTCCGCGTGATAACATTATCTATTTAGGTCGCGGTTACGCCTTAACTGCCAACCCGAAATCCGTTTGATCGATCATGGTAAACAACCTATTTTGATAGTGATATCTTTGGTTCAAAATGTTCACTTCCGCCTGGGTGTTCTAATATGGTTTTAATGATTTTGTATTTTCGAATAAAATTAATTATGTCTGACAAAAGGAAAGGGGACCAATTATTTCTTGTTTCAAATATTAAAAAAACAATTTAGAGTATATTTTATCAGTATCAATTTTCTTAAATGCACCCTGCTCGTAAATTTACTTTACGTACCACAACGAAAGTACTCGTAAGTTAAGTTACAGAAAAAACTACGAAATAAACTAAAATCTACAGAGAATTTCAGGAAAAACTATTTTCTTTGAATTTTCTCGTTCCATTTTTTATAACAGCATCTCGTCGTAAACGTCATTTCACTGCTGACGTCACACGGTACATAAAACATGGTGCACACCTGCGAATTCTCTCTCAAACGCGTAATAAACAAAACTTACATCATAACAGATTGCAAAATTATATAGATGAGAGATTACGAACTATGGGATGATCTTGACTACATTGATCTTTATAGGAATAGGCTATTTTTGGAGGAAATATTAATTGTTATCAGATACCTTTCATAATAATTCGAAGGGTTGCGAATTAAAATACAGCATATTTCTTAATAAAGTCAAATTTCTTGATGTAGATAAACAATACCCAAAGCGAGTAACTGAAGTTAGTTTCACGGCTAAACGCTACAATATGGCAGAAAGGCCATGCTATTTTATTTTGTTCACATCATCGGTACAGATTGGTGAAACGTAACACGAAATGTAACACTACATCTAGGCGAATTTGTTTCAACATGTGTTACATTTCAAGTTACGTTTCACCAATCTGTACCCGGCATTACAGTTCTTAAGAAATAAGAGCCACTAAAACAATAAACTATTTCGCTACGTTTCCCGTCAATAGGTATATAAATTCAAAATTATACAATTCCCGATATTTATTTCAAATACCTCGTGACGGACGTGTCGTAAATAAAATTTATTCACCTCAAACAGTCACCTTATTTTCTTTATTTTCAAATTAAACGTAAAATAGTATCGCAAGAAATTACAACCGACGTAAATCATTGCTCTGAAAACAAACAATGAATTGTAGAAAATGTAAATACTGTACGATATTAATGGCAGTCACAAGAAATATGTTACGGGTTTTGATGTTTTGCCAAAAAGATCAAAGGGGCGACCTTGGGGAACGCATGCGCTGATAAACTGACGCGGTACTGTGCACCCTCTATATTACGGATATTGATACGTCATATTTTTATGAGCTATAAAAATATTACATCTAGGAATTTCACCTGTATACGGGACGGGTGAGTTCACGGATCCAAATCTCATGAATGTTTAAAGATACAGACACCCCGAACCAGAACATCTATTTGTAGCCCACCCCACGGAAGAAGCCAACCCTTACCCAATATTTGTTTCGTGCGGGAATTGAACTTGAGCACATCAACCACTATAACTCAGTCACTGCGTCAACTATACTGTCAAAATTATTGGTCACTTGACTGAAAATACGTAAAAAACCGGAATATTGCAAGGAAATCTTATTAGTTTTTCTGTGTGAGTTATATAAACAATTGCAGACAATAAATACCACTAAGTGGCCGCCGACATTAGGGCTTTACGAAAGGATTATGATCCCACTCTGTGTTAGATCCCAAAGACAATTAAATAAAGCCTAAAGCCAGTTACACAAAGTTGGACAAAAGCGGTGTTCCCGGGCCGGGCAACTTGCGGCCGGGACAAAGGTCTTTTGTTTGCAGCTAATGTACGGCGTGCTTTGTCACTGCGGCTAAATTTTGACTTATTGTCGCGGAGCAACGTCACGTTCGGTGTGTATAAGGCTCAAATGTTCACATTCCGATGTCGGTCTCGATATATTAATAAGAATTGAGAAGCCTGAAGAAAAAGTGTGGGAAAATCAATGAGCCAAATCGAATTTTTCCAGGTAAAACTCAATTTTTTTGAGCTAAATTGAACTTCCCCAGTGGTTTATATGAATAATTTCAAGCATTTACATACTTTTTACTTCCGCTTCAGAGCGAAAATCCCTTAATATTGCTATATTAACCTAGGTAGTTTCTTCTCGTTGTTCCTTTTATCGGTCAATATTTTGAATAGTACTTACACTTACTTGTCCGTTTTATAAGTTGTTATAAATTGGTACTTATGACGCGTACATGTGCTTGAACATTTTGTTATTAAGAATATCGATTTTGAATCGCCAGTTTTCAGACCATAGCGAAATCAAATACGTTAGGTGAAATTCCAATTTTCTCGATACTGCTAGGATTATTTCTAATATCGCAGTGAGTTTAAGAGCACCGTGTCTTGATGAAAAAACGAATATTATTCCACCTCAGACATTAACAAATGTAATTCCTTCTTATTAAAAAATCCTGCTACCTACTTTCATACGTCAAATTCTTTGTAAAGATCAATCATTCTAATAATCCCGTTAAACCCATCTTTACAATTAAAGATGGCGTACAACAACGTAATAATGGAATTCAATTACTTCCATTTTTAAGCATCAAAAATATTATATTTCATACTTTTAAAACCCATAGACCCATAACAAATGTACTCGAAACCTCAGCTGCCTTAATTCAAAATGTCTACTAAGTATTAAATGCATTCAATAAGTTTACCGAAGCGATGAATATTATAATTTCTAATAATAGATTTTGAAAAAGAGGGTATTGCATATCATCCAATTTGTAAGACATAATTGTTATGGATGGATGTTTGAAAGTTGCTCAACTCACTGGAGAGAAAATGAGTCTTGTGATGAAGTTAAAGCGTCATCGCCAGACAAAACTTCTTAAATGCAGAACATGCAACCATTTCAATGTTAACTACAATCCATCAGGCATTATTCAGACTAAGGTCTATCTGACATCTGTGATGGCTGAAAGATTGCTTATTATGCCTTGTGATTGGTGAAATGTAACATGAGATGTTACACAAATGAGCCCTCCAAATGTATGCAATGCAGCATGAAATGTAACAACAACTAAGCGATTGCTACAATCAGTGTTTCATTTGTTAAAAATCTGCCGTAGCAGGGCATCCAGTGTGTCGCTGTAACTAATCCATTATGATATGATAATGTGTAATGTGTAATCTTGCCTTGCTTTGATTGATTGCTGTTCTTGTGTACATTATAAGACGGCCCCTAGATTTTGTCAGTGCATCAGCGTTTTAAAACGGAAAATCGTTTGTATTTTTCGACTGTGAGACCTACTAAGTTCTTTCAGGAATAGGTACCAAGAGGCATGGTTTTATAAATAAAAATCAATTGTCGAATGTATACACCAAAAAAAGGTTTAGCCAAATAGTTGGCTAATTATTTTTTGTTGTGTTTGTGATGTCAGGACAATTTTTATTTTTCTAAAATTCACCGGATTTGTCGGTGGATGGTATTTTTGTATGACAACAGACTAACTATTGGAGATAGCAACATGAAATTCAACTGGGCGACGCCGGCCACGAACAGCTCATCATCTTCCTGCCCTTATCCCATGTTACGTGGGGTCGGCGCAACACGTTTTCTTCTTCCATTCTCCCCTGTCAACCGTCACGCTATCATTCACTCCCTTCTCTTTCATATCATTCCTCACACAATCCATCCATCGACATGTATATTATATTCATCACTCTTTTAGTCACGGCACGAACAGCTAGTAAATAATATTTTTTCTCTAATGTTAAGTAATTTTTGACGAATCCAAAGCCGATTCAGGCAAGCCCATTTAAAAAATCGTTTTAATTCCAGTCACATTTTTGTAGATAAAGCCAAACATCCATAAAATTTCACAATTTATAGTAAAAGTAGGTTATGTTAAGCGATATAGTCTGCGATATACAGGGTGCATCCGAGCGTGTGTTGCCAGCTATCGCACGCCGCTGTGATCACGGAACACATCTTCGCATCATTTCAGTCATACATTCCTATTTGTAACACAGTTTCACGTTTCGTTACTTCTAAATTGATAGTTTTTAGGGTTCTGCACCTAATAGGACCACTCGTGTGTCTTCTGTTTGTCTATCCGTCCGTCTGTCACAGCCAATTTGCTCCGAATCTAATGGACCGATAATTTTGAAATTTGGTACACATATGAATTTCTGTGACCCAAACACGGATGTGTAACGTAAATAAATGAATTTTGAATATTGGGGTCAGTTTTGTGGGGCAAATAAGAAAATTTAAAAAAAAAGTTTTGTAAACTGTACTGTGTCAAATGAAAGGGCTTATTGTGAGGGTCTCAAACAGATATTTTTTATAATTTAAAAATAAATGGCTGACTTTTACCTTGGCCAGAGGCTAAGCATTGGCATACAACAACGTGGCAATGCCGCCAGTCTCTTGGGTACATTACCAGTCGACAACGATGCGGAGGAATTTTTCGACGCCATGTTTTAGTTTGTGAATAGTTTTAGTTACGTTAGGATATAATTTTGTTATTTTTATATTACATTAAATAAATCTATCTTCCATTTGTAATTAAAATAAATAGTTTGTATATTTATTTACGAAAATTTACCATACCCCCCCCCCTCCTCCCCCCCTTATGTCCGCAACTACTGAGCCTATAGTTCTATTATTTATAATTTACAAGAAAATTGATAAGAAGTTTGTGGTCTTAAAATAACATGGTAAAATTTTGTGCGTACAAACTTACATTTGCAATTGGAATGTAAGGGAGAACACGTTTTTCAACTACAATGTTAAGTTTGTTCTCGGTTTATTCATCCCAACTACAGGACCCTTCATTGTGCATAGTCCGACATGCACTTGGCCGGTTTTTATCTTCTAATTGTTTAAGTTTTTAGGGTTCCGTACCTCAAAAGGACAAAACGGAACCCTTATAGGATCACTCGTGTGTCTGTCTGTCCGTCTGTCACAGCCAATTTGTTCCGAATGTAATGGACCGATTAAGTTGAAATTTGGTACACATATGAACTTCTGTGACCCAAACACGGACGGGTAAAGAAAATAAATGAATTTTGAATATAGGGGTCACTTTTGGGGGGCAAATAAGAAAATTAAAAAAAAAATGCAAACTATACCGTGTGACATATCAAATTGAAAGGGCTTACATTGAGGGTCTCAAATATATTTTTTTATAATTTTACAATAAATAGTTTTAAAGTTATTTAAGAAAACAGATGAAAACTGACCATAACTGAGCCTAAAATTTTGAAAAAAATACAGAAAATAGTTCTTTACCTGTAAACTACAGGAAAACCTATAAGAAGTCTGTGGTCTTAAAACAACATGGTAAATCTCTCAATACTGTGAGTACCTACAAACTTACATTTACAGTTGGAATGTATGGGAGAACATGTTTTCCAACTACAATGTTAAGTTTGTCCTTGGGACATCCCAGCTACGGAACCCTTCATTGTGCATGGTCCGACACGCACTTGGCCGTTTTTTTTTCATTTGCAGCTGCATTAGATTTTCTTCTTTGTCATTATTTTTAACTCAAATTAATTTGCAGCATACTTGAATGAATGAAATGCACCGACCCTAGCGTAGTTTGATCAGACTCGATTACTCGAATGAACGCAAAGATTCAGACTAGCCCCTGTTGCCTGTTGCATGTTGTTACGTGGTGCAGCAGAGACCATTGCATATCAAGGAGTAGACCGGGGGGCGCGGTAATGGTAGGGAAGACATGCCCTTGGGATATGGAGGGGATATAGAGCCTACCGAGTATGCACTCTAATAGTAAGCAATTAAATTGTGGAGAGACGGGTGATATTATATGGATGGGCTCAATTAACGACGTCGCCGCCAGGTTCTTTCAAGTCTAACAGGTGAATCTTTTGGCAGGGTTAAACTGCATTCTCGACTGTTTTTATGTCACTGCTATGCTGTGTTGCTCCAAAGTCTTTGTACGAGGTTTCGCTACTATCCGTTTCAGGTTTCTTGTAAACCTCGCTAGCAGCCTTCTTAATGTTATGTGTCTCGTTCTTCAGCCGTGTCTATCCAAAAAATGATTTCCTTGTCGAAGTAAGTCATGTCCTGTTTTGTCATTCCAAGTGTAAATATTTTAAATATAATTGTAATTGGGAGAAATCGCGTTTTGCTGAATTGACTTTTCAATTTCATTATTTTATTACACAACATAAACTATCATTACATGGTAACATTTCAACTCATGGTTGTTGCCAGCTAGAAAAACAATCTTACTCAATCGTAGCAAGCAAAGTAGTAGTATTATATCTGTGCAACGTTGTAGAGCACGAATTAACGGCGCAATTCAACCGGTAAACCGCTATTTATACTACAAACACACCGTATTACTGTAAATAAGCCTTATTACCCCATGTAATAACTAATAACAGCATCTAACGTGTAATTTTGAATTTTCTATTTTCAATCTTAATATTACGAAGCGCAATCGGGTACAGTTCGGTTAACGTCGGTTTGAATTGACCAATCGTAGCGTTGAGTTTGAAAAAGGAAGATGCTGTTGAGATAGATGGGCCGCATTACCGTTAATGTTCGTCGGTTATTACTGGCCGGTTTGCGCTGGTTTATTAAAGAAACCTTTTTATGGAATAATATTGGTTACCTATGGCTTTAGTTTCTATGAAAGTGCCTATTGAAACACTTACTCGCTTGTTATAATAACTTTTCCTATTATGTTTCTCATCATCCATTATACTATTCTAGTGTAACCTATTCTAGGCATTTTAAAGTTTTCATCTTTTTATTACTTGTGCACTTAATATAAAGTTGGTAGTTTCTACAAGGCACGAGGTTAACCGGCTAATAAATGACAAAACAACCTCTTTACAAGATCTAGAAATTGTAATCCTAAGTTTTCTTTTTCTAGAAAAGAATGTCGGGTAATGTAGGAGATCCAATTTCATTCGATTCCATATAGTACCTTTTATTTGCCATCTCATTCCGGGCGAACCAAAGAACTGAAAAATAAGAACTTAGTTATTTTACTTTTGCAAGGAACACTGATTCTAGAAGCGCTCTTTACTTTAAAACTGTTTTTTTTGTTATACTTAGTCAAAAACAGTTGAAACATCTAATGCTAATCGTTCGTGTACAAATCATTAGTCACCAATGTTAAATTATTTTCCCATTTATCTTCTACATTGTCAGAAACATCTTCATGCTACCTACTTCTTTAAGTACTCCCTCATTACTCATGCTGCTTTGAATTGTTTCACTCTTGCACCATCATAAAAAACGCATACCTTCGAACTAACTGTTTGACTGCCTGTTTGAAACCGTCCGCGCGACCCCTATATCTTCATCAAGTCCAATCTTTGGTGCGCCCTCCGACCACATAGCATCATAGTGTCTACATGCTTACTCCCCCTTTAACCCTCTTTTCATTTTACTTATCCTGTTCTCCAAAATCTCTTTTCTGCCTTGCTCATTTCTCGTCTCTTTCCAGAGCTACCGCGGTCGCAAGCCCCTCGGTGGCACAGCGGGAGTGGCTGGCGCAGGAGTGCCCGGCGTGGCAGCCGCAGCGTCGCCCAGTCCCGCTCCACAGGCACCCGCAGCGCCGAGCCCGGCCCCCGCCACCACGCCAGCTATGAAGCAGGAACATCCCAGCCAGCCCATGGTAAGGATTTACTATTGAGTATTTCTTCAACGAATGTGCTTAAATTTTGTCCTTGTCATTCATGGTCTTTACGCTTAGCGAACGAATTGGTGGTATCCCCTGATGTGATATGTTGATCCCCATGCCTTCTTGACGTAACCCCCTAATCGCTGCTTACGACGGAAAGGCTCATCTAGATTTTAAAATATGATTGACGTGTTCGTACAAACCTACTTACAAAAATAAAATTATTTAACATTACCATTTAATGAAATGGCGGGCCATCTGATGAAAGAATCTGAATAGACCGTTCACTCCTAAATTCAGTAAAAGATGTGATGAGGCTCATGAACTGAATTTATCAAGTAAAAGATGATAAAAGTCTTGACTAAGAAATACAAAGGTCTCAGATTTTCTTGTTTATAGATTTATCGCCTACCTAAATCCAATTTGCTGTTTGGAAAAGCTGAACGGTATAGTAAAAGCCTGATCCTAATCCAATAATGGCGCTTAAATGAATTGAACCTTCTTCGTTCAAAGTAACGTTATGCAGATTCATTGCAATTAAATTAAATAAATAAATTGCCATTTTACTTAAAAGAAATGATAGAACCAATTTAGCGTATTCGAGTCAATCTGTATATCTAGGACTTGATTAGGTTTTGCGTTTAAATTAAGACATATGATATGCGTTAGTGGTTTCCATTGCACTCAAACGTAATTATGCAATTTAAAATATACAGCTAGTTTTCTCTTCGATCGCTATGAACACAGAAAGTTCTCCTATTAATTTTAATTTTAATGACAGTACTTCAATTAATCCAATAGGTTTAGATCAACTACTACGTACTTATTGGTATTTTTATTTGCATTACAACCTTGCTACACTCGTAAAACATATTTAACAGCTCGAACAGCGTCATAAAAATGTATGTGTTTTCGTAGTTTGTTTGAATACTACTGCAATTATTGTGAATGGCATCATTGAGTTATTCAGTCCAAAAGTTATAATAAATACTCCAATAACGCAGAAGTACATAATAATTAAGTTAATAGTAATGTTTACTGGCCAGTTTGACTTGTCGACGTTCAAATAAATGACACATTCGCTCGCCTCTATCCACGAAATTAACATTTTGGAAATAAATTCAGCCGCAAAATGGGACCGTGGAACAGGAGCAGCATTATTACAAGCGGAATAACACATGATTATGGTTTTATAACCGTAAAGTGAGGGATTTGCATAAGTGTATCATAACGAGCCATTACCATAATCGTTGTCATTTAATGGTCGGTTTTAACAAGCTGCATGATTGCTTTATAAGTAATTATGGGGTCCGGACATGTTGTGTTTATAAACGTAGGCCTGGTTTATTATTAACGATGGCAGGAACATCAGCGACGGTTAATATCAGTATTTTATGCTTTTCAAGTTATAGTCTTTTGTCGTCTGCCTAACCCTTCGGGAATATGGGCGTGATGTTATGTTATGTTATGTAGTCTTTTTTGTGATTCTTCTTTGCCCTGATTCAAGTAACCAAAAAATTTAATGCGAAAGTTAGTTTACGTACGTTCTCCATCAAACATAACTTTTTAATTGGGTAGAC
Organism: Cosmia pyralina; assembly: GCA_946251885.1. NCBI lineage: Eukaryota > Metazoa > Arthropoda > Insecta > Lepidoptera > Noctuidae > Cosmia > Cosmia pyralina. The sequence goes on from OX276344.1 coordinate 25,689,834, forward strand.
CTCTTTTTAATTTGGCTGATAGATATATTAAGGCTTGTCCTCCGTAAAAAATACTGTCACTGTCGGACTGCATAGAAAAGAAAGAGAAGCGCGATAACATTTTATATGGAGCGACTGCCTATCTGACCTCCACAACCCAATTACTGGGTAATACGATACCCCTTGGTACGACTGTTTGTCAGACTTTCGGGCTTCTGACGACCCGTAACGACTGTCAAAGATCCAAGAATGACAGCCGGGACCAATGGCTTAACGTGCTTGCCGAGGTACGGAGGAATTTTTTTTTTTTTAGCAATTATCTATTTACAAAAATCTATTTATTGGACTAGAAAAGTAATGTCAATGACATCATAATTCCTTATTATTTTGTAGAGAACTGTATAAATTTATGAACACTTAATGAAAATTGTAGGAATAATATGGTAAAAACTAGAAAAAATAGACCTGGATTTAGTTTTTTTTCTTGTTTAGATCTATGATCTATAATATAGATTTCAGGACAAAAGAAATCACTTCTTATGTAGGTATTGTAGATTACTGTGTATTTTTTTCCAATCAAATAGATAATATAGTTACTGTAAAAGATGGATACAAAGTTACTTGTTTCGCCGTATTTTTCGGAAGACAAGCCTTAATTTAGGTTAAGTCAACTCAATTATTCGGTTTTGTATCTATAATTTCTGACACCGTTATCTCTTCTGCAACGCTTGGCTTAATAAATTAATGCAACTCCTAATGTCATTTAAATACAAACCATTGTTTGGTTTATTGTACTACTAAGCCGCAAATAAACAGGACTAAAGATCTAATCAACAGAGACGAAAAAACGTAACATTCCCAAAAAAAAGGAAATGAAATCCGCCTGCCTGTAGCACAGAATGCACAACAGTACAAGTACCTGTAGTCCCAAAAAAATATGACAGCAAAGACTCAAAAAGCAAATTGAATTGTTAAATTTTCGTAGGTAACTGCGCTCGACAAACTTATTCAATTTGTTTATTCCTCTTTCGTTTGCTTTTGACAAAAACGTCTTTGTGACTGTTTTGATAAAATTCTAATTGAGTTTGTTTTACACAATTGCTTTTTGAAATGGAAGGGTTAAAAACGGAACAATTTTATAGCCTTTTCTCAACTATTTTGGAATCGGCTAACAGACAATTACCTAAGTATAAATGTTCCGTATAAGATTTGCAGGGTTGAGTCAGAACTCGCAATACAACTTTATGATTTGATTTTTCGTTATTGTTCACAATCACAATACTATTAGAAATATGTAAGTTTTACTTAAAAGGTTCAAACCTAGAAAGCTTACCACAAATTCTAAAAAAAACCACTTCCGTATAACTTCTCTACTACAGTTGTTATTTCACGCCTTCAGATATTTTCAAGATTTTTATATTGAAGTTCAAGTTCCAACTGAACTCTAACAACACCACGTCTAGTTCAAATAACTAGTTTTCCATAACAAGATGTCAAAGTGGGAAATTTTTAATTTGCGCCCGCGGCCCCGAACTTTGGCAATTTCAGTGCAGTGCGCCCGAATTTATGTTCGTAGCAAGCTTTTCTATTTTATTTTAAACTGGCCAGCTATGTGGCAATAAGACTGTCGACTTTACGTAATGAACAAAAAGTTTGTTAATTTTAAAAGAAACAATTTAAATTCCGACACCTTTTTCAAAAGTATTTGCAAGAAGTAGGTTTTAACTTCCTTACAGGAAGATTTTTTCTTAAACTCAATATTGTTTAACTTTAATTCATACTGTGGTAAAGTTGGAGTTTTCTTACTTCTGCCCTCCTTCTCTGTTATTTTTCTTATACAATCGCGAATACTGATTGGCTGTACCTATGAGAAAACACAATGGGCTTCTTCTTAGCGTATCGATAGCAAAAAGTTTATTATTATTTTTATATTATTTAATATTTAATATGTTTGGCCCAAAATTCAGCTACGCGTACTGAATTATTTATTTATTTATTTAATACTTCAAGCACACAAATGTACAGAGGCGGACTTAATGCCATGGGCATTTTTTTGAATTCACTGACGCAGTCATATACCGGCGTGACGCAATCTTATGACTGCGTCAGTGATTGCACTGACGCAGTCATAAGATTGCGTCACGCAGGAAATATTAATAGTAGAATATTTAAATTATGAACCTTTTTAACCGAGTGAATTGTCACTCTAATTTAAATATTCTACATATTTTTTATTTGTTTTTTTTTTATTCTATTTTATCCTATTTTAAGTGTAGAGCAGTGGAGTCCCAGTGGTAACGGCCGCGACAAACGAGTTGTAGGTCGTAGATTCAAATCCAGACAGGCGCTTTACTTTATGTAAATTATTTCATCACCACTGCTCTGAAAACGGGGAAGGAAAACTTCGTGAGGAAACCGGCATGTCCTAGAACCAAATATTCGAAGACATGTGACATCTACCAACCCGCACTGGGCCCGCGTGGTGGATAACGGTCTGTTCCCTCTCACCGAGAGGAGGCCTGTGTCCCAGCAGTGAGAACATTATAGGCTGATTATGTATGTTATGCAAGTCTAGACTGGATAAAATTAGAAATATCTAAGTTGGTAGTCATAACAACTAGGCAAGTATTAAGTATGTTATAAATAAATTCAATTTGATTGTGACAATGAATCGGAATGCCCATTCACAGTAGAAATTTGCGGTAATCGCCATAGTTAACACACTGGCATTGTTCACAGATATAATTCATTAATAACAACAAAACCGATAAATTGTTTGTTACTGTCGTTGTTATTGTGCGAATATAATTTATTTGTGGAACATTTATCATTTATGTGTTTAATAAAATTTGGAATAAAAGGAAAATTGAAACAGAAAAAAAGTTATTTTTAGAGTTTCCATCTGGAATTACTTTGTCAGATTGTCATTTTCATCGTCAGTTGCTCTTGTTTTTTCATAGAAGATAGAAAAGAATAGTTTTCTTTTCTGTAGGAATACCTAGATACATTCAACTAGTTTTTTCAACTCAGCTCAACTAAAAATAAATTTAAAAATCCCAAATAATAATTCTCGTCTCACATTTTTTTAAATTTCATGTCCTATCTTCTTGCTCATAAATTCTCCATCGTATAGGGGAAGGATGGCCCATAATTGTGTTCAATTATGTTCTGAACGCAATTACGCATACAATTGTAATTAACGGTTACAATGTAATTGGGTAATAAATAGAGGTGTACCTACTATGTTGTCGCCTCTACTCGATTACAATGTTGGTATCTGGTCGATACATGGCTTTTCCTGGATGGCTAATTTGGTTGTTGTACTAATAAGCCAAAATGCAGAAAATTATGTTGTCCTTGGCAAATGTTTGTTGCTGGCCACATTTATTCTTTTAATGAAGAGCATCCCATGGCACCTCAATTCGAAATTTAAATTGTAAAAGTTCCATAACGTTGTTCTACTTGTTTTCTATCGACGAATTAGTAAAAAAGAAAAAGAAAAAAGAGAGGAGGTCGTGGCTAAGTAATAACAGCCGCACGGGTCGATCCATCAGGTTAAGCTACGCTTGCCGAGGTTGGTCCGTGGATGGATGACCATCTTTACATACCGAGACTCCTCCGTGCCTCGGAAAGCACGTTAAGCCGTTGGTCCCGGCTGTCATTTGTGAATCTTTGAAAGTCGTTACGGGTCGTCAGAAGCCCGATAGTCTGACAACCAGTCTTACCAAAGGGTATCGTATTACCCAGTTAATGGGTTGTGGAGGTCAGATAGGCAGTCGCTTCATGTAAAATACTGGTATTCAGCTGCATCCGGTTAGACTGGAAGCCGACCCCAACATTGTTGGGAAAAGGCTAGGCAGATGATGATGATGAATTAGTAAAAAAGAACAACAATTTAACTAAAAGTAGCATTTACCTGAAGGTACCAGAAGGAATGGTACCTGTAAGTAATTAGTCAGAAAGCGAGTAAACAGCACGCGTCTAGTAATAAACAAGAATAATCTCGTTATAGAATCTCATTACGACGACATAACAAAGTTTTAATTACGAACGACGTACGTACGTCGGCATGTTAATAAAATATTACCTAACTTGGTAAAAGGCATCCCCTTCGCGCAGAAATTAAAATCTTAGAAACTTGAACGAGTTTCGAAGGAGCATTACGTTATAATTTGTTACGTAACATATTTACTTTGGCCTGCCAACGCTTAACATGCTTAAGTTTTGTAATTTCATCATTTTCCTTCAGTTGCGTGGTTTTATTAGAAAAACCAGCAATAATGGACTTTGAAATTTTATGTTTTAATTACAGGTTGTTTCTTTATTAATTTTAAACCAAGTAACTAGTTCATAACAGACTGAATTTCAGGCAGACATGCATAGAAAAAGCTTAAGAATACTCGTATTGATTTCAATAATAATAGAGACACGCAATTTTAGCAAAATTGAAAGACACACACTAAGACACTATTTCGGTCACCGCTTAAGTAATAAATCCATCAAAAACGTCTGCCTTGTTTGTAATTCAGCATGACGCTTGTACAAACAGCATCATCGCGACCTCGGTCATCGTATGATTACGTTGGGGCAGTTCACACGATACATAACGAGCCAGCCTCGACACACATATCACATAACACAATATTTAAATGACGTAGCTGCTAATTATCTAAAACGGTACGACTATTGTAGAAAAAATTACGAGGACACTGAATAGAATAGGATTTTAATTCGGTGTAAGACAATGCAGGAACACAATGAAAGAAATAGAGGTATCTAGGACAATTGACATTCTCAGACTTAATATATGGAACAGATGACCCAAATAACCTTGATAATTGCATATCATGGGTTAGTCGCATCGATATTGCGTTATGATATTATTTTCTGGGGCAATTTCACAGACAAAGAAATTGCATTCAAGGCCCAAAAGCGATGTATTCGCGCGATGTTCAATTTAAAACCAACGGATAGCTGCAGACCTTTTTTTAAAAAAAACATAAATTACTAACGTTATCGTTACTATCTATCTATCTTTGAATCGGTTATGTTTGTAAAATCTAATCCTGACTTGTTCCAACGACTTTCTGATACCTTTGCTCGTAACAGAGGTGACAACAGCAAATTACGCTCGCATACTGCAAAAACTGCGCTCATGAGAAAAATCGCATGTTTTTGACAAAGAAATTATTTCTATCTCCAAAAAGGAAAAATAATAAGGAAGGAAGGAAGGAAACAATTAAAATAAAAACTGAAAGTAATTCCATTGCACTCAGCATGCCCAACGAAACTAAGAGAGCTGATCTAGTCGTCCATATTCACTTTTCCATTTGTATGCATTGCGTGAAAAAGGTTGTAAAAAAAATAATTGTACTGGTTTTGAATAATAATTTCAACAGTGTTTTGTATTGTTGCAGGCACCAATGCCGTTCTACGCCGGAGATCCGAACCGCTTCCCGACGGCGTGGCAGACCGATCCATCTCAAGGTAAGATACTCTTTTTAATCCTATTAACAAAACTTAACAAAAAGTAATGAAGAAAGAAAGGAAGACCACTCTACGATGAATAAAAAAAATATATACATAAAACTCACAATTTCTTTCCATGGGCACAGAATACATAATAGTACAAGCACAGAAGATTCACTCCGCAAAATCATTTAAATACACAATAAAGTGCAATTCAGTTCACACAGCGTTAATTACCTACAGTTACCTCTCTTTCTACCGCGTAACTCTTATACCTTCTGAATCGTTTGGGTTGTGTTCTTTTACGACGCGGCGCGTGAGTGAGTATCGAACTATCGTGCGAGCCGGCCGATGCGCGGCAGCCCACACTGAATTAGCCCAAGTCGAGCCCGCCGCATACTTGCAGCTTCATACCTAAAATGCCTGCCCCCCGTCTGTCCTGCCATGGGGGTAGGCATAAACTACAGAACGCCACCTGCTACGATCCTTACATACTCCTTTTGCCACGTTTACGTTCATACAAGCACGCCCGGTTGCGAGTACGCACCTGACTTTTCTGAAGGACATCACCAATAAGGTCACTATATGTCTTCCTAGGGCGTCCCCCTTCCGGCGTTTCCACTCACATCTGCCTTGTAAATGCCTTGTAATTACAAGAAATATGACAAACAAATCCAAACAGACTGCAATGTCTGGCAAAGTAGCTGATTCATCAGATGGTGATACTGCGATTAAGTAGAACTCTCAAATACGTCACGATGTATTTTAAGTATTTGAAGTTTGGCTCTTTCGCGGATACCATTTGAACCGCAAATACTTTCAACCACATATTCTGGATATCAATTCAGGATATGTAGTTGAGAAGGATATACTAAAAGCAATTATTTGTCTTTCCAGGTTGGCAGAACCAGTTCATCCAACAGCTCCCCACTCAGACTGGACAGACTACGCTGGACTACCAGGGCAACCACACAGCGTACGCTACGTCGCCCCACTACCAAGCCAACCCCACGTACACCGTCCAGAACGTCGCCACCGCATTTGACGCCAGTAACAACACTTACTATCAGGCTGGTATCCAGTCTGTACCGGCTCAGCGGCCGCCTTCCAATCGCGGAGCTTACACACCGGTACCATCGCCCAGAGCGCCTCATTACGCCACAGAGTACCAACAACAATACGCGCAGGCGGCAACGCCCGGTGCGACATCAGGCAACGATTCCCGACCAGCTTCGGCGGCATCATATCAAAACTCCGTACCAACAACAGCGGCAGGTGGCTATAATGTCAGCCAACAATCTTATGACCGCACAGATTACTCTCAAGACCATCAGGAGGAATATTCCAACCCTGAAAATGGGTCGGGAGACACCAGCAACGAAGGCGAGAGACAAGAACAAAATACGCCTAGTGGACAACATTCGGGAAACGCCGAGCCTGGATACCTGCAGGGGAGCAACGGTCCGCGAGCTTCACTCGATTGTAGCGGGTATTCGGGCGGCTATAACAGCGGGCAGTATAGGGAGAATGGCCAGCCACAAAACCAGAACGAATGGCAACAACATCAGTGGCAGCACAACCAAAGAATACAGAACCAACAGATGCAAAGCCAACAGCAGCAAATACAAAATCAGCAACAACAGATACAAAATCAGCAAATGCAAAATCAACAGCAGCAATTGCAGAATCAGCAGTTACAGAATCAACTGCAACAAAACCAGCAAATGCAGAATCAACAGATGCAGAGGCAGGAGGAGGAACAGAATCAGATGTTCTCTCAATCAGACAGGGTTAACTTGAACTCGAGACTGAAAACGATGATATTAAACAAGCAGAACCACACCCGGGATGGCACCAACACGCCGCCAGACAAAGGGGACCCAGGAGAAGGGCCGCCTCGGGCGATCGAAGATAGGAAGAGCGGAGCCGTCAACGTCAATGACGATAGAAATACTACCGGTCATTTTTTATCGTATAGCCACCATCTCCGAGATAATTACCGCTTAGGCGAACAGGCGTACCCTGTCGCTGGTAATTATTCACAAAACGCCCAAGTTTATGGCGCGGGCGAGTTCGGAGGTGGTGGCCACCACGTATGGGAGGGGGGGACGGAGGTCCCGAGAACTTTTGATAAAAACGCTTCGACCAAGAACGTAACTAAAACTCCTCAAAAGTTGCCGTCTTACGCGGACATGAGAGGACAATACGGTACATACTCGAACGTACCTTATGAAGCGCAAAAGTATTCAGAAGTTTATAGTACCGATAGTTTAAGTTATACTCAACAAGATAGTAAGGATTTTCAATCAAAAATGCTCATTGGACCAGTATCGGAGATGAATCAACAAAATTGTAACCCACCAAGGGACACGAACGCACAAAGAAGAGCTTATGAAAGCAGGGAAGCATATGACGCGAAATTTAGACATCCATCGGCACCTTTAATTCCTAAATTAGAGATGCCTGATACCTACCAATATCACAAAGACGATAGGTTATTGAAAACTGAGCCGCAAAGGCTAATGAATCAAACTTCATATCTTAAATCAAATGAAATGCCTGTCACTAACGCATTCAGAGAATTTCCAAACGGTGTAGTGAGACCGCAACAAAATACTGTTCTACCACCGATATCGACAATAAAGCAGGAGAATTTTGGACAAAAACCACAGCCTTATCAAAATTTTCAAAATTTTCCTTACGGGGAGCCCATGAGGCGACCAGAGCCGGCTGAGACCTACACACAAATACCACGAGTGCAGGAGAACATGGGCTTCCAGAAATACCACCGAAACTTTACTGATGCCAAGCAAAAAGAACCAGAAAAGGTTATTGATAGGATTGCCCCTGTTGATCCAAAACCGCCTTATTACATAGAGCAGATAAAGTCTGAACATTCTCCACCGGGGCACAAGATTTATAAAAACATGCTTTACCACCAACCTCCGCGAAATGATCCATATCTTTTCCCGGGTGATGGCGGCCCGGCTGTTATAAGAAATGAGGTTGGATACTCGTGCTGTCGCCAAGGTTCTACTAAGAAACCTCCACCAGAGCATTTAAGAGACGGAGCATGCCCTGGCCTCCAAACTAAAGATGAAGTATTAGAGGATGATCCTGACACAGCTGAAAAAGGCGATTCCAAAGCACAATCTAAACCTAGCACTCCAGTTCCAGACTTAGCGAAACCTAAAGAGAACCAATTCAATTACTCCAAAGAGTACCTCGATAATTTGGAGAGGTTACGAAATAATTCTAGAACAGAAGTTCCTGATTGCAATTGTTTTCCAGCTGATAAGAATCCTCCGGAGCCAGGCAGTTATTACACTCATTTAGGTAAGTTAAATTCTATAAACTTGCTTTCTGTTCATGAAGCCACGAATCTTCATTATATTTTTGTCTTCTCTTGATTCAGGAGCAGCATCAACTTTAGTAGAATTAAGAAAGGAATTGGAAGCTCGAACTGGTTTGTCTGGGAAGGAGTTGAGGATAGAAAAGATCTGTTACACTGGGAAGGAAGGAAAGTCTGCACAGGGCTGCCCGATGGCTAAGTGGGTGAGTGTATGGATCCCAAAACTCATTATACTAACCCACAAACACTTAACTCTCGTCAGAAGTCATATCTTGATATTGGTAATGTAAACCACACTTTCGATACTGAACAGAACTAATACTTTTATTCAAACAATCTATCAATAGAACAATTTACTAAATCCTCAATATTTCTCTTCCAGGTTATAAGACGCGCAAACTACACAGAAAAGGTGCTAGTAGTTGTAAAGTTCCGCAACGGACATAAATGTGCGACGTCCTGGATCGTCGTGTGCCTGGTCGCCTGGGAAGGAATCCCGCAGTCCGAAGCAGACCTAGATTATACACTGTTGTCACACAAACTAAATAGATACGGCCTTCCAACCACAAGGAGGTGTGCGACCAATGAGAATAGAACCTGCGCTTGTCAAGGTAAGTATTTTCGTCACATAATACTTAACTATTCATATTACAAATGTGAGGAGATAAATTTCGCTGTTGCTATGTTAACCATGTCTAAACATGACCTTCGAATTGTTGAATAATCAATAACATCATCAATATGATTAAACAGATTTTTTTTATTATTTAGAATTTCACACACACAGCACATTATTGTAATAGATACTAACAATATCTATAAAAAAAAAAGTCTCCTTACATTTGATATTTGACTGTAGATAGAATGTGAACCAAAATACACTCAACAAAACATCAGTTTACGTCGTATTGCTATATGAGACCAAATCTCGATAAAAAACTCTTTTTCCAGGCTTAGACCCTGAGACCTGTGGTGCCTCCTACAGCTTCGGTTGCTCCTGGTCGATGTACTACAATGGATGCAAATACGCCCGTTCAAAAACAGTTCGCAAGTTCCGCCTGTCAGTGAAGACGGAGGAGAGCGAGATAGAAGAACGCATCCATGTTCTGGCAACACTACTCAGCCCGTTGTATATGAACCTGGCTCCGAAGGCGTTTGAGAACCAGATACAGTTTGAGAAGGAAGCGTCGGATTGCAGGCTCGGGTTTAAGCCGGGACGACCATTTTCAGGTTAGTATTTGGTTAAAGTTAATGCGATTTCGTTATCGTCTTGCAGCTGTCAATGACTAAATATAGACTTCTAATATAAATTGTAGACCTTTTTGTTTAAGTCCATACTCATATTCACATTCATTTATTACCTTCCAAATCCATTAGAGCGCTCAGCGGTTGAGAGTCACCGTAAACTCCGTAAACGCCAGAACGCCCGAACGGACGAAAGTTACCAGATAAAACGGGTGGCAGCGACCGCGTCGCGCCGGCCTCTTAGTTTTTTTTTTTTTTTTTTTTTTTTTTTTTGTGCGCGGAACACAACTTGTGTTCCAGGTTTTTTGGACAGGTGCTTAAATGCAGTATATTTTTGCCAAAAGCCGTGAATTTGTATTGGTATTACTAACTAGAGGTATGGGTGATATCTTCACTCGTTATGTCCATTAATACAGGTACAGCAGTAGCAGAGGTGCTCGCGGCGTCGTCGGCGTCGTTCACTAAGCGTGTTGTGCCGGCTTTGCCAGGCTCTTGAAACTGTCTCGCTCGCTCGGCGCCGGTCATTGGGGTACCTGTGTCTATAGCCTCCTCTTTACAGCGATAGGCGTCATCTATATTTTCGACTGGCTTTGGCACGGGTTGAGCCCGATGTATTGTACTTCAATGCTTATTTTAGAGGCTTGTTTCTATTTTTACGTATAAATATGGTCCAAAATACACTATTATTGCTTTATTAAATCGGTCGGATAAACACACACGCATGAATTACCGCATTATCACTTCTGAGTCGTGAGCTACACTAAATGGAAAGGAGCGAGAACGCCGGTTTTCGTCAATCTGCGCGGTGCCTCTTACTCGCCAACTCGCTAGCACTCGACTCAAACTCAAGGTTGTATCAGCGAGCTGACTGTATAGGGTAAAAATAATGACACCGCACATACGTCTAGAAGACTTATAGTTTGGAAAATATTAAGGCAAGACGATATAAACCTTTTCGTTAGGGTTCACTTTTATGTGATTTTAAAGACGTTTAATGTCAAAAAATAGACGATGGATACAGCATCTAATTCTAATCCATGATCCCCAAGATCGTAATTCATCTCCATTATTTAACACACATTCGATTACCCAACACATTATCAATATCATACTTTTATAATTCCAGGTGTAACAGCATGCATAGACTTCTGCGCGCACGCACACCGCGACCTCCACAACATGAACAATGGCTGCACGGCCGTGGTGACCCTGGCCAAGCACAGGTCTCTGACCAGGCCTCCTGATGAACAGCTCCATGTGCTCCCGCTGTATGTCCTGGACACTACTGATGAGTTCGGATCCAAGGATGGACAGGATGAGAAGGTCAAGAGTGGAGCGCTTGAGATACTCGATAAGTGAGTGGTGATGTACAAGTTTTACTATTGATCGTTCGAATTGATATAGCTTAGTTGATTAATCGTATTCGCTAAACTGGATAGTTTTCAGAGTAGTTACTTAACCTACGGGACTAAAAATTAGACAACTTTTTTTTTTTAAATTAATTTTACACTTTTATATTAACGTTTTCTTATGTTGTGGCCAAATCTAACCAGCGCAGTATTAAGAAACAGTTTTATGTTTCGTAGACTTGTTATTTATTATTATATCTTATTTCCAGATACCCAATGGAGGTGCGCGTACGATCAGTTCCACTACAGCCATGCCGTCGTCACGGGAAAAAACGAAAAGATGACGAGAATTCAGAATCAAACACATCAGCTAACAGCAATAATTCACAGAGTCCCGGCAACAACCAGAAGAAGGCTCAACAGTCACCAGCACCAAGAACTCCTCAGCCTGCAGATGCTAGGAATAATGCAAGTCCTCGCAGCCAGAGTAGTGCGTCACCCAGGGCTATAACTCCAGCCTTAAACCAATCAAATCCTTCAGCATTCACCAACAATGCCCACTATAATTCAGCCTTTGTCAACCCTAATATGCAACACCAGAATCCTGGACTTATCAATCCAAACTTGGGCAACCCTGCCTTATTAGACATGGCGACCATGATAGACAATTTTACGGATGCTCAGTTACAAAGCAATCAGATATCCAGCACCGTTCTAGACTCACCATACAATCCTTACGATCAGAGTTATAATTTGCACCATCAGAATGCACTTTACAATCAAAATCATGTGTCGCCGATAGTAGAAGGTACTCAAATTCAGAATCATCAGAATCAGAATCCGATTCCGAACCCAAATCAGCTGCCAAGTTTCGCAGCTGGGTTGCAGAAGAGAGAGCAACAGTTTCCGAATCAAATGGCGCCCCAGAACCAATGGCCGGACTTCGCTAATACGGAATTGTTTAACAATGTCGTTAAGGAGGATCCTGATTCCACAACAGCACATTTGAACGTCCCTCCGAATAACTACAGTCCAGATTCCAGCAGGAGTGAAACGAATTCAGATTCATTGCTACCAAAAGTTACCCGAGAGCCTGAGAAACAGAATTTGATTGCTGATATCACGAATAAAATTCCTGAATTCGACATGCCCAATTCACCGCGGTTGACTGAGATATCACAAAACTCTCAGAGCACACCTGCATCGCCTGCTCCGTCACAAATTCCAGAGCTAAAGTCGCCGAATAACGAAATGATGAAATCGGATGCCAGACAAAGTGTATGGAAGTCGCCTGAATCAAAGAACTGGGACCCAAAACTCAAAGAACAGTCGACACCTGAAAATGAAAACTCGTTGTTTAGAGTCCCGAAAGCGAGGCCACCTTCACGGTCGCAGCATACGAATCCACCTGAAGCTGTTGAAAATTCCACGTTCCTAAAACCATACCCACCTTCAGACAGGCCTCATTTAAGCCAGGGTTACGAGCACAGAAGTCCTTACGACAGTAGACTTAACAATACTACGCCGCAGCAGACGTCAACTCCTCAAAACAACTTCACGATCAACCACGATGAGCAGAACATGCAGGCGTCGGCTAATAAACCGGTTCCTGAGTTTGCTGGGAACAACTTCCACCCGGTCAACCAGAATACTTATGGGAATCAGGCACAGATACAAAGTTATGGCAATTACTCACAAGTCGCGAATGCCTACTCCTTCCCGCCTAACCCTTACGGCCACTTCAATCCTTACGAGAACACTTACAATGATTACAACAGCCTAGCATATTACAACGCTGAGAAATACAAAAGGGAAGAGCTGCTTAGAAACCCACATTGTTATAATTCTTATGGGTACCAATACAATCCAAACTTCGCCCCAAACTTTTACCAAAATCCAAGTCCGAACTGGTGTCAGTCATCTCCGAACTGGTGCATATACCCGCCACCGTTTTCTATTCCCTACCCGCCTGAACCACCCAAAGCCGAGCCTATTGGCGAAGTTACAGAATTTACTGAAAACCTGGATTGTTTCAAAGATGGTCAAATGGGTGGCGTTGCCATTGCACTTGGGCATGGAAGTGTTCTCTTCGAATGCGCGAAGCATGAAATGCACTCTACATCTGCAGTAAAAAGCCCAAACAGAGTCAATCCAACGCGGATATCTCTTGTATTTTACCAACACAGGAATCTGAATCGTCCCAAACATGGTCTTGAAGAATGGGAGGAGAAGATGAGGCTAAAGAAACTGGGACTGAATCCACCAACGCCTGGTACGCCGGGACCGAACTCCAACTCTGTGTCACCGGCAACCACTCCCGGGCCAGAGCGGCAGACTCCTGGTCCGGAGAAATGGAAGAGCAGCGAGGATGCGTTCCCGGGCGGGTTCGCGTCGCTGCCGGCACTGCTGGAGGCCACGGCGGCGGCGCGGCGCGCGGGCACGGTGCGCATGCGCGCGCTCACCGCCACCACCACGTCGTGGACCACGCTGTTCCCCATGCACCCCTGCACGGTGACGGGCCCCTACCAGGAGTCCAGCACCTGACGCAAGCTCGCGCCCGGGAGCGCGAACACGACGCGACGCACTGACGTCCCTTCCCTAGCTATGTAAGCTCTGTGTTGCCTTTCGATTTTAGAACTTTTCTAATCGTCGATTAGAGCCGTTGTGCTTTCCAATATATTTTGTAGTTCCTCGACTTATGATAGATATTTAGTGAGGCGCGGCACCGGTCCAGTGTGCGGCCATGTTGAAAATCCAGCGATTCCTTTTATGCATTTAAATATTGGAATTGAGTACCGTTTGTAACTGAAATATTTTTTAAAACGTATACTGAGTGAGTTTTAATCAAAGATGTAACTTTAAGTTTTAATTTTAAATAGTGTTTATCGCATTTCAGCTAGTCTTACGTTACGTTAGTATCGATTGTGTATTTTGTCAAAGTGACCGTAATCGTGTAGAATTTTTTGTATATTCTTGTCTTATTTTAAGTTGACGATCGTTGAGCCGGTTACTAAGCGGTTAGTTTAATTTAACAGACTATTGCTGTATAAAATAGTGTCGTAAATGTATGTTTTGTCTGCATATTTTGTCGATGTTTTTTTCTAATTAAGCGCATAATCGAAAGTTTTGTGCGACACAATGATCTCATAAACTACTAACCCTACATTTATGTAACGTTTATCAGAACAAAAGTACAAAACACTACATTGAGAGCGGTTGTAGACCCGCGTTGCGGACACATTTGGCATTCGTGTTATTCATTATTTTGTACCTTTGTCTGTCGATTAGTTGTTTTATTTAATTTGTAATGTTTATTACCATTCCTGTCATTCTGAACATTTGTTTTGGCTTATAATTTAATTCGATTTAATTAATTAAATGAAGCGGCCCGCCGCTAGTATTTTACCACAAAGATACGAGTGCTTTTCTATTAGGTTAAGACGTGTGTATTTTTAACTTTTTAGAATATTTAACTTATTTATATTGTATTACGTGAACCATTATCGTATCATTTTCTTTGTAATAATTTTAGTGTTACTGTAGACGTTAATATTTAATATATTTGCTTTACGGCTCGATCATTAAATTATTACAGGTTGTTTTATGCATGTTTCAAGATCGCCTTCTTTATTTGTCAAATCGGGTGCCTGTATGTTTGGCTATAAATATGATTGATATTATAATGAATCTGATTTATCGAGTATATTATGAATTGTGACCTTATTGTTTAAGAATTGCGATTGCATTATACGAACATTCTTCTAACGTAGTGACGATAAAATTTTATAAATTAGATACCATACAATAAAAGATGAATAATAAATTACATTTATATAAGATATAATATGCAAAGGTTAAAAAATCAATTTTCAGGCGCTTTGAAAGATTATAAAGTAGGCATATTATTGAAAATGAATGAAACCATACTGATGAATAGTTATTAATATATAATTAAAGTAAGGAAAGTTTGTTTTAAAGATTAAACTATTGATATAGTTTATATTTTTTACGTGTACGTATTTATTGAATGGTAAATTTATTGGGACGAACGTGAAAATTATTTATAGGTAACAAGTTTTGGATATAACAAAACTTATAAAAACTAAGCAATAATAGACATCGGGGTCTATGTACATTGTAACGTAGGAGTGAAAAATATTAAAATTAACGAATGGTGCGATATTGTCGACGGTCTTATGGTAACGCAAGACGTTTGGTAACATACCGTAATATGCCTAAAATTGTATTCGGATATTATTTGTGTACGTAGCATTGGTAACATGCCCTGTAATAAATTCTTGCCATTAAATAGTTGCCAATCGTAGAAACTCTTCAATTTTCAATGCATTGTGTGACAAGACATATCAAAAGCAATCACAGTATTTTTAAATCATAATATACACATATAAAATAAAACAGTACAGTTGGGATATTTGTAAAACTTTATACATATTACAGTGGCGAACTTTTGACACCAAAAACGGTTAATTGTAAATTGTGGAAGCAAACTCATTTGTAAGTAAATTGTATCATTTAGGTCACATTAGAAACCTGTGATATACATTAACTCTTGAGTGGATGCTGTATGTATGTCTTTCTTCAGTGTGATTGACATGGAGTTTGAGCAATGGTGTTGCGAAACGTGAAAACTTTTCATAACCAAAAACGACCAGTATTGTCAGATTGTAACCAAAAATGTGTTTTTTTTTTTATTTAATTCTTACGATGTGGGAATGGGTTTATTACCAATGTCGTTATAAGGATGTTAGGTTGTGGGCCTCGCGCCTGCCACGTTTGAGTTAGGCGAACTTATTGTGTAACAATATTTTTATTGTCTTCTGCCAAAACAAAAGAGTAATCGAATGTGTCATGTAAATAGAACTACCATTATTTATTAATACAATTAATTTAAAAATGTTTTTATGTTTTATTTGTTGCACCACCATTTTCCTTTTCAGTGTCTGTATAGCTGCCCAAACACAATAAAATATGATGTTCTCAGCTCAGAAAAGGGATACATCCCGCCATCTGGCGGCTGCTCAACAAACCTCGTCAAAACACAAAACAATAAAACACGTTAAACAACGAATAGAGTTTCCTTGAACACCAATTGCAAGTCGCTTACCGATGAAATGAGGTATGCCTACTTCGACTCCTTTCCTCTGGTCTCCGGGTGCCCACTTAATCTATCACACCATGTACGGTGTCTTTTACACGTCTGTAAAAGTCTGTAGATGTATCATTGAAACCATTGCGCCCTATTTAGCTTTCATATTTAACACCAGAGTGGACCAAGGAGTCTTTCCGTATGTCATGAAACATAGTAAAGTAGTTACCTTTGTTCAAATCTGGTGATAGTAAAGAATGGTGATGATGTTATTAGCCACTCGCGCAACCATTGCATGAAAGTGAGCCCGAACGTAAACCCAGGATTGTCCGAGTGCACGAAAGTGAGCCTGAACGGAATGACAGCGCGCGCGTTCCGGCTCTTACTTTATTATTTTTGTAATTTTATGTGCGGACCTACCTCTTGCATTCTTAGTATTAGCAATATTTTAGGCAAATAAAAAAATAGGGTTATCGCTTTAGATTTTGAAATAATATTTTAATTGTTTTTATTGGCGGTAATATAAACAAACTGTTTTTTTTTATTGAAAAAAAAAAACTAAGTCATCTATTGTTCTAAATCAAAATTCGTAATCTACCCGTCTGACCCGTCGTGGATAGACTAGGCAGTCTATCCACGACGGGTCAGTGGTTAGCAAATGCCAAATCATTGATCTTTAAAATAAATCGACGGTCACAAAATTATAACCACGTGAATAACACTATTCTTCCCATAGAAATATAAAAAACTTCTTTCATATATCTATGATTCTTCCAGTCCAAGATTGGTTTACGGTAAATAATTTGGTACCAAATGAATAAAAAAAAACTAAAAGCATTATATTAAAATTACCAAATATAGCGTAAAATAGAACTGAAAGAACCCGAAACCGATTAGCAGCGAATGTGTTATCATATTGAATGGAGAAAAACTGGAAAAAATATCAATCAAACGGTTTTCCTACGAATCACGCTAGACGATAAAATACAATGGGGACCTCATACCATCTCTTCATATCATCTCTTTTTACAAACACAGCAGCTGTGAAGTCGCTTTATAATGCGCTGGTGAAAAGTAACCTGGAAACGAGTGCTATCATCTGGAATCCATTTGAAATTAAATATTCTCTTATGGTAGAAAAAATGCAAAATAAGTTCACCCGGTTCCTATATATGAAGCAATTTGGCGTTTACCCATTCTATCTACTTACGAGTATGTATCCAACCCTCTTTGTAATAGGGATGGTTGTTGGAACTATAAGTTGGAGGTAAGACGCAATTTCGCGCTAGCTAAGTGTTTTTATGGTATTTCGTGGTATGTTGAATAATCCACAAATATATTATTAGAATCTTTGGGATTGCTCGTTCCAAACAGTAGGCTGCGGCAAGGGCCGAGAGAGAGGCTGCTTAGTCCCGGTGGCCCGTACTAACTTGTTAAAGTTCGCACCGGTGCACTATGGATCGAAACTGCTATATGAGGGACATTGGGATTTTTTCTATAAATTCCATTTTTTTTAAATACCTATCGAAGGATCCTGTCATTTGGATGAATAATTGTTAGGAAACTTTTTTCTCTAAAACTGACAGTTTGCCTGGAAAAAAATATTTTCAATTTTTGTTGTATGAAATGAAACAGAAACTATACTGGTATTCGGCTGCATCCGGTTAGACTGGAAGCCGACCCCAACATAGTTGGGAAAAGGCTAGGCAGATTAATTGGAATGAAACAGAAACTGCTAAAATTTGGCCAAGTCTTGACAGTTCTTGCTTTAAAACTACTTTATTCTTATTCTTTGGATAATTCTACGCTAACAACGCGCGCCCATAGTTGCCCGTTCAAGAGTTATGAGGTTCAGTAAAATTAAAAAAAAAAAGTGAGTAAAAGGTACTTTTTATATTGATATCGTAGGTAAAATAATTGTGTTACATTAAAATACTTATAATTAAGGAATAGTAAACATTTGAAAACATATATTTATCGAAAAAAGTACAAAAATTTTTTTTTCAAAATTAAAACAAATAATAAATGTAAACAAAATTAAAACATTAATGAGGTGGAGAGGTACCTACTCATTTGTTTTTATAATTTTGTTTAAATTTACTTACCTACTTGTGCCGATACTCAGAGTCGTTACTTGGGACTTGTGAATAATTAGCATCCACGCTAATCCACAGCTATAAATTTGTACCCTGTCAGTCAAAATAGGGCAGTTTAAAAACATTAAATTTTTGTTGGTGTGGTGTCTAATTGGTTGTTGGGTGACGTCTCTGAGTGTGGATGTTGTGACTACATTGTTGTATTGGGTTCCCACCTGTAAAAACAAATGTAAGTAGAAATAGTCAATAAATAAATAGTCAAGTAAATAAGTCTCTTGAAAGAAGTAAGAGAAATGACCGTTTACAGATGTAGAAACCGAGCGTTTGGTATATTTTAGCTGCTTCCACAGCATTATGTTGTATGGCGTTTTACTGTGGGGTCGGGCTGCTGACATTTTATCCGTCTTTATTTTGCAAAAGAGAGCTGTCAGAGCCATTTATAATATACGTCGCCGCGAATCTCTCAGGGAACTGTTTAAAAAGATTAATATACCTAACTACCTACCTACCTACCTATATAACCTACCTTTTATAGACCTTGCCAACTCATGAAAATATTATGCATGTAAGAAAAAATCTACATCTTTTTAATAAAATAAGTGATTTAACTACTAGAAATACAGATAAAATAGATCAACCATTTTTGAGATTATCTAAAGTATACGTACAGAGGCAGCACATCAAGCTACCCCAATCTGTCAAATTTTCCCAATTGAATATGAACCTTATTTCTTTATGCTAAAGTTGAAAATCTATCAAATAAATTTGACAGATTGTGGTAGCTTGATGTGCTGGCCTCTGTACATACATCTTTTATGGGGTACCTACTGTAATATCTATAATAGCTAGTCTACCTACACCTTGTTAATAGGTAGGTATATTATAAATTATAGGATTATAGATAAGAAAACATAGAAACATGCTGGTCCTACTCCATAGGACAATCTTAGACTCTAGGTCTAGACAAAATTAAGCTGGTTGATCATTTATTATTTTTTATGACATTGATTTTACATTCTGTGATTACTTTTAACTCACAGACTGACTTATTACTTGAGCACCATGTATCTATCTCATAAGTAATTAATTTATCTGTCATTGTTTCATTTTTAATTGTTTTTACCTATCCTGATATAGTAATTTTATTCTAGGTGTGTCGTCTTTACAATTATAATTATATAATTAATGTATACAAAATATTGTAAAACATATTTTTTAAACAGTAACTACGGTGAGGGCAAATCTAGCGATTTAAATCTTTGGGCAGCGGTATGTCAAATACCGATATAATGTCCGATTTTCATGGCGGCCGTTATAATATGACGAAACCGCTTTCCTAGGAAACTAAAGCTTTATTATAGTTATTTACGCAGCCTAACCGTAGCACGTAGTATTATATTAGCTGTGGTCTAACTAACCGGACTAGGAGACATAGGTACGAGTAAGATGAAGTGAAAAGATCGCTTCATAGGTTTTCATTTTTAAACTAAGTCATAAGTCAATTCATCATTCATATAACTCTCTTCGCCTCCTTGGGTCTCCAATATATGAAAATTCATTTCCTGTTTTCATTGAAGAAAAAATTCAAAATTTCAATGACGTTTCGGAAAGATTGCTCCAAATTAACATGCATTCGGCCATAACATTAATCCGTTAACCCTAAATTAACATATTTCCTTCGCGCTTCCCATTTATGGAAGCACACTCACCTTCTAGACAAAGTGGACAAAATTATCTGGCATACTTTATCTTCGATCTTAAATGTGGCCATGGACGACCGCGCTTGGGCACAAGCTACTCTTCCCATTCGTATGGGAGGCCTCGGCGTCCGCAAAATTTCTAGTATTAGTTTACCGGCATTCATATCCTCGGTCCACGGCACAGAGAAATTAATCAGGAAAGTCCTAGCCTCCACACTGGTTAATTTTGATGTGCCTTGTTTCACCGGGGCTATGGATGCCTGGAGAATCGCTTGCCCGAATTCAGATCCACCCGACAATCCATCTTCCCAGAGACAGTGGGATGAGCCGCTCTGCAGAGTAGTACAGAACAATTTACTTGATACGTCTGCTACTACTGTGGAGCGTGCGCGCCTGCTGGCTGTGGGTAAGTGGTACTCGGGTCTGTGGCTTCATGCACTACCGTCGTCGAACATAGGCACTTTGTTCGACGACACTACTTTCCGCCTCGCTGCTTCACTGCGACTAGGAGATCCTTCTCGTTCTCCTCATTGCTGTCACTGTGGTGAAGTTGTCAACAGCCTCGGACACCACGGCCTGTCTTGCAGCCGAAGTGCGGGTCCCTTTGCGCGGCACACGCAAATCAATGACATCATCCGACGAGCCCTTGACACCGTCGGCGTTCCAGCTGTATTAGAACACGACTTGGCACGCGACGATGGCAAGAGACCGTACGGCATGTCTTTATTTCCATGGAAGGTGGGTAGGCCTAAAGGCCACTAAAGTGTGGGACGCAACGTGCGTCGATACTCTTGCGCCATCCCATTTTCCTGGCTCGGCGTGCTGTGCTGACACTGCGGCTGCGGAAAACCTCAAGCGGCGAAAGTATAATAACCTTATCGGTAATTATATTTTCGAGCCGTTTGGGGTTGAAACCCTTAGGCCGTGAGGTCCGAGTGCTCATGGTTTATTCAACGAAATCTCCAAGCGGCTGGTTGACACTTCCCATGACCCAAGGGCTGGCTTTCACCTTATTGGCATACAACGTAGCAATGCCGCCATTCTCTTGAGTACTTTACCAGTCGACAACGAAGCGGAGGAATTTTTCGATGCCATATTTTAGTTTTTTAATAGTTTTAGTTATGTTAGGATATAATTTTGTTATTTTTAGGTTATGTTTATATTACATTTAAATAAACTCATTCATTTGTGAAATTGTATTTTTATTTGTGGTAAAAAAATTACATATACATACCCTGGTTCTCATTGAACAATATGGTTTATCAAGTCATCTGACTAATATCATAATTATTATAACTATTTCATTATTTCTACATATAAATTCGAACTTACACACATCAATACATATTATTTTAATATATTACGTAATATAAAAATTCAAACTTACTTATTCACTAAATAATACATATTTTGAGCATTAAGTACATGTCATAACATTTTTCGTAAGTAACTACTTATTTTCTAATAATTATTTAAATTGTATTTTCTTTGTATAACTTTGAGTTGTGGAATTTATAAAATGGTAACTCTGTATAATTCACATTTATTGACGTCAAGATTTGAGTACCTAGTTATAATTGAAAAAGTAGGTACAATAAAAATACAGTAAAGCATTTTTGAAACAACAGATGAAAGGGTGATTTACTAAATGAGCCTCCTCAAAGTTTTCTGGCCAATAGATGATGTCATATTTTCATACCGTTGTTCCCAAAACCCATTATAAAAAGTACTTTCAGGAATGTAATTTATTTCAAATCCATTGACGCAAAAATCAGGTACCGACAAGAAAGCAGATGGACTTGTATGAAATAGCAAAGTTTTTCAACACCCTTAAAAATAGACAAAATTCTATAAATTTTGTTGGTATATCAACATAAATGTATATTGTAGGTCACACACATTTTATTATTATACAATGACATGATCTAGACTAACAAACTAGATGGTCTATAGTTGGTCACAATAGCCAGAGCCTCAAAGATGCAGACGTTGGGGAAAACGACCATTGAGATTATTGTCAACAGAGATACATATGAAAGAAAAGACCCCAAATACAAGTAGATTGGGATACAGGAAGATAATTCTGTGACGTGGTGATGGCAGGTGGAGCAGAGCTCTTACTGAATAACGGTAGGAGTGTTGGCAGAACAACTGCCAGGTGGGTGGATAACATTCAGAAGATCGCGGGTAAGACCTGGTTGAGACTCGCACAGACCAGGGAAGTATGAAACAAAAGGTAGGAGGCTTATACTCAGCAGTGCGTTGTTGTCACAAATATGTTCATATATTGGGTATGTCGCAGTAAGATGGTTGAAGCCGTGTATAGTTATATCCCTAGGGATATAGCTAATTCCGCAATATATTTATATGAAAACTGTCGGAGTACCCTAATTTTGTTACTGCGACCAATTTTGACATAGCAAGTTGGTCACAGTTCTAACTTAACCTATTTGGTTGGAGTGCCCTAATACTTACATTACAAATCATTTTGCTCGTCATTTTACACGTGCAGCCTGTGGACTAGTTATAGTTTGCGTGCATATAGTGACCTACGTGTCCAGTATAATAACGCACTCAGAATACTGTTGGGGCTGCCATGGCGATGTAGCGCGTCAAAGATGTTTGCAGAAAGGCATAGATGGTTTTGCGGCCATTATACGCAAAAGAAGCGCTTCTCTGCTTGCTCGTCTTCGGGGCAGTACCAACACTATCTGGAGTTTATTCGCAGATAGATGAGGAGTCTCCAATGCTGCGACATCGGATGAAACTCCACACTGAATAATTTGTATGTTCTACTAACACTAGTATTTAAAACCATTGCTACTAACACTATGGGCGTAGCCTGAAATAAATCTGCCTAGCCTTTTCCCAACTATGTTGGGGTCGGCTTCCAGTCTAACCGGATGCAGCTGAATACCAGTATTTTACATGGAGCGACTGCCTATCTGACCTCCACAACCCATTAACTGGGTAATACGATACCCCTTGGTAAGACTGGTTGTCAGACTTTCGGGCTACTGACGACCCGTAACGATTGTCAGTGATCCACGAATGACAGCCGGGACCAACGGCTTAACGTGCTTTCCGAGGCACGGAGGAGTCTCAGTATGTAAATATGGTCATCCATCCACGGACCAACCCCGGCAAGCGTAGCTTAACCTGATGGATCGACCCGTGCGGCTGTTATTACTTAGCCACGAGCTCCTCTCGTAGCCTGAAATAAATAAATATAATAACAATAATAATACATGCTCGTATCATAGTTAAGAGCCGCTAAGATAGTTATGAACAGCTTCCATTTAACTTTATTATGGTTTATAGCTATATCCCTAGAGACATAATTAAATCACGGCTACAACCATCTTACTGCGACAGATAATATAGTTACCTATCTATGCTACTTTACTACTTCAAAGATGTTCATGGTGCATGGCTACGATGATGTTGGCGAGAGCGGTCCGCGCATCGCAGTTGGGAAAGCTCTCCAGCACGTCGACAGCGCGCGCGATGTGTGAGCGCTGGAGACGCTTCGTTTGTTCTATGCCGTCGCCTTCTAGCACTGCTTTGTAAAGCTGGAAAATTAAATATGAATAAAATTCAGTAAATGAAAGCCTAAAAAGCGTAATTATAGACGTCTGTTGATGTGGTTCTGGCAGCTGACCAGCCGAATGGACTGTTGTGTCTGATCAATCGACGAATTTTGACGCTGCGCTTTGCTGCCTCAAGTCAGTAACAGAAACACGTAGAACATACTTATAACGCGAGTGCAATATTAAGCTTGCAACACAAACCACGCTGCATCCGGTTAGACTGGCAGCTGACCCCAACATAATTGGGAAAATATTAGGTAGATAATGACTAAGTACTCACAGCGTGATAATCAACATCCTGCACGCTCTTCTTGCCAGCCTCGATGTACTCGTACAGTTCAGGACGAGCTTCTAACGTGAAGGCCAGTGGCGCCCCCACCAGGGAGAAGCTCGAAGGTTCTGGACCTGTGAAGGTTTCCAGGTCCAGGAACGCTTGCCAGGCTAGGGCTAGGTGGCATCCGAAGAGGTAGCCCTGGAAATTGACAAGATATGTTCAATATCTTTGTTTACTTTAGTGGTGAAAGTCAGACCACCGTGGTTCTATGTATTGTATCTTTTGTCGGTATAAAGCACAGACCAGATAAAAGTGGTTTTATCTGTTCTGTGATATAAAGTTAATGCGTACTTTTTTTTCTTTTCTTTACGGTTGTCTCATGTGATCCGAACAGTCCCCATTATATTTTTTTTACTTCACTGTGTCTTGGACACGAGTTCATAAGAGGATCGGAACAAAATATTAATTTTATCCACATTCCCAAAGAATCCCACAAAGTGGGATCCAATTGGAATAAGCCTATTTATTATATATTTTCTCATCTTCTATTTTACAAAATTGCTGTGTGCTTGAGGTAGTGCCACCTTGATGCCAATTACTTGTCGTCAGATACCTAAAGCATATGATCTGCTTCTTGCTTTTTTTTTATTTTTTACTAGCTTTTGCCAGTGGCTTCGCCCGCGTGGATGTCGGAAAATATCCCACGGGAACGTACTACCGGGAAATCCTTCCTTGTCTACACATTATAAAGGGAACCTCTTTGCAAATCAGCTTTCTATGTTCAATGGTTTGGGCTGGGCGTTGATGAGTCAGTCAGTCAGTCAGGACTTCTCTTTTTGTTTATATAGATTGCTGAATGGGCCTGCTCTTGACCTTGCTAGCACAAAATGATTTTGTGACAGACCTATTTCCATTAGAAATCTACAAGCTGAGTAATAAAACAATGTGTCACCTGTGACTGCAGCTGCGGCTTATGTCCTGCCAGCTTCAGGGCAGCTGAACAGCTCTTGCCTAACAACGCTCCGGCGGCCAACACGTGGCGGGCTGACCACTCCCGACCCGCGCATCCGATCACCCCACCCATTGGTAGAGGGTCCGTGAGGATCTCCCACTCTAAGAAAAATAAAGTTACGAGATGATATTTTACTTACTAACTGATAAAAAACCCTTTAAGGCGTTTAGAGCTGCTAACTTGCAGCGCCACCGTTGAAAAATTAATAAGTTGGAGATATGGAACATTTAGAAATTTCCTTTGCTCACATTTTTAATCAGAAATGGTAAAAATTTTTGTATTAAAAAAATCAACACTAAACCTATTCTTGGTTCGAAGGTATTGCATATATCCTGACTTATTAATTTTTTTCTCAATGGGCGCTGACGCTGTTAGCAATGCTCACCTCAAGCCTTCAGAATGATGATGTTTGATAGTACTCGTAACATAGCAATGTTTTGAAAGGGTAATCTCTGGAAGTATTATTAGATTACGAAAATTCTGTTGATGAAACACTTTCAGAGTGACATCGGGTTATTTTTTATGTCAGAAAAATGCACGGTACCTACCCAATAAATAAATAAATAAATATATAAATATGTTTTTTGGAAATATCACACAACGCCATCTAGCCCCAAGCTAAGCAACCTAATGCTTGAAATCTCTATGCAGGTGAAATCGCAGGGCGCAATTATTTACATGTTTTTTTTTTAAATTTTAATGAGAACAAGAAGTAAGCAGAAACGCGACACAGAAACAACTGACGCCTTACAATATGTGGCCGTCTATCTTTGAAGGTCGTGTCTCTAAACGAATACAAAAATTCTTGTTGTGTAAAACAAAGTCATATTCTTGATGACACAAAAGATCGCATGCACGATATGGAAAAGTTATTACAACTACACTGGCAATGTTCTGAAAATGAAAGTTCACGCTGCACGGAAACCTAACCTTTCTTTCAAGGTAACCGGAACCCGTGTGACATTTGAGAAAGAGAAAATAGCTACACAATTTATTTGTAATACGACTGCATTATAAGTAGATGTAGCGAAGGAATTCGTAAATTATAAGTAATCTAGGTATTGGCCCCTACACGTTATCACCCAAATTATATAAGTTCTCAAATTTTTTAAGGCGAATTTTAAGCAAACGTGCAATCAAAACCATAACGTAAGTTTCGCAATATGTAGAGTTTTCATACGCTCTTGTCATTTCAACATTAACATCATGCCATTCATTTACGCAAATAAACAAAAGAACCCAATCCAATCCAACTTATAAAATGGCGTCAACACGGAACAAAACCAAGAAAACTGAAAGTCGCACTAGAACTATACAAACACAAATTGGTCAAAGAGCCACATTCGTTCCCATTGTTTGACTCTGTCACGTATACCAATGGAGGGCGCAGCATAGTTCCTTGCGGTACGCGACGCCGAGAATACTAATGTACCCTACATGTACTTCTATAATGTACCACTTGTAGATCGGAATGCGTTGATTTTGAATGTATTGTGAGCCTGATTTTGTTTGTGGGACTATAATGTTCAGATAAGTTTTGTTTGACGAGTGTGAAGAATGGTTGGGTTAGTAGAACGCGGAGAGTGGTCAATAAAGAGGTAAGCATGAAAGATGAAGACCTTATTGTCGAAAGCAGGATTTCCTGCAAGTAACAGAAATAACAATATGTGCCTATCTTTGAAAATCACTAATTTTAAGGCAATTCACAACAAGACTTGACAATTGAAGAAACTAATGAAGCAGTAAGTAATCTTATACTATTAAATGAGCAATATTTGTATATATATACGTATAATTATGTATTTGTAATCACGTTCTCGAAAACGGCTCTAACGATTTCGATGAATGTTGCAATATAGGGGTTTACGGGAGCGAGGTCTCATATCTGGAAAAAAAGGCTTTTCTCTATTTTCATCAGAGCAGAGCTCGATCGCCCAGGTACTAAGTACTTAAATAGATTGCAACAACTAAGCCAAAAGGGCGAAGATCTGTTCATTATGACTATTTTATATCGCTCTAAAACCTTGAGCCATGAAGTTGAAAATATTAAATCCTCGATTATTCACATATTAAAGCGTAAGTCCAAGCATACTGATGGGGGTAACCTCACGATTCTTAAATACGCAACCTCAACCTACAATGTGATCATCTACATAGTTAGCATGCATGCAAATAATGTAGCTACGCCTAAATTTGTTCTCGCTTAAGTAAATTTGAAGTAGAGGTAATTAGTTAACCCACATCCTCGAAGCAGAAACGAGTTCTACTCGTATCATTACCAATGTATGTAGGTACCTACTTAGGCTCGTTGAATTTTAGATCTATTTATTGATTGATTTAATGATTTATATAAGTAACTTAGAAAACCCTAAACGACATAATATGTAGATAATACCTTAGAATCTAATCTATTCTAAGGTCCTTCTTCTGATCACTTTCGAATTCCCGTACCGAGGTACTTTTTGATCTTTTTTTCATTTGGTAAGTATGATTAATGGTCTACCAGAAGATGAATTTACCTGATGCAGACTGTATCTCCTCCTTGGGCAGGGGTCGTGAAGGCAGGGGGTTGTTCTGCTCGTCACGTTCACCGAGGAACTCGGCTTCTGCCAGATCTCGTACTGCTGACGACATGAGTTCTACCAGCTCTTGATTTCTGTAGTTTGAGAAATGCAACATTTTAGTATCTATTATTCATGCACGTACTCTACCATTAATCTAAAACACCGGCTAAGTGCATGTCGGGCCACACACAATGAAGGATTCCGTAGTTGGAATGAATATATCCCATGAACAAACTTAACATTGCAGTAGTTGAAAATTTTGTTCTCCCATACATCCATTACGTCACGGTCAATTCTCCAACAGCAACTACAATCGCAAAAAAATATTTTTTATTTGATAAAACTACAAATCGATTTTCGGACTTTTTCCCTTACTTGTGCTGTGAGACCTTGCTTCTTGCCTTTCATGATTCTAGGTCAACAGGTACCCTATTATATATAAGGTGCTATAACAATATCTGCCTCGGCTTCAATGGGAGATAGTATTGAGTATATAGATAACAATAAGGCTAAGGAATGTATCTAATCATTTGTAACTTCATTTGTAATTAATTTGTAACTCTACAAATGAGTTACAAATTAATTACAATGAATGAATGTATGAATGTATCTAATCATTTGTAACCGTCATTTGTAACTGATGAATGTATCTAATCATTTGTAACTTTTAGATATTAAATAAGTTCCACTTTCCGGTGTCTTTAGTTATTAAATTAGCATTCTCATCAACAGTCTTACTGCAGTCTTAGACAAAACATGTAGATAATCATCAAAATTACCACCTTCATTAATAAGTGTTTTATACTTTTAAATTGAAATAATAAACGTTATGTTCTCTTGATGCAAATTATCGCCATTATGAGCCAACAGAAGACGCATTGCGTGTTAATCTAACAATGGACGGATTGACATGTTCTCTCGAGTGAAGAGATGTTGCGTAGCTGGGTCATTGGGTCACCACTCACCGTAACCTATGGTCATCTTTAATACCACCTCGGTTATAGGCATGGACAATTATTTCGCAATAGTGATTAACATACACATATGTATAACTCACGCCTTCTCCCCATGGGCGTAGGCAAAAACTACAGAACGCCACCTGCTACGATACTTACATACTCCTTTTGTTTCGTTTACGTTCATACGTCTGTACTCTGGCGTAACTCACTATCAATCGCAATCGGTTTCATTTTGACAGTTCAACAACATTCATTGCGTTATTTACGGTGTTGAAAAAACAAATTTTTCGAACATTATGAAGCAATGGATTAGCAATTTGCTTCAAAATGATACAAATTCCGATCGATAGTGTGTTACGCAATTAGGATGCTACATGCACGCCGATTGCGAGTACTGCGCACCTGACCTTTCTATAGAACATCACCAATAAGTTCACTATATGTCTTCCTAGGGCGTCCCCTCCTGGCGTTACCACTCACATATGCCTTGTGGTTTTTACAAGGCTTATGTGAGTGACCGTTTGTTACCTTTTGTTAGTCTCCTTTCAGTCATCCTCTCAACTTGACCAAGCCATCCAAGCATACTCTTCAATTTTTGTCACTACATCTTTGTAACACCTCAGCCTTACATTATTAAGAATATTATTATGTCTTTATTAAGATAACTAGCTTTTGCCCGCAGCTTCGCCCGCGTGGATGTCGGAAAATATCCCACGGGAACGTACTACCGGGAATTCCTTACTTATTTCCTTGTCTACATTATATAGGGAACCTCTGTGCAAAGTTTCAGCTTTCTAGGTCCAAGGGTTAGGGCTGGGCGTTGATGAGTCAGTCAATCAGTCAGTCAGTCAGGACTTCTCTTTTTATTAGGTCTTTACTTATGAAATTGCCGTTCTGCAGTACTGGCCATTTCAAATAAAAATATTTTTTGTTTGGCTAAAAATTCTAATCAAATCAAATTAATTTTATTTTAAAAACATTTTTTTTTCCAAAAGTAGTCATTTGTTTATTGATTAGTGTTACATTTTCATCGCATTTCAATCTTTTTCGTCATCATGGATACGTTAAAAATTCGAGTAATTATGGAATATGAGTACCGTCGTGGCAGCAACGCGGCACAAGCGGCACGCAACATCAACGACGTTTACGGAGCTAACACTACAAACCAACGCACCACTTGTTATTGGTTTGCTCGCTTCCGTTCTGGAAATTTCGACCTGAAAAATGAACCTCGCGGTCGTCCGAAGACTGGTCGACAATGACAATGAAAAGTGATGGTCACTGTTTGGTGGTCTAGCGCCGGTGTGATTCATCACAGCTTCTTACCAAACGGGGTGAGCATTACTTCAGATGTGTACTGTGAAGAACTGAACACAATGATGGAGAAGCTGGCACATCTCCAACCAGCATTGGTCAATCGCTCGTCTCTGCTGCTCCTGCACGACAACGCGCGACCTCATACTGCACAGCAGACGGTCTCCAAGTTGCAAGAACTGGGGTTGGAAGCTCTCCGTCATCTGCCCTACTCACCAGACCTTGCGCCTACAGACTACTACTTTTTCCAGAATTTGGATAACTTCTTGGCGGGGAAAAAATTCAATACCCGAGAGGCAGTACAAAATGCCTTTGAAGAATTTGTTGGCTCCCGTCCAGCTGATTTCTTTAAGAAGGGCATCAATAAACTGCCACTGCGTTGGCAAAGATGCATTGATTGCATGGGTGATTACTTCGATTAATACAAATAAAAAATGCATGAAAAAAATTCGTTTAAATTTTTTCATACAAAACGGCAATTTCATAGGCAAAGACCTATTATTTATATAGATACTTAGATTTAGTATTTTTGAAAATTAGTAGCTGGAGTTTTAATCGTAGTATTTAATTATTCTGATACCATGTTCATTTAATTGTTATCGCAATCTCTTTATCACACAATGAAGGACGATACCTAAAAGCCAGACTTTTGGAGTAAATTATCACGTGCTTCAAGACTTGCTCCACAATCAAATAGTATTTAAAATATTTTTTTAACAAAAGAAACAAAATATGTATGTAAAGCGTGTCAAAACTTGTATTGTTTAGTACAATATTTATTATTAATTAACGTGAGGTTAATGTTTATGAACTAGATTACCTAAATACATACTTTAAATAATACAACATTGTACATAATGCATTCTTTAAAAACATACATTTTGAGTAAAAAATACCTCATTTGTTTACATTATGTATTACTTAAACTGCCTGGTACAAAGTTAAATGTTAAAATTATACATACAGCTTTTGTAATAAGTATCATGAATATTATTCATCAAACAAAATTAAACAATAAGTCGACGTGCCAAGTGAATTTAAAATGATAAATATTATAGTAACAATTAGTTAGGCATTCAATGATTATTATTTTGGTCAGTTGCTTATTCGATAATTTTATTAGTTACTAGCTGTTGCCCACGGCTTCGCCCGCATGAATGTCAATACTCCCTTTTTGAATCGGGTTTCGTTCACAATTTCATGGGTTTTCATTTTTTTGCGCGGAACCCTAATTATTTTTCTAAAATAAAAGTGATCTAAGTTACTCCTCATAATATCAGCTATCTGCCAGTGAAGGTCCCGTCAAAATCAGTCTAGTTGTTTAGGAGATTAGCCGGTACAAACAAACAGACAAAATTTTAAAAAATGTGTTTTGTTAATAACTTATCTATGTACCTTATACAAACATTTCATATGCATTTAATAAAAAGCTGTTATTTTGACATTACAAACAGACACTTCAATTTTATTTATTTGTATAAATGTATAGATTTGTTAGAACACCGATAGTAGGTACTTATATCTAGCTGCCAATGAACTAGTTAATACTAGACGTAGACCTAAGCCTAGGAATTCGAAAGTCAATAAGTCTAGATTCTATTCTAGCTATGCCCCGCGACTTCGTTCGCGTGGAAGTCGTAAGATACACAATATACTAAAATAACAGCCACATTATATTAAAACTCCCTCGTCTCCCGACCCGCCCCGTTGGGCGTTGCATCGCCCGCCCGCGCTATTACTTCGTTTTCGCGTATAGCATTCTTTCAGACTTTTTTCTTTTTGCTCGGCTCCTAAGGGTCGTAGCGTTATGTTAAATAGTCTATAACCATCTTCGAGAATGGGTTTCTTCTTTATTTCTTTTGTATTCGTTCACAATTTCATAGCTTTTATTTTTTTCGCGGAACCCTAAATGTTTTTCCAAAATAAAAGTAGCCTAAGTTACTCCATATAACATCAGCGACCTGCCAGTGAAAGTCCCGTCAAAATTGGTCCAGCCGTTTTAGAGATTATCCGAAACAGACAGACAGACACAAAAATTTTAAAAACTGTTTTTTTGTTATGAGTACCGTATATACTTACCTTCATCAATATAATATAATAGGCATTTAGTAAAAGGCTGTATGACATTACAAACAGAAACTTAATTTTTTTTTATTTGTATAAACTATCAACAAGCAGCTGATATTTATCCGAATTCAAATAACAATAAACTTTTTACAAAAAAAAAACAACCGACTCCCAAAGAAAACACTACAAAGTGATATAACTTTAATTTCGGAAGTCGGTGTCGGTGTCTTTAGTTTTTTTTTAGTTTATTTTTTTGCCACCGATTTCCGAAATTAATGTTATTTAAAAGTTTTTATTTTCACTTTTTAGTGGTGCCTACCCTACCTACCTAAAAGAGGAATTTGCAAGTATGTTTAAGAGTCAAGTGGTAGATAAAATGATAGAAATGAAGGATATGGAAGGAAAAACTGTGAATGAATGTTGGAAAGAGATGGCGGATTGCATAAGGAGAGTAGCAAAAGATGTGTTTGGAGAATCGAATGGGAAAGGTATGATTAAAAAGGATACATGGTGGTGGAATGAAGACGTGCAAAAGATGCTCAAAGAAAAGAAAATTGCGTTTAAAGAATGGCAGGGTGTAGAAAATGGGAATGATAGTTTGAAAGATGATAAGAAGAACACTTATATAGAGTGCAAGAGAAAGGCAAAAAAAGCGGTAGCAGTTTCGAGGGCTAAGGCGCAGGAGAAGTTGTACGACTCACTGGACAGCCCTAGAGGCCAGAAAGAGCTCTACCGGATTACAAAAGCAAGAGAAAGGAGAACGAGAGATATTATTCACATTAAATGTATGAAAGACGACGCCGGTAAGGTTCTGTCCAAAAATGACGAAATAAAAGAACGATGGAAGATTTATTTTGAAAGGCTAATGAACGAAGAGAATGAATGGAATGGTGTGCTTAAAGAGGTACAAGTAAATATGGGTATGGTGAGGGAAATTAGCATGGATGAAGTCAGAAAGGCAGTTCAAAGTATGAAAACTGGAAAGGCCTTGGGCCCAGATGATATACCAGTAGAAGTATGGAAGTGCTTAAAAGAAGATGGATGTATGTGGCTGACTTTATTCTTTAATAAGTTGTTGCATGAAGGAGGGATCCCACAAGAATGGTGCAATAGTTCGCTAGTGCCCATCTTCAAGAATAAAGGTGATGTACAGGACTGCAACAACTATCGAGGAATAAAGCTCATGTCACATAGTATGAAGGTATGGGAGAAAGTAATAGAGAAAAGACTGCGAGAGGAGAGTGAAATTACCCCGAACCAGTTTGGGTTTATGCCAGGTCGAGGAACAACGGACGCCACTTTTGCACTCCGCCAATTGTGCGAGATGTACAGACGTGCACACAAGAACTTGCACATGGTGTTCATTGATCTGGAGAAAGCGTATGATAGGGTACCTCGGGATGTGTTGTGGTGGGCCTTGAAAGAGAAAGGTTTGCCCGGGAAGTATGTAGAGTTAATTCGTGCTATGTACAGTCAATCTCGTACCTACGTCCGGTCGGCTGCTGGGAATACCGACGAGTTCAATGTGGCTGTTGGCTTGCACCAAGGGTCGGCTTTAAGTCCCTACCTCTTCCTGTTGATTATGGATGCTCTGACATCGAATCTACAGGAAGAGGCACCCTGGTGCATGCTGTTTGCCGATGACATTGTTCTTGTCGGTGAAGATTTACCTGAGATTCGGAGCAGATTAGAGAAATGGCAACAGAAACTGGAGAATGTTGGCTTGAAAATCAGCAGAACCAAAACTGAATATATGTTCTGCGATTTCGGCGGTATCTCCAGTTCTGGAAGCATAGCGCTTGATGGCGCGCTTCTCCCAGTCTGCTCCGACTTTCGGTATCTCGGTTCACTCGTGCAAAGCGATGGCGAAGTAGATCGGACGGTTAAGCATAGGATTAACACTGGATGGATGAAATGGCGGCAGGTCACGGGGACAATCTGCGACTCCCGCATTCCCCTTAAACTTAAGGGGAAGATATATAAAACATTGGTTAGACCTGCTGTCTTGTATGGATCAGAATGTTGGGCCACAAAAGGGATGAATGAAAAGCAGTTGCATGCAGCTGAAATGAGAATGCTAAGAGGGATGTGTGGTGTTACACGAATGGATAGAATAAGAAATGAGTACATAAGAGGAAGTCTAAAAGTGGCACCGGTGACTGAAAAGTTGTGCGGAAATCGGCTGTCATGGTATGGGCATGTGATGCGGAGGAGTGAGGAAAATGTCGTGAGGAAAGTTTTGAGTATGAATGTCGATGGCTATAAGAGTAGGGGAAGACCAAAGAAACGATGGATGGATTGTGTGAAAGATGACATGGCTAGAAAGGGGGTGACTACCGAGATGACGAATAATAGAGAAGTATGGAAAAAAAGGACATGTTGCGCCGACCCCAAATAGATTGGGATAAGGGCAGGAGAATGATGAGTGGTGCCTACCCCACACATCGAATACCACTCTGCAAAATAAATTAGAGCATCATTCACATAGACTATGTGGGAAAAATACGTATTAAATTATTGAAGCTAACTCAAAAGCCACTCATCAGAACTTGAAGAAATTTATATGCGACCATCTCAAATAAAAACTTTGCAAAAAGGCAAATATACGTCGCACTAAGCCGTGTCACAAGTTTGGAAGGCGTAGTTTTATGTTGACGGAGATAACGAGGCTACGAAATCTGACTTCTCACAATCAAGGCTACACATAACATACAACTCAAGTAGCGCAATTTGAAGCGGCATATAATTACCATTAAAATCATTTATAGCCACCTCATGACAATTCCAATAAGCCCAAACACGGCTAGAATACATTGTTTTGTTACTGAGTTCCGGTGCCTTCCGGCTTCTTCACCAGATCGGTTCGATGGTACAATTTTCATCAGAACCATTTATTTAAAGCTTCGTCATAGTCGCTTAACTATCTTAATCGAGATATCTTATCGCCACCCGTGAAATACTTATTATCGTTGAGAAGTTCCCGTGGCCATCTGTGGTCTTCTTCATCAGTTCCACTTCACCAGATGCTACTTTCTGCAAATGCTTGATTTGTTGATGAAAATACCAAAATCGCTATATAATTTTTGAGGAGTTCCCTCACTTCCTCATGGATCCTATCATCAGAACTGGATTTTGATAGAAATGGGACCAATCTGGAAGTATATCCTTTCAAATAAAAAAAGAATTTTCCAAATCGGTTCATAAATGACGGAGTCCTGAGGTGACAAACATAAAAAAAAAAAAAAAAAAAATACAACCGAATTGAGAACCTCCTCCTTTTTTTGAAGTCGGTTGAAAAGGAGGTTCTGTATTCAACCTGTGTTTGTCTGTAAGTATGTTGTCCGCGATTTTCTCCAAAACACACAAGCACCAGCTGACTCCAAGCACACAGCATGACTGCCTCATTGGTCTAGTGGTCGCAGGCGCTACTGCTGAGCATGAGGTTTTGGGTTCGATTCTCAGCTCGTCCAGAATCTCTCAGTCGCAGCCCGGAGCCTGATTTTTGCCCGGTTGATGGCAACAGGCTCGCCCCCTACTACATGAGACTTCTCTGCCCAACCCCTCGGAGAAACAAGGCGTAATGTGAATACTAATAAAAACATCGTGTTAACTTTCACTGTTAGCAGTCAAAGGTAGGTAGGTACTCATCAGCGCTTTACGTTGCATAACATTGATGTTGAAACGTAAAATATTACGTTACGTCTCAGACGACGTGTGTAGTGTTTTACACTAGTATTACTGGTCCAGTAGTGGTCAAGTTTATGAATACGTTTGATAGGACAGAGGTCTTTGAGACTTGTGAAATACTAGCTCCTGCCCGCAACTTCGTCCGCGTGTAATTTCTTGTTCCCCCAACCAACCCACAATGTCTGCCCGCGCTATTTGTTCGTTTTCGCTTAGCGTTCTTTCTAACTGTTTTTCTTTTTGCTCGGCACCTAAGGTCCTAACGTGATGTTAAAAATAGATGCCATTTGATTGAATTTGTCACGATTGAGTTTGTTAAGGCACGTCACAAAAAAGTTTTGCAAACAAGTTTGTGCTCGCGAGGTCTACTGTTCGCAGAACTACTAAATAAATGGGTCTATTTTTAACTTTCTTGCCTTGATTGCAGTAACTAAGCAAGGGCACCCCGACTAAATTAGGGTAGGTAAGGTTAAAGAACTGTGACCAAACACGAGCCGAGCGAACGAAGCGAGCGGTGTCGCGGCAGCGGCCGGCGAGCGCTACATCGAAATTGGTCGCAGTCATAGATAATATAAGAAAGTTTTTTTTTATATTCAACTGTTTTTTATATTTCTATGGTCGTAGTACCTAGAGATAGGCCTAGAGAACATCACAAAAAAACGATCTAGTTTATTAGCGTATCAATTTAGTATTTTTAGGATCCCAAAAAGAGGCTCATTTATGATATTAGCGTGTCCATTAATATTAAAAAAACACTAATTCTAAAAATAATAAATCGATACGCCAATAAACTAGGTCGTCTTTTTGTGATGCGTCCTAGCTTCTAGCCTATAGTAACTGCGACCAATTTGGATGTAACACTCGCCGGCCGCTGCCGCGGCACCGCCCGTTTAGACTGCCTGCATGTATTCGATCAAATGCATGCCTATTTATAATCCTAATCCAAACTAATACATGTTATAAATTCGAAAGTGAGTTTGATTGTTAAGCTTTCACGCTAAAACGGCTGAACGGATTTGGATTAAATTTGACACATGGGTAGACCTGGAAAAGGACTAGGCTATTTTTTATCCTGTATCGAAGACGAAGTCGCGGGCAACAACTAGTAGTAAGAATTTGAGCAGTTTTTAGAGATGTGAGTTTACTTCCCTATCTACCTTGGTAAGTACTGTTTTATTATGTCCATTTTTATCTTGCCACTGCTTTTCTGGCCGAACCCAATAACCAACTATCAGTAAAAGACAGATCGCTACTGATGATAGACAATATAATTCTATCTGTCCATACGTTCGTTTCGTACGTTCGTGTTCTTTTGTTTATCTGTCTTAGATTATTGGGACGTTAATACCATAGATAAATATGTTTTTCTATCTCCAGTATGTCAAAACTGGTGTTAGATAGGTTATTGGGTTCGACTGTTAGGCGCCATGTTGTCTTTCACTCCACGAAGTCTTTCCTCAGCTTTGTGAAAACCTCCAACAAAAATCAACAAGTACTGCACAACATTGAAGCTAAGCATACTTTTCCAACACTTTCTCATCAATATTTCATCATTCATGTCTTTCACATCACAATGGGACAATCCAATAATTTCCATTTACAATGTAAGCTTTCGAGAGAAGCTTTTAAAGTTTTCTCTCGATATCTTAAGAAATCTATGCATGTGCTACGATCGTCAGGGAAATAGGGCTATGGATTTTAGAGAAACGGCAATTATTTTTATGGGGCCGCATTGTTACCAATTATTATCAATTTATCATTGAGGATAGGTCTTCAATTTCTGTCATTCGTGGATCTTTGACAGTCGTTACGGGTCGTCAGAAGCCCGAAAGTCTGACAACCAGTCCCAGTAACAACCCAGTAACTGGGTAATACGATACCCCTTGGTAAGACTACCAAGGGGTATCGTATTACCCAGTTACTGGGTTGTGGAGGTCAGATAGGCAGTCGCTCCATGTAAAATACTGGTATTCAGCTGCATCCGGTTAGACTGGAAGCCGACCCCAACATAGTTGGGAAAAGGCTAGGCAGATGATGATGATAGGTCTTCAATTTTAGTAGGTGCTTATAAGTACAAAAGTACCTAAGTAAATTGTATTGTATGTTATAGAAGAAGAAAACGAATATCAGACAGCTTCAAAATGCATCTCGGTAAAAATAAAAACTACAAGCATGACTTAATTAAAGGTGGCTCTGTGGTAACGGCCCTGATTTACGAGTTACAACTGGGTTCAAAAAACGGTGAAGGAAAACATACTGAGGAAACTGCGGGATGTCCTAGCGAAGCCAAGAACCAATTCATTCATTCCAAAAATTCGAAGACATGTGACGTCTACCAACCCGCACTGGGCGCGCGTGGTAGATTACAGCCCCCTCCTTCTCGAAGAGAGGAGGCCTGTGTCCCAGTAGTGGGAACATTGTAGGCTGATTATGAAGTTTATTGATATTCGTTTGCAGCTAAGAATGCAGTACATACGTTTTGTTATACTGATTGATCTTGCCACCTTTTTTTCACCAAGGCAACAGTTTCCGCCAGCCTACTTTTTCTGTGTCTTCTAATTCGCTGGCTGCCTATTTTAATATTATTATGTAACGCCTACACGATTATATCTTCGGTCGAGTTTACTCGTGTTGTCGTCGTCCCTCTGTTCTCTGCTCAATTATCATACATTTTCAACACGACTAGCTCCCCTCTTCTTAATCTATCGAAATAAAGATTTATGCGACCTCTCACCTAGATAACCTGTTTCATTTACATACGTGTCGTGAATCAACAGGTTTGGATGCAGATTTGTTTTTACACAAACAACATTCTTCAATTAACTAATTAAGTTTTAACAATAAACAAAGCTGTTCGTATTTTCTCACTCTCGACTATCTTATAACATTTTTTACTTATTAAGAGGGCTGTCCCATTTTGTCACCTCTCTCGCTTACACGAGACCTTGAGAATGTTGAATGAAAACATGCTTTTTTGAAAAAACCGGCCAAGTGCATGTCGGACCACGCACAATGAAGGGTTCCGTAGTTGGGATGAATTTATCCCAAGAACAAACTTAACATTGTAGTTGAAAAACATGTTCTCCCATACATTCCAACTGTAAATGCAAGTTTGTACACACAATATTGAGAGATTTATATTTTTTTCAAAATTTTAGGCTCAGTATTTGAATTGGGGGGGGGGGGGGGGGGGGAATTGTCAATTTTCGTCTATTTTGTTAAATAACTTTAAAACAATTTATTTTAAAATTATAAAAAAAAAATATATATTTGAGACCCTCATAGTAAGCCCTTTCATTTGATATAATCACACGCATAGAAATATAAAAAACAGATCACACGGTATAGTTTGCAAAACTTTTTTTTTTAATTTTCTTATTTGCCCCGCAAAAGTGACCCCCATATTCAAAATGTAATTATTTACTTTACCCGTCCGTGTTTGGGTCACAGAAATTCATATGTGTACCAAATTTCAACTTAGTCCATTAGATTCGGAGAGGCTGTGACAGACGGACAGACAGACACACGAGTGATCCTATAAGGGTTCCGTTTTTCCTTTTGAGGTACGGAACCCTAAAAATCTAATCAATTAAATGACTAGTAAATAATGTTAATTTAATAGGTAACTATTAAAAACACATTTTTATTGTGGCATTTATTTAACTCGTCTCAAAAACATATAATACTTTTTGAACTGAGTTTATTAGATAACACAATAGAAATGTGTTTTAATAATTAGGTAGGTACCTACCTATTAAATTAAAATTATTTACTAATTCTTTAATTGAATACATTTTTCAAAAAAGCATATTTTCATTTAGAAAGAGAGCCCTTGATTTTACCGGTAGATGGAATTGCCTTGATTACTTCGGAGTTGGAGATAGCGATCTCTTCCAAGTCACGGACTGTTTTTTCGTTTCCGGGTCATAGTGGTGAAGCCATGATTCGTCCACAGTTATGTAACGAGCCAAAACTCGGTCAGGATCTTGTTGTAACAAATCCAAACAGCTTTATGAAATTCTCAGTCTCGTTTCTGTTTCTGCGCGTCAGGAAGCTTTTTTTTTTGGTAGTGTATAATATTATGGACACTTCCTATCGAAATCTTTCATTTCTTCAGCTATAAGACGACCAGGCAATACCTAACACGACGATCCACCAAGATAATGTTCATTTGTTCAGTCACTACCGACGTAGGGCGTCCCGTGCGCGGGTCGGCGTTAGTGGAAGTTCTTCCTCGCTTGAACTCAGCACACCAACGCGCAACCGTAGAATATGGAGGAGCATGAACCCCTAATGTTGCTCTCAAGTCTTGATTTACCTGCT
Organism: Cosmia pyralina; assembly: GCA_946251885.1. Lineage (NCBI taxonomy): Eukaryota > Metazoa > Arthropoda > Insecta > Lepidoptera > Noctuidae > Cosmia > Cosmia pyralina. The sequence continues at coordinate 25,729,918 of OX276344.1, forward strand.
CCGTAGTAAAATTTTTCAAGCAGAGATATTTTATTACCGCGCGAAATTCAATTTTATCCATTTTTAAGAACACGTTCCGACACGAAGCAAACAAATGACTTCTATTTTTTAAAAAACAAAAGAGAATTGATTGCTTTTTTTATAATCATCATATTTAGTGTCTGGGCTATGCCTGCCAGTATTTATTTTTTTCTTCCAAGGAGAATGTATTGCATTATCACTATATTTTATTGAACACCTCTCGTAGGTACATACTAGTACAGCTAGTACTGCCTACTACATAGATATCATGTATATGCATGACAGAAACAGGTGTAGCTATAAACTGCGCCAACCCCAAATAACTAATTGAAATAAGGTCGAAAGGATGACATTCAGGTCGAGAACTTACAACTTAAGTTTCTTAAAATTCAGGATCATTATTATATTAACACAAAAGAAAGAAAGAAAGAAAATACGTTTATTTGCGGTAAACATGACGCAAAGGACAAAAAAAATAAAATAAGCAATGTAAAAAGCAAGTTTTGGGGAAGATATGCGTCACATCTACGCAAAACGGCTACCGCTCAGCATAATGCATAAGATTCAAAACACATAAGGATTCATTTATAAACGTTGCTTAAAGTTAAAAGACAACACATGTATGGTTAAGCAGACGTTAAATATTTCCTACTTAACTTTAAGACGCAGATAATTATTCGGCCTTGAGTGCAAAGCTTTCGTGTTCTGTGCTGAGCTCAGGCAACGCGCCTTACGTCCACCCCTATATCATGGGCCACCCAGCAATAGGACTCGCCCATCGAGGAGCGCTGTCCCAAATTAGACGCATTATTAATTTATTATACATAAAACAATTAAAACAGATATATTAAATGATAATTAATTAAATTAAAGGATAATTTAATTAAAATGGTGAAGATTTTTATAAAATACGCTTTCAGATAGTTTTTGCGTGATTCTCAGTTTTTTGTCGGCGTTAAACATAACTTTAAAAAATAATTACATTATGTAATATACTTAAACATAATCTAAAATCTTCAGTTATTCACTAAGTTATTAAGAAAATGCTCTAATTTTTAACATATATATTTTTAGGGTTCCGTACCTCAAAAGGAAAAAACGGAACTCGTGTGTCTGTCTGTCTGTCCGTCTATCACAGCCAATTTGCTCCGAATCTAATGGACCGATTAAGTTGAAATTTGGTACACATATGAATTTCTGTGACCCAAACACGGACGGGTAAAGTAAATAAATGAATTTTGGATATAGAGGTCACTTTTGGGGGCAAATAAGAAAATTAAAAAAAAAAAGTTTTGCAAACTACACCATGTGGCATGTCAAATGAAAAGGCTTACTATGAGGGTCTCAAATATATTTTTTTTATAATTTTAAAATAAATTGTTTTAAAGTTATTTAAGAAAATAGTCGAAAATTGACCATTCCCCCCCCCCCTTTATCTCCAAAACTACTGAGCCTAAAATTTAAAAAAAAATACAGAAAATAGATCTTTACCTGTAGATTACAGGAAAACCTATAAGAAGTCTGTGGTCTTAAAACAACATGGTAAATCTATCAATATTGTGAGTACAAACTTACATTTACAGTTGGAATGTATGGGAGAACATGTTTTTCAACTAAAATGTTAAGTTTGTTCTTAAGATAAATTCATCCCAACTACGGAACCCTTCATTGTGCGTGGTCCGACACGCACTTGGCCGGTTTTTTTCCAAATCATTAACACTAAGTACTCGTTGAGACAACCAGTCTTACCAAGGGGTATCGTATTACCCAGTTAATGGGTTGTGGAGGTCAGATAGGCAGTCGCTCCATGTAAAATACTGATATTCAGCTGCATCCGGTTAGACTGGAAGCCGACCCCAATATAGTAGGGAAAAGGCTAGGCAGATTGATTTACTCGTTGAGACGTGATCTTCAGATTAAAATTATTTAAAGTCGTTTATCGTCGCCTTAAGTCCCGATATCAACAACAAACAGCTCACTTACCTCAAATTAGCCAGCTCAGAACAAGAGTTGGCCAGCAAATAGTCTCCACTCAGCAGAGCTATCTTGTTGCCGAACATCATGTCATCAGGTTCTGCAGCTATTGGCTGCCGGGAGTTCATGTTGACCAGGCCTTTGTGCACCAGGTGAGAGGTGCGGATCATCTCCGTTACTTCGGCGAGAGCGCGTTGACTGGTGGGAGGGAAATTTGAAGATGATTATGGAAATCTTTTATAGATACATCTATCTATCTATCTCATATTATACGTATATGTAGGGCAGTATAGACTGCCCTGCATATATATTTTTATAGTTGTTGATTACAGAGGGTTGACTTTTTTAGTCGGATTGACCAAGATTAGTTCGTATTATTTTGTAATTGCAAAGTTTTTACACGCTTCTATTCAACTTGCCATGTTTGTTTGTTTTTTCGCCATATTGTTTTGATTGTTTTTCTTGGCGCCAGTGATTGACTGTATATTATTATGTAATTATTTTAATCATTTGTAAAACATTGAAAATTATACCTGTGAGACCTGTGCTGCCGAAGTGTGTTAAATAAATTAAAATCTGCCGTTTTTCGACGTTATATTTTGAGGAAAAAGTTAAATTAATTGTAAACGGAAGGTGTGAACCCGGGTTTTATTAACTCAAAAAAAAGGTAATGCCTCTCGTTATTTTCATAGAAAAGTTTTGTGATACCTAATTATTACCTACTGGCAAACATGTTATGTATAACACAAACACATTGTATTTTATCCCTTGCTTTTTGTTTGAAAATCAAGATAAAAACAATATTTGGACCTTTATCGGATATTCAGATTAAAATACTTTAGATATTCGTTGTGGTCGCAAACAAACATCATGCGAAGCCAATGGCGCCGTGCGGTAAGAGTCAGTGTAAGATTAGGGTTAGGGTAGGTGAGGGCAGGTAAAACAAACGGTCGGGAAAAACAACTTAGGTACTAGTCTCAGCTTGTTTATGTTTTTTTTTTTATTTTAGCCGTGCATACCCTGTCAGAAATCTCTGTGCACGCCACTGGTTGAGGGGATTATGTTGCTTTGCCAAAAGAAAGAAAAGATACGTCTGCACAAAATATCATTACGATTGAAGATTGTGGTATTGAAAATATAGTTCTGTAGCTTAATCAGTAAGATGTGGTCGAGACAGCTTGCTAAGAAGATAGCGGGATGAAAATGGAAAGCAATTCTGAAGAAACGTTGCCAAAGTAAGCAAAGATGCACCTATGCTTACTTCTATAACGTGGTTTCGGTGTCTACTCAGTCTATAGGTGTTAAATGCTGAATATATTTTTCTATCACTTCTCTAAAACAGCATAGCTTTGAAATGTTAGCTCTAAACATATGTATGGCTTAGGATCGTAAATTCTATCACGTTCGCATTACTGTTTTTTTTAGCCTTAGAATACGACAAACGTTAACTGCGTTGGTGCTTACCTTGTGCGTTACTAGTTACATAGAAAGTTAAGTTAACGGCATTCGTGTGCCGACTCCATGTCCACATGTGCATAGATAAACAATTTATACGAATCGAATGCTTAACTGACCAAAAGGCGCTAACTCTTCCGCGTCACTTTTCGCATGTAAGCACGTAGGCTGTCAAGATAATCGCAGTCTTTATAAATTTGCTTTTCGATGTATATTTATTAGTTATGTTTTAAATAATCACCTTCATCATCAGGTATCATTCATCTTTTTATAAAATCTTTCTATTATATCTGATGAGGAGGCCTAAGTCCAGCAGTGGACGTTTCTCAAATGATGATGATCATGATTCCATCTGATTGTAGAGCTACGATAAGAAGAAACGACCCACCAAAAACAAAAATTACATCTCGCCCGAAATGTATGTACACAGACACCGACACACAGACTCTAGTGCTTATGGTAAGAAATTAAGTCACTGATCTTTAATGTTGTGTATCATACAATTACAATAAGTAGTTCAATGGAGCGGCCAAGCCATACAATTTGTGAAATACGACGAAACGCTTCGAGAAAAGATAAGTAGTGCCCCTGCTTTTTGTTTTTGGCTCTAAACTGAACTAGAATCTTTTCAACTACTTTTCCTCACTGTTGGCCACACTGCCACACACGATGATAACGTCACCGCGAACATTATCTCTGGACCATACATCAGCATCATGAGCTTGTATATCACTTTGCATTATAAATATATTTACAATTAATCACTGAATACACCAGTCATGTCCGTCGTATCCTCAGGAAGTTTTATGGATAGTTGTTCGGTGATAAATAAGGAAGTAGAATTTTCACTTTCGAACCTTCGACCGGCCAGTGCCCTTTCGTTAATTTGTAGGTACACTGTGCAGCAAATTGCACGGTTGTAATGTCTGCCTTATAAAATATAGAGGTCGTTTAATATCATAAAATCGAAAGATTGATAAAAATATTGAATGGAATTTTTTTATTTACTTACCAAGTGTAAATAGTTATTTGCATTTTATAAGCATTTTAATGTATTTTAATTTAGAAAACAAAGTCGGGTTTGTTCGAACACATAAAACTTGAGAACGGCTGGACCAATTTTCATGCTTTTTGATTTGTTGTATTTGTCTCCGTCCCGAATAGCAGAATAACTATTAAAAACATAGGAAAATTCACAAACAAAAATATGAAGAAAAAAAAATATGAAGAAAATTCATTTTCTCAGGACAGGGCCGCCGCTTTCTCAGGACAACCGCGTCTGTCGGGAATCTTTCATTCTATTTAGAATTCCAAATTCACATTAATTTTATAATCAGTTGTTCATTTGTTTTCCCGCCGTTCGATTTATTGAAATTTTGACAGGAAAACGACCGGCGGGTCAGCTATGTATCTATCTATCTATATATATACACTTCTGGACACATCTTTTGGCCCACCTTGTATTTTCAGTTTCTTTTGGTCCTAGCTAAAATTTTATATTAGGTCGAGCAAAAAGTTTTTATGCAGTTTTGAACCTGGCACATTCACAATTTCATTCAATAGTCTTTTTTTGAATTTCGAACACAGAATTTAAAGAAACAAAAGACAATTTGGAGCCTGTTTGTTGATATCAAACAATCGAATACTAAGAAAACTTGGTTTTATTGGTTTACTTGGATTTAATTCTTGAAAAAGTGATTGATATCTTTGGTTTTGCAACAAACATTACTTATTCTTAACATTAAGGTGAGGTTCTATCAATAATCTATGGATACTTCACCTGAAGTCGCCGCCCAAGCTGTGGCACTTATTCAGGCCAGACACAGCCAAAGAAACGTGAGTGCTCAACTTAATTTAAGTCGATCTGCGGTCCGAAATGTTTATCGGAGGTACCTAGAGACTGAAGGCTTTGTTCGTCGCCAAGGAAGGCCACGATCTCGGGTCACAACTGAAAGGCAGGATCGATTCATCGTGACGACCAGCTTGAGAATTCGTCACCTTACCTCCATTGAGATACAAAACCAACTTCGCGACTTCCACGGAGTATCTGTGAGCGCTCGAACTGTTCGGAAAAGGTTAAAAGAACGCGATATGGTACCACACAAGCCAGCTAATGGCCCCAAACTAACGCGAGCCCACCGAACAGCGCGCCTTCATTTCGCACGCAGTCATTTAAATTGGACACGGCAAGATTGGAGCCGTGTACTCTTTTCTGATGAGTCTAAAATTGTGTTACATGGCAATGATGGAAGGAAGAAGGTCTACCGACGTAAGGGAGAGCGTTTCGCACAATGCTGCTTTGAAGAGAGGGTTGCTTATGGCGGTGGCTCATGGACTGTCTGGGGCGGTATATCCGCGAGCGGCAAAACTCAACTTGAGGTTGTTACAGGACCACGGCTGCCAACATTAAATGCTGAAAGGTACATTCGTGAGTGCTTAGAACCTCACGTGATACCATACGCGGACTATGTGGGCCCAAATTTCCTTTTTATGCATGATAATGCAAGAGCCCATGCGGCCGGCATCGTCAGGGAATATCTTCGGGATGTGAAAATCACAGTTATGGACTGGCCAGCCAGAAGCCCAGACATGAACCCCATTGAGCACATGTCGGACGAGCTAAAAAGACGTGTTAGGGCTCGTCAGCCAGTTGCCCAGACGATGCAGGAGTTGAAAACTGCCATAGAAGAGGAATGGGAGATGATCCCTCAAAATTTCATAGAGCGGTTGATAAACTCTATGCCTAATCGTGTGAGAGCTGTGGTAGATGCCCATGGAGGCAACACGCGTTATTAAATTAAACCTTTATTTGATAAAACATGTTTTTTATTCAAAAATCAATTGCCTTTAACAAGGCGCATATCCGACTTGTTAGGCGTAGCTCCATGTCGTATGGTATTCTGAATTCAAATTTAAAACAATACGATCGAAAAAGATGGTAAAATGTATCAGGCTTAAAACTGCATCGACAGTTTTTGTTCAATCTAGCAATCATATTTCGGTAGGGGCCATCGAAACCTAAACTCTAAGGTGGGCCAATAGATGTGTCCAGAAGTGTATATAAAAATGAATTGCTGTTTGTTAGTCTCGCTAAAACTCGAGAACGGCTGGGCCGATTTGAATATTTCTTTTTTTGTTTTATTCTCCTCTTTACGGGGGCGATTTAAAAGAAAAAAAATTAGGAAAAAAAAGAAATTGAAATTTTAACAGGACAACGTCTGGCGGGTCAGCTAGTGTAAAATAAAAATCAATTGCCGAATGTATGTACCCCTGCATCAGTTCAGAACGGATGCATCTATTTGGCTAATTATTTTTTTGTTGTATTTGTAATTATCAGGACAAGGTTTATATGAAAGAAACTTCTACTTACACAGTTTATGGTTACAGAGTCAATTTACTAACACTACTGTACTAAATATGTGGAGATTATCCCAATTTATTTGGGGTCAGTGCAACATGTCCCATTCTTCCATACGTATTAGTCGTCATCTCGGTAGTCACCCCCTTTCTAGCCATATCATCTTTCACACAGTCCATCCATCGTTTCTTTGTTCTTCCTTTACTCTTATAGCCATCGCCATTCATAGTAAAACAATATTTATTTTTTTTTCAAATTAAGAAAAAAAAATAGGTATATATTGTAATTGTAATCCGAGGTATGTCTTAAAAGTATTGTTAGTATTCATTGAATATTTTGCTCACCTGTGCAGAACTCCAGCTGCCTTATCCTGTTCCATATCAGGGATCTCCGGGCTATGACCAGCTGCCTTCGATACCAGCAGCACGATGAGACCCCATGCTTGCATGTTGTTCTTGCCATTGTAGATCAGGTTCCTAAACAAAGAATTATGGATTTAGATATTTTTTTTTTTACAAATAAACGAGGTAAGAGGAGTTTGTAAGGAGTATGTATTAGCAGGTGGTGTGGTATAGTTTCTGCCTACCCCCCATGGGAAGGCCGTGAGTTTATGTATGTGTGTAACTATGAATCTTTTTTTTTATTTTAAGAATCCTATTTTACCCCGTTTACTCTTGGTCAATTGCATGTCCATGCTAATTCCTGGCCTTTTTCCATTGTCAGCCAACTGTTGCAGAAGCCTGTCGAGACTTATTATATCTTTATTGATTTGGGTATTATTTTAATGTAACATTAAACATAGTAAATAAGTAGGTATATAGGTAGGTATATCGATACAGGCATTCTGATTGCCGAAAATAAGGATATAAGAGAGATATAAGATAAGGATTCTTTGGTAGGTTTTGCCATTAGTAGCTGCGACCCTTTTTAAAAGAATATGTTACGACATAATACATTATGTCAGTTCACATGTATAGTTACGAGACAACCAATATGGCCCGAAAATATAAAGAAGTTCTCTTAAATAAATCTAGGTCGAATTTAAATATGGTGCGCGTATTGACAGTCTCGCACGGTCATTTTAACATTTCATAAGAAATATTTTGCAACTCTTTGCAAGAGATCAAAACCACAACTGTGTTGCCAAAGTTCAACACAAAAGGCGTTTTGCTGGCAGAGATGTTAGTTGAAGAGGGAAGAGAAGATGAAGAAGTAAGGGACAACTTTCTTCAGAAGACGTAAGTAACTAAAAAAGCCTATGACGTAAACGTAACGTACCACCAGTGCGTGATGTTACAGTAAAGGATGTTGGAGGAATACTAATACCAATGTAGCATAAGCGATTAAATGAGCGATAATGTGAAGTGTTGCAATGAGGAATGTGCATTGATCGCCGATCGGTGGTAACCTCTGCACGCGATGTGTTACACACGATATACAAAGGTAACTCGTTATTTCCATATACTACTAAAATAGTATAGCGAATAACGAATAATAAGTGAAGAATACATTATTGTGTTAACAGCTGATGTTCTTTTAAAGTACAGAATAGCTACGAAAGATTCTGATGAAGATAATAAATAGATCTGTGTTTAAGATAAATTAGGTACGAGCCCTTTTTACCAAAGCATACTTGACGACAATCTTGGAGGACCTAAGTGCACTACATCAGATCCGAATGTTGCCATGGCATAGCATTGCTGCAGTTTCCCAAAATAAATTTGTTGATTAAAAAGCAGATTTTTGAAGAAAATGTGAATTTCTGAAATAGCTATTAACATAACAAAATTTGGACTAGGACTCCCAAACAAAACTACGTGAAATATTCTTATTGAAGTCGAGAACAATCTGCAATTTACATTAGTGGCATTCTTGTGCTGTAAATGCACATTGAGGTCGTTAACATTTACAAAATTAAATTACATGATAGTTTCGTAAACCAGTCTCTACTTAAATATGGTAGAACAAAAGTTTTGCCGTGCCTTACAATACAATAATGTAGGTACGTTATATGGAAACCTGACTCCGGAAGGAGATTATGAATATGAAATCGAGCAAAATTATGTATCCGGATACATGTATATATTCAGTATTCCGGATTCCGAAATACTGAATATACAAAGCAAAGCATCTTGAGCGAAACAAGTGGAGTGAGACCTCAGAAATTATTAATTGACTGTGTGAAAGATGATATGGCTAGATATGACGGCTGATTCAGTTGTAAGGAAGATGAAGATGCGCTAAATAAATTGGAATGAGAGCGAAGGATGATGATGACGATGATGACAGCTTGAAAGAAAGAAAAATGCGTTTATTGTCATTACAGCAAAAAAAAAACACCTTAAAACTATAAAAAGTGAAAACAATGCTTGAAGACTAGAGTAATCACTGACTAATTTACCTACCTGCTGGTGGTGTTTCCTGAACACCACCAGGTAGGTAAGTCAGTAGTAGTGGTAGTGTCAGTGGTAGAGGTTAAGTATTAAAATGGGATAGGAAGATGACGATAGAGGCGATGGACTGGGTGTTGTAGCAGAATCATCTTTGTATTATATAATTGCATAGCACATATGTGAGTACTATGTACATACTCTAAAGCTACCATTTACTGCGTACGTCTTTATTTGACTTGAATGTGCCCTGGCTGCTGAGAGTATGTCATGCTCACTCTAATGTCTCGCTGATGGTGGCGCGTGTTGGATCATTTAGCTAATCCATGCGTCAGGTTCGTGAACAAGCGCTGTCTGTGAAGGCTGGTCATACCTTAGCGGCCACGGCTTATTTTTTTTTTTTTTTTTTTAGGACGCTTTTAACGTTCTGCATCGTTCTCACATGTATAATTTCAACATGAATGATGTAACCATTATCCTGTAACCATATCTTGATTTAAAAGAGTGTCCGTGGAGTTTCTTGCCCGTTCTTCTCCATAGGTACCTACTACGCTTTGGAATGGGCGCCTAGTTTCATCTTTCTGACTGACCGACCCCTTGACAATTCAAAAGTGCCTGTAATTGGTTTAATTTAAATAAATGCTTTGATCTTTTTTTTTTGAGTCATAAAGGTCGCTATCGTATACACTTCTGGACACATCTATTGGCCCACCTTAGAGTTTAGGTTTCGATGGCCCCTACCGAAATATGATTGCTAGATTGAACAAAAACTGTTGATGCAGTTTTAAACCTGATACATTTTACCATCTTTTTCGATCGTATTGTTTTAAATTTGAATTCAGAATACCATACGACATGGAGCTACGCCTAACAAGTCGGATATGCGCCTTGTTAAAGGCAATTGATTTTTGAATAAAAAACATGTTTTATCAAATAAAGGTTTAATTTAATAACGCGTGTTGCCTCCATGGGCATCTACCACAGCTCTCATACGATTAGGCATAGAGTTTATCAACCGCTCTATGAAATTTTGAGGGATCATCTCCCATTCCTCTTCTATGGCAGTTTTCAACTCCTGCATCGTCTGGGCAACTGGCTGACGAGCCCTAACACGTCTTTTTAGCTCGTCCCACATGTGCTCAATGGGGTTCATGTCTGGGCTTCTGGCTGGCCAGTCCATAACTGTGATGTTCACATCCCGAAGATATTCCCTGACGATGCCGGCCGCATGGGCTCTTGCATTATCATGCATAAAAAGGAAATTTGGGCCCACATAGTCCGCGTATGGTATCACGTGAGGTTCTAAGCACTCACGAATGTACCTTTCAGCATTTAATGTTGGCAGCCGTGGTCCTGTAACAACCTCAAGTTGAGTTTTGCCGCTCGCGGATATACCGCCCCAGACAGTCCATGAGCCACCGCCATAAGCAACCCTCTCTTCAAAGCAGCATTGTGCGAAACGCTCTCCCTTACGTCGGTAGACCTTCTTCCTTCCATCATTGCCATGTAACACAATTTTAGACTCATCAGAAAAGAGTACACGGCTCCAATCTTGCTGTGTCCAATTTAAATGACTGCGTGCGAAATGAAGGCGCGCTGTTCGGTGGGCTCGCGTTAGTTTGGGGCCATTAGCTGGCTTGTGTGGTACCATATCGCGTTCTTTTAACCTTCTCCGAACAGTTCGAGCGCTCACAGATACTCCGTGGAAGTCGCGAAGTTTGATTTTGTATCTCAATGGAGGTAAGGTGACGATTTCTCAAGCTGGTCGTCACGATGAATCGATCCTGCCTTTCAGTTGTGACCCGAGATCGTGGCCTTCCTTGGCGACGAACAAAGCCGCCAGTCTCTAGGTACCTCCGATAAACATTTCGGACCGCAGATCGACTTAAATTAAGTTGAGCACTCACGTTTCTTTGGCTGTGTCCGGCCTGAATAAGTGCTACAGCTTGGGCGGCGACTTCAGGTGAAGTATCCATAGATTATTGATAGAACCTCACCTTAATGTTAAGAATAAGTAATGTTTGTTGCAAAACCAAAGATATCAATCACTTTTTCAAGAATTAAATCCAAGTAAACCAATAAAACCAAGTTTTCTTAGTATTCGATTGTTTGATATCAACAAACAGGCTCCAAATTGTCTTTTGTTTCTTTAAATTCTGTGTTCGAAATTCAAAAAAAGACTATTGAATGAAATTTTGAATGTGCCAGGTTCAAAACTGCATAAAAACTTTTTGCTCGACCTAATATAAAATTTTAGCTAGGACCAAACGAAACTGAAAATACAAGGTGGGCCAAAAGATGTGTCCAGAAGTGTATTATAAGCGCAGAATCGCAGATGACAGAAACTATCGTAGCAGGTGGCGTTCTGTAGTTCTGCCTATCCCCATGGGAAGAAGGCGTGAGTTTATGTATGTATGACAGAAAGTCCAAACCTCCCCAGTTTTGTTATTATAACACTTGCCGTCGCCAACTTTACGTACCTAACTAGTCAATCAAATAATAAATAAATAAAATTATAGTTTATTATTTTGCCAGATTATTTGAGTATTGTATTGTAATTTATGCGCCTTAGTTGCCTGAAAATAAAGCGATTATTATTATTTGTTGGTATATAAATTTTTGTATCTCGATGTGCCGGTTTTATAGGTTAACACGGGCCGAAGCCAAGTGCTAACCTAAAAAGTACTAACCTAAGTGATAGATGATAATGATAACATATTAGGGTGTATGATATGTTTAGGCTTTATTTTGTTGATGATGTTTGTGGGTGTGATATTAGTAGGTAAGTGATCAGAATAGCAGCTTTCTGTAAAGTTTGGTAGGTAGGAGACAAGTCTAAAGTGTTTAAAGGTTGACATGTTGTCAATGATGTATTACATGTAGTATGAGTGTATGAAGTGTGACAGACATACGTATCACTTAAATTACACAACACATTTTTTTAAAGACGATAATGAATGGGGATATCTTAGAAATGCTTGCATGTGTACAAATGATTGAGTAAATAGTAGATTTCGGTACATACTAACTTTCTATTTATCTTCATCATAGTTGAAAGTCGGGCTGTTCACTAAAAACAAATGACTATAATAAATTTTATGACCGTCATTTGTTTTTAGTGTTTTAATAACGCAGCTCTGTAATTGGTTTTTCTGTGAGTCTGTGATTCTTTTTTTGACGTGAAAACGTCTTTTCAGTCGGTCACGCTCGGTGTACTGGTGGTAAGTTCAATGTTTCTGACGGACAAAAACTTGTAAGATTTCAACTGCTCGTAACTACGAGACTTTTAATGCTAGAGCTTTGAAAAGACAGGTCATATTTGTAACAATTTTGAAGCAGGATTTCATTTGCCTACGTCACATTGACTCAAATCGTGAGTGCAGGCGCATGCGCGGGACCCTCTTTTTTCACTATTAGGTATGAGTTTATGTGACGAAATTCCAATTTTTATAGCGCAACAACGTATTGGTACTGGTGCTGGTATTCAGCTGCTTCCGGTTAGACTAGAAGCCGACCCCAACATAGTTGGGAAAAGGCTAGACAGATGATAGCGCAAAAACGTGTTTAGCTAGAATGTTGATTCTGGCGTCATTGTCAAGAAAACTCTTGCAAACGCAAAGCACTACTATAGGAGCTAAAGAGAAACAATTGAAATATTGACCAACCTAAGATCAAAAATGCATATTATAAAGTTGACAATAACAAAATAATTTCAGATGTCGTCTCGTATTAAAAACAATCCAGGTGAGGAAAGCTTGCATCATAAAGATTGCAATAAGCCGAAAAAGTACAATGCCGAGCAAATACCTCTCACTAGGCTAGGTTAGGTTACAGATGTGAGTGTGATCAAACGTTTTCACGAAAATAAACGGCGCGGACTCCAACTGCGCCTACTTATTATTATTTTTTTTTCGTACTCGTACTGGGGACGTACTAAGACGTGAAAAAAGATCATGGATCCATCATGGATCTGTTGAGAAAAAAGGATGGTGCTATAGGTCGTATATAGCTCCGTCTCTCTCTCTCTCTCTCTCTCTCTCACACTGGAACCGTATAACTTCTGGAGCTCATAGTAAGCCCCCTGGACCCGTAAGTCTGCACCGTTTGTCTACGTATGACTGTTCTGTCACAGGGCTGTATCTTCATAATATTTAGCCGTTTATTCCCATAAATCATGACAAATTAAATTAAACCTGAAAATTGTATTTTCCAACGTTTTCTAATCTGATATCAGAATAAATAGTAGTACTCGTAGGTACCTACAATAGGTAGTTTACATTGTGAGGTTGCACGGAATCCGTAGGTCGCGATTCCGACTCGCACTTGCCCAGTATTTGTTTTTATTATACGGGTGAACTAATGAACTTTATTGAAATTGCATGCACCTATCTTTGTTGGGCTTTTTAGTCAACTGAGGCCGCTCGAACTTATCCCGCGGGATGAGTTGACCAATGAATGTTTTGAATCGGGCAACTGATCCCACTTTAAAAAAAGATTATTATTTCTGTAGTAATATGTAGCTACAGACGTGAACAAAATTATTTGGGGGAAAAAATTACACACCATGGCTTTGTTATACTGATATATTAGGTCTTTACCTATGAAATTGCCGTTCTGCAGTACTGGCCATTTCAAATCAAAATAATTTTTGTTTGGCTAAGAATTCTAATTTCAAATTAATTTTATTTTAAAAACATGGATTTTTTTTTCCAAATGTAGTCATTTGTTTATTGATTAGTGTTACATTTTCATCGCATTTCAATCTTTTTCGTCATCATGGATACGTTAAAAATTCGAGTAATTATGGAATATGAGTACCGACGTGGCAGCAACGCGGCACAAGCGGCACGCAACATCAACGACGTTTACGGAGCTAACACTACAAACCAACGCACCACTTGTTATTGGTTTGCTCGCTTCCGTTCTGGAAATTTCGACCTGAAAAATGAACCTCGCGGTCGTCCGAAGACTGGTCGACAATGACGAATTAAAGGCGATTGTGGAAGCTGATGATACACAATCTACGGCTGAATTAGCAGCAGCTTTCGATGTTAGCGTCAAAACAATATTGGTCCATTTGCGTCAAATTGGCAAGGTAAAAAAAAAGCTTGACAAATGGGTGCCCCACGAACTCAATGATCGCCAGCGCGAAGTACGCGTCGAGACGTGCCTTGCACTGCTCAACAGGCACACAAATGAAGGAATTTTGAACCGCATTGTTACCTGCGATGAAAAATGGATTCTGTTTGATAACCGCAAGCGCTCAGCAAGTTGGTTGGATCCTGGTTCAGCACCTAAACAATGCCCTAAACGAGAACTTACCCCTAGAAAAGTGATGGTCACTGTTTGGCGGTCTAGCGCCGGTGTGATTCATCACAGCTTCTTACCAAACGGGGTGAGCATTACTTCAGATGTGTACTGTGAAGAACTGAACACAATGATGGAGAAGCTGGCACATCTCCAACCAGCATTGGTCAATCGCTCGTTTCCGCTGCTCCTGCACGACAACGCGCGACCTCATACTGCACAGCAGACGATCTCCAAGTTGCAAGAACTGGGGTTGGAAGCTCTCCGTCATCCGCCCTACTCACCAGACCTTGCGCCTACAGACTACTACTTTTTCCAGAATTTGGATAACTTCTTGGCGGGAAAAAAATTCAATACCCGAGAGGCAGTACAAAATGCCTTTGAAGAATTTGTTGCCTCCCGTCCAGCTGATTTCTTTAAGAAGGGCATCAATAAACTGCCACTGCGTTGGCAAAGATGCATTGATTGCATGGATGATTACTTCGATTAATACAAATAAAAAATGCACGAAAAAAATTCGTTTAATTTTTTTCATACAAAACGGCAATTTCATAGGTAAAGACCTATTATTAAAAAATCACAGATATGCGTTTGTGGTTGCGTTTTTGTTTTCGTAAATCGAATGTCTAAGACTTTACTCGTGTCTGTACAGATCATAAAATGTATCAGTGGGATCAGTTGCCCGATTCAAAACATTCAGTGGTCAACTCATCCCGCGGGATAAGTTCAAGCGCCCTCAGTTCACTGAAGAGCCCTTTGTTGGACTTGTTACCTATGAAAATAAATAGGTATAAATTAGTATTTTGACGTTTTATGACTGCATTACCAAAAAAAAAAAAAAATACAACCGAATTGAGAACCTGCTCCTTTTTTTGAAGTTGGTTAAAAAACGTCTAACTACAAATTTTTAACTAGTTTAATTAAACACTTTATGAAGTAAAAGCTAGTACAGTAGTAATTGCTATGCAAATGTTAAGTATTGTAGCATGTAAAGAACTGCTACTTCGAAACAATAAAACATCGAAATAAAAGTTAATTTGGCCATCTTGAAAAGCGGTCAATAACGCGCCAACGGTCAGCGGAAAACTTTGGCATTCCGCATTTTGGGTCAGGTTTTTGATTTCCGTGTAGTGCGTGTTATTAGAGAGATTTCTATTGGTAAACACGCACAATGCGGAAGAAAATAATAGTGTGGGACAACAAGAAATGAACGTAATAAGCAGTTATGTTTGAGGGAGCTTGTGGCTAAGTAATAAGTAACAGCCGCACGGATCGTTTGATCAGGTTAAGCTACGCTTGCCGCGGCTTGTCCGTGGATGGGTGACCATCTTTACATACCAAAACCTCTCCGTGCCTCGGAAAGCACGTTACGCCATTGGTCCCGGTATTCATTCGTAGATCTTTGGCAGTCGTTACGGGTCGTCGGAAGCCCGAAAGTCTGACAACCAGTCTTCCCAACCAGAGGGGGGCGGGGGGTGGAGGGGGTCTTACCCAGTAGCTGGGTTGTGGAGGTCAAATAGCAGTCGGTCCAAGTAAAATACTGGTATTCAACTGCATTCAGTTAGACTGAAAGCCGACCCCAACATAGTTGAGAAAAGGCTAGGCAGATGATGAAGCAGTTACGTTTGCCATTGATTTATATTATATGTTGGTTCATTTGAATATTTATATAGGTTCGAATAATAATGATGTTTGCCACGTACTTAGCAGTTTTCAGCAAGGGATGGTTGCTCCCGACCAACTTGCGTAGGTGGAGTGCTACGTTCGCAATCTCGTCGCTCAATACCCATCGAAGACTCAGGAAGGACGTCGGATATCCAACAATCTTCTCCGCCTCACTCACTGCTCGATTCCAATCTGGCTTCGAGTTGTGTTGTGCAACACTGGCTCGCTGCGTGCTGCATGTATTCACTTCCCTAGCAGTACAAGGTCCCCAAAGTTTCGAAACAAACGCACTAGATGACTGAACTTTCACTAAATCGCACTTCACGACACGACACAATCGGCTCAGACTCATTTTCCGAACTGCAAACTGCACCGACCCAGGAATACCAAAGACTACGCAATTCGAATTTCGAAAGCGCGAAAGTAATTATTTGTATGGCAAACACTAGACTAGCACAAAATCACGTTATTTGCACAGAATTTATGCATTAAAACGTATGTCCAACTCAATAAATTCAAAATGAAACCCTCGACTAAAACTTTGTAGCAAAATTCAATTTTTTATGCAAGTATGGCATAGAATAGATTTTATTTCGTAAATTATTTAAACGACGAATTACGAACGTGCACAACTTTCGCGCGTGATCGGTTGACTGACCGAATGGTGAATGAAGTCTATGAACTGGCGTCGGATTCGCTAATCGGGGATTGACGAATGACGTTTTCTCAATATCTCATTGAGCTGCATTTTCTGAATCATACAGACAGAATCTATCACCAATGCAGCATCTTTTCAGTTTTCAGATAATAACGTTTCTCATTTTGGTAGAAACTAGAAACTCCAAAATCTCGAACTATTTAATTAAGTACGAGTACCTACAGTCACGTTAAGTCGAACAGATAAAGCCTATAAACAACTTAAATAATTAATACGACGTGCTTCGTGAATTTGATTAAAATGTGTGGGTGTTTTTCATGCAAGATTGAAACAAAACATGAAAACTCAATTAATGGTGGTCTCTTCATCTACAGGTAAAAATAGTACCTAATGTGAAATTCGGTTGTCATTCGTGCTCGTGGATCTTTGACAGTCGTTACGTTAAAGTTTGACAAACAGTCTTACCGAGGGGTACCGTATTACCCAGTTACAGGGTTGTAGAGGTCAGATAGGCAGTCTCTCCATGTAAAATACTGGTTTTTAGCTGCATTTATTTATTTAATACTTCAAGCACAGATGTACAGAGGCGGACTTAATGCCATAGGCATTTTCTACCAGTCAACCTTTGGGTGATGCAGAGACAAACAGTGGCAGGTGCAATTATGAAAAATTAAGGAATAAAATATCTATTCAAATTTATAGATACACATATACCTATTACAAACTATAAATATAATTATATATACCTAATTATATATAAATATCCACAAATACACGAATATACTAAAACAAATAAGACAAACAATGGGAAAACATTACCGTTACGTTACTTAATCTGCCTACCGTTACGTAATCTGCCAAGCGGCCGGCGACAACGTGTTCCCGCGCTTTGGCGTCTGAAGCGGCTAAAGGATAATCGGTTGGTTACCATCCTGATTTCCTGAGGGAGCGCATTCCACAGAGATATGGACTGAATGAAGAAAGAAGAGTGAAAGAAGTCTGTACGGTGAGTGGGACATAGAAGAAGACGATTGTGAGGTAAACGTAGATTTCTATTCTGGTTGGCGCAAATGTACTGAAAGTGGGGAGCTAGATATAGTTATCTTCCTCTTACTCTCCCTCTTTCCCTAGTGGGAAAGAGGGAGAGTCCAGAAATGAAAACAAGGTGGTCAGCGCGCTTTGCTCTCTGCGCTGGCGTATAGGCAACCACTTTAGAAGCGCCCGATGCGCAGAGAGATGATCATATTTACGCAGATTGAAAACGAGTCAAGTTTGTTGAGGAGATCTGCATTCAGGTAGCACACATCGCCATAGTCGATGATAGGGAAAATTAAGGACTACACAAGCATTGTCTTGGTACAGGATGGTAATAAATTTTTCAGCCGATACAAAGCCCGCAGCGTTCCAGTTACCTTCTGACTGACCCTAGCGACTTGAGTACGCCAGTTCAGGGTACAATAGATGTGTCCTTCACGTCAGTGCTAAACGGAACGATCGTACTATTAAAGAGAACCGGTGGCAATGTGTTACTATCCACCTTACTAACACTACGAGAACTCCCAATGATGATCGCTTGACACTTATTTGGGTTTACTGCAACACCAAATCTATCTGACCAGGTTTTTATTGCTGTCAGGTCCCTATTTAACTTGTTAATAGCGTCAGTTACTTCATCAAACCTCGCTTGACAGTACAACTGCAAGTCATCTGCATACAGATTATACGCACACTAAAGCTCGGAAGTTATAAGGTTAATAAAAACAGAAAACAGAAGAGGAGAAAGAATACCGCCCTGAGGAACGGCAGTTTTCAAATCACACCAGCATGATGAAGAATCCCCAACACGAACGGATTGCTGACGTTCTTGAAGGTAAGAGGAGAACCATTCCACTGCTTCGGGAGAGACTATAACATAGGACAGAATAGCTAACAGGATGTCGTGACTGACGGTATTAAAGGCATTCAAGAAATCAACCAACACTAGTGCAGTAACCTTGGTGTCTTCCGGTCCTGCCCTTATATCGCCAGTCACTTTAAGAAGGCCGGAAGCAGTGCTGTGCCCAGGCCAGAACCCAGATTGAAGACGGCTAATCGAGTTACGATGAACAAAATTGGAGAATTGTTTGTGGACACAGGCCTCGAGCACATTGGATAGGAAGGGAAGAGTAGAAATTGGACGAAAGTCAGCAGGTAGAGAGGGATTAGAAGCCTTTGGTAGTGGACGAACATAGGCTTTGCGCCACAGGGAAGGGAATACTCCGCGGTGTACAGGGAAAAATTTACAATGTGGGTAATCGCGGGTAGGAGATGATCCAGAATAGTTATTATCAAACCACGGGTGATATTGTCACATCCCACCGCTTTCGATTTGATGGAGAGAATGATCTTTCTGATCTCTCCCGGTTCAACTGGAATGAAACTGAAAGGAATAATGTGAGGACGCGTCAGACCAGAGATAAGAGACAGAGTTTGTTGCTTGGTTAGACGATCCATGCTAGACCCTGTGGAGAAATGACGGTTGAGATCGTCTAAGTCAATTTAATTAGGAAGGTCTGAATGTCGCGGTTTGCCGATACCAAGAGTTCCAAAAAATTTCTAAATATCGGCAGAAGAGAAAGAATTGATAGTATCCAGAATGTGGCGGCGTTCAACATTGCGTATCATCTGATTGCGTCTATTCCTTGCAGCCTTGTTTAATGTCCAGTTCTCATAAGAACGATCCCTTTTAAACTTACGGAACGCGCGGTCCCTACGTCGCATTGCCATCTGTATTCCTGTTGTCATCCATGGTGCAAGTGGGCGTTTTAATTTTACTTTTTTGACAGGAGCATGGATGTTATAAAGGTTGACTACAACATCATTGAAGATGGCAACCTTGTCGTCAACTGAAGTGGCTTCCATCATAGGCTTCCAATCGACCACAGATGCATCTTCCTTGAGCTTCTCGACGTTCATCCGCGCCAAACAACGCCTGTACAGAACCTTGGGTTTGGGTTTGGGAGGTTTCAGGATATATGAAAGGAAAACCATGTAGTGATGAGAAAAGCCAGGGGCCTCATGTTGGCCATGGGAGGAAACGAGGGAGGGATTAGAGGTGAGGATTAGATCGAGCCAGGTGTCATCTCCAACAATGTTGTGATGAGTAGGATGGAGCGGCAACACGTGTAGACTAGCTGACTCGATAAGGTGGAGGAGTTTACGGGATCGAGGGGAGTTGCGGGCAAGGAGGTTTGTGTTGAAATCACCCATGACGATGTGATATGCATACTCCGAACCCAAAGATTCTAGTACCGATTCGAATTCAGTGAATTAATCAACAGAAGGAGGACAATATACAACACCAATAATTGTTTTGGCTCCTTTGACACACACTTCAAGAAAAATAATCTCTGCAGAAGCAGAATAATGTGAAGAGGAAGTGGCAAGTATTTTATAAGGAAAGTCACTGCGAAGGTATATGGCCACACCACCCCCTCCTTTATCAATCCGATCATTCCGTATAAGAACGAAACCAGGAAGAGGGTAAGTGGTGGACAGGAGATGCGGTTTTAGCCAAGTTCCGGAGATCAGGATAGCATGAACATTACTGTTATTAAATGCGTCGTACAGCTCGCTGTAGTGGCCTGGAACACTTTGAGCATTAATGTGACACACATTTACCAACCGATTAGACATATCATTGAAAATTTTTTGCAAAAAGTCACCAAGGGTATAGCTGAAAGAACAAAAGCTTTCATCGCTTGAAGAGGCAGTAGATTCGATGGCAGAAAAATAATAGTTATTAAGTTGATTAAATATGTAATAAATATATATAAGAAATTATGCAAAAAAACAGAGCAACTAACTGGTGCAAAACACTGCACCACCCGCCAGCTTACACCAACATTAAAAGCAAAAACAAACAAGTATATTATCTAAGGTATGTACAATGCCCGATTTCAGAACGTATACTTTGAATGCATGTTTGAATGTCAACGTCTTAAAACATTACTAACGTCAATTTGACAATCGAGGACTACAACGCAACATGAATAGAAGGTATAAAAAAAAAATAAACATTGTTGAGGACCATTACCTCAATTGATTATTATACCTAACAAAGATAGTAAACACTTGGGACACAAAACAAAAGAAAGATAAGTAACTATTTGACAGGACAAAACGGTAAGTAAAAAAATTACGAAACTATGAAACTACTTAAATTACAACCAACAACAATCAAATTAAATATTTGCATAATATACCTAATTAGGAATTGTGTTTTTCAGGCTCCCGGCAGCATCGACACTTCTTCATTTCGCTGACGGAGTCGCGCCCGGCGCCTTCGGGTACTTGGCTATCAAGGGCTTCAGCTCGTCGATGGAAGTAACCTTGTGCCGACTTCCATCAGAGGCCTTTATGAAGATGACGCCGTCTTAAGTCCAACTCGACCACATGCTAAAATGCTCGCGCGCCTTTCCGAAGACAGATTGCCTGGCCCTGGTCAAGAACTCCTTCACTGAAATTTTGGAGCCTTTCAAGCCAGTCTTTGCCTTCCAAACTGAGGCCTTGATGTCCATGCTGGCGAACTTAACGAGGATAGGCCTGTGATGCTCCTTATTGAGGCCTCCAAGCCTGTGACAGGCTTTATTTGAGGATGCTGACATATTCTTGAGGGCAAGCTTAGTATTGAGAACATCTAAAATTACCGATGTGCTGTCTTCATTCTCCGCTTCAATAATGCTTTCCGCCGATGCCTGGTCTCCAATCCATCAATTTGTTTGGCACACTCACTGATCTGGCTTCGGAGCAGACCAAGCATAGAAAATATGAGCTCACGGAAGCTGCGGAACTCTTCAGCTATTTTAACCACTGTGTCCTTGGCAGAACCAGTGCACTGGATTTGTGCTTCAAGCTCGCCCATCTTCTTTTAAAAGTTCTCCTCAAGGGTTTTCTGTGCAGCAAGGACTTCGGCAAGTTGAGACATTCTATGATGTGAAGTGCTGACAAATGTGTGATAGTGCAGTTGATCAGCTGGCAGGTGGTGTTTATAATAATGGTCTATGTCACATAAATGTGCCACAAATTGTGAGTACTTGTTATTTAACTGATGTAAACATAATCAGTATTTTCAATTCATTATATTTTAAATAAAATTCCAAATTCAAAAAGTCTATACTTTTTTAACACCTACCCCCGAAAAAAGCATCTGCATCCGGTTAGACTGGAAGCCGACCCCAACCCAATTGGGAAAAGGTTAGGCAAATCGATTTGCACTGTGAAAGCTTACTAAACCAAGTGCATTATGTAGGTACCTACCCAAACTGCCGGTAACTGATGTGTTACATCTCAATGCCCCAGGGCTTCTTGCACCGAGCAAAAGTTAAGGGGGTTTAGGTATCCAGAAGATTATTACCTACTTACGCCCTGGTAGAAAATCATAGGCATCATTTTCTACCTACTCAAGTACTCACAGCAAAATAAGACAAGAGTTTCATTTACTAAATTGCTATTTTCTTTATCCAGGCGTAACTAAATATGCATTCAATCAAATTGCTGTAAATTCATATAAGGGAGTCAATCAGGCATGCGGTAAACAGCGACTCACACACTATTTTGAGACAGATGAAGTTTTGAAACGCTCCTTTTACCTTTATTGCTCGTCAGTGCTAGTAGACCTGCACTAGTATGGAAAAATAAATCGGAGCCACCTCTTCTTATTAAAAATTATGCTATTAGGAAGGATAACTGTAATTCTAAGAGAAAATAATTTGAATTGGCTAATTTTAACACCAAAGACATTTGTGGCTCTAGCACCCATTTCGTCATCTCGTTTATAACTTCTTCTTCCACTATCAACCATGTACATTAGTAGGTCTAATAAAATAGATTTCTGTACAGCCAGTA